>VDFB02256132.1:23975774-24294874 GCA_007258455.2 Sequoia sempervirens
CCCCTTGTTTTGCTAGTTCAAGCATGTATAGTGAAGGGTTAAGCCTCATCATGATGTTGATGATCTTATGGTTTTCTGGATTTTGGAGCATTTTGGTTATTTCTTCATGCGACTTCCCAAAGGTAAGATCTTCTTCTTGAATTTCCTCTTGTGGATTTTGTGATGATGAGATAGTCAAAGGATTGCTTGATTCGACAAGATCCATTTCAGCGTTTGTTTGGCTTAGGTCACTTGAAGCAGGTGTTTCTTTGTCAACTTCCATGTTCTTCTTGTATTGAGATCTAGTTTGAACCATAAAACAAGGATCAATTTTCAAGAATATGGGAGATGAATCTCTAATTCTTTAGATTGATCTTATTTTAAGCACAAAAGAGAAATTTTTATGATATCTTGAGGATCAAAAGGTGATATGATGATGCAAGAGATGGATGATGTGGATGTTTGATCTTTTGATAAATCTCGAGGGGAATGCTAGACTTTTAGGACTTTTGGATATGTTTTGGATTTTGATTTTAATTTTTTGGATTGCCCTTGACTTGATTGATTTTGGTTTGCTTTGATTGAACAAATAGACCCTAAGATGTTGGATGATTATCTAAGGGGTAGAATTGCTCAAAGGATGATAATTTGAATATGTGTAGGGAGAAGGATACATTTACCGAAACCTATTCAAACAAGATGATAATTTAACCAAGCACATGAAGAAGGATGCATCTACATATACCTAGCTAAACAAGATGGTTTGATAATTTTGACTAAGCATATGCAAAAGGATGCATCTACACATACCTAGCCAAAGATGATTTGATAAATATTTTAAGGATTTTGTCTCAAGGATATGATGATTTTGATTTTTGCAAAAAAGCCTAACATGAAGGATAATTTCAAGATTTCTCAAAAGATGATGGTGAGATGATTTTCGGTTTGATGTTTGAAGGATGGATGAAAAATATTTTGATTTCTTTTGATCCTAAGATGAACCTAAAAAAGCCACTTTGTTTACCTAGACCTTGGTATTGAAGAACATGCAATGCTTTTATGGACCTTTATAACTAAGAAGTGTTTCATACATTTCTATATTTTTGAATCAAGGACTTTCGTTTTGAGATTTGTCTTTCTTGGAAATCGTGAGGTTTCAACACATGTGAGAGTCCATTTTGTTATCTTTGCTTAGTGACTTTATTTTACCACAACCACTTCTTTGATTAGGTTTTCCAAACTAGATGTCTAATGTCTTAATTTCATCAAATCCCACAAAGTATGTTTATGTGGAAATTTGACGAATTCAAGGCAAGGGTTACCTATTGTTTAACTTTAGTAGAAAAATTGAGATTTAATCCAAGTGTTTAGAAACCTCTAAGGATAAAATTTCAAGGGCAAGCAAGAACACATGAATTGGGTCAATTGTATTTGTCTCCTAAAGGGTGTGAAATTTTGATGATGATGTTTAAGTGTTTGTTTCCAAGATGTTTTCGAACAAGCAAAGCATTTTGTAACCAAGAATAAGTACAACCTTATGGATATGAAAAACAATATTTGTTGAGTTCCCACTTGGACAAGTCCAGCTACGCTTATCTTTAGTGAATGGTTAGATGCTTGACCCCACTGGCTCCCCTCCACGATACTCACTTATACGGGGCAGCCAAGCATCAACACCCATGAAACTCCCATGGCATGCTTTCCATTTCTACTAAAAGATCGTAAAAGTGTGGGGCAGCTTCAGAATGACCATTCTTGCACCAACAAATAGATCAAGGATTTTGGAAATTCTAACACACGGGTTTTAATTAGGACTTTCCGTTCGTGGAGATTGACCCATACGGCGAGAGTCCATTTTTAGATCCATCTCGTTAGAGCCAACCACGTGATACTGGTGTTTATTCCAATACCCACATTTATATCCCAGTTGGAAATACTCTTCGTTCAGAGTGTTACCAGTTGCGTCATTCCCTTGGGTGAGTACTTTTTCCCCAAGGTAGGCCCTCTAAGGTAGGCCCTCTAAGATAAACAAAAGTGAATAAACGTATTCATAGTTCGATCGACCCTTGTTTAGAAACAAAGGGAGAACGTATGCAATAAGTTTACTCACACTCGCAAAGTGTTTTGTTCAATTTTTAAGCCCAAAATGAAGTGTGGAGGTGATTACTTTATCTCAACCTAAGATCATAAAACAGGCCTTTTGATTCTCAAGATCGCTATAAAGCGCAAGAGAAGCACATACGTCCTTTTTGATGATGTTAGTTTAAGTAAGAAATCACAAAAACAAAGTTGCACATGTTCATTTTAACCTTTCAAAGCAATTGTGAGTTTGTTTTAAAAGCACCAAAGTAAGTGTGACAAATTGCCTTGTTCAATTTTTTAATCCCAAAACAAACTTTAGTAGATTGGAGTTCTAATGTTTATTTTAAGCCTTTTGTAGCAAAATTGAAAAGTTCTTTTTAAAGCCCAAACGAAATTAGTGGATCCTAAGCATAAAAAGATGACAAATTTTCCTTAAGAGGAATAATTAATCCTCAAAAAGTGTTAAACAAACACTAAAGTGTTTAAAAACACTTGTCTTTGTGAAATGACCTCATTATGCTTCTCTTCCTCTTCGTCTTCTAATCGATTCGACCTACAAGAAAAATCAGTTATATTTTGCAAAACAAAGGTCAAAAACATAGAAAACAGATAGAAGAAGCAAAATTTGAGAAAAAGCACATGCTAAAAATTAAATTTTACTCCATACTCCCCTCCAGCGGTGCAATCTGTGAAGGCGTTGCACTTTGATTTCTGCAGCGGTGCTGTATAGCGCTGCTTGCCAGTTAGCATCGCTCTGCAGTCAAGCCAGTGAGTGTGATTGCGTCGCCCCTTTGCCCAGCGATGCAGTTTGTTTTTTTTTTTAAATTCCCACGGGTTTGATTGGTCAAGCGGTGGAGTTTGAAATATAAAATATTTGGTGGGAAGACTTCAGCGTCGGAGTTTGAATTTCCAGCGGTCCTGTATAGCGACGTTGGAGAACCATCGGTGCTGAACAGCGACGTTGAACCTGTAAACAAAGAAAAATGCGTAATTTCGATAAAAAACATGATTGAAAGGTGAGATTGTCCTCCTTGTAGTGCCAAATGTGTGAACCCCAATCCTAATACTTGCAAAACAACATGAACAAACGCATTAGAATATAAAATGCAAGCAAGAACAAGGATTCCTCAAGAAATTCATTTGAATAGCAACAGAGATAGAATATGAAATGAAGAACACAATGAAGTTTACAAGCATATCAAATCCTATTCTAAAGCAAACAAACTCCTAATCTCTTGAGGGAATTGGTGCCAATTTGATGTGAAAATTGGCCCTTTCCCAACTCTAATGATGCAATGGTGATTTGATGAAGAAATTCAATCCACTTTGTTGATGCTTGATGAGTACTCCAATGGAAAAATCTACATAACCTAGCTAAGATTCAATGATAATGGATGGAATTTGCTAATGATTTGAGCATAGTAAATTTACTCAAATTGTGGATGTTGAAATGAGGAGATTAGCCTCTTATTTATAGATGAGATTGATGGATGAATGCCCAAAATAGAGCAATGTAGGACTAAGAATTAACGAATGGAAAAGTGCCACTTGTCAACCTATGAGTGGATGGAGGGTGTGCAAGTTTTGAGGATTGTGCCAATAAATGCATATTTTGAATTTTTAAATTGTTAAAATTACATGCAAGAGGGAAGGAAAAAATCATTGAATGCCACTTGGCTCAAGGAAAATGACATGTAAGAGAGTAAATCCCTTGTTGGATGTACATGTCAACTTGGATTTTGAATTCAAACTTGAAGAATATTCCTTAAAAGATGCCTTGTTGAGAAAAATAAAGAGTTAATAAATCAATTAAATCTATTTTCATGTGCAAGTGGTAAAAGCTAGAGGATGGGACATGAGAGGAGATTAAATTAATCAAAGTTAATTAATTTAATGAAGGGGGTTAAATGATGTGACCTATTTGACTTAAATTTGTGGATTTATTTAAATCAAATATGAGAAGAATATGATAAGGGATTAATTAAATAAAGATTTTGATTTATTTAATTAATAGAGATGATGTTAGATTAAACTAAATAGGGTTTTAATTTATTTAATTTAATAGATAGACTTAAGAGATTTAATTAAATAAAATTAATTATTTAATTAAATAGGATAATTAGATCAAAATGGTTAATTTAATTATCGAGAAGAGGTGACTTAATTAGATAACCGATTTATTTAATCAAGAGAGGAATATTGATGAATTTAATCAAATAAAAGTATTTGTTTAAATGGTTAGACCAAAGGATGATTCAGGACGAAACGATGTTAGTGGTGAGGATCAAATGCACAATGTCAATCAGTACATTTTACGTGTCTACATCAGCACTAAATAATTTTTCTTTATAAATTTTGGTAGCATAACAGTCTATAAAAATGTACTTTGGATAGTCTATAGATCTTCCCTTACAGTATGCACAATTTCCACCAATTTAGCACTCAAAAATACACCCAAAACCCCAATAGATTTGCACAAAAACTCTGTAGAATTTGAATATAAGAAAATAACTAAAATATATATGATATTGGTTTGATCACAATAGAAAAATAAACCATGAATATGCTACTAATAACAATGAAAATTTTGATTACAAACTATGAGCCAAAAATACAGAAAAACCAATAATAAACTCTTGCAACAACACACCAAATGAAGCCCCTGTAGCACAATTGCAATCTCAAAATAAAATTGCCACTAGAGACATATAAACACACTACTTGCAAGTCTTTATCTCCCTAGTTTATCATCTTGGAAGATTACTTCATCAATGGTGTCTTAGCCTCTGAAGAAGAAAGCAAAAGCCTATAAAAATGCATAAAGATCATCTTACATGCAAAATGACCAATATTTATAGACTCTTGATCATCTAAAACTTTTACCAAACTTTGGATTCACGTCCAAATATTCTTCCCCAAGTTTAAGCACTTACAAAATTCATAAAATGCATTATGACACCTCTAAATTTAGCCTTTCATATTATACTACTTACAAGGCATCTTTTGACAACTCAAAATGCATTTTTTAAGACACTTACATGAGGTTAACTTGTGCTATTTTCCAAAACTCATGACCCACATGTGTTGGCACCACTAAATATTTAATATTTATTTAATTCTTCTAGATAAAAATTGGACCAGGATAGTATAAGTATTAAATAATATTATATTCCAATGTTGTCATGATAGCCCCAACTTACTATTTTTGGATAATGGAAACTTAAAATTTTTAGTAAGTACTCTTTTTAGAAAAAAGGGGACATGATAAGTACTCCCTTCCCAAAATTTCTTGTCCTCAAGAAATTATAAACATATATCTCCAAGACCATCGCAGCCAAATTGATCAATCATACCAAACTGCATACCAAGCCTTGATTATGTATTTGAATGAAGTTTCTTCTCCCTCTTAAGAACCCTAAAGAATCCCTGAGAAATTTTCATGTGTTGTGTAATATCATGACACCAATATTTAATATGCAACCTCATATCCCATATTACCTGTGTACTTGTAGCGTTCTTAGCATCTTCTTAAATTAACAATCTCTCCCTTCCAATCTTTCTCCAAATTTGTGTATGTGCACGGTCACCAAGAAAGATAAACCAAAAGTCCTTGTAGAATTTGATATAGATTTGGTTTATGCAACACAATGGATTGTTAGAACAAAAGAATAATCCTCCAAAATAATAAATACATTTTAAAACAATTACCCTTTTTATCTTTGAGTTGTTGGGATGTTGCTTGCAAGAAACAACACGGTTTGTTCCAAACCTTTCCTCAGCTTGATGGATGTTGTATGCAACTTTAGAATCTGATATATAGAAACAATAGTGTAGCTGAGGAATAGATATTAAAATTATACAATAGCAATGCATACTCCTCCCAAAACTGAATTTTAACCTTGCAAATTATTTTGGGTCTTTAGCTAGTGATGCATTGTCATTAGGAAACTTGCACCTGGAATTTTTAAAATAAATGATAATGGTACAAGTCTGATTTTTACACTCAATGAAGCTATTATAACTGTAAATGCATCCTTTACAGCAACAGATACATAAGTTGGAAATAATTACTTCTTTTACCTTCTTAGTACTAAAATATGCATTGCAGGAGTGCACAACAAAAGGCCCATATTTTAACTCAAATTGAGAGATGTTACCTTTAGGTTCATGTGCTGATATATAATAGCAATAGTTCAAGAAAGAAGCAACAAATAGAATCATACAAATACAAGTGCACATTCTAGAAACAATTTCTTCTTTCACCCTTGGGGAATAGAGATCCACACTATTGAAAAGCACATTGATTACCTCAAGCTTTACCTTAACTTGAAGAATATTAATTGCAGCTCCATGTTATGATTTTGGATAGAAAGAGTATTGTAGAGGACCAGAAATTAATATAATATATCAACAATATTCATACCAAAACACTTTGAGTGCCAAATTTGTAAGCAATAATATATTTTGGTGGAAGACAATATAGTCTATATATACAACTATTAGCACATTTTTATCACCCAACATAATTTCAAAAATGATTTTAACATAATTTATCATGTTTGGAAACCTCCAATCTTCATGAGTGATAAGGAGATACCATGAAGTAATCATTCTAAAGAAGTTATCCTCAACCGTATTTCCAATTAACCATTTTTGTGGCTCATTACTCCAACCATACTGAATCAAGAGAATTTTCAATCTAAAGCAATCCATCTTCATATCATATTTTCCATATACCCAATTTTGATTGTACTTCCTAAGAGTATAAATGAAAAGAAATTTTTTTCCATATCTATAAAAATTCCCTTCTAAAACTTTGAATTTCATGCTTCCATTTCTCATAGGTTCCCACATTTGCATTGATAGAGTCCATTTATCCTTTCCTAAAACATCACACTCCTTCACAAAATGATGTGAAATTTTTGAAACGAAAATATGTAAATCATGTGTTGCTTACCTTTACAAACCCTTTCAATGATTCTTGTGTTGCAACCTCCTGTATGCCTTGAGTACTTGTGACTTGGCCCAAGTATGTAATATTAATCTCCCATGTAGATACAAAATTCTGAATTTCTTTATTACCATGGGGTCAAACCACAATAGTGGTTTACAAATTTTATGAGGAAGGAAATTTCATTTTTCTTCCTTTCCCCAAACTCAACCGGTTCGGTCGAACTCAATGGTTCGGATGAACCACCTTTTATGTTAGACCGAACCCCCAAAACATAAACAAAAAAATTAATATTTTAAGGGGATCGGTCGAACATGGGTTCAACCGAACCCCCTCAAATAAGACAAAAAAAATGAACTTGTCACCGCCATTTTGCTTTTTTTTCTGCTTTCCTGCGGCTCTTATATGTATAAAGGAACGTATGAACATGAACAAAAATGGCTTAACAAACTTGACTCTCATCTCTCCACGTACTATCAACCCAACTTCCGTGTTTGTCAAATTCAATTTCATAGGACTTCAAAATGCGACGCTTGTTGTAAATTTCTAAACCGTGAAAATGCTAAATTTTCAAATTTGTTGAATTTAAACTTATTTGGTTTGAAAGTCTCTAAAGTTCTTCAACATACACTATTTCTATGATACATTTCACTGGCCAAAATTGACATGCCCTCATTTATGCTTCCACATTTTGCATACATTTCTACCAAGGCACCTAATTTATTTGAGGCATTATATCAAACAATTCATTAACAAACTTATTTGAGGCATTATATCAAATAGTTCATGGTAATTTTTGATGGAGTATGATAGAAATAGTGTTTCCATTGTATGCACCCTATATCAAACAATTCATTAACAAATTTATTTGAGGCATTATATCAAACAGTTCTGGTAATTTTTGATGGAGTATGATAGAAATAGTTTTTCCATTATATGCACCCTATATCAAACAATTCATTAACAAATTTATTGGAGGCATTATATCAAAACACTATTGAAACTTCTATTTGAGGCATTATATCAAAACACTATTTCTATCATAATTCTTCAAAAACACTATTGGAAATTTATTTGAGGCATTATGTCACCATTAACAAATTTATTTGAGAAATTATATCAAACAATTCATATAAAGTTTAGGGTAAGTAATACAATGGAATGATGTACCTTCATATTTTTCCCCTTGAGTCTTAAGTGACATTACTCCAAAAAATGGTTGGTGTCTCAAGTTCTAATCAAGAATAAATTTAGAGGAAAGAAACTAGATTGTTTGAATGAAATGTATACAAAATAGTTGTATTAGGATTAGAAGGAATGAAGGTATTATTAAATTTTCTAGTATTAGGAAAATATAAAAATATGTCCACTTTACTATATATTATATTTAAAACTATTCTTCATATATCCATGTTAAAACTATTAAAAAATAAATTACATAAATCAATTTTAAATTTGTACAAAGAAATAAATGACTTTGACTAAGAGCAAATATTTAAAATATAGCTATCCTCTTTGCAAAATCCAATTTGATTTGAGATATTTATGGACAAAAAATATGGATGAGCATGAGGTAAGTAAGAAAGAATAACCTAATTTATATCTTCCCTCATCAAATGCCCCACGCTTAGCATTTCTTGCATATCCACCATGAGTTCATATACTTGTTATAACTATATTAAAGTATATCATGAATAAATTTAAAGGATAAAGAGTAAATCACTAAAAACACATACACAAATCATAGAAGTAAATTGATTAATATAAGGAGATTCAAGTGGTTGGATAATTTTTTCCAAGGAGTGGAAGAGGTTAAGAAGGAACCATGAAATAAATATAATATTTTAAATACTTTAAAGAAAAATACACTTCTCCCTGCTCTAAATTCAAATGGTATTCCTTCTAAGATGATAATAATTGAAAAAGAAGAAAATAATCATTATGAAGATCAAGGCCATTGATAAGTTTTAAGAGATCAAAATAAAATATTCAACAACAAAAGAAAAAAGAGAAAATAGTTAATGCTAAAGAAACAACTACAACCAAGATACTATGTTATAAATTCTCCTCTTATGTAGTCTTCATTTCCCTATAAATTGTGGCCTCCTTGTACAAATTAGCTATTGATCACCATAGTGAAACAAATTTAACATTTTGAAATGGTTAAACATTATTACTATTTTTATTTGTATAAGTATAATTATTATGGGTTCATTTCTCCTCTCCTACTCTTCCTAATAAGGTTCTATTTTACAAGCCTCATATAAATGTTAGGGTTCTAACTTCTAAAAATTGAATAGTGTCAACTTAATCACATTAGACAATGCTCCCCTAGTATTAATGGGGCCAACTTTTTATCTATCAAACTCAGCTATGTTTACATTGAATAAGAATTTGATACCTTTATCCTGATACTTGAACTAAGATATCTTGGCTCTAATTTTAGTCCTTTTATCTAAAAATTATTGGTGACATATCCATTCGTGTTTAGTTTTAATCATTTATTATTGCAATTAATTATTACAAGGAGATTCTTGAAGCTTGTATTCCATCCCCACCATTTTTATTCTAAATATTTGACATTTTCTTTCAACTTATAGTCTAAATTTTATCCTTAATGCTATACATATTTTTCTAGGATAACACATATTCATTATATTTCACTAAATGTGTTTAGGCATAGAAGAAAAACCTTTAATATATCTTTAAGATAACTTTGATACCATCAAGATAATCCCACCTTTCATTGCATTAATATCAAGGTTAACTAACCCTTCCTCTTTACATGCTTTTCAATTAGAGTATCCTCTAGTAAAAATAGAAACATTAATAGTGTGGTTATCAAAGAGTGTCTAGGGATGCACACATCACTATTATTAATACATTATAAGATTGTAAGAAATGTTTATGGAAGAAATAACTATCTAATAGAGAATATAATGTATTAGTACATATCTAACTATTACATATTTTAAATAAAGCCCCTTTAAAATATATCTTATTGCAATTTAATGAGTCAACTAGGTTCAAAAATAATTTTCATCTTATTCCCCAAAATTCATCACCTTTTACAACAAAACATGATTTCATCTAATTTATCTTATTTTATTCTAAATCATATTAAAATCACCACCTTAAACTCTAAGAAATATTTGGTAACTCTATTTATTTTATCTTCATTTAGAAAGGTGAAGGGATTTTAGAACTTTTAAAGTTTCTTCAAAACAACTAGAAGACTTTATTCATTGCCTTCTTGTTGCTTTTAGGATTAGTGTTATGAATTTTGTGCCTTCACTCTTAAAAATTCTTATATCAACTCATTTAGAATTTCCATGATCTTTTTATATGGGAAAGGTCAACATACAATGAGGTAGACACTTTCCATTTTTTTTATTCCTTAATTAGGTCTTTCTAGGGAAACTTTTATTCTTTTCGAACACCTTACAAAAATATGATAAATGTGTGATTATTTGTCTTTCCACTCTATAAATTTTTGATGTGCTTGGATATATAATTGAGATGATTCACTCATAATGTAATGATAAAAATTTAGTATATATGAAAGAAATATTTTCGAGACATCAAACTACCATTTTACATAACTCTCACATGGAAATAAGAATACTATTTTATTTTAACTAAAGAAATTGTGTACTCTATCTTGAAAATTACTAATTAATTTTGAATTATATACTTATAATTTAAAATAAGAGCATCCTTTGTAACATGGAATAGATAGGTTAATTTTAATGCAATAAAATATGTTTTTATATTAAGAAAAATTTACAAATATATGGAACTCATACATCAAGAGAAATTGACTAAGATGTAACTCCCTGTAGATGAGAATTTCAAGATGCTCTAAATAATTTATATACCTTCTTTCAATAATTAACATTAGAAATTAATACTTGGCTCATATTGTATACCCACCTCCCAATGGTCTTGGAATGGATGCATTTAGATGGAGAAGGATTTCAAAAGGCTCATGGTACTTGTGGACCCCTCAAAGGCATGATATATAACACATGAACTTTATTTATGAAATTGGTCTTTAGTTGTTGGATTCTAGTATGAATGTTACCTATAAGGTGGAATTCTTAGTTGAGACTCTCAATCTTCCATTGTTGGTTTCTAGTGTGATTATATAATATGCTCACCAAACTTTATTAATTTCTAATCTTAATTATTCAAAGAAGGTTTTGTTTCATAAGAAGAGACCTATGTTCACATATTCCAAGGCATGTTATTATCCACAATGCATGGCACTTCTTCACATCTCTACCAAGTTCTAAATAGATACAGATCTACCATTTCCATGGAGGAGATTGATGATTTAAAAAGAAAATATCATGCCATTTCTTTCTTGAGAAGTCATGTTTGCATTCATGATTTGCAACTTCCATCTTCATCCAAAAATAAATTTTTTTATCGTTATGTGCCTGATATTAACAAATCAAAACCTTCATTTGAGCATGATCACCAACACAAAGGAAAACAAGTGGAAACAAAAGAAAGCTCGGTTAATGGCTTTCAGCATGTTGGTGGAAAATCTGCATCTTTTTGAAAGTGGCTTCCTAGCTTATCGGTCTTATGTTTAGTAAGGTTTTGTAATCTCCATTGTGTTATGTATTCAGGTCACGGGTATATCTAGTATGATGTCTTCTTTTGGGTATTTTGGGTGCATAAGAGAATGTGCATATGTACTGATGTATTCAACCAATGTACTTTTGTAACATTGTAATAAGACAATTGGTCATTTGTATTAGGACCTCATTGGTCTTTTTGATATTTTGTAAAATTTGTTACTCGGACTGCAACTGGGGGTTTTCTTGTTGGTTCTTTCCTACCAGAATGTCTGCCTGAACCAACTATATGTAAAATATTATATATAAATAAAATTATAAGTGGTCTACCACTCTTGCTTAAAAAAAGGTTCTTGTAAATGTCCACATTTTTTTCCTTGACACAGTTGCTATTTCTTAAAATATTTCTTATGATTTTTCATAATGTTGGTCAATACTTTACTGTAAATATTCTATAGTCATGCTCTTCAATGTCATAAGAATATGTCATAAGAGGGTTTCATCTTATAAAGCTATAATAATATTACATGCATTTAGAACATCTTAGACACCTCCCTTGAAGCATTCAACAAATGACAAATAACTACCAACACAAAGTGAGATGCCTCATTTCCTAATATGAGGACAAAATAATAAATCAAAATATTAGGATGCAAGGTTGACCCACCTTTCCCAATACTTGGCTAAGTTTAACATCTATTGAGGAGTGGATCCCAACAAAAATTGTGCTTAGTGCTTACTACCAATCCAAGGAATACCTATTCAATTTTTCTTTATTGTATGCCTAATGACTCCTCATCTCAAGTTAAATTGTGGGAATGGATTTTTATGCCCTCCCTATGACTAAATGGCTACAAGGAGGTGAATATGTTATGGTGGAAAAAACCAAGATACAAGTTGGTTTAGTTCTCATAAACTCTAAAAAATAATTGAATTCCTAAGCATCCCAACTAAGAAATACCATGAGGGGTTCGATCCATATTAGACAAAAAAAATATTCTTGTATACTCTCAATCACCAGTTCAATTTGGTTCAACTTAAAGAGATGGTGAACTAAGGGAACTTCTAGTTGTATTTCTTTGATAGGATTAAAACTTAGTTATTTCTCTTTCCATTGTCCTCTCCACAAAACAACACATTTTAAGTAGATTCTATTAAACCTATCTCATCACTTCCCCAATTCTTAAACTTTTCAAACTTCTTATTCCTCATACCTAATAATCTATCCTCCAAGCTCAACACTTCCCACCTCACCAAATCTGATCACCTTGCTTCCTAATATCCCTTTGGTTGATGTTCCTAGACCTCATCAAAATGGTAAGTGGATACAATTGTGGGAATGATGTGATTAAATCTTTTGCACTACCTTACTTTATGATCTTACAATAAGAATATGGCTAGAAAGAGATCTAGAATGGAAAAAAATATGGATCCAAATAAAAAAAAAAACTTGTTTTGGCTTTTAGCACTTTACTAACTTTTCTACAATGTGAGTGGTTGCTTCCGTTGAAATAAAACTTAGAAGATTTGAACTTAATTGTGGTAGAGGATCTCAATTAAGAGATATGCTACATTGGATGAAAGGATATAAGGGATACAAATTATTTTTTAGTTATCTCAAACGTATTTACATTCTTGAGAGTGGATAATATCTATCATTGATCAAGAGAGGTAGTTCCATGACAACTCTAATGATATTAAATCAATTTTCCTCCAACATTACAAATAATTTTTAATTGATCTAGTTGAAGGAGATCCACGTCAAGATATAGTGAAAAATTATGGGCATAACAATTATATATTTTTTAACATATATAAAATGTATGGTTGGATTAGTGAGATATTTATAACAAGTATGCAATATGAAGCCAAAATTTATTAGATTTGATTCTTAATAAATTAGTTTTAATGATTCAATTTATAGCTTTATGCAATCTATAAGTTTAAATAGTTTGATGGTATCTAAACTTTATACATATAAAATACTCTATAAATGTCCTGGATTATTTTAAGCCTAATCTATAATTTTTTGATGTTCTTGGCTATATAATTGAGATGATTCACTCATATTGTAATGATAAAATTCATCCTCATATGGAGGATTTTATATTATCTTCCATTAAATTCATCCTCTTTATGAGATTCTTATGGAATATCGATATTCTAGTGTGAATTCTTAATTTTAGACATATCTTAACTAGATAAATTTAGGTTCAAAGAAGGCAATAGAACTTTTTTTTCACTTACATAATCCAATTTTGAAGTTCATTTATATTAACAACTATTAGATTAAATATTTTTATCCCCAATTATTTTCAAATAATTTTATACTAATATTTGTATTCTTATTCTTTCATTCATCGTTTCATTTAAAATTTGAACCATTTAAGGATGCTATGTTATAGATTATAGTTGTCTTCCAATTCTTTTTAAATTGTTAATGGTATGAAAATATTATTGAGAAGTAGATGAATTATTACAACTATTTTAGATTTGTATTCCCTTTATCTAGATATATTATTTACCAAAGTCTCATTGCTCTTTTAGGTGTACTATATATATATATATAACATGGAAAATGTAGATCATGTTCCACCTGTGATAGATTCTTTGTTTGCAAATACCAGTAATGAGATTAAAAAATTGAGAGATTCATTAGCACATGGTGCAAACCCAGGGATATATAGTGAACCATGCATGTTAATATTACATAGTCTAGAAAAACTAAAAGATGAACTTGAGAGGACTAGTGCATATTCCCCAGATAGAGTGGTTGCTATTCTTTCCTGCATGTGGGAAGAAGTGCATGGTGATGTTCCCCTTAAAAAAATACAGGATAGTGTCACCAAAGAAATGATAAAAGCCACTTATTTTCCATTTTATCAAAATGTGTGTAAGGTTAGGGGATACTAGGTCACTAGATGTGTTGATCATGCTATGGCCTCATTGATCTACCAACGATTTCTCTTAGCACATGGTCTATACCCAAAAAATGACCAGATTCCATTGTATTTTGTTCAGCAGTTGTATGCTAAGGTCCATTTGGGCCTCAAAGTTAACTACTTGGACATTCCACCATATGTTAGTCAGGGGCGTGGTAGGATTACTGATAGGCCCACCTATTGTCAAGCAGATAGACCACCCCTAGTGTTTAGGGTATTGGTTGGTGAGAGCTCTCCTTCTCTCACCCCAAATCTAGCCCCCATAGCAGATGAGGTTGTCGTTGCTTCCCAAAAGGAAGCAATTGACACTGTAGGTGACATTGTAGCTGCCACCACTAGGATATCTAATGATCGTGTAGGTCAGTATTTGATGTCCATACATTCCTGATCCACACCATTTTTAGCATAGTTGACCACCATGGATCCTTTTACAATGGTCAACATCCCTACTCCTACACAACTTGATGCACTTATAGGAGATATGACACGCATGAATCTACATTTTTTGGTTGAGGACCTTTTTGAGGCATATGCCCGCATTGCATCAGACAATGGGATCAGTATAGAGCATGTTAGAGATCATTTGAGATGTAGAGGTTGTTTAGTTCCAGGATCCCATCACTCTCAACCGAGCACTAGTGCGCATCAGGATCCACTTACAGTTCATTCAGCAACTACACAAACTATGGGTTTTACTGATCTGTTGATTGGTTTTGGTTCATCATCACTAATGCCATCTCACCTTCATAGTCCTCTACATTCATCATTTCTAGCATGACATGGGATAGATCAGATGGATGTAGATGTCGATTTGTCACTTGACCGTTTGGTGGATATGGTGGAGGTGACCGTTTCAGAGGACTTAGGTCATCTGATATCAGATGTTGTGCATGTATGTGTGCATGAGCATGTTTCAGTTCTTTTTTCATTATTTTTTCATTATTTTTTTAACTAGATATTCATGTAAGTTGATATATATATATGTATATATATTGTTACAGGTGGACATACCTCATATCACTCCTAGCCTTGGTTCAGATCATGTGCATGATCAATGTGACTTTGTGGATGAATCTACTGCCAGTGGACATGTGAGTTTTACATTTTTATATAATAACATGTGTATATGTACATGCAATATTTATGTATGCATAGATCTAGATTGATATTTAAAAATACAAGTTCATTTAAAAATAACTTTCATAAAATTTATTTAATATAAATTATATGTATTTAACACATCTTGTACACAATTTTATTTGTAGGGCTCAACACATCCATCAGAGTAGGACCGTTCTCATTCAGATGGCCATTCGACTAGGAGTAGACATTCATATTAGGCCATGCACACTAGATTTATGATCTTTACCACATGTATTTGATTATATGATGATCTTTAGTATTTGAGATTTGATGATCTCTAACTTACATTTGCTTTAATGATATACATACATTTGCTTATTTTTTGATCTTTAGTATTCGACATTTGATGATCTTTAATTTACATTTTTCTTATATGATATGTACATATATTTTATTATATGATATATACATATATTTGCCTCTTTGCTTATAATATGTGTTATGTTTATATGTATTGAATCCCTTTACATGTATGTACATGTGTTTGCTTATGGTTTAAACATGTTTACACATAATTTATGTATGCATTTGCTTTAAATATTCAATATACATACATGTTTTCTTATTTTATGATCTCTTACAACTTACATTTCCTTATATTCAATATACATTTGATCTCTAGTAGAATTTTAGGGAAATCAATGCCACTTTATAATTAAGTTCATTCATGTTGATCACAATAAATATTTTTAAAAAAATGACTTAAGCAACATGAACCATTGAGTTGAGAACAAGATATAATCTTTTTGACAAGTAACTTGAAGTTCAATTCAAATATAATTAAGAAAATTCAATTCAGATTATATCGAGCTATTATAAGTTTTTGACAAGTAACTTGAAATTCAATTCAAATATAATTAAGAAAATTTAATTCAAATTATACCTCTATTATACATTTTTGACAACTAACTTGGAATTCAATTCAAATATAATTAAGAGAATTCAATTCAAATTATACATCTAATATACATTTTTGACACTTTAACAAAATTCTAAAATTACTAGATATGTTGTGCATACCTATGAATTAAATAACAACAAACTCCACAATGAAATAACTTGTTTGTTTACTACTTGATTCATTTAAACTATGATCTAGTTATTCCATGTACACTAGAATAATTTTTTTCCCATCCCATATGCATATAAATAGAAGCTTATTTTTCATTATTCTGGATATCAAATTGCAAGATTAATTCTCATTTATATCACTTGGAGCGCAGATTTTGGAGAAGTTTTTGCACATTTATCAAGGAGGCAAATATTGGAGCTCGACAACTTTTCATTTTTATCAATCAAGGCAAAATTTGGAGGATAATTTAACTAAGTTGGTAGAGGACTTGTTTTGAGTCATCTTTAAGTTGAAGAAGAAAATGGGACAACAAAGAAAAAGAAAAAATGCTTCTCAACAAAAATTGTTAAAAGAAGAACAAAAGAGGCGTGAACAAAACTTGGAAAATTATCATAGAAAGAAACAAGGTACATGCTTGTTTCTTCTCTCTCACTCTCAAGTGTGTGTTTAGGACTTTTACTTTGAAAAAACATGAGTATTCATTTGATGGGATGGAATCCATAATGTGCATTACTCCACCCAATAATTTGGTTAGTACACCTAAACATAAATTTGTATGTGCATACATTTTGCATTGGCTTTCTTATTAAAATTATAAATGTTTAATGTATGACCATTTTCAACTTACAATACCCTAACTTAAAATGTACTCTTAAACTAAAATATTGTACATTAGATCCTTCCCTACAAACCTTACATTTATCTTTTACAAATACCTTTGTTTAATGTTTTTGTCATCACATTATCATTGTTGAGTATTGCATCTACATAATTTTCTCTTTACTTTGTTCATGAAGAAAATGATAGTGTACTTCAATACATGGTTAGTTCTCCAATGAAACCTTAAATTTTGTGTCCCTCACTATGCCACTTTGATTTTCATAATATTTTCAACCACATTAATTATTTTATGGCTTTCCAAATTCCTATATATTCTAATTTTGCACTTTGAAAGAAACCATTAGTTTTTCTTAATTATTCATGAAACTACCCCTTCATGTATAATGAAGTAGCATTCTAATGTTGATATTTGGTGATCAATATCCCCTATCCAATCTACATTGCAACATCTAATTAGCTCAAGATTTTTCTAAACTCCCATTGAATTTAATCTAATGATCAATAGTTCCTTAAAAATATTTTTTAAATATTTTAATAAATGCCCAATTCTAAGCTCTAGAATTATTTGAAAAATAGAACTCAAATTATACTTAAAGCCAATGCAATGTCAGGTTTGCTAGAGACTAACACATGTATACATCAAAACTCAAGCTATATGGTGCCAAGGAATAATAGTTATATATAATAGATTATTCTTTAAATTATGTCTTAAAACACATTTTTTTTGAAGGTTTCTAACCATCATTGCACTTGAATGACTATAAATACTTTTAAATGTCCTCAAGTCATCTTGGTCATGCAAGTTGCAATGTTTATATGATCCTTGACTCCAATTCCTTAAGCCAATTCTTTTTGTTTCAATATTTGTGTTTTAAGTCTTTGGTCTTTTATTTTCATCACTTCAATGTTCTCAAATTATTTTTATGTTTTATGCTCTAGGGATTCCTCAAGATGGAGTCAAGCCAAATCTAGATATTGGATCAAATGAATCTGTTGAAGAACACATGGACCTTGAAGTTATGGAGGAGACCTAAGTTCAAACAATGATTGTTGGAGAGGGGTCAATATCACTTCCTTCTACTAGTATGGATGAGCATATAAAACTAGCACAAACTTCTCTCACTTATATCATCGTGTTTTATTAGTTTGTTTGCTTGCATACATAAACTTCACTTATATAACATCATCTCTCAATTTTGTTTGCAAAATATTTTGTGACATGTAGGAAGAGCTCAACAAGCAGGAAGTTTTCATGCTCAATTCAAGCCAAATCTAGACATTGGATCAAATGAATCTGCTCAAGAATGCATGGTCCTTGAAGATAGGGAGGAGGCACAAGTTCAAACAATGCATGTTGGAGAGGGGTCGGGATTACTTCCTCCTACTGGTATGGATGAGCATATAAAACTAGCCGAGAAGGTGAGGAAACAAATTTCTCATAGAAATTTAGATCATTTACTTGAAATGGATATGGAGAAACTGAAATATTATGCCAACTAGAATTATAATAAGAGAAAGAGGTCAATGACTAAATCTGTAAATGGAATGATCAATCATCATTTCAATCATCTTGATACACTTGAAAAAACCCAATTGTTATCACGTTTACTTCTTCATGATGAGCTCAAAGAGTCATTACAATTGTTGGGTGTACATTCGACATCAAATAAGAAGAAACACATGGGATTACAAAAGGATATTGTTCAAAATGTTAAAAAGGGTTTTGATTCCATTGGAAAAGGATCTCGATCAATGGATAAGGCCACTACAAGAAGGGTGATGTTGACATCTATTGTACATCAAGATATAGCAAGAAAAAGAAAAATGTTTGCACTTTCAACTGAAATTGGTTATAGTAGAACCACATTGATAAAATATGACAAAAAGGTAAAGTTTTTGGATGAGAGTTTAGAAGGCAATTAGGAAATTATGTGTAGAGCTCCCCATTCTGATAGGATTGAAGATGTTGTTAGGAACTTGGTCTTAGGTTTTTGGCATGATCAGACTCATTCATCATCAAATACTAGAGATGTTATGAGACACAGGATTGGACCTAGTATTTATGAAAATCATATCAAACATTGGCTAGGCATAACACAATTTGAGATGTATATGAACTTTTGTAATGCATATCCTCATATAAAGATTGGGAAAACAATGTTTCAAAGGTTAAAGCCATATTATGTGAAGATAAACAAGTTTTTTGAAACTTGTTGTCGTTATCATATTGAATTTGATCTCTACTATCGAGGTGTTTAAAGATGAGAGAAGAAAGATATGGTTTCAAAATGCACCTCTAAATAGGCAAGTTTGTTCATAAAGTCTATATTATGTGATCATGAAAATGGACCTCAAATAAACTGCATAAAAGGAATTTGTGAGACATGTGGAAATTTGGCTAAATTTCCTTCAAGAATTGAGGATACCTGACCTAACAAAGACAGTAAATTGAAAGAGGTAAGTATTATTTTTTTAGAGTTTATTTGTTTCAATTTTCATAGATTGTTATTTGATTCTCTTTGATGTAATGTTTCATTGATCAAGTGTGGTTTATTAGTTATTCACATATTTTTCTTGACAATGTACAAGTATGTAAAGTTGCAAACAAATTTTTGGGAAAGAATCCACAAGGTTGAACTATGTAGAAGAGGAGATTCCCATTGGAAAATTTATGGAAAATTTTCAAAATTGATACAACCATACATACATCATTCCTTTTTGCTAAGTGGCAAGCACAACAATTCCAAACATTGAGAGATACTTTCCCACATGGAACTGTTCTATCAGTAGTTGACTTTGCAGAAAATTACTCCTTTGTACATCAAAAGGAGATTCAATCAGAGTATTACTTTTCAAAGAAAATCACTATTATGGTTCATGTGTTTTGTAGATATCATAAAATCTACAAAATACCACATGTTTGGAGTTTTTTTGAGAGTGGGCATGGAAAGAGTGAGCATGATGGAGCAGGAGCTTGCATCAAACGAGCTTTAAGAAAGCATCAAATGAGTTATCCAGAAGATTGTCTAGACAATGCACATGATGTTGTTGAATGGTGCAATAAACTTTGCATCAAATGTGGTTGGCACATCTTCAAGAACAAACCAACACATTCCACATAGAGTGTTTTGGGAGATCTCGGGTATGTATAAATTAAATTAAATCAAAAATTTGAGTTTATTTAAATTTAATATATATATATATACATATTTGTTCACATAATTTTTTTATTGTACATATGTATCTAGGTGTGGATAGAAGATTGATGTATGGATGCAAGAGGGTAGAAAAAACAAGATCTTTGCATTGTGTTAGGAGTTTAGATAGTCGCCATGGATGGATATTAGACACAAGGGATTACTCTTGTTTTTGCACTAAGTGCATTGAGGGAAAATTTGATTATGCATGCAACAATCAAGAACTTGGATATGTTGGTAAATGGGATACGGTGCCACTAGTTGTTTAAGAAACATATGATGAAAATGAGGAAGAAAGATTTGAAGACATTCCTTTGATTTCAATTGATTATGACCATATTTCAGGATTGGTTAGAAAAGGTACACATGTGTAAGTTTTCAATAATTTAAATATTATATATCTAGTTAATGATCTTTAGAGACATTTCTAATTTTTTTAGAATTTTTTTGTGTAAATTTGGTGTACAGGAGATGTTTTTGCAGTCATAGTAGAGCCTAGAAACATCAAAGGTGTTATCTATGATTTATTGTGTTGCACAGAAGAGAGGAATAAGCTAACAAATCCTGAAACAAGTGATGGAATGTCATTTCCCATAGGTGAGTTTGAATTTAAAATTCTATATACATTGTATTAACATGTGCACATTACATTATAAACATTAAATATATATTGTACAAACCTTGAGCACAAAAAATGTTGCACACGTTCATATGTCTTACCTTAGGTTCATGTTTACCATGCAGGTTCTGTTGTAGTGCAAGGGACATATCTAAAACAAGTCAAAGTTGTTCAGCATGGGATTCATTTTGTTGACTATCAACCTGATAACAAGGTATATCAATATAGTCACTTAATAATTGCTACCACTCTACATCTTCATGCAGTTCCACATGCACGTGGCCGAAGAAAATGGAGACTAGATAGTGATGATCATCAAAAAATTCTACATGTTATTGAAGAGCAAGCTCAACCAGAATCTTTGACTTAGATTATATCCATGGTTTTCAAGTTCACTTGTAACCCTATACATGTTCAAATGAGAACTTATAGTAACTTGTACATAGTTGTAAATCATTTTGTGTAAATTACAATTATATGTACATATTTGTTCCATGGAAAATTCTTAAGTTCAAGAATCTTTGATAGCATCATCTCTCACTCTTTTTGGTTGCATGTAAACCCATATATATGCTTTCAATCCTTATTTGAAAGTAGTGAATTTTTTTAAAATCATTTTGCCTAAATTACAATTATATGTACATATTTGTTCCATGGAAAATTCTTAAGTTCAAGAATCTTTGATAGCATCATCTCTCACTTTTTTTGGTTGCATGTAAACCCATATATATGCTTTCAATCCTTATTTGAAGCGTAGTGAATTTTTTTAAAATCATTTTGCCTAAATTACAATTATATGTACATATTTGTTCCATGGAAAATTTTTAAGTTCAAGAATATTTGATAGCATCATCTCTTCACTTTTTTGGTTGCATGTAAACCCATATATATGCTTTCAATCCTTATTTGAAACGTAGTGAAGTTTTTTAAAATCATTTTGCCTAAATTACAATTATATACAACTTATATTTGTTTCCTGGAATTCTCAAGTTCAAGAATCTTATATACACTTATATACAACTTATATAATTTGTTCCATCGAATTGTTCCATGGGAAATTATGTAAATTTTAAAATTAAGTATTATCTAATTATAAAATTATTGTGCATATATAAAACATAAATCAATGCAAATAAAAAAATAAACCCTAACCCTAAAACCCTTAACCCTATAATCCTAAACCCTTGTACCCCCTACCCTCTATCTTTCTCCCACTCCCCCCTTTCTCTCTTGAAAGTATCTCCCTCCTACCCACTCTTCCTCTCTCTCCCACTCCCCCCCACTCTCTCTCAAATCTCTCCCTCCCACCCCCTCCCCCTCTCTCCCCTCTACCCTAAACCCTTAAACCCTACCCTTTATCTCTCTCCCACTCCCCTCTCCTTCGCTCCTCCCTCCCACCCCTCTCCCTCTCTCTCCCCCTCTACCTCAAACCCTAAACCCTACCCTTTATCTCTCTCCCACTGCCCCCCTCTCTCTCTCAAGTCTCTCCCTCCTACTGCCTCTCCCTCTCTCCCCTCTACCCTTAACCCTTAAACCCTAAACCCTGTTACACCCCCTACACTTTATCTCTCTCCCACCCCCCTCTCTCTCTCAAATCTCTCCTTCCTGCCCCCTCTCCTCCTCTCCCCTCTACCCTTCTACTCCCTACCCTCTATCTCTCTCCCACTCCCCCCTCTATCTCTTCAAAGTCTCTCCCTCCTACCCACTCTCCCTCTTGAGCTCCTCTACCCTTAACCCTTAAATCCTACCCTTTATCTATCTCCCACTCCCCACTCTCTCAAGTTCCTCCCTCCCACCCCTCTATACCTCTCTCCCTCTACCCTAAACCCTAAACCCTACCCTTTATCTCTCCCACTCCCCCTCTCCCCTCTCCCCTAATTCTTAACCCTAAACCCTAAACCCTTTGTACACCCCCCTAATTTTTATCTCTCTCCCACTCCCCTCTCTCTCTCAAGTCTCTTTCCTCCCACTCCCTATCCCTCTCTCTCCCCTCTACTCCTAAACCATTAAAACCGTACCCCTTTATCTCTCTCCCACTCCCCCTCTCAAATCTCTCCCTCCTACCCCCTCCCTCTCCCCTACTCCTAACCCTAAACCCTAAACCCTTGTACACCCCCTCTACCCTTTATCTCTCCCACTCCCCCACTCTCTCTCTCTGCTCCTCCCTCCTACCCTCCCCCTCTCCCTCTACCCTTAACCCTAAAACTAAACCCCTTCTACTCCCTACCCCCATCTCTCCCACTCTCTTGAAAGTATCTCCCTCCTACCCACTCTCCCTCTCAAGCTCCTCTACCCCTAACCCTTAAACCCTACCCTTTATCTCTCTCCCACTCCCCCCCACTCTCTCTCAAGTCTCTCCCTCCCACCTCCTCTGCCTCTCTCTCCTATACTCTAAACCCTTAAACCCTACCCTTTATCTCTCTCCTCCACTCCCCCTCTCTCTCAAGTCTCTCCCCTCATACCCCTCCCTCTTCCCTCTACCCTTAACCCTTAAACCTAAACTCCTTGTACACCCCTACCCTTTTTATCTCTCTCCCACACGCCACTCTCTCTCAAGTCTCTCCCTCCCCTCCCCCCCTCTAGCCTCTACCATTAACCCTTAAACCCTACCCTTTATCTGTCTCCCACTCCCCCCTATCTCTCTCAAGTCTCTCCCTCCTACGCCCTCCCCCCTCTCCCCTATACCCTTAACCCTTGTACACCCCCCTACCATTTATCTCTCTCCCACCCCCTCTCTCTCAAGTCTCTCCCTCCTCTCCCCCTCTCCCCTCTACCCTTCTACTCCCTACCCTCTATCTCTCTCCCACTCCCCCCCTCTCTCTCTTGAAAGACTCTCCCTCCTACCCACTCTCCCTCTCGAGCTCCTCTACCCTTAACCCTTAAATTGTTGGAATATGTGCCTCAATTCTTATTGTGATGTAACTCCTGTAGGGAAAAGTCACTGTGACATTATTCATGTCTAGACGACTAGCTGTTATGAATTCCTTGAAATGATCATGTTGCCAAGATAGAGTTGATGTCTTGCTGACAAGTCTATCACTGTGACCTTTCTATGTTCGGTGTGACCTTTTGTCGAAGGAAACCTCTAGCTGACAAAGGTTTCTATCGGGTGTCAAAGTGGATGATGGAGTAGCTCAAGGATCTTGGGGAGAAGTCTTAGTGATGAAGGAAATGTATCACCAACAGGAGTATTCACTTATGGTCTTCACAGTGACTCAAAGACTTTGGTATGAAGTCTTGGTGACCAATGGAGAGTCTCGCCGATAGTTCGGAGTAACATAAGAGCGCTTAGTGAAAGGTCTAGGTGAAGGTCAAATGTCTTGCCAACTCAGTAAGACATAAGTGCTCAATGTGAGGTCTCAGCGAAAGACAAAAGTCTTGCCGACTCGGTAAGACTTGGTTGCTCGATGTAAGGTCTCGATGCTCAAAACGTCTTGGCGAAGACAAAAGTCTTGTCAACTCGGTAAGCCTTGTTTGCTCGAAGTGAAGTCTTGATGAAAGATGAATGTCTTGCCGAGTGTCAGGTGCTCTGGTGAAACTTGAGGAGACTCAGTGAAACCTCTTGGCGAAAGACAAATGTTTTTCTGACTATCAGGTGCTTTAGTGAAACTTCAAGAAGACACGGAAAAACCTCTTAGCAAATGAAAAGTCTTGCTGATGGAAAAGTTGAAGTTGTTGTGACTTTGTGAGCATCGGTATGAGTCTAGCTGATGAGAAATCTCTTGCCAATAGGAATGCATTGGAAGTTAGCAGTTTCGGTATGACTTATGGCATTCGTTGTATCATCTTGCCGACTGTTTGGGACTTACACTGATATCGATATGAAGACTTTGTGGCATCGGGGAGACACTGTTAGTGTCTCACCGATATGCCAAAAAAGTTGGAATGCCCTTGACCATTTGACCTTCCTATGTGGTGTCTCGTGGACCAATCAAAGGAAGCGAATTTCAAATGGATGGTTGTTAGATTTTTGCAATTGTTGCGCGACTAGAGCTAAATAGCATGTAGGGAAAAATCAATTGCTCGAAAGGAAATTTTTTATGATGGGAAATGGAAGATAAGGATGAACAAGAGACAAAAATCAGAATGTGATAAAATAAAAGCAGATCAATTCTGAGGAGAGAATGAATTGGATTTGTTGAGAGCATTTCTGTAAGGGATTAATAGTGAATGAAACTATTGTGAACTTATACCAGAGAGTTATATCTCTGTTTGTATGTAATTTTTTTGTTACTGTAATACAAAGAGATTCAGCTTGGTGTGGTAGGTTTTTTCCCAAAAGGGTTTCCCACATAAATCTATTGTTCATTGTCTTTAAGTATCTTCTTTGTTTCTGAAAATCATTCATGTGTGTCTTAATTGGTTTGTAATTTGAAAATCAAAAGTACTGTCTACTTAGTTCCCTATGTTTTGACATTAGGAAAGTTGCTTCCGCACCTCTTGCTTTCCTTACAAGTGGTATCAGAGCCTGGTCAGTTGTGTTATCCTTGTGAGAGGGTTGAGTTTTTTGTGTCAATTCTTTTTTAGTGGGAGTTTGGTAGAGGTCTGATAGTTTAATTACAAATTAAGATGGCAAACACATTCAGAAAGATGGAAATAGAGAAATTCAATGGTAGCAACTTTGAGTTATGGAAACTCAAAATGGAAGATCTGTTAGTGGATTGTGATATGTGGCTTGATTTGTCTGGAACGATGCTTCAAGGCATGAAGCAAGAGGATTGGTATCTTGCAGATAGAAAGTCTAAGGGGATGATAAGGCTCTGTTTGGCAGACTCTGTGCTTTTGAACGTTCATGAAGAAAAGACTACATCTTCCTTGTGGAAAAGACTGGCATCAATTTATCAAGGCAAGTCCTTGGTGAACAATTTTTTCTTGAGGAAGAAGTTGTACTCTTTGAGAATGTAGGAGGGAGGATCTGTTGCTAATCACTTGAATGCTTTCAACATGTTGATTGCTCAGTTAACATCTATTGGTGTGAAGATTGAAGATGAAGATCGATGAATGCTGCTGCTATGTTCTTTGCCAGATTCTTGGGATCATCTGGTAATGGATATTGGGAGTACGACATCCACTTTCAAGATGGAAGATGTTGTTGCTTCTTTGTTGTTGGAAGAGATGAGAAGAAAATCTTCTAAGATGGCAAATGAGGCTCTAGCTGTTAGAGGTAGATCGAAGGAGAAAGGCAAGAAGAAGGACAAGAAATCCAGATCAAAATCAGAAGGGAGATCAAAGTCTCCTGGCAAGAATTCCAAGGTGAAATGTCAAAATTGTGGGCAACCTGGTCATGTCTGAAAGGATTACAAGGAGGAGAAAAAGAAGAAGAAGAACTCTTCTAGCAATGATTCTTCTTAGAGTGATGCATATGCCTTCATTGCAGCTTTGGCTACATGGGCATCAGATGATGTTTGGCTAATTGATTCTGGAGCATCTTTCCACATGACATCTCATAGAGACTAGTTCACGAAGTATGAAGAATACAATGGTGGAAAGGTACACTTGGCAAGTGATTCATCTTTGGAAATTGTTGGCCGTGAAAGAGTTAGAATTCAATTCCCTGATGGAAGAGTGAAGGGAATCAATGATGTGATGCATATACCAGGTCTGGCTCAAAACCTACTTTCTGTAAGTAAGCTAAATGATATTGGAGTGCAGATCACATTCTCTAGAAATGGCTACAAGATGATTAGAGGCACAATGGTGCTAGCTACGGGTGCTCAAATTGGTACCTTGTACAAGCTAGATGCACATGTTGTTCAATGCAATAGTGTCTCTGCAAAGTCACTAAAAGCTACTCATGGAGAAAAGAAGGAAAACATTCCTGATGGTGTAAACTCCATGGAGGTTAAACTTCCACCAGAGAAGATTATGCTCTAGCATCATAGGCTAGGCCACATTGGTGAGAAAGGTTTAAAAACCTTGAAAAATAAAAACTTGGTAGAAGGGCTTGAAGATTGTAACCTTGAGTTCAAATTCTGTGAACACTGCATATATGGTAAACAACATCGTGTTTCATTTTATTCTAGTCCTCACAAATCTTCTGGTTTTCTTGATTATATTCATTATGATGTTTTTGGCCCAGTGAATGTTCCTTCTCTATCTAAATAAAGATATTATGTGTCGTTTATTGATGATTATTTAAGAAGAAAATTTGTATATTTTCTAAGAAGTAAATCAGAAGTGTTCAGTCAGTTTAAGGAATTTAAAAACCTTGTTGAAAATCAGACTGGTAGGAAAATAAAATGTTTAAGGACTGACAATGGCGGTGAGTTTTGTTCAGATGAATTCGAAAGGTACTGTATAGATCATAGGATTAAAAGACATAAGACTACACTTTACACTCCACAGCAAAGTGGAGTTGCTGAAAGGTTCAACGGGACAGTAATGGAAAGAGCACAAAGTATGCTAAGCAGTGCTGGCTTGGAAGAGAAATTATGGGTTGAATTAGTCTCTACAACATGTTACTTGGTAAATCGTTCTCCTAACTCTGCTCTTCTTGAGAAGAGGCCTTTAGAAGCATGGTCTAGAAAGAAGCCCTCTTTGAGACATATTCGTGTCTTTGGCTGTGAGGCATATGCATATGTGACATTTGAAAAAAGATCCAAGTTGGAAAACAAAGCTGTAAAGTGTATTTTTATTGGCTATAGTGCTGGCATAAAAGGATACAAGCTTTGGAATCCTGAGACTGAGAAGGTTTTGTATAGCAGAAGTGTTATCTTTCATGAGTTGAAACCTTCTACATTGGATCTGCAGTCAGAGAAGAAATCAGAAAATGAAAAGGATGTAGTAGAAATTCCTTCGACACCAGATAAAGAGGAATTGAAAAATCAAAATGTACCTGATACTGAGGAAAGCTCAAGTAGCTCTAAAATTTCTAATGAAGATGAAGAACCACCTCAGCCTCAGCATGTGAGGAGGTCAACTCGTGAAAGAAAACAACCTGATAGGTATGGGTTTTCTTTGATAGAGTCTACTTGTCCCTATGCTTTAATTTCTAGCACTGATGAACCTAGGACTGTGAAAGAGGCATTTAAAATGTCTGATTCAAACTCTTGGTTAGAAGCCATGAATGAAGAAATGGAATCATTAGAAAAGAATGATACCTGGAGTTTGGTGCCATTGCCTAAAGGCAGAAAAGCTGTGGGCTGCAAATGGGTATTTAAAAAGAAAATTGGTCTGGAAGGCAGTGTAGAAAAATATAAAGTGGGGCTGGTTGCAAAAGTTTATTCCCAGGTAGAGGGAATTGATTATGGAGAAATCTTTTCTCCTGTAGCTAAGCTAACATCTATTAGATTTTTTTGTCACTTGCAGTAGCGTATGACTTAGAAATTGAACAGTTGCATGTGAAGACAACATTTCTTCATGGTGATCTTGAAGAAGAAATTTATATGTCCCAGCCAGAGTACTTTGTGGAAAAAGGTAAGGAAAGACTGGTTTGCAAGTTGAAGAAATCTATGTATGGGTTAAAACAGTCTCCTAGAATGTGGTACCAAAATTTTGACACTTCTATTTTGTCATTAGGATTTGTAAGATCAAAATCTAGGATCAATGTGTGTATTACAAAGCTGAAAGTGATCAAGTTCTTATTATTGCTCTCTATGTTGATGATATGTTGTTCATAGGCAATAGTAAGCTAATGATTTCTGATCTTAAGTCTTAGCTGTCTGCAAAGTTTGAAATGAAAGATCTTGGTGCAGCAAGGTATATTCTGGGAATGGAAATAACCAGGGACAAGAAAAATAGAAAACTTTGGCTCAGTCAGAGTAAGTACATCATGACTGTTCTAGAGAGATTTTGTATGACTGGTTGCAAGCAGCTAGTTGTTCCAGTTACGTAGGGAATGAAGCTATTTATTGAAGATTGTCCAAAATCTTGTACTGAGATGGAGGACATGACCAATGTGCCATATGCTAGTGTGGTTGGCATCCTTATGTACACAATGGTCTGTACAAGGCCAAACATTTCCCAAGTAGTGGGAGTACTTAGTCAGTTTATGGCTAATCCTGGAAGGACACATTGGGATGCTATGAAGAGAGTGTTTAGATATTTGAAGGGCACTTCAGACTATGCTTTGTGTTACCATGGTAACTTGGTTGAATCACAAAGGACTCTCAGTATTCGAGGTTATGTGGATTCTAATTGGGCAACGGACATTGACAGCAAAAGATCCACTAGTGGATATGTTTTCATGATGAATGGTGGTGCAGTGAGTTGGATGAGCAAGCGGCAGGCTGTAGTCGCTTTATCCACTACAAAGGTAGGATACATGGCAGCTACAAATGCCTGTAAAGAAGCAATCTAGTTAAAACATTTGTGTTCTAACATTGGTTTTGATGTAGGAAAAATTACAATTTACTGTGACAGTCAGAGTGCTATATGTTTGGCAAAAAATCCTACTTTCCATGCTAGGATGAAACATATAGATGTATAGTATCATTTTGTACGGGATATGGTGGTAGATGGGAAGGTCTCTTTGGAGAAAGTGGATACTCTGGAAAATGTTGCAGATGCATTGACAAAGCCTGTGAGCACAGACAAATACAGGTGGTGTGCCAATTCAATGGGCCTCTTGGCCCATGAATTTCAGTAGTTTTATTATACTCTGGAGGTGTCAGTAAGATCTTCGTCAAGTGGGAGCTTGTTGGAATATGTGCCTCAATTCTTACTGACATGTAACTCTTGCAGGGAAAAGTTGCTTTGACATTATTCATGTCTGGATGACTAGTTATGAATTCTCTTGAAATGATCATGTCGCCAAGACAGAGTTGATGTCTTTTTGAAAAGTCTATCGTTGTGACCTTCTTGTGTTCGGTGTGACCTTTTGTTGAAGGAAACCTCTAGCTGATAAAGGTTGCTATTAGGTGTCAAAGCAGATGATGGAGTAGCTCAAGGATCTTAGGGAGAAGTCTCAACGATGAAGGAAAGGTCTCGCCGACAGGAGTATTCACTTGTGGTCTTCGCGGTGACTCAAAGACTTCGGTATGAAGTCTTGGCGACCAATGGAGAGTCTCGCCGATAGTTCGGAGTAACATAAGAGTGCTTGGTGAAAGGTCTTGGTGAAGGTCAAATGTCTTGCTGACTCGGTAAGACATGAGTGTTGAATGTGAGGTCTCGGCACTTGCTGCGAGGTCTCGATGAAAGACAAAATTCTTTCCGACTCGGTAAGACTCAGTTGCTTGATGTAAGGTCTCGATGCTTGATGAAATGTCTTGGTGAAGACAAAAGTCTTGTTGAATCGGTAAGACTTGTTTGCTCAGAGTGAAGTCTTGGCGAAAGATGAATGTCTTACCAACTGTCAGGTGCTCTGGTGAAACTTGAGGAGACTCGGTGAAACCTCTTGGTGAAAGATGAATGTCTTGCCAACTATCAGGTGCTTCAGTGAAACTTCAGGAAGACTCGGCAAAACCTCTTAGCGAATGGAAAGTCTTTCCGATGGAAAATTTGAAGTCATTGTGACTTTGTGAGCATCAGTATGAGTCTAGCCAATGAGCAATCTCTTGCCGATAGGAATGCATTGGAAGTCGGTAGTTTTGGTATGACTCATGACATTTGTTATATCGTCTTGCTGACTATTCGGGACTTACGCTGATATGGATATGAAGACTTTGTGGCATCAGGGAGACATTGTTAGTGTCTCACTGATATGCCAACAAAGTTTGAACGCCCTTGACCGTTTGACCTTCCTATGTGGTGTCTCGCGGACCAATCAGAGGAAGCAAATTTCAAATGGATGGAAGTTAGATTTTTGCAACTGTTGCGACGCTGGAGATGAACATCATGCAGGGAAAAATCAATTGATCGAAAGGAAATTGTCTATGATGGGCAATGGCAGATAAGGATAAACAGAAGATAAAAATCATAATGTGATAAAATAAAAGCAGATCAATTTTGAGGAGAGAAAGAATCAGATTTGTTGAGAGAATTTCTGTAAGGGATTAACAGTGAATGAAACTACTGTGAACTTATACTAGAGAGTTGTATCTTTGTTTGTATGTAATTTGTTTGTTACTATAATATAAAGAGATTCAACTTGGTGTGGTGGGTTTTTTCTCGAAAGGGTTTCCCATGTAAATCTGTTGTTCATTGTCTTTAAGTATCTTCTCTGTTTCTGAAAATCATTCATGTGTGTCTTAATTTGTTTGTAATTTGAAAATCAAAATTACTACCTACTTACTTCCCTATGGTTTTGACGTAGCCTTTTTCTCCGCACCTCTTTCTTTCCTTACATAAATCCTACCCTTTATCTCTCTCCCACTCCCCCCCACTCTCTCTCAAGTCTCTCCCTCTCACCCCCTCTCCCTCTCTCCCCTCTACCCTAAACCCTTAAACCCTACCCTTTATCTCTCTCCCTCCCCCTCTCTCTCTCCAGTGTCTCCTCCTAACCCCTCTCCCTCTCTCCCCTCTACCCATAACCCTTAAACCCTAAAGGCCTTGTACACCCCTACCCGCTGTCTCTCTCCCTCCCCTCTCTCTCAAGTATCTCCCAACTACCCCCTCTCCCTCTCTCCCCTCTACCCTTAACCCTTAAGCCCTACCCTTTATCTCTCTCTAACTCCCCCCCTCTCTCTCTCAAGTCTCTCCCTCCTACCCCCTCTCCCTCTCTCCCCTCTACCCTTAACCCTTAAACCCTAAACCCTTGTACACCTACCCTTTATCTGTCTCCCATTCCCGCCCCTCTCTCTCTCAAGTCTTTCCCTCCCACCCCCTCTCCCCTCTCCCTCTACCCTTAACCCTTAAACCCTAAACCCTTCCTGCTCCTACCCTCTATCTCTCTCCTCCCTCTCTCTCTTGAGGTCTCTCCTCCTACCCACTCTCCCTCTTGAGGCTCCTCACCCTTGGCCAGCCAGCCCTAGGACCCTACCCTTTATCTCTCTCCCACTCCTCCTCTCTCTCAGGTCTCCTCCCTGCCCCTCTCCCTCTCTCCCCTCTACCCTTATACCCTCTACCCTTTATCTCTCTCCCACTCCCCCCCTCTCTCTTTCAAGTATCTCCCTCCTACCCCCACTCTCCCTTTCTCTCCCACTCCCTACATATCTCTCTCTCAATTCAATGATATGGACCTTCCATAAAATTTTCCAGCCATACTTGCCATTCTCTCTAGCTAAAAAAATCCATGCAAACCCATTAAAAAAAACTTAAGAATAGTTAAAGAATACCCATAAGCACAAAGCTAATGAAGCATCAAAATAAAATAACCTTCTGGGTCTCTAAATCTTATACAATATATGATATGAAGCAATTTCATCATTGTGGGAAAATCACTGCACTAAAAATATTTCTAGAGAAAATAAAATCTAGGAGGTTTGTAGGGTTGTAAATACATTAGAATCAGAATAGGAACAACTAAGAAAGGAGCGACTCATAATCCTTTTAACCATAGTTTACATTTTGAGAATACAAAAATTTGGAATATGCAGATCATCAAATTAGTTAGGATGTGCAAACGGACCTCATCTTTCAGTCGAATATTCTCAATACGTAGTTGTTGCTCTTGAAGACAGACTCTTGCAATAACAACAGGTGCTCTACAGTTGGTGCATATGGGATTTCTCATGGCTTCTTTAATTGCCATGTTCTCCAAGTGAAGCTTCTCGTTATCCTGCCTGAGGAGAGTGTTTTCATGACACTCGTGTTGAGCCTGAAAATCCAAGATTTGAAAAACCATGATTAGAAAAAATTAATATATAGTTTTTAACTATATACTTTTAATATTATAATAATAATATATATAGTTTTTAATTATATACTTTTAATATCATAATAATAGTTATATATTATAATAATAATATAATTATTAAAATATATTGCAATAATAAGTATATTATTTATTATAATTTAAAAAGAATATAATTTATATTTATATTAATATTAAATATTAATTTTTAATAGAGGGGGTTCGACCAAACATTTTTAGAATGTTCAATCGAACCCCATTCAAATGTATTTTTTATTGTATGTCAAATGGGTTCGGTTGAGCCCTTATTTGACCAAACATTAAATTTTTGTTCGACCGAACCCACTTATTTTCACCCACATCCTCTCAAGGACCAAAATTGCTCAAAATTTTTCACTTCAAAGCTCGATTTGAGAATGAAAATGGAAGAGATCTCAGAAACCTAACTGGTATTAGCTTTCCCTCAAAATGAGCTATCCAATGAATATAATTTCAATATGTTTTGATTATATTATCTATTTGTTTTTTAAGTTTTATTAAATATAGGTTTTTCACTTAAAACAAAACTCTCTGTTCTACACATGTGGAAAAATAGAAGATTATCAAAAAAAAAAATTAAAAATATGAGTGCACCAGATATTGGAGTCCTTGATCCAACAAAAAATAAATAAATAAATTGATACATACAGTAAAAGTTATGCATTATACGGTCGTTATGTCTGAATTGTAATTGATTTGTCTTTGAAACTTGATTAAAGAAAAAATATTCAATAAAACTATCTAACCAAGTGGAAGCACTAGATATCAAAGTTACAAATCTAAATTCAAAGAATTAGAATTTTATCTTTCAAGGAAAAAAAGTTATGTGTTATACTGTGGTCACTTTTTAAAAATGTTGTTTTTTGAAAAAAACCAATTTTCATGGGAGATAGAAAAAGAAGTGCAATCTGATTCCAAAAATTTTGAAAAAAAAATTTTTAGAATCTACAGACAAAATTTGACAAGACTCTAGTTTGCATCATCTTCAAATTCCTCACGGTTTAATCGCTATAGGTGCCCGAATGTGAAGATTTAGTTTTACAAAAAAATCAGTGTCTAGTTTGGCCAAAAATTGTAAACCACTATTGTGGGATCACCCCATGGTCAAATAAGAAGTGACATCCTTTGACTCCTGTAATTTGACTCTTAGGCTGCAATTCTTGAACCATGTGTTTCTTCACCTCACTTTCCTTATGCTCATATTTTTTCAATTTGGTTCTCCCTCCATAAGTTGCTAATTTACAACCCATTTCAAGCTCTAAGACATGGTGAATTTCTTTTTCATAGATTGGCATTCCATTTCCTAGATCTTTCAACTTATGATTCTTACTATGAATAGAATCCAACCTTTGCAAAAGTGGAGCCCAATCACCTTTTTTTATGACACAATATTCTTTCACACACAGATACAATAAATCTGAAATAAGAATTTCTAAACATGAGTTAGTTACCTCTAAAGGCTTCGCAAATATCTTCACCCATTGTTCTTTCAAAAACATAGCCATTGCAACCTCTGGGACTAAGATATAGAAGTTTTTTCATGAATTTTGTTCACTGAAAAAATTGTCCAATCTTTTTAACTTCATAATACCAAAGGCTTGTAACCTTGCATCCTTCATCTCTTGCTTGTAGTTACATATCCAAAATTCCATAGCATACTTAGTCACAAAATAATGAACATTGAGAAGATTCATCTTTCTCTTACCATGATATATCATCAAACATCCCAAGTTGACTACTTCCATTTGGCCATCACCCACAAGATGGTCTTCAAAAGTGGTACATAAATCCCATGAGTGATCTTTGTACCATAAACATTATCTCATTGTAAAATGGTTAAAATTCTCAACCAATCCCATGTGATTCCATATGCTAGGACAATTTGAAACATGAAACCAAGATCCCACATCCTATAAGTTGTAAGTTGTGCCCCTTACTTTATCAATTAATTTTGCATGCCTTTCCTAATTACATTTTTTGTATTTGTATGGAAAAAGGCGACAAATCTGAAATTTGAAAAATATTCTCCATACATTGAGCTACCAACTAAGAGTTCATCCTCCTCTTTAGAATTTACTTCCATGGATATATCACCATGCTTCCAATGTGCTACTCTGAGGCTAAAAACATGTTTATCCACCTTTGCATTTAGAGTCTTTGAATGTACTATGGAAAGTGCATGTCTCCTTATTCAGAGCTCCTCACATCTAACTTCAACCTGTATGTTGGTTATGTACAAAACACCTGGATCCCACAATATTATTTTTGAGATATTTAATAATTGAGTAGAATGATTTCCTTTCCACCCTGTATCTCTTATTGTTGATTTTCATTTCCTTAAAAAATATATACTACATTACTATAATGCTCAAAATAAAATTTATCAATAGGAAAGGATTCATCTACAACATCCTTCAAGAATTCATACACATCAATATGGCTTCCTGGTAGATTATCCTTAGACAACTCTGGATCCCATTTCCAACACACATCTTCAAAATGCAAAGTTGATTCCTCATTGCTTTCCTTGCTACAAATTTTCTCCTCATATTTATCTTCATTAGTGTTAAATTGAACTAAATGATTTTCAAAATTTGGATTAAAATTTTCAACCAAAATATTTTTACCTTCAACTGGGTGGATGCAATCTTTTTGTTCTTCTTGATTTTTGGTATTTTCAGCCTTTTCCATATTAAACCCTTCCTTTTCATTATGCTCCATAGCATATACCAAGTCATCTTCCTTAGTGATCTTTCATGGCTCTAATTCTGGCTTACTGATCTCATCTTGCTCTAGTTCTTCCTCCTCTCTATCCCATATGAAGAACTCATAAAATGATTCTTTAGTTTTGAAAGCTTAAAAAAAAATTGGAACTCCTTGTTGAATAGGACAACTGAGAGGGGGGTGAATCAGTTGTCACATAATTAAACCTTTAATTCAATCACTAGAACTAATAAAAAATGCTACTTAAATGATTAATCATCAAATGCTAATGCAAAAACTTAAATCTAACACATAAACACAATAACACTAGATTTACGTGGAAAACGCAATGAGGGAAAAACCATGGTGAGGATTAACTTACACTATAGAGAATATCAAAACCAGTTACACAAAGGCTCACTACCTGAAATAAGGACTCATTGTTCGGAACAAGGACTCACTATCCAACAGGGCTACAACCCGGAGGGCTCACTTCCATAGAGATACAAATAAGATAAAGAAGACTTGTTATAGAGAGACTAAAATCCCAATGCAACAAAATATTCCACCACAATGACTCCATCAACTTGCATGAATGATAGAGTTAGCCTTCTGCTCATTGCATCTGAAAAATTAGCATTAAGCTTCACATTGATCTCCAACACTCTCAACACATACACACTTACTGAATAGAATCAATGTCACACAAAACTGTAATTTCTCTTTTCTCTTATTGTGCTTCTTCCTCTCTCTTGTATATTATCTATTACTAACTCATCTTGTATTTGTACCATCTTCAACTTTAAAACATATCCAAAGTCAGCTATCCAAATCCAAAATTAAAGTTAGGTCAACACCAAAACATCCTAGGGTGGAATTAGAATGAGGGCAACCCAAACACATGCTTCATAGGGACCCAAATAGATCCAACACTCTTCATCATTCTTGAAAGTAGTATTTCACACAAGGTTGGCCACACCAATGTAAAACACATAGAACCATTAAGCATGAACTTTCCAAACACTAAATTTAACTCAACTTTAGAACCACACGTTGTAAGACTTCATCAAAGATAAATTTGGACCAACACCATTTCTCCAAGACCTCAAATAGAAACATAGAAAATGATAATTCACAACCATGAACAACATATATGAACTACACAACCATAGGAGAAAATCCAAACCAAAAACTAGAGCGACCATTGAACACCTACAACATATCTTTATTACAATTTTCTCAATATCCTTGACATATAAAACCAACAACAACTATTAAATAACTAGACTACCAGTTGATGTCAATGAAAACACCTTCAATCATTCCCTTCTTGCAACAATCTCCCCCTTTTTCATTGATGGAAACACATGATGTGAAAAACCATCAAAGACAACATACAAGCTTTGAATACACTTTTATGATTCTCCCCCTTAGAAGATAATTTATTTTCCTCTCACATACTTCTTCTCCCAATATTTCTTTCCTTTTTTTCACATGCATCTTCTCCCCCTTTGAAATCAATGGAAAAGGAAAAAAAATACTTTACATTGATTTCTCCTTTGACGTGAAAAAAAAATACTCATAATGACAACACCTGATACTACCTTCTCCCCGTGAGAGGTAGCCACCAAAACATCAGCCCAAAAGAAAGATAGATCCATAGATCCACCAGACTGATGCATCTCCATATGCATCTAGTTCAAGAAAGGAGGGGAAATAACCCCCAACTTCTTCCAAAGATACTCAAAAGTATCTTTAGGAAGATCCTTCATGAAAATATCAGCAATATGATCCTTCGTCGAAACATAGTCAAGATTTACTTCATTCTCCATGACCTTCTCTCTCAAGAAATGATATCTGATAGATATATGCTTCATCCTCAAGTGCATCACAAGAATCTTTGAAATGTTAATTGCACTTGTATTATCATAGAAAATAGAAATGGGATCATCATATACTAATATGATATCTTTCAACGTTTGTTTCATCCATAGGACTTGTGTACAACAAGACGCAACAACAATATTCTCAGCTTCAGCAGTAGACAAGGAGACTAAATCTTGCTTCTTACTCAGTCCCATGCCACCAATCTACATCCAAGAAGGAATGCACCACCACTTGTACTTTTCCTATCATCTACACATCTTACCCAATTTGCATCTATATAGGAACTAAATGTAAAATCAGTATCTTTAGGATACCACAATCCATAATCTAGAGTGCCATTCAAATATCTAAAAAATTCTCTTGACAGTAGAACCATGTGTTTCCTTAGGGTCTTCTTGAAATATAGTCACAAGATAGACAACATGCATTATATCTAGTCTAGTATTAGTCAAATATAGTAGTCCACAAATCATAGATCTATACTTGTTCTGATCAGTCTTAGGTGAATCACCAACTTTTCTCAATTTTCATTCAATCACCATAGGAGTACTTACAGGTTTGAAAACATCCATCCCAAACTTATTCAACATTTCTCTCACATACTTAGACTATGATATAAAACTTCCCTTCTTTGTTTGATTAATCTATATCCCGAGAAAGAAATTCATTTCCCCAAACATAGAAATTTCAAATTCTTTATGCATTTATTCCACAAACCTCTTGCACATATTTTCATTTCCTCTAAAGATAATGTCATCAACATACACTACTCCAATCAAGATTCTATCATTTTCAATCTTAAAGTCTAGATTACTATTCGTCATACCTTTGTTAAAGCCTTGTTGAATCAAATACTTATCTAACCTTGCATACCATTCTCTAGGAGCTTGCTTCAAACCATATAAAGCTTTCTTCAATCTGCACACCATATTTGGTTGCTCTGTCAACTAAAATCCTTCTGATTGTTCCATATAAACTTCCTCTTTTAGTTCACCATTCAAAAATGCTGACTTGACATCCATCTGATAGATCTTAAAGTCTTTATGAGCAGCAAATTCCAAGAACATCCTTATAGATTCCATTCTTTCTACTAGAGCAAAATTTTCCTAAAAATCTATACCTTCCACCCATGAGTAGCCTTTACACACAAGCCTTGCTTTGTTTCTAACAACTTCTCCATTCTCATTCAACTTATTTTTAAATACCCATTTTGATCCAATGATGTTTTTGTTTGTCAGTCTTGGGACTAATTCCCAAGTTTGATTCTTCTCAATCTACATAAGTTATTCTTTCATAGCTTCCTTCCAATGTTCATCTTTACAAGCTTCACATACATTCTTCAGTTCAATCTCAAAAAGTAAACATAGATTTACTTCAATAGTAGATTTGATTCTAGTCAACACACCTTTTGTCTTGTCTCCAATAATCTCGCTTTTTTAATGATTCTTCTATACATACTTTGGTGTCTTAAGGGACATCATCAGAGCATCTTCTTCTATTTCATTCTATTCATCTTGCTTCCCTTGCTCATATTTTCATGTTCTTCCATAATCTCTTCTATTCTTACACAATCATGCTCATCAAATATATATATGTCAATGTTAATAGGATTCTTCATTGTCTCATCAACCTTCACATTTGAGCTCTCTTCAATCTTTCTTAGTCATTTATTAAAACATCCGTATTCCTTGCTATTAGTAGAATATCCAAGAAAAATGCCTTCATCACTTCTTCCATCAAACTTACCCAAATTTTCCTCATCTCTTTTGATATATCATTTTCTTCCAAATACTTTGAAATAATTAACAGTAGGAATTCTTCCATGCCATAGCTCATAGGGATTCTTTGTACTATTTTATCTTGCTTGAACTCGATGGAATACATAGATAGCAGTGTGAATAGCTTCTTTCTAGTAAACTTATGGTAAACCAGTCTCTGTAATCATTGATCTAGCAACCTCTTGAATGTTTTATTTTTCCTTTCAACAACTCCATTCTATTGAGGAATTCTCAGGGCAGATAACTAGCTCTTTTTTCCATGCACTTCACAAAACATTTTAAACTCATGGGAGATGAATTCTCCACCTCTATCAGATCTTAATCAGCCTCTATAATCATTGATCTAGCAGCCTCTTGAACTATTCTATTTTTCCTTTCAACAACTCCATTCTACCGAGGAGTTCTTAGTGCAGATAGTTGTCTCTTTATTCCATGCACTTCATAAAAAAATTTAAACTCATGGGAGATGAATTATCCATCTCTATCAGATCTTAAGCATTTTATCTTCAAATTTACTTCATTTTCAACCATAGCTTTGAATGCCTCGAATATATCCAATGCATCTGATTTCTCTCTAAGAAATGTAACCCATGTATATCTAGAATAATCATCAATTAAATCATAAAGTACCTTTCACCAAGTATACTTCTTACTCTTGTAGGACCACAAAGATCTGTATGAACTAAATCTAGTAGTTCGATAGTGGACAGTTCCTTCAATCTATAATAATTTCTTTCTTTCTTTCCAAACTAACAATTCCTACAAATAGCATTAACAGGCTTTGTAGTTCTCGATAAATCTCTCATGAACTAAAAAACACTAATCCTTTCCAAGTTATAAAAATTCATGTGACACATTCTCCTATTCCATAACCAATTGTCATTAATCTAAGTCATAAAACATTGTCCATCAACACCCTTAAGTTGATAGATATTCCCTTTATATTTCTTTCTTGTAGCACTCAATGTTCTGGATCCTTTCTGGATCTCACATCTCTCATCCTTGAACACAAGATCATATCCTTTTCTACACATCTGATCAACACTCAACAGATTATGCCTTAAACCCTTAACATAGTAGACATTATCAGTATGATGCTTGCCATCAAAACTTATTGAACCTGTCCCACAGATTTTAGCACCAGTATCATCTCCAAACATAACCAAGCCTCCATCATATTTCTCAAGTTTAACAAACTTACTTTTATCACCCATTATGTGATGTGAACAACCACTGTCAACTACCTAGAAATTCTTTTCTTGTTTAGCATGTAGGGCAGAGATAACCATACGTTCATTTTTCTCCTTCTCTAAAGGGCTTTCTTTTACCTATCTTAAAGAATTAGCAGAAGTAGGTTCATCCTTAATCGCCAAGAACAAGCATTCATTATCATCAAGATCTTCATATTCCGAATCCTCATCAAATATACTCTTGTTCTTATTCACATAATAAGCTCTATTAATCTTCTTTCCTTTCTTTTCTTTCTCATATCTTTGTTTATTTCTTCTAGCTCTTTTCGTATACTTCGCAACATAATGACCCATTTCTCCACAACTAAAGCATTTAAAGGGAAACTTACCTTCATATTTACCAAATCCTTTCCTCATTCTTCTTACAAAGTTAGCTTTTATTTCATCAAAGTTTTCTTCACCTAGATCTTCAGCTTTTGTAGCTTTAAAAGCAGTCTCTGATTTGCACCCATTCCTTAGACTCAGCTTCCTCCTCTCATAAGATGTCAAAAAACCCAATAGTAGATCCTTAGTACATGTCTTATAATCTATAGTTTTCTCAATAACACTCACCTTCTCACTGTAAGCATTAGGAAGGGTTCTGAGAATATTCTTTACAATCCTAGTTTCATCTATAATAGCACCAAGTCCTCTCATTCCAGCCACTATCTCATCCAATCTCTATACATGAGCTTTAATATTCTCATCTTCTGATATATGTAGAAGAACAAACTATGTTTCCAAGTTCTATCATTTTTCTTCTTTAACTCTTTCATCACCATTATGTGCTCTTTCCAAAGCATCCTAGACTTCCTTAGCCATTTTCAAATTTTGAACCTTAATCAACTCAAAATGTACCAAACTATTCTTCAAGATGAAATTTTCCTTATTGTTCACTTCATGTGCTTTGATATCTTCAAGTGTACTCAGACCATTAGCAGGAGGAGTGTAAGGATTTTTGTAAGCTTTCTCCACATCATATTTGCAATACTCCAGATATTCTTCTATCAATACTTTTCAAATACCATAGTTAGTTCCATCAAACCTCAAACAATCAAAAACCAATTTTCTAGCCATCCTGAACCTTCCCCAAGTAGATAAGCTCTCCAGCAAGGAAACTTGTGCTCTGATACCAATTTTTGAATAGGACAACTAAGAGGGGGGGTGAATCAGCTATCACAAAATTAAACCTTTAATTCAATCACTAAAACTAACATAAAATATTGCTTAAATTATTAATCATCAAATGCCAATGCAAAAACTCAAATCCAACATATAAACACAAGAACACCAAATTTACATTGAAAATCAAATGAGGGAAAAACCATGGTGAGTATTAACTCACACTATAGAGAATATCAAAACCAATTACAAAAACACTCATTGCCTAAAATAAGGACTCACTATCTGAAAAAATGACTCACTATCCAACAGGGCTACAACCCAGAGAGCTCGTTGCCATAGAGATACAAAGAATACAAAGAAGACTTGTTACAGCTCTGAGACTATAATCTCAATGCAAAAAAAGATTCCACCATAGTCACTTGATCAACTTTCATGAATGATAGAGTTAGCCTTCTACTCACTACATCTGAAAACTCAGCATTAAGCTTCTCACTAATCTCCAACACTCTCAACACACACACACACACACACTTATTGAATAGAATCAATGTCGCACAAAACTGCACTTTCTCTTTTCTCTTATCATGTGATTCTTCTTTGCTCTTGTATATTTTCCATTACTAACTCATGTTGTATTTGTACCATCTTCAACTTTGAAACATATCCAAAGTTAGCTATCCAAATCCAAAATTCAAGTTAGGTCGGAGCCAAAACATCCTAGGGTGGAATTAGAATGAAGGCGACCCAAACACATGCTTCATAGGGACCCAAATAGATCCAACACGCTTCATCATTCTTGAAATTAGTATTTCACATAGGTTGGCCACACCAGTGTAAAACACATAGAACCATTAAGCACGAACTTTCCAAATGCCGAAACTAACTCAACTTAGAACCACACATCATAATATATACTTCATCAAAGAGAAATACAAACCAACACCATTTCTCCTGAACCTAAACCAGAAACATAGAAAACCATAGTTCATAACCATGAACAACATATTTAAACCACACAACCACAAGAGAAAATCCGAACAAAAAATCAGAGTGACCACTAAACACCTGCAACATATATTTATTATAATTTTCTCAATATCCTCGGCATATACATCCAACAACAACTAGTGACTAACCAACTGATTGGTTGACATCAATCACAACACCTTCAATATTTTCATTCTTGTAGTAGTCTGCCCCTTTGTCATTGATGGGAACACATGATGTGAAAAACCATTAAAGACAACATACAAGCTCTAAATACACTTTTATTTTGCTGCCCCTTAGAAGATAATTTATTTTCCTTTCACATACTTCTCCCAATATTTCTTTCCTTTTTTCTTCACATGCATCTTCTCCCCCTTTGACATCAATGGCAAAGGTAAAAAAATACTTTACATTGATTTATCCTATGACATGAAAAAAATACTCATAATGACAACACCTGATACTACCTACTCCCCCTGAGAGGTGGCCACCAAAACATCAACCCAAAAGAAAGATAGATCCATAGATCCACCAGACTAATGCATCTCCATATGCATCTAGTTCAAGAAAGGAGGGGAAATAACACCAAACTTCTTTCAGAGATACTCAAAAGTATCTTTAGGAAGAGCCTTCATGAAAATATCAGTAACTTGATCCTTCATCAGAACATACTCAAACTTTACTTCATTCTCCATGACCTTCTATCTCAAGAAATGATATATGATAGATATATGCTTCATCCTTGAGTGTATCACAAGATTCTTTGAAATGTTAATTACACTTATATTATCATAGAAAATATAAATGGGATCATCACATACTACTATGATATCTTTCAATGTTTGTTTCATCCATAGAACTTGTGTACAACAAGATGCAATAGCAATATACTCAGCTTTAGTAGTAGACAAGGAGACTGAATCTTGCTTCTTACTCAACCATGCCACCAATCTACATCCAAGAAAGAATGCACCACCACTTGTAATTTCCTGTCATCTACACATTGAGCCCAATATGCATCTGTATAGGCACTAAGTGTAAAATTAGTATCTTTAGGATACCACAATCCATAATTTGGAGTGCCATTCAAATATCTAAAAATTATCTTCATAGGAGCAACATGTGTTTCCTTAGGGTCTCCTTTAAATCTAGCCACAAGAAAGATAGCATGCATTATATCCAGTCTAGTAGCAATAAAATATAGTAGTTCGCCAATTAGAGATCTATACTTGCTCTGATCAGTCTTAGGTGAATCAACAACTTTTCCCAATTTGCATCCAGTCACCATAGGAGTACTTACCATATTGGAACCATCCATCCCAAACTTCTTCAACATTTCTCTCACATAGTTATATGAAATAAAAAATTCCTTCTTTATTTGATTAATCTATAGCCCAAGAAAGAAATTCATTTCCCCAAAAATAGACATTTCAAATTCTTTATGCATTTCTTTTGCAAACCTCTTGCATATATTTTCATTTCCTCCAAAGATAATGTCATCAACATACACTACTACAATCAAAATTCTATCATTTTCAATCTTAAAGTATAGAGTACTATCTGTCATACCTTTGTTAAAGCCTTGCTAAATCAAATACTTATCTAACCTCACATACCATGCTCTAGGAGCTTGCTTCAAACCATAGAAATCTTTCTTCAATCTACACACCATATCTGGTTGCTCTATCAACTGAAATCCTTCCATTTGTTCCATATAAACATCCTCCTTTAGTTCACCATTCAAATTTTTTGACTTGACATCCATCTAATAGACCTTAATGTCTTTATGAGTAGAAAATTCCAATAACATCCTTATCGCTTCCATTCTTCCTACTAGAGAAATTTTTTCCTAAAAATCTATACCTTCCACCTATGAGTAGCCTTTACACACAAGCCTCGCTTTGTTTCTAACAACTTCTCCATTCTCATTCAACTTTTTTTAAATACCCATTTTGATCCAATGATGTTTTTTTCTGTCAGTCCTGGGACTAATTCCCAAGTTTGATTCTTCTCAATCTACATAAGTTCTTCTTTCATAACTTCCTTCCAATGTTCATCTTTACAAGCTTCACATACAGTCTTCGGTTCAATCTTAGAAATTAAACATAGATTTACTTCAGCAATGGCTTTGCTTCTAGTCAACACACCTTTTGTCTGGTCTCCAATAATCTCGCTTTCTAAATGATTCTTCTATACATACTTTGGTGTCTTAGGGGACATCATCGGAGCATCTTCTTTTGTTTCATTATATTCATCTTGCTTCCCTTGCTAATATTTTTCATGTTCTTCCATAATCTCTTCTATTCTTACACAATCATGCTCATCAAATACATATCTGTCAATGCCAATAGGATTCTCCATTGTCTCATCAACCTTCAGATTCGAGCTCTCTCCAATATTTCTCAATATTTTATTGAAACATTTGTATTCCTTGTCATTAGTAGAATATCCAAGAAAAATTCCTTCATCACTTCTTGCATCAAACTTACCCAAAGCTTCCTCATCTCTTCTGATATAGTATTTGCTTCCAAATGCTTTGAAATACTTAATAGTAGGAATTCTTCCATGCCATAGCTCATAGGGATTCTTTGTACTATTTTCTCTTGCTTGAACTCGATTGAATACATAGACAACAGTGTGAATAGCTTCTTCCAGTAAAATTTTGGTAAACTAGCCTCTGTAATCATTGATCTAGTAGCCTCTTGAACTATTCTATTTTTCCTTTCAACAACTCAATTCTACCAAGGAGTTCTTAGTGTAGATAGTTGTCTCTTTATTCCATGCACTTCATAAAACATTTTAAACTCATGGGAGATGAATTCTCCACCTTTGTAAGATCTTAAGCATTTTATCTTCAAATTTACTTCATTTTCAACCATAGCTTTGAATGCCTTGAATCTATCCAATACATTTTATTTCTCTCTAATAATTGTAACCCATGTATATCTAGAATAATCATCAATTAAAGCATAAAGTACCTCTCACCAAGTATACTTCTTACTCTTGTAGGACCAAAAAGATTTGTATGAACTAAATCCAGTAGTTCGGTAGTGGATTGTTCCTTCGATCTATAATGATTTCTTGCTTGCTTTCCAAACTGATAATTCCTACAAATAGCATTAACAGGCTTTGTAATTCTCAGTAAATCTCTCATGTCCTAAAAAACACTGATCCTTTCCAAATTATCAAGATTCTTGTGACATATTCTCCTATGCCATAACCAACTGTTATTAATTTGAGTCATAAAACATTATCCATCAACACACATAAGTTGATAGATATTCCCTTTAGATTTCTTTTCCGTAGCAATCAATGTTCCAAATCCTTTTCAGATCTCACATCTCTCATCCTTGAACACAAGATCATATCCTTTTCTGCACATTTGACCAACACTCAATAGATTATGTCTTAAACCCTTAACCTAGTAGACATTGTTAGTATGATGCTTGCCATCAAAACTTACTGAACCTATCCCACAGATTTTAGCACCAATATCATCTCCAAACATAACCAAGCCTCCATCATATTTCTCAAGTTTAACAAACTTACTTTTATCACCCGTCATGTGATGTGAACAACCACTGTCAACTACCCAAAAATTCTTTTCTTGTTTAGCATGTAGGGCAAAGATAACCATACATTCATTTTTCTCCTTCTTTGGAGGGATTTCTTTCACCTATCTTAATGAATTAGTAGAAGTAGGTTCATCTTTAAGCACCAAGAACAAGCACTCATTATCATCAAGATCTTCATATTCTGAATCCTCATCAGATATACTAGAGTTCTCATTCACATAATAAGCTCTGTTAATCTTATTTCCTTTCTTTTCTTTCTCATATCTTCGTTTATTTATCCTAGCTCTTTTCGGACACTTCACAACATAATGGCCTATTTCTCCACAACTAAAGCATTTAAAGGGAAACTTATGTTCATATTTACCATATCCTTTCCTCATTCTTCTTACAAAGTTAGCTTCTATTTCATTAAATTTTTCATCTAGATCTTCAACTTTTGTAGCTTTAAAATCAATCTTTGGTTTGCACCCATTCCTTAAACTTGGCTTCCTCCTCTCATAAGATGTCAAAAATCCCAATAGTAGATCCTTAATATAGGTCTTATAATCTATAGTCTGCTCAATAGCACTCACCTTCTCACTGTAAGCATTAGGAAGGGTTCTAAGAATCTTCTTTACAATCCTAGTTTCATCTATAGTAGCACCAAGTCATCTCATTCAAGCCACTATCTCATCCAATCTTTGTACATGAGCTTTAATATTCTCATCTTTAGAAATATGTAGAAGAACAAATTATGTTTCCAAGTTTTGTCATTTTTCTTCTTTAACTCTTTCATCACCATCGTGTGCTCTTTCCAAAGCATCCCAGACTTCCTTATCTGTTTTCAAATTTTGAACCTTAATCAACTCAGAATGCACCAAACTATTCTTCAAGATGAACTTCACCTTATTGTTTGCTTCATGTGCTTTGATCTCTTCAGGTTAACTCGAACCATTAGCAGGAGTTCAGTGTACGGATTTTTGTAAGATTTCTCCACATCATATCTATAATACTACAAATATTATTCCAACAATACTTTCTAGATACCATAGTTAGTTCCATCAAACCTCATATAATCAAAAACCATTTTTCCAGCCATCCTGAACCTTCCTCATGCGGTTAAGCTCTTCACCAAGGAACCTTGCACTCTGATACTAATTGTTGAATAGGACAACTAAGAGGGGAGTGAATCAGTTGTCATAGAATTAAACCTTTAATTCAATCACTAGAACATAAAATACTGCTCAAATGATTAATCATTAAATGCTAATGTAGAAACTCAAATCCAACACATAAACACAATAACACTAGATTTATATGGAAAACCCAATGAGGGAAAAACCATGGTGAGGATTAAATTGCACTATAGAGAATATCAAAACTGGTTACAAAAAGGCTCACTACCTGAAATAAGGACTCACTATAACAAGGGCTTAGTATCTAACAGGGTTACAACTTGGAGGGCTCACTACCACAGAGATACAAAGAAGACTTGTTACAGAGAGACTACAATCCAAATGCAACAAAATATTCCACCACAGTCACTCAATCAACTTGCATGAATGATAGAGTTAGCCTTCTACTCATTGCATCTAAAAACTCAGCATTAAGCTCCGCATTGATCCCCAACACTCTCAACACACACACTTGTTGAATAGAATTAATGTCGCAAAAAACTGCACTTTTTCTTTTCTCTTATCGTGCTTCTTCTTCACTCTTGTATATTTTCCATTACTAACTCATCTTGTATTTGTACTATCTTCAACTTTGAAACATATCCAAAGTGGCTATCCAAATCCAAATTCAAGTTAGATCGGTGCTAAAAAATCCTAGGGTGGAATTAAAATGAGGGCGACCCAAACACACTTCATAGGGACCCAAATAGATCCACCACACTTCATCATTCTCAAAGGTAGTATTTCACACAAATTCGGCCACACTAATGTAAAACACATAGAACTATTAAGTACAAACTTTCCAAATGTCGAAATTAACTCAACTTTAGAACCACACATCATAAGACTTCATCAAAGAGAAATCTAAACCAACACCATTTCTCCCAAACCTCAACTAGAAACATAGAAAACCATAGTTCACAACCATGGACAACATATTTGAATCGCTCAACCACAGGAGCAAATCTGAACAAAAAACCAAAGTGACCACCGGACACCTGCAACATATATTTATTACAATTTTCTCAATATCCTCGACATATACAACCAATAGAAACTAGTGAATAACCAACTAACCGGTTGACATCAATGACAACACCTTCAATCTTTCCATTCTTGCAAAACTCTTGTCTCGAGGCATAGTTCTTCCTTTGACTTCTAAATACTAAAAAAATGTAAGAGATTTGTTTTCATCTTCTATTAGAAATATGTACTCTTTATACCATTTGGAAACATGTTTTGTATTTTCCAACTGTAATAGTCTCTCACTCTTAAACATTGATTTGAAGAAACACGTGATTCACATCAATCATTCAATAATTTAATTTATTCTACAGGCTGGTAAGATCACAGCTCTGATACCACTGTAATGTCCCTTTCTAAGAAGATTATATCAGATTTGAAATTAATGTCCCTTTCTATGCAATTATATTATTTTTGAAATAATAACAATAACCCAACTAAATTTTACAAATTACATAAAATCGTTGAAATTGGGTTGCTGAAAATTTCACCAATGAAGCCACAAACACTCAAGATTTTTACTACAACACCAAATAATTTTTCTTCATAAATTTTGGCAAAATAATAGTCTATAAAAATGTACTTTGGACAATCTACAAATCTTCCCTTATGGTATGCACAATTGCCACCAATTTAACTCTCAATAATACACCTAAAACCCCAATAGATTTGCACAAAAACTCTCCAAAATTTGAATATAAGAATATAACTAAAATATATGATATGGGTCTACTCACAACAAAAAAATAGACCATGAATATGCTGGTAATAATAGTGAAAAGTTTGATTACAAACTATGAGCCAAAAACACAGAAAAACCAATAATAAACTCTTGCAACAACACACCAAATGAAGCCCCTGTAGGACAATTGCAATCTCAAAATAAAATTGCTACTAGAGACTTGTAAACACACTACCTACAAGTCTCTATCTCCCTGGTTTATCAGCCTGGAAGATTACTTCTTCAATGGTTTCTTGGCCTCTGAAGAAGAAAGCATAGGCCTATATAAATGCATAAAGATCCTCTTGCATGCTAAATGACCAATATTTATAGACTCTTGATAATTTGGAAACTTCTAGCAAACTTTAGATTCACGTCCAAATATTCTTCCCCGATTTTAAGCACTTACAAAAGTCATAAAATGCATTATAGCACCTCTAAATTTAGCCTTTCATATTATACCACTTACAAGGCATCTTTTGACAACTCAAAATACATTTTTTGAGGCACTTACATGAAGTTAAAGTGTTATTTTCCAAAACTCACGACCCACATGTGTTGGCACCACTAAATATTTAATATTCATTTGTCCTTTAGATAAAAATTGGACCAAGACAATATAAGTATTAAAAATAATATTATATTCCAATGTTGTCTTGATACCTCCGACTTATTATTTTTGGATAATAGAAACTTACTATTTTAGTAAGTACTCTTTTTAGAAAAAAAGGGACATTACATTGAGAGAACAAGCAAGGAGATAAAAGAGATTATTTAATTTAAAATGATTTTTTTAGGAGATAGTTACGAGGTGTGTGGTGAAAACAAATAAATATTTAATTCTTTTAATTTACTTTTAGGTGGTTTTGAGGGGGATTTGATTCATTAAATTAATTAAATCATGTGGAAAGGGGACATGATTAGGAATTAGGACTTAGGAAATTAATTTATGACTTAGGGAAATGGATTAGGATTTAGGGGAAAATTGTTAACTAGGATAAATGATGGAATTATGCCCTAGGATATTTTTTGTTGTCTAGAGTATGAATATTTATTTTTCATGCATGGTTGAAAATGATCATATTATTGAAATGCACACTCGTATTCTATTTGTAACAACAAAAAAATATAATTGCCCCACCACATCATTTGAATTAGAGTAAAAGAAAGTTTCAATAGTGTTGATTTGGTTGCATTCAATTGCATTCAGCTGTAATGGGTAAGATATTTTATGATAATTTACATCACATCTAAGGTTGAAAGAATTATATTTGCACTATGAATTCTTATCGATGTCAATCAGGGTCAAATACATGCTTGTAGAAATATCTTGACATACATAAACAATTTTGAAACTCAAGTACCCTTGTTTTGTAATATTTAGTCTCTCTTAATAATCATATGAAAGAAAATTGTATTATCAATGTAGAGAAGGGGGATCCACTGCTCACAAGTCTCTTGCTTTCCAAGAGAATCCCAGGGAACAGACTGTCCTAAACTAGATCAAACATAAATTAATCAAACTAGAAGGCGAAATGAATAAATTGCAAAGAATAGAATATCAGGAGCAACTTTCAAATAGACTACTTCAGAAACTGAAAGAGCAGAATTAGTAGATCTCTGTCATAGAAGGGGAAGCTCTTGAGAAAATGATGGCAATCTGTGATCAGGATGCCAATGCGATGCACTATAGACCTAGAGGGGTGATGGCATCCTGTGTGGATAGAGAGCTAAACCTCCAAACATAAATGCAATAATCCTACTAACGTATTAAGATCATAGGTCTATACAACCAAGAAAATTAATGGAAAGCAAGAAATAGTAGAAAACAAAAGGAGAGTGAAGGATCGACTTACAAAGGGTCTTATGTTTGAGATCTTCCTCTAAGCTTCACTTGGAAAACCTACACACAAGATGAATGAGGGAAAATGTTGGGGATATTTTGGGGCTTGCCACAATCAAACCCCCATTTTGGTGTTCCCACCTCCACAAATAGCCAAATAGATAGAAAAAATGGAAAAAGTAAACAAACACAAAGTGATAAAAGCAATCCTCACTCAAGGAGGAGAAATCATATCACAAGATAGAAAAATGAATAAGTTATCTATTCTCAAATAGACAAGAAGCAAGAGAGAGTTACCAACAGTCTGTGACCCCCTCTTGATTGCACGGACACACCTTTGAATGCTGGAAAGAGAGCTTTGGTTGTTGGAGGGACCTTAGTTCAGCAAGGCCTCATAGTGGAAGTGAAATCGAGAAGAGAAGAAGCATAGGATCTAGAGTGAGATTGAAAGATTGCAGTGTAAGAATGAGAAAACCCCCAAAATGAGAGAAAAGAGAGAGATTTGTTACTGCATGAGGTGGGAGGAGTCGTTACACTTGAAATTATGACTAAAAGGACACTTGTCACAAGTCAAGACTCTAAGATTCCCATTTCAAACTTGAGAAATCGCATGGATGCTAGCACGTAGCGCAGGTGTCCAACTCAACATTTTTAGGAAATGAGGCAACAAAATGTTGTCGCTTCATCGTTGGTCCTTGTGGTGTTGAAATCATGACATTCTAACCCATAATATTCTTTTCATAAATGTGACTAGGCATAATGAATGTAGGGCCAAATGTGTAAATGTGAAATGGCTCCTAGGGTACAATTTTATGACATTACATTTTTCCCTCACTTTAGTGGGCTAGATTTTGGAAAAATCAGTCACACTAAAGTAGAAAAGAAAGTAAACACAAAAACTTGAAAATTTTATAGATTTACATGCCCAAAAAAGGATACTGTAGAGGCCCCAAAGGTTAAGAAGGTAGGTACTGATGATGCCCTCAGCAATCAAACTCCATGAAAAATACACCATTTTTCATGAAATCTCATGCAAGGTTTTGTTCAATAAAACTTCAAATTTTAGGTTAGCTAGAAAATCAAAAGAAACTACCAAGGTGAGAAAAATGTTCAAGAAAACATTTGATGGTTCGGAAGAAAAATATGATAAAGAGGTGAGTATATTCCCCCTCCTAGTTTTGCCCCTAATCATGTGGGGAAAAAATAGGAAAAATGGCAGGACCATGATCATCGAGAAAAATTTTCCTCGAGGGGCCTATATATAACTAGGTGGGCCCCTTGAAGGGTCATTTTCACTATTCATTGTGAGAGTTTTATTAACTTTTGTGAGATAAAATTCAGAAAAATGCCAAGTAGACAACACTATGAGGATTCAAGGATTGACTAGTTGTGAGGGGTAGTTGCTGAGGGCGGTGAGGTCAACCAAGTAAGTCTAAAAACCTTGATTTTTATGCATTTTTTGATATTTTTAACTAGTTTAGGATAGAAACACAATGTAGTCATCTTAGTGATGTGAATTCATCCCATCGGAACACTTGGGTCCCACCCACTCACTGAGGACCATTTCATGCATTGGCATCCACCAAGTGTGCTAGCATCTAGCCAGCCATCAATGGCGGACCTCAGATGACATCACACCACATAGACATCTATATGACATGTCTGCGTCTCAGAGGTGACACTTATAAGTTTTTTGATGTAGAAGATATAATTTATTATGTCAAGTGTTTTGACTTGATTCTTTCTTTTTCATTTATTTTAGGACTATCCTGAGATTAGAGAGCATCCTGATGGGCAGGTGCTTTGACTTGTTCAAGATCATGCGTGGTGCTTGACCCAGCTAGTGGAGGAGCATCTATGATGGGTTGGGCTATGGTATGTACACACCATGCCAAAGATGGTGTTTCATGACCACATGCTCATGGCTTTGATGGAGCGGTGGGATTCCATCACATCTATATTCCACTTGTCAACAGGTGAGATGACCTTTACCCTTGAGGTCATATGTTGTATCACCAGTCTCCCTATCTGCGGATGTGGGAAACCATTGATGACATGCACTTTTCTCATGAGCATGCAAAGGGATTCAAATACTATGTGGGTCATGACGACAACGACAATGGGACTGGCCATATTTACATACGTTGATTTGAGTATGGCAGTGTGATAGTTCCCTTGATACGACACATGATGGTCATCACAGTGGCCATGTGCGTCACCATGGATGGACAGGGCTCTCACCTGCACAATGGCCTTAGATCACAGGATGGCCTTTGTGTGGGGTTGTAGCATGCTGGCACACTTGTACCATAAGTTGGGGAGGTTCATGCATTACAAGTTCTTGAGCCTCACAATATGAACATTTCTATAGGTGTGGGTGTTCTCTCATATCACATGCACATGACCAATGGGATATCCCAGGTGAGGGATTATATAGTGCCTATGGCCCACTAGTACAAGCTCATGTGATAGTAGAGGCACAAAGATTTATAATTTTAGCAGCTACATTTTGATACATTACAAGTCAACAAGATGCGATGAAAAACCATATAGGTGTTTCAAATGGGTAGACAATGGCAGGTACCTTAGGAACTTGCAACGTGACCATTTTTGCTAGGTTGCAATGACTATATTATTATGCCCTCTTATTGGTAGAGGTTTATGCGACGGTATGGTATTATACCGATTATTCCCCCCATAGTCCCATCCTACAAATGGGTCGTGAGAAGCACTATATGGTTAGGTGACCATCAACGGTCGTCCATCACTGACATCATCCCTTCTGATGATGATGCATACGATTGGGAATAGCCTCAGGCACATCCCACGGATGACATAGGTGTGGTTGGTGACTTTTGCACATAGTGGATGTTGCACTATCTTACACTAGTTTTCCCAACAGATGCCCCAGGGAGGATCTAAGCATGCAAGGTGACATGTTGGTGAGGTGGTGAGGGGGGATGGAAGAAAAGGAAAAAAATAGCAATAGGGAGAGGAGGCTGACATAGTGAAGGTGAGGTCAAGGTGATAGCAAAGGATGTTCTCTCCTCTGGTTGTTGTCCTTGTCTCAGCGGTAGTACCAACTACATTTGTTGATCTAGTGGTCGCCCTTCCACCACCAACAGTAGCATTTGGTGCTGGAGGTGCAAGACCCAATATCATCGCTCCCCCTGACCTGCACTAGTAGGTTGGGAACCTAGGTATGGAAGTTTTTAATGTTATTTCACTTTAGTATTTTAGTTCATCTCATGTACATGCTTGTATTTCAGTTTTATGGATATATATTATGCGGTACTGATAAGTACATTCTCTTTATGGTTGCAGTGGATACACAGGGATGGACTACGCTTATTACGTAATGCATATCAAAGGTGGCCCCCACTGTGCCGATCTGGGGAATTGTTCTCAACGTGTACCAACAAGTTTGAATGGGGCGACATGCCCACCTTTTTGATTCAGTCACATGTCTAAGGATGACATATGAGGAGGGGAAGGTGCATATTGTACAAAGGACTATTGAAGCTATTGTTTTCGTAGGATAGAGGGACCAATTGTTGGTGAAGCTACGGATTGTGCTCTCTGAGAGAGATGAGGTGGTGACAAGAGATAATAGTACTGAGGAGGAACGTTATGTGTTGGTGTTCCAAATCGATTAATCCAATGAATCCTATAGACTAGCCACTTTCTAATGATCAGACTTAGTGGTGGATTTGGCTAGCTGACAAGATTTAGTCAAAGACTGAAATCTCCTACACTTTTGGCTCTTCAAGACCAAGGTGGGTCAACCTTTACAATGCCTAAAGACTTTTAATGCAACTATGCACATACATTGCTTTTTATAGCAAATAAATCCCAATGAAAATAAACCAAGCAAAGCATTCACAACCTCAAATCTAGATGCATTCTTGGTATTTCAACACCCACTCAGCAATTGGGAGGCATAACTCAACACTAAACCTCAACCAAACAATAAAGGATTTAAAATGATTTTGAATTTAAACTTGTTTCTGAGATGCATTAAGCTGAATAACAGATTAGTGCCTAATTCTGGGCCATGGATTCAAATGTATAAAGAGAATTTCATCAACAAATGGATTTCAACCATTGGATTCAAACTGTTAATGCATTACACCAATAGATCCACTCTTGTTATCAATCAAATTCTTCTTACCAGATCCACCTTGCACACTTAAAATCATAATTATCTACTCAAAGTAATTTAACCATTTCATTGAAATAGAACCATGAACAAATAAAACAATATCAGGGAATTTGAGATGACAAACTCAAACATACTTTGTATTATTGAATTCATACGATCAAATGTGTACAAATTTGGAGACAATTTGATGATGTTCATGATTTATTTGCACAAACTGGCTGATATTTACTCATGAAATCAATAGTTAAAGCTTACAGACTCAAATTATGACTTAGATTCAACATTTTCCATCTACCCATCCCCATACAAGAATTCAAAACCCTTTACAATGAGAGAAGAATCAGAAGATATAGAAGGAAGGAAAGCTCCAGCAGTGAATCCATTTAAGACACATGGAAGCCTCATCCATCGTTAATCAACAAAATGTAAAGCCTCTCTCTTCTCTCTTCCTTGCAACAAACTTTTCCCCTATTCTTGCCTTTCCTTTGCAACAACAAATTTACTTCACCGTGAAAAATCTCACCACTTTACCTCTGGAAGTTGAAAAATATTTGGGTTCCCATGAAAATCCTTATTTCTACTCTTTATTTGCTGCACATTACACTTTCACTTCCCAACCAATAGAAAACTCATATTTTAATAAAGGGACCCTTTTATAATATATTTTGCATTAAGAAAAATATTTTATCCATCCTTCACTAAAGGATACTGAAAAATAAATCAATAGAGGCATTGATTTATTTAAAATCACTGTGTTGTATAATATTTTCACCTTCATTTGTAGTTGCACTTGTATTTATTCCCAACACACAAGGCACTCAAACATAAAGTGAATATTCACTTCACTTATATCCCCTTTACATTGCACCTCATTAACTTTACATTGATATGGTGAAAATATCATTGGAAAAACAAGATTATCTAAGCTCCACTATTCAACTTACCCATTATTTAAAGATTACCCTTAAAAAGTGAAATCACTTGATTTATTAATTAGGTACCAGGTTCCCTTTAAATAATGATCTTTTCTTGTGCACACAATATTTCAAATAAGTCATTTGAAATATTTCCCCCTTTTTTAAAAATGTTCTCCCATGTTTCTTTTACTTTCACCCTTCAAAACACTTTACCCTTAAAATGAAATCATTTAAATGTGGCATTGGGCAGCATTCAATTCACCCTATACTTTGCACGCTTATGAAAACCATACACATTTTATCGGGCAGCTTTCCTTTAATATTTGAATACTTCTGTATATTGTCTTCAAAAATTACCTCAAGCCCACCAAGCCCTTAAAACTCTCAGCATAAGCATTTTGAGTTTCTTTTATGAGCAAAGGTTTTAATGTTTAAGATAAATCATTGGGAAAAAATATTTTTTCGTGTCTTTCATTTTTTCAGGCCCACAAGCCACGTGGAAAAAATTCACACATCACACTGGAAATAATGAGCTCACATCTTTAAGTTGCGAGACTGAGGAACGACTGGGATTTGGCTACTGTCAACTCTTCATCTTGTTCATCGATCCATGTTCATTCCCTAACTTTTTTTTTCTATTTTGTAGCTCGCTCAATCTTATGCAACTCCTTCATTCACTCTGGTTTCTTGCCCTTCTTACTGTATACACAAACTCCCATGCGCCCTGTGCTTTGATGGATTTCCATATCCTCTTTGAAAAATAATGAGCCATTCATCTTCTTTAAGTTCCATTTTCCAAGCATACATACACCATTTGGTGAGTCTTTACAATTTAATTTGTACCCTAGCTCTCATTCTCTTTGGTGTGGGTAGTCTATATGCTCATTAAATCTGCATTCATTGAGCAACTTCCATCCTTCCCTGCATAGAGCTGAAAATGAAATTTCCTTAGGCAGTTTTGAGACATTTGAAATGCAAGCACACACAATCCTATGCGTAGGCTCCCATACTGCCCAAGCACCATTCCTCCAACTAGTGCGGTCGAAAAAGGCTTTGAAGTTTGGCCTTACATATGTCAAATGCACTTGCTTAAAGGTTTCCAAGACATTTTCAATGAATCCATCTTGTGCATACCAGGCATGACATTGACTCCTCCTCTCCTCTATTTGCAATGCTTGAAAGCTTCTAAAGTTTTTTTTTTAAACTAATTTGTTTCAATGCATAGGCTATAATGGCATTCCATTTGTAATTCATATTTGACGCACATAATTCCTACTCTGTAGGACCCCTCAACAGGCTCGATGGAAGCTTAACAACGACTATTGCATCACTTTGATAAGAAATTCTTCTACCCTTTGTATGCGAATGAGGCATTTTTCATTTTCTCATAATACTAGCAGACCTAGAGCAAGCATGATAGTGGCTAGTGCACCAACATTCTTCAAAACATGAGCCTCCTCAAATAGCCTTGATTCCTCATTTTTCTCTATATATTCTAAGCTATAGTGGTGCCTTCTCCATTCATATACCTTTATGGTCTTCTGCTCCAATTGCATTGGAATTTCTTCAATAATCTCATTCGTTGTCAACCAATCATCCTACACTATCTTTTACAACCCTACAATTGTTGATTGTATTTGCACAAGAGTTTCTAGTCCCTTTTGAATAAATCTATTTTTTGTTAAGTATATATGCTTGGCACTTTCAAACATTGCTGCTCCCATACATTAACAGGGGCATTTGCAATTTCAACATCTGAAAAATCACTATGCGCTCAGCTACGAAATAATTTGAACCTTCAAGTGGAAAATCCACATAGAACTCTCTGTGTTTAACTTATGTGGTTCAATTGTTTCCTCTACTCCATTCACGTTATTCAACTTATGTTGATTTGAGTATCACCAATGCTCTTCTCTCATGTTCAAGCTTCGAGCAAATATGATTCCTGAGGCAACTTCTTGTACCTTGGTAGAAGTTTCTTTTACAACATCAAGTTGTCCCTTTTAAATGAAGACCCATTTGCACAATCCAAATACAAACTATTCATTACCATTTTGCATACCTACTTGCTATAAGATAGACTTGTTTAACCAAGCCTTTGATACTCAATTTTAAATTGGGAAACACCATACACATCAAGAACTTGGAATAAGTCTTCAAAACTTAAGGACTCATTATGTATAATTGAACTCGAGCATCACCTTGTAGTTTCTCAAACAATCTAGCAAGATTAAAAAGAGTTGTGACTTTGTCCAATGGTGAATAATACTATCCTCATGCATTCATTATTTCTCATTATTTGATCCTATAAGAGTGAGCCTATACTATCCACACTTGAAAATGCTCTTGCCTCATTATATTAAATAAAGTAATCCCTCCACATGCTGAGTTATTCACAACGATTTTCTTGAAATGATGTCACAATGCAAGATTTTCAATTTCATAATTGTGCAAAACATGTTGGGTCACCATGTAGACCCGGCTTAAAAAACAATCATTTTCAAACAAGTTTCATGCTCAAATTGTCCTGAGAAAACTTATGAATGCTCTTGAAGTGAAATGATAAACTAAGTTATCATTAAAACTTGCTTTCTGGCAGATTCAAACAGTTACCAAAACTGGCTAGTGGGCTCTAGAATCACCCTGGGAAATTAGTCAAATGACCTCTTGGAGCTATGAAAGCTTACAACCATGTAAACATTCAATCCAAGAATGAAGTGCAAAAAATAGCTCAAAAAAGGGGACCCCGAGGTGAAAGTTATTCAATTGCAAAGTTGCTCAGTCAAACTTCTCTGCAAATGCAATTGTTCAAAACTAACTAAAACTCACCCAGTCATCATTTTGAAAATATATCAAATCAACTCCTAGAGAGCTACCACTAGACACACTAGATCATTTAGGCACACTGATTATGTGTGCAAAATGGATTTCCTTGAATCATCATTCAACAAAAGATATTGAAGGTCAAAGTTGACCTCTTTGAAAAATTTCAGAAAATGCAGGTGCAAAACTAAACAAATTGTGTTTCTTTTAGCTTGGTAAAAATAGAAAATCAAATCATGAGGCTCTGAAACTAAACCAGGGAGTACACTTATGTATGGAGAATGGAGAGCAACAATCGGTTTGACATGACGATCATCCGGTTGCAAAATAAAATCTTGAAGAGGTGGCCACCTTGCGGAACTTAAAGTTGTTAAATGGCAAAAAAGTGCCAAAACCCTCCAGCTTCACTTTTCAAAACCCTGACAAAACTTATCGTGGGAAGCTGAAAATCGACATGCCTACTCACATATGTCACATGAGTGGGTCTACAAAGGGATTTTAAATGAAAATCAACAAGCACCAAATTATGACCCTCCAAATTAGGTCACTTAGGCAAAAAATGTAAGTGCACTTCTGAGAGTGCAAAGGCAAAATTTTCAATATGGGCACTTCAAATTTGTAAAATTTTGCAATCCCAACATTATTCTCTTTAGACCCAACTTGATTACCTCAGAGGACATGCAATAATTGTGATGTCGATAGGTGATCCACAACTACAAGAGGCCCTAAGGAGAGTGGGGCTAAAGATAGCCTCCCTGCAAGGAGATCATAGGATTGTGGGTAGTAGTATCTGCCTCACAGTTGCATGGATCCCACTCTATCTCCACCATTCAACCTTAGCCATAGCTTCCACTAGGACCAGAGGGCTCAGGGAGCCATGCACCCGAGGGCTAGATGCTTGGTTTTTTTATAACATTTTTGCACTGATGACATATTTTGTATAACATTTTGATGTATAGACATTTGATACACATATACAATTGCCACTTCTTTTTTATGACAGTGGCACAATACATGTACATGACATACACTTGATTTATATATATATACATGAGATGTTGGTTCCGACATTATGGTGTTTCTTATTTTATGTGTATGATCTTTTACTTTCATGTATGATTATGTGATGGATGTTATAATTATGGATGTATGTTTAGATTAGATTCTATCATGATTTGAGAAACACACATGGATGTATGTGAATTAAATACAATGATGATCTAATTTCCTAACCAAAAGATGTAATGTAATGCATAATAAAACACGTTTATGTATGCCTCACACACACACACATGGTCACATCATAACACAAATTTGATAATGTGTTCATGAAGGGATGTCAACATGTGATACACTATGATCTATGAGGGACGAGCATTTCCCACATGACACATAGACACTATGCATAGTATTGTCGAAGGTGAATTGCATTAACCGGTTCTTTTAGAGGTGTCCCATCCATAGATGACAATCCATAGGCAATAGAACCATACACGAAGATGACAATGTAAGGGCCCAACCAATTAGGACTGAACTTTCCCCTTTGATTCGGTAGTGCATTTACATTTCTTTGATTCTCATAATGAACCAAGTCACCTACCTTAAAATTTCTAGGAATAATACCTTGATTATATTTCCTAGACAATGATCATTGATAAGCTTTAAGATGATTGAGGGCTTGCAATCGACACTCATTGAGCAACTCAAGTTGATGCAAATGACTGGATTGGTAAGTTTCATCATCAATTAACCTTTTAAGGGGAACCTGCAAAGATGAAATCTCCAACTGTAAAGGCATGATAGCATCAACACTATACATGAGGTTATAAGGCATTATTCCCATCACCATATGAACACTTGTGTGATAGGCCCATAAAGCATTTAACTGGATGTGTCAATCTTTAATGTGTTTATTCATCATTTTTTGAAGAATGAACTTGAGAGTTTTATTAGACACTTCATCTTGGCCATTAGATTGAGGATAGTATGGTGTAGAGAATCTATGTTGATTATGATATTTCTCTAGGAATTGTTTCACCTCTTTGTTATTGAATGGGGTACCATTGTCAAAAACAAAGTAGAAGGAAACCTAAAGTGAGCAATGATATCATTTAGAAGAAAGCTACAGATAGCCTCAACATTTTTGGATCAGAATGGGATAGCTTCAACCCATTTTGTGATGTAATCAGTAGCGGTAATGATAAAGACACGTCCTTTGGAAGAAGGAGGTGATATATTTCCATTGATATCCAACCCCCATTTTGTGAATGTCCAAGGGGAGGTTTCATTTTGATGCTCTTAAGAAGAAGCACGAATGAGATGACTATGTTGTTGACACTACATACACTTCTTGACAAAATCAAAGGAATCTTGTTCCATCATCTGCCAAAATTATCCCATGTGGATTAGTTTTTGCACTAGGGATTTACCACCAAAATGTCCACCCCAAAACCCAAATGGGATTCCTTAAGGTAAAGGGGTATTTTTGCTTTAGTGAGGCACCAAAGAAGGAGAACATTGTAGGATTTTTGATAGAGAACATCTAACATTAGAACATAGTGAATTGAAATATTTTGTATCTGATTATGATCATTCTTCATCACACCATTAGGAAAATTCCCAACTTTCAAATATTTATAAATGTCAGAGTACCATTCCTCCAAGTCTATGTGAGAACACATGAGAGCATTGGGTTCAGGTTGATCAAAAACAATAGGAGAGTGAATGACGTGAACCACAAAGTGGTATTCCTCCGTTTCCTTACCCAAGGACACCAAGGAGGCAACACTCACCATGGCATCTATGTGTTGTTTCTCACTCCTAGGAACACTGTCCATCATAAGAGAAGAGAGTTGATAAAGTAAAGATAGAGCCAAATCCTAATACTGAGATAGCTTACTCTGCTTAGCTTGATATGCCCCCATAATTTGATTTACAACAAGTTCAAAGTCACCGTCTATGCGAAGATGTCTTATTTTTTATGCAATCACAACATGCAATCTAGAAATAAGGGCTTTGTACTCAATGATGTTATTATTACATTGAAATTCTAATCGAAAGGAGAGGGACTAGCTTACCTTCGGGTGAGATCAAAACTACACCTACCTTGGAGCCAGTCTAACATATTAATCCATTGAAATAAATATATCCCATACAAGATCATGACTAATTGCGAAGATATCTTCATTAAGAAACAAGTCCAAACTAGGGAAGGAGTGAGATGACAGAGCGTATGCCAATTGATCGTGAACGCTTGACCTTTTATTGATTTTTGAGTCACCAACTTTATGTCAAACTTAGAAATCAACATTACCCATTTCGCCAACCTTCCAACAAGGTTAGCACTAATAAATAAATGCTTCAAAAGATCACTTTTCACCATAATGTGTATTTCAACATGAAGAAGATAATGTCTTAGCTTTTGTATTGTAAAGACAAGAGCAGGACATTGTTTCTCCATGGTAGAATAACAAGTTTCATAATTGACAAGGACACGATTGATCTAGTAGACCACTCTGTGTTTACCATCATCATCATATTGAGCAAGCAACGATACTAAAGCATATGGTGATGTGGCAAGGTAACGAAAAAGGGGTCTATCCTGCATAGCTATCATTAAGAGATGAGGATTGGCTAGATAACTTTTGATTGATTCGAAAGACTTTTGGCACTCATCATACCAAATGAAATGAGCATCTTTCTTCAACAAGCAAGTGAATGGAAAGGTATGATTAGTCAACTAAGATATAAATCTGTGAATAGCCTGAATCTTCCCTTGTAAACTCTGAAGTTGATAAATGTTCTTAGGTAGAGGCATGTTAACAATCACATCAATTTTGTTTGTATTGACTTCAATTCCATGATAAGAGACTATAAATCCTAAAATTTTGCATACATCCATGTCGAAGACACTCTTAAGAGTATTTAGCCTCATCTTATAGAGTCAAAGTCTTTCAAAGATGAGACAAATATTTCCTATGTGATCTTGTGGGTTTATATATTTTTCCAAGATATCATCAACTTAGTCCTCTAAGATTTTGTGAATGAAATTGTTAAATATTAGGGTCATCACCTATTGGTAAGTTGCACCTGCATTCTTTAACCCAAATGGAATGAACACATAACATAAAGTACCCCAAGGGGTAGTGAAGGATATCTTATACTAATCTTCTAGGTTAATTTGAATCTCGTTATATCCTGAGAATCCATCCATGAAGGACATCATGGCATGGCCTGCGATTCAGTCTACAATCATATCAATGTTAGGAAATAGAAAATCATCTTTTAAGGGAAGCCTTATTAAGATCATGAAAGTTGATGCAAACATGAATATGGCCATTAGGTTTGCTAATGACAATGATATCCAAGATCATGGGTGAATAATCGATGGGACAAATAAAGCATGCTTTCAACGGCTTCTCTATCTCAGTCTTAACCAACAATGCAACCTTGGGATTCATCTTTCAGATCTTTTGCTTAATAGGCTTGGCATCAAGGCATAGGACAATATTTTGAACCACTATAGAATCATCAATATTGAGCATGTACTCATATGACCAAGTGAAGATATTAGGATAGGAATGTAATATATCAACATGCTCTTCAACTTCTTTTGAAGAAAGGCATTTTTTTATCTTAATCACCTTTTTAGAGGATTTAGGATCCATGAAACCTTTAGTATTATCTCTTTTGAGGAGAGGACTACAGTCTTCAAGATGAGGTATTAAAACACCATCATCAATATTAGATAAAGGAGCCTCCTCGTCCATATTCAAAGAAAATTCTTCAAAGTATGCTTGATTATTCAAATGATATGAGAATCGTCGCTTATGGTGAAAGGAAGGAAAATGGGAATAGGAACCTAATAATTTTTCTAGTGCTTCCTCTAAAGAGAAGACATCTAGAGGACCTTCATCAAGTTCTATTTTATCCTCTATTAGTTCAATATGAACTAGATTGAGAGGTTTCGCTAAAATCATGTTAACACTCCACCATGGTTTTTTTGTAGACTATTCACCAATGCACCCTAATCCCAAGTTACACTTGCGAGGCTTAGCTTGGTTAGGGACTTGAATTCCTTATTCAGTGCACCCAAAACCTTTGCACCCATAATTGTACTTAGAAACAAGCTTGTATATAGGGCCATAGCATGTTTGCAAAGCCTTGAAAGGGGGTGGCTCTACATAGAGACTGTCATCCCACCAATGAGTATAAAATGCATGTATGAGACCACAACCATCCTTCTCATCAAGATTACAAACATTAACCTCTTTAGAAAAATGTTGACCACCCTCCTTAGTAGGGGTACAACTGGGTTCTTGGATAAGATCACAACTTTCCTTCATAGTGGGAGTTTGATCAACTTTCTTAGCAGAGGTGTTCAAAGTTATTGGAATATTGAGGTAGATGGGGTTCACCTTGTATTCTTTGATGAATAATTTAGAGAAGTCCAAGGATCCCCGATCATCACCAAGACATGTATTCAATTTAGAAGGAGAAGAATACAAGGAAGACTTAGGACTTTTTTCCTTGGGTTGTTCCTCTTTAGGAACACTCACTTTATGGATGGTCTCTACAGACAACACCACTAAAGAGCATGTCAACATGTCAGAGGTTAGTGATGAAATACAATTCTTAAGAGTGGAAACAACTGAGGCTCGACTAGCAACTTCCAACTCACAAACATGGATAGCTTTGGGGTCAACCTTAATTGTAACCACCTAATTATTAGCTACAAATTTTAAATAATAATGTAGAGTAGAAGTCACATCCCCCATAGCATAGATCCACAGTCTTCCTATAAGAAGGTTTTAAGGTAAGGTTCTAAGTACCACATACACCAGAGTGGGTAAGGTAATGGGTCCTATCTGCAAAGGAAATATTATCGTGCCTAGGGCTTGTCAACCAACATTATCAAATCCATGAATGTATAAAGAAGAAGCATCTAAAGAAGAAGAATCAATATTAATCTTAGGTAGAAGATCCATACCACAAACATTGAGAGTCGAACTCTGGTCAATGAGGGTACATCTAATACCAATGCTATTGATGCTAACTATAATCATTAGAGGGTTCACTTTCTTCTGCACATCTGAGGGTGGGAGTTTTTATGTATAGAACATAATATTCAATGAATCCACATGAATATGAGCCATCAATGGATTGAAATCCGTTGGCCTAATAGAGGCGGGCAAGAGGATCTTTTGCAAGGCTTCTTGAAGCATACCTTGGTAAACTAGAGTGGTGTGAAGCAAATCCCAAAGTGATACAATAGCTAGAGTAACATAAAGTTGCTCGACAAGATCATAGTCTCCAAGTGCTTTAGTCACAAGTTTAGGAGCCGAAGGAAGATTTGGATGAGAATGTGGTAAAGAAGTAGGATCTTTTGTAGGTTAAGTTGTAGGAACAAAATCTTATTGATTCAAGTTATATTGATTCCTTCTAGTGTTGCACATGTTCCCTATGATATTGTAAGAAGTAGAGTTTGTATCACTTACAAACCTTGTATATAGATCTGTTGAGTCATTATAATATGGGTCACCATAGATAGAATAAATCTTCTTAGGAGAGGGGCTAGCTGGAGTCAAGTAAACAATGGGTCTCTTAGGCCTTGGGGAAGCCACAAAGACTACAACATTGCTCACTCACTTCTCAGCTTCTGAAGAGGAAGTAGATACATTTGTGAAGAAGTTTTTTAGAAGATCTACAAATAGAGGAAGATGCTTCTAAGAAATCATATAGAGAATCATCCAACATATCAAAATCTTTCTTAGATTCTAAAGTGTTATCATAAACATTAAAACATTACAAAAAATCATCCAACATGGTTCACGTCAGGTTCACCAAAATGTAGAGAAGGGGGATCTGCTATTCACAATTCTCTTCCTCTACAAGAGAATCCCAGGGAATTGACTTCCCTAAACTACCTCAAAATTAACTTAATCAAACTAGAAAGCGGAATGAAGAAATTGCAAAGAATAGAATATCAGTAGCAAATTTTAGATAGACTGCTTTAGAAATTGAAATAGTTGAATTAGTAGATATCTATCATAGAAGGGGTAGCTCTTGAGTAAATGACAGTAGTGAGTGATCAGGATGCCAGTGTAGTGTGCTATAGTCCTAGAGGGGCACTAGCATCTTGTACAGACAAAGAGAAACCTCCAAAAAAAAATGCAATAATCCTACTAACGCATTCAGATTTGAGGTCTATCCAACCAAACAAATTAATGGAAAGTAGAAAATAGTAGAAAACACAAAGGGGAGTGAAGGATCGACTTACAAAGGGTCTTGCATTTGAGATCTTCCTCCAAGATTCACTTGGATAACCTACACACAAGACAAATGAGTGAAAATGTTGGGGTTGTTTTAGGGCTTGTCATAGGAAAACCCCCATTTTGGTGTTCCCACCTCCACAAACAGCCAAATAGATAGAAAAAGTGGACAAAGTAAACAAACATGAAGTGATAAAAGCAATCCTTACTCAAGGAGGAGAAACCATATCACAAGATAGAAAAATGAACAAGTTTTCTATTTGCAAATAGACAAGAAGGAAGAGAGTGTTACCAACAGTTTGTGACCCTCTCTTGACTGCAAAGTTGAATAATTGAATGCTTGCAAGAGATATTTGGTTGTTGGAGGAACCTTAGGATGGTAGGGCCTTGTTGTGGAAGAAAAATCAAGAAGAGAAGAAGCAGAGGATAGAGTGAGATTGAAAGATTAAAGTGTTAGAATGAGAGAACACCCAAAATGAGAGCAAAGAGAGAGTTTTGTTACTGCATGAGGTGAGAGGAGTTGTTACGCTTGGAATTTTGATTGTAGGAACATGTTTTGTAAGTCAAGATTATGATATTCTCATTTCAAACTTGGGAAACCACATGGATGCTAGTGCATCGCACGAATGTTCACATATCGTATAGGCATCCAACTCAACATTTTTGAGAAATGAGGCAACAAAATGTTGTCGCTTCATCATTGGTCCTTGTGGCATCGAAATCATGAAATTCTAACCCATAAGGTTCTTGTCATAAATGTGATTAGGCATGATAAATGTAGGGCCAAATGCACAAATGTGAAATTGCTCCTAGGGTGCAATTTTACGACATTGTTGTCAATACATTAAATTCTAAATGAATTTTGAACATAAAATTATAATCCTTAGAGTCATATGAGTATTATATAAGCACTAGACCTATTAGGTCTCCACATTATAGATTATTGACACTTCAATTGTTAGCCACATTCACTTGAATAGTAGAAAATGTCACTAAAATTACTTGTAGAATACCATATAAACTAATAAACAACAAAGAATACAATACTTTATGAACTACTAATAATTTATTCAATAACTAGTCCTTCAAATGAGTCAAAATAGAGGTAAAGCATAATAAATATTTATTTGAGATAAGTCTGCTAGACATTCAAGCGGTTCTTTGTGGTAGGATTAAGATGAGATTAGGAGATATGAGAGAATGAAGAGTTAATAGAAAAGTCCCACTCCCTCACCACATATTCCAATTTTGCAGCAAGAAAAGGGTGGTTCATTAGGATCATCATATACCTGATAGTCAACATCATTCATGTACTGAACATAATTATCACACGGATTAGGGTCTACTTCTACTATACCTGGCATGCCCACTGCCAATGTTATTATTAACACCACGTAAAATAATTTCTTCGCCATTTTCTCTTTTTTTGTGAAGAAAAATGTTGTGTAGGTAAGTAGGGAGAGGACATCCAATCTATAAGTAGAATTAGAGTGGAATCGCAAGGCCTTCACTGTCTATTTGGACTACTTAATATGCATTGCTCAATTTCTATGCCATTATGTATAGTGTTATTGATTGGGCCAATCGTGCCAAAGATTCCTTTATTCTTCAAATATTTAATTGAGATATTAGTAATTAAAAACATGGGGTGGGAAATTAATGTCTTATATATGGACATCATTCTATAGCCGTGCAAATGATTGAGGATAAAGAAATGGTCATATCAATGTGGATGGTGAATATGAAGTGATATGTTGAATTTATAATTAGGGTGAATATATTGAAATGTATCTTTGTATGGATAATATGGGGCATAGTTATATAGGAATATGTTTTAATCGATGGGTAAAGGGACTTACTTTTACATAAGATAATGTCATTTATAGATATGTAGTTGTATTCAGCCACTCTCCTCCAAATGGATATAAAGCAAAATGGTAAATGGCATGGGTATATGAATTTCATAATTATATTTAGCCACGTCCATAAGGTGCATATGAATCTTCAAATAATCATGTAGTTCAAATTATTTACTATTCATAAACAACATATAAATTAAATAATCAAATACAAAATAATACTATAAGGATCCATGTGGACTAATGGACCTTGTAGGATGTCAAATAGTATGACAAGTGATTCCACAATAGACAAGAGGTGTTGCTAGAGGAAAGATATATGTAGAACCTTGATCAATAAAATGATTAAATGTTTAACTTCATTTAAATATTTACCTGCAACTAATGAAGACAACAATAAATATGACCACCATCTAGATGGAAATAGCTTTGATTTCCTTGGATTCATTGAAAAATCTTTAAAAACTTCACTTGTCAGGATGTTAGGAAAATTCCTAAATTCTCGATGCATGTGCTTTATGTTCAACAATGTTTACATAAACTTGGTTTATAGCTAAAGACTAGGACATAGGTGAATTCTAACAAATTGAGAGATTTTGTTTTGACAATAGTAGTAGAAACAATTAGGTTTTAAAACTCTATAATGTCCCATTTTTTATGTCATCTCTCAAGAGGGTTTGGCAATTTTGTGAGTCTCCTATAGAGATAAAATTGCAGGAGATAACAATTTATTCAGATATTGCAAATATATGTAATCAGAAGATTAATATCTATTGTTGTTTGAATGCCTTTGTCTTCCAATGTGAATATTCAATATTAAATATTACTATGGCTGGTGGATTTGAAGAAGATATTTATTCTAGAATTGAAGTCTACATCAGTTAGGGGAATATTTTATCATTATTTGGCCACCAATATATTGCACAGGTATATTTTATATCTAGACTTTGTCCACTTATTATTTCTTAGCATATTATTCATACTATGAAAACTTTATTCGTATTCAGTTTATTATGGCGACATGGAGAATATATATTTGATTATGGTTGATTCTGAAGATCGTGTGGGAAGCTAAACATTTATAGCTATCATCCCTATTTTGTTAATAGTTGTAAATAAATGTGTGAGCCTCTATACAATATTTAGACCATCTATTGATTCACCTACGGTCATCCATGGGTATTCAAACATTAGAAGAGTGCAAATAAAATTCGAAGAACATTGTATCATATATCTGAAATTGTGAGTGTTGAATGTCATTTTCATCTGTTAGAACATATTGTTATCAGTGATCATGGCTTCCAACATGACGCATCATATAGAGGATATCGGGCTATTTTATAAACTACCATGGCCACCACCTTTATACCATCCGCCTCTCACTAGCAAGGTAACGTGGACTTGGTATTCCATATGCAAAAAATACTATAGTAGTTGATGGTTTGATATTGACATATTGATTGGGAATTCATCCATTGGTATCTTACGTGTGATTCACTGATTTATATTCAATATCAGTCAGTCATTATTCCTGTACAAACTCGTGAAGACATATCATTTCCAAATCAACATTTAAATTTATTTGGATATCTACTCAAGATTCAAATACTTCATATCTAGTTCAAAGACTCCCTATGAGTTGTAGTATGGAAGAACCCCTACTATGAAATATTTTAGAGTGATTGGAAGCAAATGCTATATCATAAGAGATGAAGAAAGCTTAGGAAAGTTCGACACAAGATCTGATGAAGGAATATTTTTTGGATATTCTACAAGAAGCAAAGCTTACCGGTGCTATAACAAGAGGTTGAGAAGGATTATTGAAAGTGAAAGTGTCAAGCTGAATGAAGATATACATAAAATTTTAGTGATGATAGATGAATATGAATCAAATGAGTCTTCTTGTAGAGAAGAAGAAAAGGATAAAGGTAAGGAAAATGATGTACATATTGAAAAGGAAGAAGCTCTGAAAAAAATCCCTAAGACCCCTAAGTATGTGCAAAAGAATCATTTAGAAGATCAGATCATTGGTGACAAAAGAAAAGGTCTATTGACAAGAAGAAAGGTTGCTATGATAGAAGAACAAGTAAACTTATGTTTAATTAATTTCTAATGTTGAACCTAAAATAGTGATTGAAGTATGCAAAGATGAATATTGGATCACAACTATGGAGGAAGAATTGATGCAGATTGAGAAGAATCAAACTTGAGATCTTGTCCCAAGACCAACAAACAAGAATGTGATTGGAACTAAGTGGGTGTTCTAGAACAAACTGAATGGGAATGGAGAAGTTGTTAGGAATAAGGAAAGGCTTGTGTGTAAAGGCTACTCACAAGTGGAAGGAATAGATTTTGAGGAGACATTTGCTTTGGCGGAAATGATGGAAATTATTAGGATGTTTTTGGCTTTTTCAGCACACAAAGATTTCAAAGTTAATCAAGTGGATGTGAAGTCTACATTCTTGAATGGTGAATTAGAAGAAGAATTTTACATTGAACAACCAAAAAGATTTTAATTATCAAACAATCATGATATGGTCTATAGATTAAAGAAGGAATTATGTGGACTCAAGCAAGCTCCCAAAGCTTGGTATGCAAGATTAGATAGGTACTTGTTGCAACAAGGACTCAATAAAGGTACCACATATTGTAATATTTACTTTAAAGTTGAAAAATATCAAATATTTATTGTGGTTGTGTATGTTGATGACATAATCTTTGGAGGTAATGAAGCAATGTGTAAGAGATTTGCAGAAGAGATGCATAAAAAGTTTGAGATGTCTATGTTTGGGGAGATGAATTTCTTCCTTGGACTTCAAATCAATCAGACAAAGAAAGAGATATTTATTTCATAATATAAGTATGTCAAGGAAATATTGAAGAAGTTTGGGATGGAAGACTCTAAACTGGTATGTACTCATATGGTTATTGGTTGCAAGCTAAGTAAGAATGATAAATCTTCTAAGGATGATCAGAGAAATTACAAATCAATGATTAGAGGACTACTATATCTAACTACTACTAGACCAGATATCATGCATGTAGTTTGTCTTGTGGCTAGATTTCAAGAATATCCCAAAGAGTCACATGTGACAACAGTGAAGAGAATATTTAGATATTTGAAAGGCACTCTAGAACATGGTTTATGGTATCCAAAAGATACTAATTTCTCTCTAAGTGCTTATACATATGCAAATTGGGCAGGTTATGTGGATGACAGAAAGAGTACAAGTGGTGATGCTTTTTTTCTTGGAAGCAAGTTAGTGTCTTGGCTAAGCAAGAAGTAGGATCCAATATCATTATCTACTCTAAAGGAAAAATACATTGTTGTAGCATCATGTTGCACATAGGTGTTATAGATCTTAAAGAAAAATTTGAAGGTTATTAGAGTGGTATATGATGAACCTATTTATATCTTATGTCATGTAATACAAGTGTTATTAATATTTCAAAGAATTCGGTAATACATTCAAGGAAAAATCATATTTCAATCCGATATCACTTTTTGAGAGAGAAGGTTGTAAAGAATGTAAAGTTGGAGTATGTTCCCACTAAAGATAAAGTTGCAAATATCTTCATGAGGCTCTTCATAAGGATAATTTTGAGTATCTCTGGGAGAAGTTGTGGGTTATTACCTCTCCTTTCAATTAGATGCATAAGGATATGTATCAGTCTAGTGGATCTCAAGATTCATTATTTTTCTAGACTGATGTTGGTAGCTACCTCTCAAGGGGAGTAGGTAGTAGCATTGTTGGTTGTTGTAGTTAGGGGGAATAAGTGTTGTATATAATTGTTTTCCTTTGTCAGTTGTTTCAAAGGATATGTGAAGTTGTTGCTAGTTGGTGTAGTATGTTGTGTACCCCTAAGGGGGAGTGTGCAGAGAAGGTGTGAATAAAATAGAGTGCAGCAAAAGAAAAGGTGGTTGCAGAGCAGTTATTGTCTTTGAGGGAGAGAAAGTATGTATGTTTAATTTCAAAGGGAGAGAGAGATACAAGTGTGCCACCATTTTCCATTGATGTCAAAGGGGGGAGAGAGTTAACTAAAAAACCTTATGAAGTAAGGAGAGAAGTCGTAAGAAAGAGAAAGTGTTGGAAAGAGTTGATGCTTGTGTAAGGGGGAGCAGTGTGTACTGATGTGCAGTATATGTGATCAAAGTTGTTACTTCTATGTTATTGGTGTTTTTTTGCATCATGTGTTACCATCAATGAAAAAGGGGAGATTTTTGGAAGTACGAGTACTTATGTGTTGTGATTGATTTCAACAAATCTTTATTGTTGCATTAATGTCTATAGGTCTATGGGGAGATTGTTGGAAGTCTATGGAGATGCTTTGATTGGTTGCATTACATTGTCATTAGTAGTATCATTGATGTCAACGTCTAGTGTTACTTTGATAAGAATTTGTTGGTGACATTCAACCTCTTGTGTGGTTGAGATGCTACAAAAGTGTTCCAGGTGATGAGTTTGATTTTGTGGTGCTTGGTTTACAAGTGCTTTTGAGAAAATTTGAATAAAAGAGGAAATAGTGTGGTGAAGAGTTTTTAGTATGAAAGAGTGGTGTTCAGTGTTTTTATCTACATTTCTTCATGGTTTAATATATTCTTATGTGGTTTGGATATGTTTATCAAAGGTGTTTAGAGGAGTTATATCCAGAGTTTCAAGTTTTGTATCATTGTGCAAAGAAAGTTATGTTCACAAGTGTGTGAACTATAAAAGTAGTGTTGTTTGGGAAAATGGTTTTGCTTCACATTTCTTTGTATTTTGGTTTCTATTCTTTTGAATCTAAGGGTGTGCTTATATTTCTCATATCTATCTTTAGTCTAAGGTGTTCAAATTTTGGTACTCCGCAAGGTTGGATTCATGTGTTACAGTATGAGAAGTTAATTGGGTATGTAGGATGAGTATGTTCTTTAGGTAAAACTTATTGCAAAGGAATTTGTTGGATTTCAGGTTGTTTATGGAATATTCTAGATTATGTTCAAGTGATGTATATTATCTATGAGTCATCATTGGATATAAGAAAGCATGTACTTAAATGATCAATGGTGTTTACATAGGTTCAATCGACCTTGGGTTTTTACACTAATTGCATATATTCTTCGATGTTTGTGGAAGCATGGCATGGAGTATATGTATGAATTCAGGTCTAAGTTAAGGTGTGGTGTGGTCCTTCTTCATTCCTTTCCACCATGGGAATGCTTAGTACCGACCTTATTTAAAATTTCATGTTTAAGGTGCATAGTCGACCTTGTGAATTGTGATGTGGTCCACTTTTATATGTATGATGATTTGGTTTGTGAAGCATGTGTAATGTGAAGTTTTGAGATGTGAAGTGAAAAAGTGTGAAATGTAGTGTGAGCTTCAATTCCTAAGACTACTAGAAGTAGTGAGTAGAAGGTGTCTACATTCTATAGAGAGAGTGAATGTTTTGGTGAAGCAGTGGTGGATCTTTCTATTGATCTAAGATGGATTTCTCATTGTAACAATCTTCTTTCTTCTTCTTTATAATATGACAGTGATCCCTTCTTTTCTCTTTTGGGCAGTGATTCCTTTGGAAATGAGCCTATTTTATTTAGTGTTGCAATTACTTTATATTGTGAGCTAATCCTCACTGTGGTCTCTCCCTTCTTGAGTTTTCCACGTAAATATGGTGTTCTCATGTGTTTGAATTTGTTCACATTCTTGTTTCTCATTTTTACATTTTTCCAATGCATGATAATGTTTTAATGATTGTTAAGATTTTAAGGATTAATGTAGATCTTAATGTTAATGAGGTTTTTGATGTTTTAATGTACAACTAATTCATCCCCCCTCTCAGTTGTCTTATGCATTCAACTTAACTTCCTAGATGTGTTCATCTCATCCTCTTCTTCACAATCGCTATCTATATCTCCTAAGTTTATATTAAAGCAATGTGTCTTCAAGGTTACTATGTGTATACAATTAAAATTGGTCTGGAGGAAATTAATTAAATACAAGTTATTTAATTAATAAATCTTTAATTCTTCTACTTATAAATAAATTGACAAATTTAGTTATATAGTTCACTTTCTCAAATTCTTCTTATTCTAAATCACTTTCTTCATGTTTTAATTAAATAAATAACTTTATTTAGTTTTCTTTACTTAATTAACTCCTTTTTATTAAATTTAAATTTTAGATTTGAATTTAGTCACATTTCTACTAACTTCTCATCTTCCACCTCATCATGTGTTTCATGAAATTAAATATTCTTAATATTTAATTAGCATTTATCTCAACAAATTCTAACCAATTTGGAGACACATGGCTTTCTCCTCGATTTGATTCATCCTCACACTTGGTAGTTTGTTCTACTAAAGGGAACACACTCCTTGATTCTCTCTAACCTCTTCATCCTCAACTGTCCATCTCTCTAGATCAAATCTAGACCCTTGAATCTTTCCACATAGGCTAATGCCTTGGAGAAATTTATGAATACAGCCTCATTTACAACATTTCATATAGAGAATTGAGCATAAGTGCATTCTACAAAAATTTCATTAGCATTGTTATATTAGCATTGAGCATTTTAGCATTTTCATTTAGGATCACTTAGTTAAATCATGGCTTTACCATCAGTTACATCTTAAATTACTGTAGTTGCATCATAGAACTTCCATTATCAATATCATAGCATTATCATAATATTTGTACAATCATCTACAACATATCATTTAGCAATCAATCATGTAGAAAGGTTTAATGCATTTCCAACATCTCATTCTTCAAGTTGTCATTTGACAAGTCATGTGCATACAAACAATCTGAGAGCCATAATGACTTGAAAAATCCTTGGAGATAGAGGACAATGGGACGACATTAGAGAGTTTGTTTATTTCAATTTGATTATATTGTTATTTGAATTCTCTAATATAATGTTTCATTGGTGTGTTGTATTTCTTACTTATGCACTCACATATTTTATACACACATAAATTTGGGGCCTAGCCCTGTTTTTAACATTTTATGGCAATTTTTTGTCTATAGTTTTGATCATGAATTTCAATGTAGTGCACCTAAGTGTCTTTCAGTGCATCCAGGCCCTATTATAGCACATTTTTCTTCTCTTCTGGTGCATACGGGATTTGGTTTTCATTTTCTACTTTCTAGATTAGCACATTTGGGGTGTTTATTAGTGCATATAGTGAATCTTTTAGCACATATGGTTTATGTGTCAACGTATTTATCTTTATTTGTAGAAACTTAAAAATATGGAAACTGATTAATATTTTTTTGTTTTGTAGGTGCTTTAAACATTGTCAAAGATAATTATCTGAAACTACTAATGGTGTTTGTAGGGGTTGGAGTTATTTTTGTTTTCCTTTGATTAAATTAGGCATCTAGTTTAATTAAGAGGTTAATGAACACCATGTATGTTGCACTTGTAAAGTGATAGGCCTATGCTCTCCCCTTCACTGGGTGACCAGAATGCCAAACTCACTCTTTCATTTATTGTAATAGCATCTTTAGAAGTCTTGTCATAGTGGGAAAAAGTACTCACCCTATGGGAATGACCTAAGTGGGAACAACTAAAGCCAAGTATTCCAACCCACTATAATCAAATGTGAATTTGATGAAACTTACTTTCAATGATAGTGTGCATTGATAACCATCCCCAAATCCTTTGTTCTAAAGGTTGGGAGGTCTCCTGAGGGAGTTTATCACTTTTCATACCGAACAGAAATACTTACTAAGAACTTTAAGTGTAGTAGCCAGCTGAGTCAGTTTTTGAACATTTTTAATATTCACAGTGCAAGGGGAGGGAAGAATCTTCCCCCAAGAGACTCACCATATAACTACTAGAGATTACTAGCCAAAAGTGGAGGATTTGACTTTGGTTAAGACTTGGGAAAGGAAAAAACACGGGCACCCTCTAGGGGTGACATGGTTGTGTGAGCTGACGTAGTTCTAAGATGTGGGTTGTGATATTATTAATGAACCTTGGCATTAGAAAAGTGACTGATCTATTTGCTATTGTTTAATACATGTGGAAATCAAAGGGATCCTACCAGATCCTTGAACATACACTTAATGTTTAGATCATAGGGTGAAACAACTATTTTACGACTTGTGTTTGAAATCATTTTTCAAGAGATCATCCATAATTCACATGGTCCACAAACAAGAAAACCAAGTAAACTTATTGTTCAGAAGATCTTCCATCCAGAAGACACCCAATTCACTGAGTTGAAAATTTAAAAAAAAAAAACTAGACAAACTTTCAAAAACGGTGACCATTTCTAGTTTAGTGCGTCAGCTTTCTATTCCAACACATTTGCCTCATTTTTTAGTGCATCTAAGTTCTATTGTAGAACATCCATAATACCTTTCAACGCATTTAGGCCATATTCTAGTGTGTCTGAGTTATTTTCTAGCACATTTAGCTCATACTTTGGTGCATTTGGTTTCTATTTCAGCACATCCATCATACCTTTTAGTGCATTTATCCCATCTTCCAGCGCATTTGCAATCTATTTAGTGCATTTACCTGATACTCCAATAGAGCTAAGTTGAACATTTTTCAAATAACTTGAACCATATTTAGGGGTAGTCTAGCACATCTCTAGCTTCTTCTAGCACATTTAGCTCATCTTTTAGTGCATTCCTAGTTTTTTCTAGTGCATTCATCATATCTTTTAGAGCATAAATTTCCTATTCTAGCGCATCTAGGGAATAGTCTAGTGCATCCAGGTTATTTATTAGCGCATATGTACCATCTTTTAACGCATCTAGAATCTATTTTAGCACATCCATCTAAGTCACAAACAAAGAGCTAAATTGAATGTCTGTTAGACAATTAAAACTAGATTTAGGGATTCTTTCCTAAGCACAGATCATTCCTTATTCAAACATCAGGTTAAACTTGAAGAAACTGGATTTTACAAGTGAAATTCTCTTAACTAAACTTGGATCAAACCATCTTAAGGTGCCTAATCATCAAACCTATCTCTCATTGTTAGCTAAGTTTCACCATCAGGATCTATCATCCTTCATCACGAAACAACACGTTGTACATTAGATTTATCACCTTGTCTCATCAATAGAATCCATCATTCTATTTGACTTAGGTATCTCCTTGGAACTCTTTAAACAAAGGTCAAAGTATAGTAAAATTTTAACACTTGTATGCCTGTTTTAACAAGATCCCAAAAACAAAAACTCAAAGAAAATGAAAGTGAAACTCAAACCACCATGTCTAAAGGTGAAAAAAATCCCTTTCATGGATTCCACCAACCTAAAAATGATGAAATCACTGATGAAGACATTCAACAAGCTCAAAAAGATCCCAAATCCCACAAGTTCATGGAAAAAAATTTACAAAAAGCTAGAGAAAATTATTTTTTGATGTTAGCAAACCAAGGTTTGAAACTTCCTAATGACTTTGACATCAACCAATTGAAAGAAACTCCCAAGAGGATGGAGGCTAATTCACGAACCACAAATCCAATGAATGTTTTGACCCAAAAAATGCAAAACCTTCAATAGTAGATCCAAGACATGCAAACAGGAACGACAAAAAGATATTTTCTACAAGATATTTTCCCTTATCCCTTTGATAGAAGTTTGAACATGATACCATTTCCACCAAACTGTTATCTTCCAAAATATGACAAGTAAAATGACAAATCTAATCCTATAGATCATGTAAGAGAATTTCACACCATGAGCTTGGAGTTTGCACATGAAGAGACCTATTTGATGAGATTGTTCCCACGAAGTTTGGGTGGCCATTGCATGGAATGGTTTTCAAAACTCCCACCAAGTTTAGGTCCTTTGAAGATTTGGTAAATAAATTCATCACCCAATACTCATACAATATCCAACATGAGATAACCATGAAAGATCTTTGCAACACAAAATAGAAAAAGGGTGAATCATTTCTCATATTTTTACAAAGATGGAGAAGATTATTTGATAGATATCCTCATCCTATACCTGAAAAGGAAAAGATGGAAATCTTCATTGACAATCTAAACGATGAGATGAGTTATAGACTTGAATTGCAATGTCCACCCAGCTTTGAGAAAATGATTGAAAATGGACTCAAAATTGAGGAAGCCTTGGTTAAGAGAGGAGTCTTAAAAATCTACAATGAAGGAAACAACTCAGAAAACTCCTCCAATCATTATAACAACAATGAGAAACCCAAATTCTAGAAAAGAAACAAGAATGTTGATAATGATAGTGCAACTGAAACACATAATGCAAAACCAGTCTTTAATCTATCAAGAATTACACCCAAGACCAATCAAAACACCAATCAAAATAGCAATAAAAATAACACAAAATCTAAACTAGCCTCAACACCATATCAAACATCATCAAATCACAAAAAAATTACACATTTGGGACACTCACTTGAATCAACATTAAAAGAGCTTCTTGCAACCAAGCTTATAACATTACCAGCAGAAATAAATTATGACCCACAAGTTAAACCATCATGGTGGAATGATGCACATTACTATGATTTTCATAGAAACAAAGGCCATAAAACAAATGATTGTTTGCAATTGAAACATTTGGTGCAAGACTTGATAGATAAAAAGGAAATATCGATAGAAGAACCTACAACAAACGTTGATCATGGAGCATTAAAAAATCCTTTACCCAACTACAAAAAAGGAGAATCCTCTTCAACAAACACCAAAGGGAAAAATTTTAATTATGTCTATGATACTACCATTTTTAACATTGTTGTAGTTGATAATCAAAGTAACGTCATCAAAATCAAGGATAAACAAGACAACCTACCAATACCAACTAATTTGGAAGTTTGTAAATTCCAAGCCATGGTGGGACATTTGACCTCATTGTCTATCGTTCTCTAAAAATGATAACACATCCCTTACTCATCCACACAACGCACCACTTCATATTGAGGTTTTAATCCATAAACATCTCATCATTTTTTTTATAATAGATGGAGGAGTTGGTCTAAATATATGCACCTTAAAGCTTATCCATGCATTGGGATATTCAAAAAATGCAATAGATTCCAGTAAGAAGCTTACCATGAAGGCATATGATGAAGAGGAACACTCATCTAATGGATCAATTACTCTACCAATTAGAGTTGGCCCTGTGGTGAAGGATGTGGTTTGCTAAGTCCTTGATCTCCCCTTGACCTATAATATCCTCCTTGGATGACCTTGGATACATGAAATGCAATCAGTATCCTCTACATACCTTTAGTGTATTAAATTCTCACACAATGGAGTTGAAATCACAATACAAGATCTTAATTCTTTCATGTATGGCCATAATCTAAGCCCTAAAGCTGAAATCCAAATCTCTAGTAATTGTGAAGCACCTCCTTCTCAACCATATGTTCATCCTGAATCCTTCAAAAAATCCACTTTAGTTGCTGCACTATTAAACCCCAAGGTCCAAATCCATGATCTAGGATGTGGAGAATACTGTTTGGATAATTTGCTAGCAAAATACACTGCTACTATCATCGAGAAGGGTTAGACTTCTAACAATGATGTCAAGATAGCTATAGGAAGAATGTAGAAAGATGATTGTGCTTGGATTGAAACCTTTTGGGATCCTGATGATACACCCACCTTTTCTATATCTGCTTCAACTCAATATTTTCATACTTATGATAACCCCCTATTTGACAAGGGCATTTATGATAACCCACTCTTTGATCATGACCCCGCTGAGGATATCCAACCATCATCCTTCCATCCCACCTGCCCTAGACTAGGATATGAATATCCTATTTTTGCCTCTACTAATCCATCTTGCCAAGTCACTAAGGATGTGCAAGCTTCATTTGATGTTAATAGTACCGAAAAGGATAGTATCAAAGACTCCATTGATGGCATCACCACTCCTATTCATCCACTAAATTTTTCTCTCACTTCGCCTATTTCATCCATCTCACCCACGCCCATCCACCTTGCGGACATGGATCAACAAGTATCACCCAAAGAAAATATAAAGGAGGTAATTAAAGAATCAAAGGTAAAAGTGCCTTTTTCAAATGGAGATCCAGAATCAAAATAAAGCATGCAACAAAGGAAGATCTAGATAAATCTCATAGCCAAAATAAAAAATCTATTGGACAAATCAAAAACAAAAAAAGATCCAGGAAAGTCCCTTAGCCAAAATAAAAAGCTATTAGACAAATCAAAAACAAAAAAGGATACAAAAAATTCCCCTAGCCAAAATAGAAAGCTATTGGAAAATCAAAAATAAAAAAGGATCCAGACAAGTCCCCTAGCCAAAATAAAAATCTATCAGACAAATCAAAAATAAAAGTCAAAAGTGAAAGCAAACAAAAGTCGATCTCCAAACATGCCTCTCCCTCAAAGATCACTAGGGGCATCTATCAAGGAAGAAAAAAAAAGAAAGAACTTGTTGATCTTAGGTCTCCATCCATGTCACCCTCACTCATACCACATATTCCATTCCACCCATCCATGTTCACATATATGTCATATCATTACACCTCCATTGGTGATGTCTTTCAATGTGTCTTTGATGATGACCCCTTCACGTACTATAACTCACTAGTTGCCCAGGTTCCTTTTCATCTGAAGGTGTCCACATTAGGGATCCTATCATAGCCTCTTTTATCTATCACATCTACTTCCCTTCATACTTGCCACTCGTACTTCTCATTCTGATTGGGTACTTTCATTTAGCATGATCTTCCACATAGGATCGAGGCATCGTCAAGGCACTCTATGGATCGGGAGCATACTAGTTATCTACACCTGAAGGGGACATGTTTGAAGAACCTATCAATGACCTTCATCTCAAGAATTTTTACACATAACTCATCTGGTACATGGTCAAAAAGAAAAAAAATCCAAAAAAAATCAAAAAAGTCAAAAATACAAAAAAATCAGAAAAAGGAAAAGGCAAAAAATGGAAAAATACAAAAAAAAGTGAAATAAAAAAATTGTTACCTTGATGAAAACCTGGCAAATAGGCATCTTGGTGACAACAATAAAAAATCATAAAATCTAAAAAAGTGCAATAAAAACAAGTAGTGAAATCCTGGCAACAAGCGTTATATGTGATAGATTAGTTTTTCCATCTATTGTCGGATGTGTCAGTCATCTGCTTTTCACCATCACTATGCCTGATCATCAGAAGAACCTCAATGTATATATCTTGGCATCGTGGTCGTGTCTACTCTTGGCTTGGTTATCATTGTGAATATTCACAATAAATGGTTGGTTTCTCACTAGGGGTAAAATCCTAAACTCACTAGGGGAAATCTACTTTGAGCTTTACACAACAGACAAACAATAGTCAGACAACATAGCAAACACAATGAAACTAAAACTCAACATTAAACATCAATCACAATATTCGAACATCAACCATCCAAACCAAAAACAAATCTAATTGGATGATACTCTTCTGAATCATGGTTTAATCACTTTGGCATGAATGTTCAACTATTGTATCTTGATTTTTGTTATCATTTCTCTAGAACAACTCAAGGATGTCATGGACTAGAGAAGCTTTGATCAAGAATGATTTTTATTTGTCTATTGTCTGTGAGTTTATCATTACTACTATGAAAATTGTCATGGGACGTGCTCTACAAAGTATTATTGATGACATTCTGAATTTGTATAGGAAAAGGATTAACTCTTGTCTGTTTTATTCAAGCAATACTCAGGTCATCTCGGTTCAATTATGCCTAGATGCTTGTATTACCTTGCAATATCAAAAATCAATGGAAGTTATACTTAGGTCATCATGGTCTAATTATACCATCAATTTTTGTACTAACTTTCAACATATTAAAAGCTCAATGATGATACCAAGCATGAAAAATCAACTGATAAAATGACAACATTTCATATTAGCTTTGCATGGTTAAGAAAGATTGCATCCATATTAGTTTTCTATCTGTATTTTAGATTTTTCCAAGGTTGGAAAATTTCAAAATGATTCTATATTTCTCATTAAAATATTGAGTACATTTGACATTAACAAAAATATGCTCATTCACATATAGTGGCATAATCATTATCATATCATACATGCATTAGAATCATCATACATCTATCCATGCATTAGATCATATATTTGTATTAGAAAAATACAAAAACATAAAGTGCATCACATATCATTTGCATAAATCAAATTCATCTCATATAGCATAAAAGCATCATCAATAAAACATATAGAATCATAAACCATGCATCATCATTTCATCAATGCATCCATACATAACTAGGGCATAATCATATAGGAATCACAAAACATATAGAACAAAAATTAAATGCATCCATCATAAGAATCCATCATACAAGCATGTAAACAACACATATTGATCAATAGGTATCAACTGCATTTCATATATAATCTCAAAATAAATGTCAAGTGTACAATGATATCATAAATCGTGTAGAGATACATCATCAAAATGGCAGAATAATCATGTCTCTGACTAAATAAATATATACATCATTGAGTGTCAATACATCAACTATGAATATAGGATCTATGTGATGCTCCCCCCAGATGTTGTCGACCTAACTAAACCTCCTATTGCACCACTAGATGGACCTGCACCTAGATCTCTGGGAGGTGGCCCAGTCACACCCTTGCTCGTCATATGTGAATGACCCTGGCATGATCTGGCACTAGTAGACTATGTATAACTGACACGTTGTTCTGTAGGCACTGCCTCATGATACCACAACCTATAATACTTTGGCTCTCTAGCTAAATTTCAAACCTCCCTCAGCATGTCCCCTATGGTGGTCCCATCAGCAACTCATGCTTGCATCTCTGCCTCATGTTATCCCTCTTTGTTGTGAGAGGAAATCTATGCATGTCCCTATGTCAATTGTCCCTATAGGCTATGTACCTGTGCCTGTAAAGCGGCTATCTATTTCTACTACAAATAGGAGGGCACACAAATATGAATCTGTGAGGGCCCTGTCTACTGCTATCTTGAGGGCCCTATCTACTACTTTCTTGAGGGCACCATCCATATCCTCCTCTGAGCCACTCTGACATCCAATACTAGTCCACCTCCACCTGCATCTCCATCTCTGCCATCTCCACCATCTCCATCTCCACCATCCCCATCACTGCCATCTCCCTCCTCATCTCCAGCTCCCCCATCTCTCCTCTATCTCAATGCACGTGGTGGTGCTCTCTCATCATCATCCAGCGTCGGTACTGGCTCATCCAGACTGGATATCCTCAGGAAAGGATGTGTGAAGAAATATTGCCTGTAATCATCTGTCATCAAGGCATCTATGATCTCTATATGGTACTCCCATATCTGTGGCTATAACCCAAAGTACTCCTGACAAGTTGCATCATATGATAGGGAGGTTCAACACTCTAGAATGTCCTGTCATTGTCGAGCATACATGGCAACTCCCTGGGGCATAACCTGAACTCTGCCATACTGTTGAAGCACCCTCATAACTAGAAATCTATCGATCACCTATGGTGTCTTCACAATCAGGTATCTAGAAGTGAAAACATATGGCATCTCAATTTTGTTCTTTGGCCACTATTCACAATCTAAATATGGCCACCAGGTGACTGTCTCTAGATCATCCAGAACTCATCTCCAATACTCCAATTTTCCCAACTTATGCTAGACAGTTAGACCTATGTATCCAAAAACATAGGGCCTGCCAACTATACAATCCCTATCTACCATAGGCCAAGTGACAGCTATGTGATCCCAAGCCCAAATATGCAACAGTGTAACTCCAGCTGATAAACTAGTTGCTCCAAGGTAGACCACCTGATTTAAACCATGATATAAGTGTGCTAGCATGTAGGAGCCCCATGCATATCTAATCCCCTATGTAATCATGCCCTCTAATATCTTACCCCAGCTAACTAAGAGTCCCTTCGACCTATAGTCAAGACATAGAAAACCTCCAATGAATCCAGTGAGAGCACATGGTAATGGCTGATAAAATGCAGCCATCTCTCACCATGGGATCTCATACCCGCTAATCTCATCATCATGAAAAATCCTCCTCAGTGCATATGTACCTCCCTGCACCGTGTGATCATAAACAACTAGCTTTCCAACAATAGGAATCCCCAAGATATGATATGCATCCTCTAGAGTGACTGTCATCTCACCAGTGGCTAAATGAAATGTGTTGTGGTCACTATGCCACCTCTTGGCTAGAGCAGTCAAAAGTCCCTTGTTGATCCTATATTGGGGCATATCAATCAAAGAAGTCAAACCACATCACCCAATCAAATCCAAATCATCCTACACCAACTGTGGAATCATGTCCCAGGTCTTCAGGAATCACTTCTAAGACTAAAAAATCCTAAAATCCTCCTATAATCATAACATATCGCAAATCAACATCTTATCAATCAATCTAATAAGCTCTAATGATATTTTGATCAAATCTCGTTGACCATCTATCATTGACCCTCACCTATCATGAGGTCAATCATCATCTATTTTATCATTGATTCTCACCTATCATGAGATCAATCATCAAACATCATCAAACCATTGGCTGATGTGATCATCAAACATCAAAATCAAGGAGAATAATCAAAATTTTATCAATTTAGTGTAAATGCACTAAAACAGTGCTTCTATGTGTTGGAAAATTGGATGCGCTATAAAAATCCATCTATGCGCTAAAACAAGGTTCTTATGCGCCAAACTACTCAATGCACTAAAAAACAAACCAAATGTGCCACTTTATAGTCTCTATGCATTCATAAACTACATGAGCTAGCAAAATCAACCCACACTTCATTCTATTATCTAAATGTGCTAAATCACTAGTTGTGCTAAAACATTCAACAGATGCGCTACTTTGTGTTGTCAATGCACTATAACATTCAGTATATGCACTAAATCATAACCTATATGCGCTAACTGACTAATTGTGCTAGAAAAATAAATCTGCGCTAATTCATGACCTAAATGTGCTACACTACCCAATGCCCTATATCAAACCCTAAATTCGCTAAAATGTGTGAAACATATTTCAAAACATAAAAACGCGTGAAAAACACAATTCAAATTTCACAAAGCAATTTCTTGGGGTATGTACCAGAGGTCCATTTGTGGCTGGGTAGTTGTGATGTCGAACTCGCTCAAATCTGTGCATGTGGTATGCGATCACCATTTTGCTCCATTTTCTCAATCAACTCAATCTCCAAAATATAAATGAATCAAATGAGCCACCTTTTCATCTTTTTACCTTTTAAAAGGGGTAATTAAGTGGGATTGTTTTTTATTTTTAAACCAGGGGCATCAATTAATCAATTAATCAAATTGGAAAGTTTAGTATTATTTATCGAGAGATAAATCGTCGCAACATTATAAAATTTGGAAATCATCAGAAAATCATAAACATTTCAAAAAAAATTAAAAATTCTCCGATTTATCTCTCGAGGGGGCATATATCCATCATCATTCAAAAATCAGTGTTTGGGGCATACCGAAATTTTTGTCAGCACCATCAAAAAATTTCTTTGAAGCAATGCGTCGCAAACACATTACTTCAAAGAGGGGAAAAATGTATACACTTAAAATTGGTCTGGAGGAAATTAATTAAATACAAGTTATTTAATTAATAAATCGACAAATTTATTTATATAGTTCACTTTCTTAAATTCTTCTTATTCTAAATCACTTTCTTCATAGTTTAATTAAATAAACAACTTTAATTAGTTTGCTTTACTTAATTAACTCCCTTTTATTAAATTTGAATTTTATATTTGAATTTAGTCACATTTCTACTAACTTCTCATCTTCCACCTCATCATGTGTCTCATGAAATTAAATATTCTTAATATTTAATTCGCATTTATCTCAACAAATTATAACCAATTTGGAGACACTTGGCTTTCTCCTCCATTTGATTCATCCTCACACTTGGTAGTTTGTTCTACTAAAGGGAACACAATCCTTGATTCTCTCTAACCTCTTCATCCTCAACTATCCATCTTTCTAGATCAAATCTAGACCATTGAATCTTGCCACATAGGTTGATGCCTTGGAGAAATTTATAAATACAACCTCATTTACAACATTTCATATAGAGAATTGAGCATAAGTACATTCTCCAGAAATTTCATTAGCATTGTTATCTTAGCATCTTAGCATTGAGCATTTTAGCATTTGCATTTAGCATCACTTAGTTAAATCATGGCTTTACCATTAGTTGCATCTTAAATTATTGTAGTTGCATCATAGCATTACCATAATCTTTGCACAATCATCTACACCATATCATTTAGCAATCAATCATGTAGAAAGGTTTATTGCATTTCCAACATCTCGTTCTTCAGGTTGTCATTTGATAAGTCATGTACATTCAAACAACCTGAGAACCATAATGACTTGAAAAATCCTTGGAGGTAGAGGACAATGGGACAACATTAGAGATTTTGTTTATTTCAATTCGATTAGATTGTTATTTGAATTCTCTAATATAATGTTTCATTGGTGTGTTGTATTTCTTACTTATGCACTCGCATATTTTATACACACTGTGTTATTTACTTCAACTTCTTTTTCCACTATCTCTTTATCACCTAATATGTGTTCTATTGCTTTTGTGGAAATTCTTCTTGACTTTAATTGTATTAAGGGTGACTCTTGGTCCAAGGGTTGTGTTTTTTTAAAGTATCTTTTCATCCTCAAAGATTTTATTTTATTTGTAAATGAAATTTGGTTAGTTAATGGTGTCACTTCATTATATGTAGTTAAACTCATAGGATCTAGTTTATATTGTACCCCATTCTCTCCTCGTATTTTCTTAACACTCCTAGTTACTAACTCATCCAATTAGTTTGCATCAATTGTTATTGTTCAAAGATTTTGTATAGGGGTAACCACTAGTAGCCAACCTTCATTTATCCTTAATTGAATGTTTTCCCAATTTGAATAAATAGTCAGTGATCTGGTCATGGGTGATGTTATAATTTTTATAACTTCTTTCTCTAAACTCTTTTTAGTTTTTCCATAATCTTCGATTTCTCCTTCTATATTCTATATAATTTGACTTATCTAGCCATATTAGAATTTATTTGTGGTATCTCCTTCCTCATTTCCTTGGCTACACCCATAATGGAATTCTCAGCAATACCCTCAGTGGTGTGCTTATCTTCTTCCCCAATAATTTCTCCTTCTAATTCTTTGGCTTGTTCTCTTTCTTTCTTTTATATTTCTTCCATCCTTTTTCAGTACCTTTCCTATCAATCCTAGGTTTGTTTCAACCTTATTTATTTTGAGTTTATTTCCATTGCTAACTTAATTCTTCCAATAAGCTCAACTTTCCTTTTGTTATCTCCTTTTTCCATGGGTATTTTTATCTGATTTTTTATTAATCCTTAATATACCATGGATAGTTTAAATATTGAAAAGTTAAATCTTTTAAGGGATCTTTTTGAATCCCTTCCCCCTTCCCTTTTTCATACATTAAGTGCTTACTCACAAGGGTATCACCTAAGTTTTCGCAAGATTAAGAAATTTTTCTATCACTTATCACTATTAATTTCTTTCTTTTCTTTCTCTATCACTTCTCCTTTTACTTTGTATTTTTCTTTGTTATTCTACCTAGGGTCTTGACAATAGAACCAATGTTGGCAAGAGGAAAAGGGGAATTAAACTTTGTAGAATTGTACCCTACTATCCCTTATGTACTTACTTATACCCCAAAGGATATAATGAGATAAAAGAGTACTTATGGAAGGGTAACTATATCTGCATGTACTCCATATGTAACTTAGTTAAGACTCGCATTCATTTAAGACACATATATTGATCAATTCCTTATAACCCTATATATTATCATATAATAGATGCAATGGAAAGTATTAGTCTCAACTCTGAATTATCATTATCTTCTCCTTATATTCTATTCTACACATATTCTTATCCCATATCTCTACATATATTACATACATACATACATACTTATTGTAGACACTAAAAATTGGTCTAGGCCTGCGACTTCAATTTCTTCATAATTCATACCTTCATTGTCATAATTGAATAATGTTAATTATTTAATTACTTTCTAAAGTCATTTATCATCTATTAATTAAATGACTTTAATTATTTAATTAAGTCATTTAACCTTTATTCTTCTATTAATTAAATAACTTTAATTATTTAATTAATTCATTTTTTATCTTTTATTCAATCCTGATTAATTAAATAAATGTTCTTTATTGAATTACGTCACTAATTGACTTTATCCCCTTTCTTAAATTAAATAAATTATTATTTAATTTATTCTTATCACACCTTCGACTATAATTAAATAAATACTTTAATTGTTTAATTATTTATTAGCCTTTTCTTTAGTCAATTAAATAAATCTGAATTTATTTAATTTAATCCTTAAATTTTGAATGTTGAATTAAATGATCATTTAATTCACAAAAAGAACTATTCTTGGCATATTCTTCTATAATTGGGTAATTTCTTAGTTATCTAATTATTCACTTATCACTCAAGTTGAGATTTATTTAAATCAGTCAGTTATCTAGTTTTAATTCTTCTGCATGCACACATTTATTAATTAAATAACTTTATTTAATTAATTAATCTATTCGTGCATTCGAACAGACTATTCTTCCATGCTAATCCTCATCTTTACATGAAATTATTATTCTTCTAATTTTTGAATACTTTCAACTAAAGATTGAATCATTATTTAATCTTGATCTTCACCTTTTATGCTTTATCACTCATGTCACCACTGACACAAATCTCAATGCATGTTGAATCTTCTAATCTGAATCATCCATCTATCTTCTAATCTGAGCCTATCATTCAAAAAAGAAATTTTCTATAAATTGACCTGACCTTCATCATTGTTACTCTTCCCGAAATCTTATGACTTTTGGAAGTAATCAACTATTTAATCTTTAATATTTTGCTAAATCACTATCATAGGTTGTACTTGCACAAAGAAATCTGAGGGAAATTATAATCAAACAATGAAATGGAGGACAATCAAGGTTACGCATGGAACTATGTAGATATTCGGTGAGATTGTTCTGTATTTATGTTTTAGCTTTCCTTTGTTCTTTATTGTTTAGCTTAGTTTACATCTGATTTTCTTTTCATGTTATTGCTTTAATCCACTTTTTTTTCATGATGTTACATTTGGTGAACCCGATGTGAAGACACGCTCTTCAAAAATCCATAGAAATTTTATTCTTTTTTGCATGTATCATATGGTTTGACGCATTCAATGCACAAAATGACACAATTGACACTGTGAGCCACATATGATGAGTAAAGAGACTCATCTGACAACCCATGACACATCTGTGGCCTTTCGAGATGCAATTGATTGGTAAAACCCACGATGCATCTAACTGGTATAGTTTCTGATTCCAAATTTTGAATTGGAAGTTTTCATTGTGTTTTCCATTATGACTAATTTTGAGTTTGCAATGTGTGTTTTTAAGGAGTTAACATAGTGTTTGCAAGACATAGCGTAGAAGACAAGTTTTCAAAACCTTTTTGCAAAACAATCGACGAAGACCAATGTGAAACAACTAATGATTTGTTTTGCAGGACGTGAGTCAAAGACTATTTTTTAAACAAGACTATCTATTTAGAATAAATAACATTTCAATTAGTGCTTAAAAAGAACCTTGTCTACTGTGTTTTGTGCACTTGTACACTCTGTGTTACCCAATCCAGTGTGTACATACACATTGCTTTTTCTTTTTTAAGAGAGGTGTCCCTAGGGATTTCATCACCTCAAGGTTTGACCTTGAGCACGTTTTCCAGTGAGCTACATCAAAGGGAGGAGAACAAAATTTGTACCCCAAAGAGTGGCTAGCATCGTTCAAAGCCAAGCTGTGAGACCTTCGGTTTGCTAAGACTCAGTGGTGAGGAGAGCGGGAGAGACCCTCCCAATCTCATGCTATTTCAAATGGGTTCTTTGTTCACAAATTCCCTTACTAGACACAATTTTGTTTTAGAAACCCAAATCCTTCTATCTATTGGTGCAGGAGGTCGAACCTCTGAAGTCATCTCACATCCATATGGTTCTTAGTAGAGATGGGAAGTATGCCATGGGAGTTGCATGGGTACTGAATCTTGGCTGGCCTAGAGAAGTGAGTGTCAAGGAGGGTAGTTAGTGGGGTCAAGCTTCTAATCATCTGCTCTGAATAAGCGTAGTTAGGGAAACCCAAGTGAGAACTCAATAAGATACTATCACATTCCAGCCTTAGGATCGAACTTGTCTACATTTGATTTATACTTTGTTCATGTCTGAAATACCGTGTTTTCTGAGTGTCTATTATTTTCCAAAAAATTGATCAGAAATAGTGAGTCAAAACCTACAATTTACCAAAAAACCGCATATGTTCACCAGAAACCCACAATTGCTAAACTGAGTCAGATTTGTCAATCAATAAGTCACATCTATCTAAAATAAGTCCAATCTGTCAGTCACCAGAAACTGAGTCACATTTTCTTACCAGTGAGTCACATCTATCAAATAAGTTGCATCTGCTTACCAGTGAGTTGCATCTACTTAACAGAACACCACATCTGATATCCTGAGTCACATGTTTACACCTTTGTTACTGGAAAACAACATTGGAAATTTGTTGTGATGCATTTGATTAGGTGAGTCGCATCTACAATCTAGAACGATGCATATGTTATGTCATAGAGCCGAACCTTTGTTTACCAGTACATTGTCTGAGTTTGAAAACCACATCTAATTAATTTTGAGTCACATCTGATACTATGTCACATCATCCTAATACAAAGTCGCATTTTCTCAATACAAACTCGAGACTGAATTTACCAATAGACCACAACTGACAATACAAACCACATTTGATTAATTCTGAGTCGCATCTGATATCATGAGTTGCATCTACCTAATACAGACTTGAGACTAAATTTACCAGTAGACCGCAACTAACAATGCAAGTTGCATCTGTTAAATTCTATGATGCATCTATCATCCTGCAATGCATTTGTTGATTACTAGAAAAACCATAATTCACTATCATAGACTGACACCAAACAATCATACCAGTATCTGATTTATCCTTTTACACTGATTCTTGGATAGAAACCAAAAATTTTGCTCATACTTTGCATAATTTCATCATTTAGGTATCATTCATTCATAGCGATAGGTATCCTCATTGAAGATCTTACTTCCATCTTAGGAGTCTTTATTACCATTAGAAGAATCATCATTTGTAGATCTTAGAATAGGAATTTTCCACACTTTGGATAAACCCTTGCCTCAATGAAACTATCATTGAACCTAGTCGCATCATCATACCTTTTTTCCTACACGTGAGTCCTTCCAGCTCATCAATCTAGTTTAGGAGCTCACCTTATCTTTTGGTCCTAGTCCTACGAAGGTTCCTTGTCAAAACTAAATTGAAACTTGGGTTAAAGCTTTACGTGGTAGGTAACCTCTTTTAGAATCTTCCAAAATTGATCACTTAGACTTTTACATATTTGGACACTATCATCCTAGGAGAGGATCATTTTAGAAATTCCTTATTTGCAAGAAAATACCAAAAAAATAGCTACATTCATCCCTTATATCCAAAAAATCCCAAAAATATAGACTAGATTCATACCATCTATAGACTTAGTTTTTGCATCACTTGCACTTTGAGCTTATTTTACATGGTTGAAACCAGATCTAAAAGGAAAGAAAGAGAAAATATGGTTGATCCAAACGACTTCATCAATCTGTTCTCAAACCCCTTTTCACAGACATCCTCACGAAGACCCCATAAAACTTTGTTAGACAAATTTGTCACTAGAGATGCACAAGGACGCATTGTAGTGGAAGACATAGATGTTGCACAGGACCCTAAATTTTCCTCCTTTGTAGATGACTATCTAGAAAATGATCCTCAATGATACTTACCTAAATTGCTAGCAGAAGGTGCCAAGTTGCCTCCTGGATTCGACATCCATACCTTACAAACAACATCTACCCAAGGGACAAACAAAACAACTACTAGTGCTACTATACCTCAATTGACTATTGCTATACCATTTGGAGTACCTACACATAGTTCTCCAATGATACACACATCTCTATTTGGTACATATAGCTCAACACAGGGTCTAAATTTTACCATAGGGGAATCATCATCCAATCCCTTTGGTCCTCTTGTTGGGAACAAAATATCTAAAATGTCAACTCTTATACCAAGTGTCAATGTCACTAGTACCATTCCACAAATAGCAACTATACCAAGTGTCAATGTCACTAGTACTATACCATAGATTGGGGTCTCACAGATAGGAAACATACCCTTCTAGTACCATTCTCACAGATTCTAAACCAAATCCATTTTCACAAATCTCAAATCAAAACCCCTTCTCATAGATTCTGAATCAAAATCCATTTTCACAAATCTCAAATCAAAATCCATTCACATATTTCGAATCAAAACCCATTCACCAACATTCCAAATCAAAATCCACTTAACCAAAACCCATCACAAAATGTTGGATTCCAAAACATGTACATAGACCCAAACAATCCAACTAACACATCACTAACTCAAGTTGACGTCTTGCAGACACAGATTCATGCCCTTCAAACATAGATGGATAATATGGTAGTGTCTAACAAGAGAACTTTTTCAGCAAAGGATTTATGCCCATTTCCCTTCGACAAATCATTATACATGACACCTTTCCCACATGGGTATGTTATACCAAACTTGCCAAAGTACAATAGAAATCGCAATCCAATCGAACACATAAGGGAATTTTCCATGATGTGCATAGATTTCGCATACGACCCCACCTATCTTATAAGACTCTTTCTGAGAAATCTTATTAGGATTGCACTGGAATGGTTTTCATGTCTCCAATATGGCATAAAATCATGGGGTGAACTAGCCGAAAAAATTATCGAACACTTCTCCTTTAACATTAACAATGAGATCAACATAGCAACCTTGTGTCACACTACACAAGATGAAGGAGAGACTTTCATTGCCTTCTTCCAAAGATGAAGAAGTATAGCCATTCGATGTCTTGTAGAGATACCTAAGAAATAGAAGGTCACTATATTCCAAGAAAACCTTAACTCAAAATTGAAAAGTAATTTGAGAGTACATTGTTGCACATCCTTTGCAGAACTAGTGGAAAAGGGCCTCATACTAGAAAAAGGGTCTCATAGACAAGGGTGAACTCAAGACACCAAACAAAAATCCAAATGTGCAGAACACCCCTAATGATAGAAACAAGTTTTGGTCTTGGAACAAAAACGTTACCAATGATGGGGTCATTGATGCTAAAAGCCTACAAGCAAGACTAGTCATTACACTTAGAGAATAGAACCCCTCTACCAACACACTCAATGTCGTCAATCAAACTCACAACACTGTCCAAAACACCCAATGACCACAACAACAAAGAAGGTTTCCAAAACATGAGTTCTCTCCTGTAGGGGAACCCATTGAATTGGTCTTCAAACAACTGTTGCAACACAATCTCATATAGCTTCAAGAGCCAAGACAATACGATCTAGAGAAATTCAAACCATTTTGGTGGGATGACAATGCCTTTTCTTATTTCCACAAGACTAAGGTACATAGCCTACAAAATTGACGATAACTTAAAAAGATCATACATGACTTTTTCAAGAACAAAACTATTGAAGTTGGTGGACAGAAACTGACATCTTCAAATACTGATCACAAGGTCTTTTCTAATCCATTACATGACCATGGGAAAGGAAAATCCCCTAGTTCGGATAACAAGACCAATACTTCAGCCAACTATGCTAATTTCAAGCATGATTATAGTGGCCCCATCATAAATCACATATGAGTTGTCAATGAGCATGTCAATATGATTACAATAAATAAAACTCCTGAGTTTGTTGTCAACACTCGTCAAACCAAGATCACCATCCAAGGCCCTCCATCCCACTAGAAACCATAGACCTCCAAGCCTCAGTATAACTTACTTGACCAGATGGGGAAGACCCTAGCCCAAATCTCTATCTTGGAACTATTGTGTATCTCCCTCGATCACCGATCCATTCTAGACAAGGGTTTACAAAGCACGACTGTCCCCAACGACCTTGATTTCAATAGTTTCCAAGAGATGGTAGGTTATTTAACCAACAATAATCATGCTACCTTCTCTGAACAAGACTATGCAACCGAGAAGACAAATCATAATGACCCTTTGCACCTTGAAGTCCTTGTTCATAAAATGAAAGTTATACAAATCTTGGTAGACAGAGGAGCAGGGTTGAATCTTTGCACTTTAAACTTGGTTAAGGCTTTAGGCTTCTCAGAGGCATGTGTGGACACCACCAAAATCATTTCCATTAAGGCTTATGGCGATGAAGAATGAAAATCAAAGGGATTTGTAACACTCCTTATTAGAACTGGTCTTGTAGTTATGGAGACAAACTTCCAAGTCTTGGATCTCGTTCTCCCATACAACCTTCTGCTAGGTAAACCATGGATTCATTCTTTGAAGGCAATCCCTTACACATATCATCAATGTCTAAAATTCCCCTACAATGGCACTGAGATTACAATAGATGGTGACCCAAATCCTTTCCAATACTATACTAATCTACGAGAGATACCCCAATGCCAAGTGCCTGTAAACCAAGAAGCTTCATCATCCAATTCATCTCACTATTTCAATCCATCCACTCTCTCTAAAATATCCACTTCACCATCAATACCTTCCACTCCCGGTCAAGATCCAAGATAAGGGTTGTGGAGAATATCACATGAAGACATCTTATTGTGTTAGCCATCTGGTTCCTCCTAAATCATACAGTTTAGCTACAATAGATAGGAGACAGTCAGTGGTCACCATACACATCCCTCCCACAACAACTTTCACAAAATGGGGAGAATTAAGTAAAGAATCCATAAATGAAGATGATGTGACATCTTGGTTATATAAAGAGGACAATGAAGAACCTCCTCCACTTGCTCAAATACCTATATAACAATATGTAAAAGGTTTCACGATAATGTAGAGCAAAGACTATAATAGACATAGTGGCTTAGGCTTACATTAGAATGGGAGGACTAAACGTATCATTGTTTCTAAATGGCTAAAAGGCCTAGGGCTTGGGTTTCAATTGCTCCAAATTGGTGTTTCTAGTACCACATCACCTTTACTCAAGGAAGTAAGTTATTTTGAAGATATCGAGGCATCCGATGAGCCATCTGACACACCCTACTGCAATTCCCCTAACTCTAACGAATATGAGTGGGATTCCCTATCCTCCACCTCTATCATGGACCTTGATAAACTATTTGGAGAACTTGACCAAATGCTGAAATCCTCGCCAAATCCATTGAATTCCTATCCACCAAAGACTTTGACAAAAGAGGAATGGTTTAAACATTAATATTGGGAATCTCTTGATCGTACCTCTTAGGAACCTGAAAAATCCATGTCAGATAACCAAACATTGGCATTAGGCCCACCTCAGAATCAACCTATGCCTAAGAAAAAGAGAAAAGAGGATTTGGTAAGAAACCTTTGTGACTATGTGAACAACTCAGCTTTTACCTTGACCCTTTGAACTTTGACACCTCCAATGATGGCATGCCCTTAGTATATCCCCAATTCATCGATTGGGACCAACAAGACACACCCATCTTAGACATTTTTGAGAACGACGAAGCAATAGCTGAGTTCCTAGGACTACGAGAAGGCATACCTAGTGGTGATCATAAGGCTAGATTTACCATAGACTTGGATAAAATGGAATATTTTGGGGAATCTGTTAAACCCTCCAATTGCAAAAATAAGAAAAACAATGAAAAAAATAAAAATGATGAGTCCCTAGGTGAAAACTAAAAGGCGCCTTTGGACAATGAAAAAGAAAAAAATAAGGATGCATCTGAGGGTGAAAACCTCTCTGAGGCACCCAAAGATGGAGGTTTGAACATTCTCCCCGTTGCTCAAGAAAAGTCACCCATGGTAGTTGAAGAATATGTGGAAGTCAACATAGCTACTAAAGAGAATCCTCAGCTAGTCTATTTTGTAGCATCTTTGATAGAAACAGAGCAGCCTGAATTCCACAACTTCTTCGCACAAAGACAAATCAACTTTTCCTGGTCATATGTTGACATGCCTAGGCTAGATCCTAAACTTGTACTACATCATTTTCCCTTACAACTAGGTATTAAACCTGTGAAGTAGAAATTGAGGAAAATGCACGCATAGATTGCTCTACTAGTCAAGGTTGAACTAAAGAAATTGTTGGATGTTGGCTTTATTAGATCAATTGACTATGTAGACTAGATTTCTAATCTTATACTAGTCACAAATCCAACAGAGGGCATCTGCATCTATACATATTTTAGATATATAAACAAAGCATGCCCTAAATACGATTTTCCTCTGTCAAACATTGACATGATTGTTGACTTAACAACAGGATATGAGATGTTATCCCTTATGGATGGACTTTTAGGGTATAATCATATCAGAATTGCAACTGAAGACCAACCTAAGATAGCTTTCACTTGTCTATGGGGAATATATTGCTAGAATTTCATGTCCTTTGGACTCAAAAATACTGGAGCAACATATCAATGTGCCATGACCACTATTTTCCATGACCTCGTACACACTCTCTTGGAAGACTATGTGGAAAATATGATAGCTAAATCAGTGACAAGGACTAATCATTTACAAGTATTAGACAAGATTTTTCAAAGGCTAAAAGAATATAATGACAAGCTAAATCCAAAGAAATGTGTGTTTGGCGTGAAATCAGGAAAGCTTCTAGGATACATCATTTCTAGACGAGGCATTGAAGTGGACCCGGAAAAATTGAAAGCTATAATCGACATGCCTCCACTAGAAAATCTAAGTCAACTAAGGACACTACAAGGGAGGTTGCAGTCTATCAGAAGATTTATAGTGCAGTTAGTAGATTAAACACACCCCTTCCAGCATCTACTCAAAAAAGGAGTACCATTTGTATGGACAGGTAAGTGCCAAGAAGCTTTTCAACTGATCAAAGATTACCTACTCACACCACCAGTGTTAATGCCACCTATTGAGGGATGACCATTGATTCTCTACATATCAGCAACCACCTTAGCACTAGGAGCATTGCTTTCACAAAATGAAAATGAGGGTCATGAAAGAGTAGTATACTATATTAGCCGCACTTTGGTAGGTTATGAGCTCAATTACAGTACTATTGAATGTGCTTGTCTTGTTGTAGTTTTTGCTACTCAAAAACTTAGGCACTACATGTTAAACCACCAAATGATGTTGGTTGCAAAGATAGATCCTCTAAAATATCTCCTTAGCGAGGTAGCATTAATAGGACGACTAGCTAAATGGGTAATGGTACTCAACGAATATGATATTTAGTACGTAGAAAGAAAAGATATCAAAGGAAAATTCATTGTTGATCAGTTGGATGATGCACCGATACAAGAAGATCACCCTTTAGTTATATATTTTCCTAATGATTTCATATTCACTCTTGACACAAGAATAACATGGAAATTATACTTTGCTGGGTCCCACACAAATCATGGCTCAGGGGCTAGTATATTGTTTATCACACCATAGGGTGTCTCTATTCCTAAGTCGTTCAGGATTGCTTTTCCATGTGCCAACAACATAGTATAATATGAGGCTCTTGTGACAAGATTACGCATGGAAATCAAATGGAAGATCAAGAACCTAAAAGTTTACGGTGATTCTCAACTAGTAATCTGATAGGTAAATGATGACTATGAGACTAAAGATGAAAATTTGGCTCCATACAAACATATGGTAGATAGTTTCAAAGATTATTTTCACAAGGTTGAATTTTATCAAATACCTCACATTCTAAACAGGGCAGCAGACGCCATGGAAACTATTGCTTCACTCTTGGACATACCTAGCAATGTGCCTAAATTCAAGTTTTTGGTAGAACAGCTCTTGGTCCCTACCTATGACATCCCAGATTCGGAGATGGTGTGTGAGATTGTTGGTCCCAATTCCCCATGGTATAAATACATATATGACTACCTCCATGCTAAGATCATACCCCCTAACCTTTCCAACAACCAATGTAGGACATTTATCCATAAGGTAGCCAAGTATACCATCATCAGAGACACTCTTTATAGACATTCCCTAGACAATACCCTATTGAGATGTCTCAATACTGAAGAAGCACAAGCAACCTTGCGTGGGGTACATGAGGGTATATGTGGATCCCATTCTAGCGGTCCTACCTTAGACAAGAAGATTATGAGAATGGGTTATTATTGGTCTACAATGGAAAAGGACTCATATATCTTTGTCAAGAAATGTCGACAATGTCAAGTACACAAAGACTTGATACATGCACCAGCACAGGAGCTCCATCCAATAACATCACCATGGCCCTTTTTCCCAATGGGGACATGATCTCATAGGTAAGATACATCCTATATACACCTAAAATTGGTCAAGACATTTAATTAATTAAATACTAGTTATTTAATTAATATTTCATCTACCTTTAAATAAATCTTCAATTTATTTATATAGTTCATATCTTCTAATTCTCCAAATCTAAAATTGCATTCCTCTAATTTAATTAAATAAAGGAATTTCTGAAGTTTGTTTTATTTAATTAATTCTCACTAATCCCAAATTTTGAATTCAAGCACATGTTTACAACTTTTCATGCCTCCTCACCAAGGTCACATGAAATTAAATAATTCTATTTTTTAATTAGAATTATCTTCAATAAATTTTCAAACACATGGCTTATTCCTCACACACTTCTTCAACAAAATTTCAAACACATGGTCTTTTTCTCACACACTTGATTCCTTCATCCATTTGGTATGTTGTCTTTGGTAAAGAGATTCCTTCATCCATTTGGCATGTTGTCTTTGGTAAAGAGATTCCTTCATCCATTTGGCATGTTGTCTTTGGTCAAGGGAAAATTCTTCTTGATTCTCTCCATCTCCATCGTTCATCCCTCTTGTTTGAATCTGGACCGTCGATCACTGCCACATCACAAGATGCTTGGAAAAGCTTATAAATACAACCCTTTGCAATAGTATTTTGCATCCCACATTCGAGTAGAGTTATCATGCAGGAATAGCTTTGGAGCATTGGAGCATTTGGAGTCTATAGTTAGAATCATGTTTTCCTTTGTAGTTGCATATAGAATTGTGTTTAGCTTTATAGTTAGCATTGTAGAATCATGTTTTGCTTTATAGTTACAGTTTAAATCATGTTTTTCTTTGTAGTTACATTTTAGATTATCATATCACTAATCATTTGAGCATATGCAGAATCATTTTAATTTCTTATCATAGCATTTGTATCACTTAGTTTAGCAACATTATCCATTCATCATAATCTCCATTATCATAGTATCATAGCTTTCATCACATAGATTTCATATAGGAACTTAATTGGATTGCATATTGAATAGCATCTCATTTCTCAAGTTGTCATTTTAACAATCATAGTGCATATAAAAAATCTGAGAGCCAAATGGTTTAATAAATCCTTGAGATTAGAGAACAATGGAACATTTTTAAATATTTTTTTTGTTGTAAATAGAGTAGTTCTTTGATTCAAATCTTTCATGTAATACGTCTCATTGGTGTTTGTGTTGATTTACTAACAATTCCCACATTTCACACACACATAAATTGGTATCCACTGTGGGGAAATACCCCATTTTTAACAATTTTCTAGAAAAGTTCTTGTAAACAGGTTGGACATGACATTTTAGTGCAACCATGAATTCTTTCAGTGCATCCGACAAATCTTTTGGCGCATACGACTTCTGTTTCGGCACATCCGACCAATCTTTCAGTGCATCTAGGGTCTATTACGGTGCATATGATCAATCTTTTGGCACATACATCAACTATTTTAGCATATACATGGAGTATTTTAGTGCATTTAGTCTTTCCTTTAGCGCATTCATCACTTCTTTTAGCATATTCATCAATTCTTTTAGCGCATATAGGAGTTATTTTAGCACATAGAGTAGCTATTTTAGTGCATTGAAATAATCTTTTAGTGCATTGGATGAGTATTTTAGCGCATTTGGTTAAATTTACAAAATCTTAAAATTTTGAGAACTAGTTGGTGTTTTCTACTTGTAGGTACTTTTATACGATGGTCAAAGACAATCTTATCAAACTATTGATGATTTATGTAGGGGTTGGAGTTATTTAATGCTTTCTTTTGATTAAGATAGGCATCTAGTTTAATTAGAAGGTTAAAGAACACCATGTCTTTTGTGCTTGATGAATGGTAGGCATATGCTCTCCCCTTAACTGGGTGACCAAAAAGTTAGACCCATTCACTTTTATTTTGTTTTATCCATATAGGGCCTACCTTGTGGGAAAAAGTAATCACCCAAGGGAATGACCCAACCGGTAACACACTAAAGCCAAGCGACTTCCAACCGGGATATAAATGTGGGTACTTGAGGAAAGTTCAAGTATCACAAGGATTGTTCTAACAAGAAGGGAAGCAATGGTTTCTTGCGGTATGGATTATCCCCCACGAATGGAATGCCTATACCAGAACCCTTTGTTGTAGCAAGGCCAAAATCCTTATTCTATTTGTTGGCACAAGAACGGTTGTTTTGAAGCTGTCCCACATTTTTGTGGCTTTTAGTAGAGATGAGAAATATGCCATGGGAGATTCATGGGTATTGATGCTTGGCTACCCCAAGAAGTGAGTGTCATGGAGGGGAGCCAATGGGGTCAAGCATCTAATCATCCACTAAAATTAGGCGTAGCTAGAGTAAAATTCGAGTGGAAATCCATTCAATATTGTCCTACACAGCCTTAGGTTGTACATGTTTGATGTGTTTTACCACTGTGTTTTCAAAAAAAAATTCGAACAAAACATCATACAATGTAAGTGAAAACCTTGATTCAAAAATCATCCATTTGAACACTTGATTCTTTCAACTTACAAGCTAGAAACCAACAAAGTCCATTGTTCAATAAATTACACCTTGGTAACATTCAGATTCACGAGTTAAAAAACAAGACAGACTGCCAAAACATTGAAATTTTCTAGAATAGCACATTTTTCCTCTATTCCAGCACATCCAGCCAGTTTTATAGTGCATCTATGCAACCTTTTAGCGCACTGACCCTCTATTTTAGTGCATGCAATCAATCTTATAATGCATTTGTGCAATCTCCTAGTGCATTCACTCTCTATTCTAGTGCATCCAATACATATTTTAACGCATCAACCCTCTATTCTAGCACATGCAGACAATCTTTTAGCACATTCAGGCTCTATTTTAGCATCCATTAAATGAAAAACCTGAAAGTTAAATTCATCCCCTATTTCACAGTTTGAGCCAAAATTTAGAATCTTTTTCAATCCAGAATCCTTCCTCAAATACCACAAATTTTAAACTTGTCAAAACTAACCTCTACAAGTGGAATTCTCCAAATTAAACCTAGATCTAAACATCCCAAAGTTCCTAAATCATCAAACTTATCATATCTTTGATTGTTAAGCCTAGTTTCATCGTTAGGATTTGTCATCCTCTCACCACGAAGCAAAGCTATATAATCATATCAAACTTAGTCTCATCAATAGAATTTTTCATTCTATTTGACTTAGTTGTAATCCTTGGCACTATTCCAAACAAAGACCAAATTTTAGTCAAAGTATAACACTTGTATGCCTATTCAAACAAGGTTGCAAAAATAGAAACTCAAGGAAAAAGAACTGGAAACACAAAACATCGAAATGCAAAACATTGAAACTCAAAGCATTGAAACTCCAAACATCGAGACTCAAAACACCAAAACTCAAAACAATGAAACACAAAACACCATGGCTAAAGCTGAAAAAATCCTTTCCATGGAATCCACAACAATGAAGGGGAAAAAATAACCGAGGAAGATATCAAACATGTTGAACAAGATCCGAATTTCCACAAGTTCCTAGAAAATATTTTTGAAAGAAATGGGGAAAAATACCTCCCAATGTTGGCTAAACAAGGTGTCAAATCGCATGAGGATTTTGATGTGAATCAATTGAAAGCACCTCCCAAACAACCTGAAAAAGAAACAAAACAAGTGGTTGCCCTAACTCATCAAATGAAGAACCTTCAACAACAAATTCTTGATATGCAAAGGGGAACCTCAAAATGATACTTGATCCAAGACATTTTTCCATATCCTTTTGAACAAGATATCCATATAATCATTTTTCCCAAACATTGTGAATTTCCAAAGTATGAAAAATACAATGGAAAAACAAATCCAATTGATCATGTGAGGGAATTTAGAACCATGAGTCTTAAATTTTCTCATGAAGAAAATTATTTCATGAGGTTATTCCCACGAAGTCTAGGTGGACAATGCCTTGAATGGTTTTCCAAACTCACACCACCAATAAAAACCTTAGAAGAATTTTTCAACAAATTCATCACCCAATATTCTTATAACATTCAACATGACATAACAATGAAGGACATTTGCAACTTGAAACAGAAAAAGGGTGAATCATTCCTTGTGCTTTTGCAAAAATGGAGAACGTTATTCACCAGATATTCTTGTCATACCTGAAAAGGAAAAGAAGGAAATATTTATTGATAATCTAAATGACGAGATGAGCTATAGATTGGAATTGAAATGTCCACCCACATTCAAAAAATTGATTGAAAATGGGATTAAAATTGAAGAAGATTTGGTCAAAAGAGGAGTCATAAAACTTTATAATGACAAAAACGCATCAAACTCCTCTAACAATTACAACAACAATGACAAACCAAAGTTTTGGCAATGAAACAAGAACGTGGATAACAATGATGGCACAGTTGAAAACCAAAATGCAAAACCTGTATTCAACTTAACAGCGGTTGCCACCAAAACTAATCAGAACAACAATCCACCCAACAACCAAAACAACAACCAAAATATCAACCAAAGCAACAATCAAGGTAATGTTGGATCAAGAACACCATCATATCACACATCCTCCAATCAAAAAAGGTTCGCACCTTTGGGACAATCATCAAAATCAGCACTAAAGGAACTTCTTGAAGCAAAAGTCATAACATTACCAGAGGTAAGGAATTGGGAACCACAAGTTAAACCTCCATGGTGGAACGACGCACATTTCTGCAATTTTCATCAAAACAAAGGGCATAAAACCAATGACTATATGTAATTGAATCACTTGATACAAGACTTGATTGACAACAAGAGGATATATGTAGAAGGACTCAAAACAAACAATGATCATGGAGCATTGAAGAACCATCTACCCAACTATGAAAAGGGGGATTCCTTGTCATCAAATACCAAGGGAAAAAATGTAAACTATATTTATGACACTACCATTCATTGTGTTGAGGTGGTTGAACATCAAACCAAATACATTGAAATCAAGAGCCAAAGCAATATTGCTACAACTGAAAAATCATCATCACGATATCAACACTGCCCCACATCAAATCAATGACTTTGTGCCAATAAACTTGATCACCAACATTGTTGCAAATGACAACCAAATCAATGTCATTAAAATGAAAGAAAAAAAAGACAATTCACTGATCAATGCAATTACAAGAGGACAAACCAAGGTAACATTGAAAGGAGCTACCCCTTCAATGTCCAAAGCAACTATTGTTGTCCCTAAAAATCAATAGAACATCGTTGATTAGCTTTAGAAGATACCTTCTCAAATATCCATATTAGAGCTACTCAATATTTCACCCTCTCACAAGGAAATCTTAGAACAAGCTCTAGTCGCCACCATGGTACCGAACAATCTAGAAGTTTTCCAATTTCATACTATGGTGGGACATTTTACTACACTGCATTGCTTATCATTTTCTGAACAAGATGATGTATCCATCACCCATCCACACAACGTTGCTCTCCACGTCGAGGTTTTAATCCACAAACACCGTGTAAAACGTGTTCTAATAGATGGAGGAGTTGGCTTAAATATCTGCACTCTAAAACTTGTTTGTGCACTCGGATATTCTAAAAATGCTATCGATCCTAGAAGGAAAATCATAATAAAAGCATATGATGATGAAGAAAGATCCTCCCAAGGATTGATTATCTTACCAATTCAAGTAGGACCAGTTGTCAAAGACATAGTATGCCAAGTGTTGGACAAAGAATTGACATACAGCATACTCTTGGGATGTTCGTGGATCCATGAGATGAAAGTTGTACCATCTACACATCACCAGTGTTTGAAATTTCCTTTTAACAAATAAGAGATCACTATTGTTGCTGATTCCAATAACCCCCAATACTGAAACACACTCAAAAAAACCCAAGACACTTTTGTGCCACACAATAGGGAAGCTACAACTCATGGTTCATCCAACAGTGAAAAATAACTAAATTCCTTGTCAAAGTGGGTGGAGAAAAAGAACTAATCAAAAGATAAGGGTATTAGTGAGTCTACTCCATCGAATCATGAAAGTCAACTCCATGCCTTATCAAAATAGGTTGAAAAAATTCAATTGAAAGATAAATGCATGGGGGAATACTCATTTGATAAATCCTTGTGTTTATCATAACTCTCATCTTCTCCTAATTCATATGGACAACCATCAACATCAAGACAACAATCATCACAACCAACCACACTCTTTGATGGAAAATTTGTAAGAGCAGGCACCTTAGTGGATGAATTAGAAGAAAAGGAGGTTTTGAATTAGTTGTGCAAGGATGAAGATCAATCACAAGCATCCACTTCAAATGTACTAATAGAGTAGTATGGAAAAGGCAAGACAATCCTGGAAAAGATGGGATATGAGGGAAAAGGTCCTATCGGTAAAAGAAAAGACAACATCATAGAACCGATACAACCCATCACAATGAATTATAAAGACAAGACGGGACTAGGGTATAGGCAAGAAGCAAAAGAAGAAACCAGATAGCAAGTTGTCAAGAGAATCCTTTAATTGAGAGATATCTCTGAAACAAATTCCAATGAATATGAATGGAATTCCCTCTCTGAAGAGTCTTGTCATGATAAGGAGATTGATGTGGTAAAAAATTATACATCAACACGTACAGAGGGATAGAGCTCGAGTTACCAACCACTTGAAATTGGACCACAGAATATCGATGACTCAAGTGAATATGATCATTCTTCTAGCAAGATAATTTGGAAGAGAGTAACATCTTAGACCTCAATATTTCCATTGGACATTTTGATGGCATTGCCATCATGATGCTTACCCTTTCTAACCTCAGCTAATCTAATGATTTAGTGCCATTAGTACACCCTGAATTGATTGATTGGGTTCAATCTGAGCTGTTTGATCTACCAACATTTATAAATGATGTTGCCATCATTAACTTCCTCTATTTTGATAACCTTGAAACATGTTCCATCATTGAATCTCATAATAGAATTTCAGACAAGGGGAGTGCCAAATCTTCCAGCTGCACAATGAATACCAAAAGTAGATCTAATGGTGAAAACCATTTAATGGCACTATTAGATCTAGAAAAAGTAAAAACAAAGAGTGTATCTCAAGGTGAAAACCTCTCTGAAGCACCGAGAGATGGAATATTTGACACTCTCCCCGAGCACTATCAGGAGAGATTGTTAGTGTTGATTGAGCCTACATAGTCTATCAATGTTGGTGCAAATGAAATAGTGAAGAACCCACACCTCACGACTTCCATGACAGAGGAGGAAAATCCCAAATTCACTAAATTCTTTAAGGAGAGGCAGATCAAATTTGCTTTGTCTTATGTGAACATGTTAGGTATAGATCCAGAACTCATCATGCACCATTTATCACTACCACCTGGCATAAAACTAGTAAAGCAAAAGTTGAGAAAAATGCACCCTCATATCACCCTCTTCATATAAGCTAAATTAAAGAAGCTACTAGATGTGGGATTTATCAAACCTATTGACTATGTCGAGTGGATATCAAATATTGTGCCAATCTCAAAACTAGACAAAAGCATCAAGATATTTACAAACTTCAGGGATCTTAACAAAGCTTTCCCAAAAGATGATTTTCCTCTACCTAATTTTGACATCATCGTAGACTTGACTGTTGGACATGAAATTTTATCACTTATGGATGTATTTTCAGGGTATAATCAGATAAAGAGAGCATGTGAAGATCAAGACAAAATAGCCTTCGCATGTCCTTGGGGCACTTTCTACTAGAATGTAATTCCTTTTTTGTTGAAAAATGTTGGAGCCACATATTAGAGAGCAATGACTACCATCTTCCATGACATGATGCACACTTTTATGGAGGACTATGTAGATGATCTATTGGAAAAATCCTACACAAGAGAAGGAAACCAAGAAATTCTAGACAAAATCTTCACCAGATTGGAGACATTCAACGTGAGACTAAATCCCAAGAAATGTGTGTTTGGCATAACATCAGCTAAACTTTTGGGATACATTGTGTCACCCAAAGGTATTGAGGTGGATCCTACAAAATTAAAATCCATCATGGAGATGCCTCCTCCTAAAAACATCAATTAGCTTAGATCATTACAAGGAAGATTTAAGTCCATCAGGAGGTTCATCGCACAACTGACTGACAAAACTCACCCTTTCAACCATTTACTACACAAGAATGTCTCTTTCAAGCGGGATGAGAGATGTGAAGCAGCCTTTAATCAACTCAAGCAATATCTAATGTCACCACCAATACTAGTACCACCAACTGAAGGAAATACATTGATACTCTACATTGCAACAACTGAGATATCTTTGGGAGTTTTATTGCCACAGGAAGATTTTGTAGGAAAGGAAAGGGAAATCTATTATATCAATAGGACCTTGAATGGTTATGAGATCAATTACACCTTCATTGAGAAATCCTGTCTTGCGATAGTATTTTCTACCCAACAACTCAGACATTACATGCTAACTCACACCATCAAACTCATTGCTAAAATTGATCCATTAAAGTATCTACTCAGCAAAGCTACCCTAACAAGAAGACTAGCTAAATGGGTCATGATATTGAGTGAGTTTGACATCCAATACATGGATAGAAAATCCATCAAGGGTCAAGCCATAGCAGAACAACTAGCTAAAGCACTATTGCAAGACAATCATCCAATGAACATTGAATTTCTAGATGTTGATGTTCTTACAATATCTACACAACAGTGGATGTTGTATTTTTATGGCTCTTATACACAACATGGATCAGGTGCAGGAATCTTGTTCATCTTGCCACAAGGACATACCATTCCCAAATCCTACAGACTGATGTTTCCTTGCACCAATAACATAGCCAAATATGAAGCATTGATCATTGGAATCAAAGTAGCAGTTGAGTGGAAGATCACAAAGTTACATGTCTATGGCGATTTTCAACTAGTCATTAACCAAGTTAACGATGATTACCAAACAAAATATGACAAGTTTATGCCATATAAAAGAATGGTTGATGACTTCAAAAAATACTTTGTGGAGATAAAATTTGAATAGATTCCTAGAGGTGACAACAAAGTTGTTGATGCCATGGCTACCATTGCTTCTCTCTTACATATTCCTGAGAAATGGGACCATTATGATTTCATGGTGGAACAACTGTTTAACCCATCCTATGACAACCTAGAATCCCAAGTCATCTACCATCTAGCCGAGGCTGATGCCTCTACCTACGAGAAAATCTACATGTATCTCAAAGACAATACCCTCCCACCTGATTTATCCTAGAACCAAAAATGAAATTTGATCTGACAAGTAGCTCAACACACCCTAATAGTCGATGTGCTTTATTGACAAGGTCTTAATGGTACTCTCCTTCGATGTCTAGAATGTAATGAAGCTAAAACCACTTTATGTGAGTTCCATGATAGTATATGTGGCACACATTCAAGTGGCCTAACTTTAGCTAAGAAACTCCTACATTTGGGGTATTATTGGCCAAATATGGAGAAGGAGTCATTCCAATGTGTCAAAAGGTGCACAAAATGTCAAATCCATGGAAACTTGATACATGCACCGGCATAAGAGTTGCAACCTTTCGCATCAACATGGCCTTTTTGTCAATGGGGATTGGACCTTGTAGACAAGATTCATCCATCTTCATCCAACGAACAAAATTTTATCATCATAGCCACAAAATACTTCACAAAGTGGATTGAAGCAGTTCCCCTAACCACCATCACAGGAAAGCAAATCTCATCATTCATCCCGAATTATATCATCTATCGGTATGGCATCCCTCAATCCATTATCACAGAAAATGGCATACAATTTAAAAATTAGGATATCCAAGAACTCATTGAGAGGTTCCATATACAACATCAGTTTTCTACAGCATACTATCCCCAAGGAAATATCCAAGCAAAGGCCTCAAACAAGACTATCCTAAAAATCTTGAAGAAACCAATCACCAAGGCTGGACATGATTTGCATGTTCAACTAAACCCTGCTTTATGGGATTACAGAACCAATATCTGCACCCCAATAGGAGCAACACCATATGCCCTAGTCTATGGATCAGAAGTCATTCTACCTATCGAGGTTGAACTACCATCACTCCAAGTGTCACTAAAGGGGATCATTTTAGATGAGGATTACAGAGTGTCTAGGTTACAAGAATTGGAACTATTGGATGAGCGTCATCAACATGTAGTGGATCACCAAAAATCCTATCAGCAGAGGATATCCAAAAGTTACAATCACAAAGTAAAGCCTAGAACATTTCAGGTGGGTGATTTAGTCCCAAAAGAGAATCCCCGTTATCAACAGGATCAAGAGAAGTGGAAATTTGAACCCAACTGGATAGTTCCCTTTGTTATTGTGTTAGTCTTCGAATCAGAAGCATATTAGTTGTCCACACGAGAAGGGTATTTATTTGATGAACCCCTCAACAGCTTGCATCTCAAAAGGTTCTACACCTTAATCATCTAGTGCATCGGAAAGAGTCCTGAAAAAATATAAAAACATCAAAAAATGTCCTAAAAAAATGGTTGCCTTGATGAAAACCTAGCAAAAAACCATCTTGGTAACAACAAAAAAATCAGAAAAAGATCAAAAATCCAAAAAAAAGAGAAAAATACAAAAAAAGTGAAAAATTAAAAAATCAAAAAAATCATAAAATCTGAAAAAAATAGTGTAATAAAAACAAGTAGTGAAAACCTGGCAACAGGCGTTATTTGTGATAGGTTAGCTTTTTCATCTATTTGAGCATGTTGACCATTCACTTTCACCATTTGCTTTCACCATCATTCTACCTATCATTGGAAAGCTTCATGTACATATCCTGGCATCGCGGTCGTGTCTCACCCTAGACTGGGGGAAAAATCCTGAACTCACTAGGAGCAATAAACTTTGAGCTTGAACCAATAGACAAACAACAGTAGTACAACACAACCCAAAACAATGACCATAGTGCAACTCAACATTGAACATCAATCACACAAACGTGAACACATCAACCATCCATATTAAACAGCCAAATCAATCAAACTAAAAGCACACTTCAAATGGATGATTGTCTTTCTAAATCATGGATTTATCATTGTGGTATGAATGTTCAATGATTGAACTTTATTTTTGTTATCATATCTTTGGAGCACATCGATGATGTATTGAACTAGAGGAGCCAGGAAGGAGTATGATTTTTTCTTTTTTTGCTATCTGTGAGTTGATCATTATTACTGTGCAAATTGTCGTGGAATGTGCTCTACAAAGTATCACTAATGATATTTCAAATTTGCATAGAAAAATGGTTAACTCTTGTCTGTTTACGCAAGCAATACTCAAGTCATCTCGGTTTAATTATACCTAGATGCTTGTGTTAACTTGCAATATCAAAAATCATGGAAGTAGTACTTAGGTCATCATGGTCTAAATATACCATCGATGTTTGTACTCATTTTGAGCATTTTAAAGGCTCAATGATGATAAAAAGAACAACAAATTGGTTGTTATGAATGACAACATCTACATATTAAATCTTCATGGTTAAGTTAGATTGCAACCATGATAGCTTGCATTTGTATCTATGGGGTTTTCCAAAGCTACATCAATTTCACAATAATGCTATCTCTGACACTAATGGATTGAGTACACTTGACATTACCAAAAATGCATCCTTCTCATATAGAAAACACATCAGTTGCATTATCATTTGCATACATTAGAAAACATTATTACATCATTCATCCACCCATGCATCACATCATAATATTTGCATCAGAAAACACAAAAAGACGTGCATCGCATCTCATTTACATAATCAAAATCATTTCATATAGTGCATTAAGAAAGTGGTTCACTAAGCTTAAATGAGTGAGTCTCTTTAAATTTCCAAGAAAGTTGGGAAATATGTCAGGTTTTGTGAAGATTAACTTAACAAATAATCAACCGATGGCAACCTTCTGACAACTCTTGGAAGTTGGATAGATTCACTCATTTAAGCTTAAGACCCTTGAAGTTTTGAAGTCTTGAAAGCTCAGTTAAGCATAATCATTTGCATCACATAATCATAATTCATCTTTAAAAACATCATCCATATGTCATCCCATCATCATTACATCCATACATAATTAGTATAAACATCACATATCATCACACATCATTTGCATAATCAAATCCATCTCACATTGCATAAAACATCATCTACATAAATCCATAAAACATATAGAATCACCTAAGCATCATCATTTAAACATCATAAACATATAAGAACTAGGTACCATCACATTATCATACATTCATTCATTCATCACATCATCTATTTGCATGAGAAAAGTACAAAAACATAAACTACACCACATTTCATTGGCATAATAGGATCCATCACATACATTATTCATAAAGCATCATAGAATCATAACATATCAATTGTATCACCAAATGCATCCATAGCATATCATATCATCATCATCATCATCATCATCATCATATAGTGTAAATAATAGAAAATAAATGCATCCATAGCATATCATATCATCATCATCATATAGCATAAAAAATAGAAATTAAATGCATCCATAGCATACCATATCATCATCATCATACAGCGTAAATAATAGAAATTAAATGCATCCATCATAATCATCATAATCATCATCATATGAACATCATATAGACACATAGATCATAATCATCACCGCATATCATATAACCTCAAAAGCATAATGTCAAAGTGTGCAAGGATATCCAAAGGAATAAAGAGATACATCAATATCAAAAATGGCAGTGTATCGTAATGTCTAAAATCAAGAGGTACAACATCAATGAATAAAGAGTGTATACATGTCCCAATACATCAACAAATTAGAAATTGAAGCTAGGTCATGCTCCCTCCAGATGGTGCTAGCATCACAGGACCAATACCTCCCCCTACACCTGACAGTCCCGCACCAAGATATCTCTAATCACCAGGAAGTGGTTGCATAACACCCATGCTAATGGTATGAGACTGAGACCTACCTGACTGGGACTATGCAAAGCTCTCCTGCTGCTCTGGAGGAACTACATCATGATATTTGACACTATAAAAATTTGCCTCCTAAGTAGTACAGCGGATCTCCCTGAAATAATCTATAGACTTGGCAGTTGTTGCAGCCTGCTATAATCTCTTAGTAAGGCCCTCAGCCTAGTCCACTTGTTATCTTAGGGCATCGCTCTCAGCAGTCAATGTGTCAATCTGCCCTTGCATCTATCCCTATGACTATCCCTGGGCCTATACCTATGCAAATTGGGCCTATACCTATTGTACCTATTGTCTAGTTGTGTCTCTCTCAATCGTCAGCATTTGGATCTATCCCTATGCCTACATAAGTAGAGCCTAAACCTGCTCTAGTTGACCCTGTAGCATCTAAACTTGCACCTGTAAAGTAGCTATCTATGTCTTCTACTATTGTGATGGTAACCTAATCTCCACACACTGCTAAGAAGGGGAAACTAATGATCACCTCTTGCGAGGCACTCTCATCTCTCCAACATATGGCCCTAGTCCTCCGCCACCCTCATCTCCTCCCCCATCACTCTCATCAACATCAATATCATCACTGCTATCCTCCTCCCCTAACCCCTCCTCCTCCTCCACCTCCTCCACCTCCTCTCTCTGTCATCTCCACCCATGACCTACCAATCCCTCCTCTAACAATGGTGTTGGCTCATCCGGAATGGTGATTCATGGGAATAGATGCATAAACATATACTGAGCATCCTCCTCTAATATCAAAGCATCAATAATATCTGGATAAACATCCCAAGGGACAGCTTGTAAACCCTAGAAATGTTGAACCATTGCATCATAGGAAAAAATTAGTCCCCAATTTGTAGCATCCTGTCATCATCATGCATAGTGGGCTACTCCCTAAGGCATGCCCTAGACCCTGCCATACTGTCTGAGCACCTACTATAGCAAAAATCTCTCAACAATAAACTATGTCTGCCCAATCAGGTATATTGATTGACACAAAAATGGCATCTTTGTGTCATCCTCAGGCCACTGCTCACAATCTAGATAGGACCTCCATACTATAGACTCAAGATCATCTAGGGTCCTCCTCTAGTACTCAAGTTTTCCCAGCATAGGCTAAGCAAGTCAACTAGCATAAATGTGTACATATGGCCTCATGGTTGGTCGTTGTCTGTCTCCCACTGGTTGTGCAACTGCTATTGTGCTCCCAAGCCCAGACCTAAAGCAATGTGACTCCCACTAATAAACTAACCCCTCCAAAATAAAAAACCTGATGCAAATCATGGTACAAGTGTGCAAGAATACAACAACCCCATGCATATCGAGTGCCATCAGCAATCATGCTCTCCAAGATCCACCCCCATCCAATTGATAGTCCCTTTGACCTATGATTAGGACAAAGGAACCCTCCAATGAATCCAGCTAACACAGAAGGAAATATGGAATACGCATCAACCATGTCCCTCTAGGGAATCTCATAGCCGCATATGGTATCATCCTCAAACACCCTGTGTAGTGCATCAGTCTCACCCTGCTCTCGAGAATCATATAATACAAGCTCTCCAACCATGAGTATCTGTAGAATCCAGTATACATCCTCGCGAGTAACAGTGATCTCACCAGTGGGAAAATGGAAGGTGTTATGCTCATTGTGCCACCTCTCCACTAAAGCTATCAGTAAACCCCTGTTAACCCTAATCTGGGTATTTCTATGAGAGAGGACAATCCACATCATGTAATGATGGCTACCTTAGGTGGCATCAGGTGTCGAATCAACTCCCATGTCCTCCAGAAGCGCTCTCTAATCTATAAGCTCATCAACAACTCTTGTCATCACAAAATATCGCAAATCAATCACTCAATTAGCTAATCAATCAATCGACATCAATCCATCAATCAATCAATCAAAATCAATCAGCCTATCAATCTAATCAGCTCTGGTGAGACTTTGATCAAATCTCATGAGCATCAATCTATCATTCAGCTTTTCCTATCATGAGGTTTGTCAACCAATTTAACCTCAACTATCATGAGGTTTATCAATCAATCAATGCACCTCACCTATCATGAGGTCATTTAATCAATCAACCTATAATTGATCCTCACTTATCATGAGGTCAATTATCATCATCCTATCATTGCATCTCACCTATCCTGAGATCAATGGACATCTAATCTACCAACATCATCAAACATCATCAAAACAAAGGTTGACGTGATCAAACATCATCAACATTACGGATTCTAATCAAGCAAATCATTAATTTGGCCTAAAACTTCACCAATGTGCTAGAATATTCTTTCCATGCGCTGGAAAACCCTATGCGCCAGAAAAATTCATCAATGCGCTAGAATAGAGGTTCTATGCGCCAAACTACTCAATGCACCATTTCATTTCATCTATGTGTCAGAACAAGGTCCCAATGTGCGCAAATCACCTATGCGCTAGTTCATCTCATCAATGCACTAATCTAATTGCCCTAAGTGCTAATCTATTCTATGTGCTACAATAGTTATCGAATGTGCTACTTTGGAAAACCTATCCACTAATTCATTAACCCTATGCACTAGAACAATCATTCTACGCACTACTTTCATCTTCCTATGTGCTAAACTAAATGAATCTGATTTAAAAATGTGGAAAAAGAAGGAAAAAGGAAATGCAAAAATAACGAGGCAATTTTCGCGGTACTTATCGAAGGTTTGTATGCTGATGGGCGGTTCTACCGTCACACACGCTCGAAATGATGAGTGTGGTAGGGGATCACCATTTTGCTCCAAATTTCCACAAATCACTCTCACTCTCAAGTTTTAAAATCATAATTTCTCAAATGAACTTCTAATCACACTTTTTAACCTTTTAAGGTTAATTAAGTAGCATTTTATGGGGTTGTTTTATTTTATTTTCAAAGGGGCTTTAATTCAGAAAATCATCACCAAGTGGCTTCTACATCATTTTTCGGGAGATAAATCATTTCTAAAGAGTAAAATTTTGAGATCATCATCAAATCATCGAAAAATCATCAAAATTTTCAAAAATTCCAAAAAACCCTAAATATTCAAAAATTCACTGATTTATCTCCTAAGGGGGCATATATTCGTCATCACCTAAAAATCAATGTTTGGGGCATCGAAAAAAAAAATCTCAACATCAGTATCAATTTTTTCTTTAAGCAACGTGTAAACAAATTACTTCAAAGAGGGGAAAAATGTATACACCTAAAATCGGTCAAGACATTTAATTAATTAAATACTAGTTATTTAATTAATATTTCATCTACCTTTAAATAAATCTTCAATTTATTTATATAGTTCATATCTTCTAATTCTCCAAATCTAAAATCACATTCCTCTAATTTAATTAAATAAACGAATTTCTAAAGTTTGTTTTATTTAATTAATTCTCAATAATCCCAAATTTTGAATTCAAGCACATGTCTACAACTTTTCATGCCACCTCACCAAGGTCACATGAAATTAAATAATCTTCAACAAATTTTCAAACACATGACTTATTCCTCACACACTTCTTCAACAAACTTTCAAACACATAGTGTTTTTCTCACACACTTGATTCCTCCATCCATTTGGCATGTTGTCTTTGGTAAAGAGATTTCTTCATCCATTTGGCATGTTGTCTTTGGTCAAGGGAAAATTCTTCTTGATTCTCTCCATCTTCGTCATTCATCCCTCTTGTTTGAATCTGGACCATCGATTGTTGCCACATCATAAGATGCTTGGAAAAGCCTATAAATACAACCCTTTGCCATAGTATTTTGCATTCCACATTCGAGCAGAGTTATCATGCAAAATAGATTTGGAGCTTTGGAGCATTGGAGCATTTGGAGTCTATAGTTAGAATCATGTTTTGCTTTGTAGTTGCATATAGAATCATGTTTATCTTTATAGTTAGCATTGTAGAATCATGTTTTGCTTTATACTTACATTTTAAATCATGTTTTGCTTTGTAGTTGCATTTTAGATTATCATATCACTAATCATTTGAGCATATGCAAAATCATTTTAATTTCTTATCACAACATTTGTATCACATAGTTTAGAAACTTTATCCATTCATTATAATTTCCATTATCACAGCATCATAGCTTTCATCACATAGATTTCATATAGGAACTTAATTGGCTTGCATGTTGAATAGCATCTCATTTCTCAATTTTTCATTTTAACAACCATAGTGCATATACAAAATCTGAGAGCCAAATGGTTTAATAAATCCTTGAGATTAGAGAACAATGGAACATTTTTAAATATTTGTTTTGTTGTAAATAGAGTAGTTCTTTTATTCAAATCTTTCATGTAATACGTCTCATTGGTGTTTTGTTGATTTACTAACAATTCCCACATTTCACACACACACACATCCCACATCCTCCAATGGCCATAAATTTATTATTACTACAACTAAGTACTTTACCAAGTGGATTGAAGCTATTCCCATGACCTACATCACTGGCACACAGATTTCTAGGTTTATTCTAAACTATATCATTTGTCGGTAAGGTGTCCCTCAATCCATAATCTCCGATAATGGTTGTCCATTCAAGAACCAAGAATTTCGTCATCTCTGTGAAGAATTCCATATCTAGCACCACTTTTCCACCCCATATTACCTACAAGGTAATGGCCAAGCTGAGGCATCTAATAAAATAATCATCAGAATCCTCAAAAATATTGTCAATGATGTTGGTCGTGATTGGCATTTACAACTTAATCCAGCCGTATGGGCTTACTGCACCAACATTTGTACTCCCACTGGCACCACTCCATATTCCTTAGTATTTGGTTCTGAGGTCATCTTGCCTCTTGAGGTCGAGATTCCTTCCCTAAGGGTATCCTTGAAAGGAAATATTGACAATGAAGAGTACCAAGTTTCAAGACTACATGAGTTAGAATTCCTAGATGAATGAAGACATAAGGCATTAGATCATCTCTAAGCATATCAAAATCGTCTTTGTCACAGCTATAATAAGAAAGTCCTTAATAGATATTTTGGCATTGGTGACCTTGTTTTAATGGAGAATCCAAAGAATCAAGCAAAAATAAAAAAACAAATGAAATTATGAACCTAACTAGTTAGGACCCTATATTGTTACAGAAGTCTTTGGATCAGGAGCATGTCAACTCTCTACTCCTAAAGGAGAATCATTGTCAGCACCTATCAATAGTCTTCATCTGAATAATTTTTGCGCATAGCTTCTAAGAGCCTTGTCTTAATTATCAAAAATACAAAAAAAATGTTACCTAGATGAAAATCTAGCAAACAAGCATCTTGGTAACATCAAAAAAAAAATCAAAAAAATCAAGAAAATAGTAAAGAGAAATAAGTTGTCCAATAGTGAAAACCACTTCAGTAGTGCTTTGGATAAGTACCATGGCGAAAACCTGGCAAACAAGCATCATGTGTAGTTGACTCTTCTCCTTTGTCTACCATCATTCCAATCTAACTTCCTTGTACATACCACCTATCTTTTGTATCTACATCCCTGTACATATCACATATCTTTCCCATCCATCGCATGTACATACCACTCATAATAAATGGTTGTCCTTTCCATAACTTGGAACAATTGACATCGAGCACACTTAGTATCCTCCAACCCATCCTATTCATAATCAATTGGTCTTATATCTGACTGGGAGAAAGCACTTGACTTATGTCATATTGGTTCTTACATTGGATATTCTAAAGACATAAAACCATCAAAAAAATTCAAAAACATTACAAAATGTCCTAAAAAAAATCCAAAAAACATAAGAAAACTTCAAAAAAACAAAAATCAAAACATGTCAAAAATCCAAAAATAGAGTTAGAGTCAGTCACACTTGTCAATCTTTGTCATTTTTTTAACTACGTTGCCTCTGCGACTAGACGTAGGCAAGGCCATATGTTGATGTGCCCCTGAGGCATTAGGTTAGTCCTTTTAGGTTTTTCTATATAAAATCATGACTCAATCCATTTTTCTATAAGACAAGGTTATTGGTCATGTCAAACTACAAGGTCTTTGCATGTATAACGTAGGAAAGGCCATCAATCGATGAGCCCTCGAGGCCACACTAGGTCAGTCCATTAGGGTTTGTCAAATTCACTATCACACATGTCTTATATTTTTAAATAAATCAAATCTTATTCAATCAGTCTTGTCAGTCAAAGTCTATTCAAACTATGAGGTCTCTACGTGTATAATGTAGGCAAGGCCATCAATCGATGAGCCCTTGAAGCTGCACTAGGTTAGTCCTTTAGGGTTTTTTCGTGAAACATATTCAATTGTTAGTACATCACATCAAGTCATGCATCAACAAGATGAACAAGTCCACAATGTCATCAAGTCAAAATCAAACAAATTTCCAAAGCAACAACCAAAACAAATCAACTTATGTCTACTATAGGATGTGTCCTTCCTAAAAATAGACATTCTCAAAACAACAATCATCATATGTCTTATACAGGATGAGTCCTTCTTGAATATAGACATTTTCAAACAATCAACATAGCCTTACATAGGTTATCACATCAATGGCATCAAACTCAATGTCTTATACAATACATGTCTTTTCTAAAACCAATCTTTTGTTTACTGAGCTTTCTCACTTTATTTGGCTTTATCTTGGAATCCTATTACTGAGCTTTCTCTAGGATGTCCCATGAAGGATTTAGAGAAGCAACGATGTATCAGAATTCTATTTTTTTTACTATTGTTTGTTGACCATCTTTTGACTTTGATTTTTGAGTCATGTTACTAGTTTCCTCGAGGATGTCCCATGAAGGATTTAGAGGAGCAATGATGTCTCATGACCCGTCTTTTATTTTTTTGTTGTTTATGGTTGGTCTTGACAAAAATACTAGGGCAACTATGCCCTTAGTATGAGTTAGGACATTTCTTGTCTGCGACTGTTTGTTTTTAGCAGGTGGATGACCTTGCACACCTTGATCTATCTCATATCATGGTGTTTTTCTCCATTTGTATTAGTTACCACCCAATGATGATTTAGTGCAAGGCCTATTGTGTTTTGGTGAAACATCGAAGATCACTAATACTAACATCCATGTCTTTTATTATTCATTTCTTTTTGCACTAACATTTATTCTTTCTTGCATTATGACAGTCATGTGACACATGAAAATATAAAGCATCCTGCATATGCATTCATGTTAGAAACATCATGTAAATATCATACATATATGTGTTGCATTTGAAAACACAAAAATATAGGCATCCATAGCATTTAGGAATTCATGACATATCATCCATTAATCATCATAATTTCTATAGCATTTTATCACAAAACATACATGTAGATAGCATTGTAAATACATACATCACATTGCATATCATTATCATGAACATAGAATCCATAACATCACATTGCATCCACCATCATCAAATGTATAGCATCAAATGTAGATAGAATTGTAAATACATACATCATCATATAGAATAAAAATCACATCATAGGTTGTATCAACATCATAATGTAAACATCATCATCCATAACATATGCATATCATACAGATGATAACATATCATATAGAACACATGCATAAATAAAAGACTACATAATCATAAATAGAACTGCATATCATATAAATTACCACCAAATCATATATATATATATATATATATATATATATATATATATATATATACATATCGCTCAAAAAGTGTCACATTACAATGTCATAATGTATCTGTCAAAATGAAGCCCACAGGCTCTATGATCAAAATTCAATGTCTATAAATAAATATCAAAACATGTCCCTAGTCAGAACTCCCACTACTCCCATGCAGAGAATTTGGAGGTGACTGACGGCGAGACCCTAAGGATCAGTGTGCAGAAGGAGGCCTATCATATGGTCTTGATCTATGAGGTCCTATGACCCCCTCTGTACTCTGAGTCTTGCTATGAGATCTGCTCCATGACCTACTGCTATGTGCCTAGGAATAGCTAAGAGCTCGTCTCTTAGAAGGCACCTCCTACTCATATAAGTCCCTGTAGTAGCGCTCTTGGTCACCAACTCTGACTAACTCCCAAGCCATAACCTCAACTAGTCCTATATAGAGACTCCTCAACTCTATGAATCTCTACTCAGTCTCCTATCTCCAAGTTGTGGCCTGATCCATGTCCATATAAGCTTTGTCTCTCTCCATCATAAGTGAGTCCCTCTTTGTTGTCATTGCTCTCAACTGCTCCTCCAGGGACTCTACTCTGGCCTGTAGATCTATCACCTGCTGATCAACAAGACCTAAATCCTCCTATCGTGGTTGCTCCCCCACCTCCATATCCTAGTCATCTATGATCCTATCCCATAGCTCTCACTCCTCATCTCTCATCTCCTCCTCATCATCATCATCTTGGTAGCCAGCAAGAATACCAAGAGAATCTATCTCCTCCTCCTCCCTAAATGCCTCCTCCTCTACATGCTCCTCAATAATATCCTCTACTGCATGCTCCTCTCCAATAGCCCCACCACCAACATCCTCCTCTCCTCTGCCAAACTCTAGCATGGGCACATCCTCACCCTCTACCTCCTCCTGGATGGGTGACAAATGTGGGCCTCAACCTCTACAACCTCATTGACCCCTACCACCACCTCTCCCACCTCCTCCTCTCCCATCATCATCACCACCCCTCCTACCTCTACCACCTCTTCCACCATGACCTCTATGCCTACCTCTGCCCCAAGGTCTTGTCCCACACCTCTCCACAAGTGCATCCTGCTCTAGATCGGTAAAGGGCACTGGCCTGTGACTCGCCCACCAAGTATCATATGCAACTACCATGCCAAGATCTACAGCTATGCCCCTCCATCCCCATTGAACAAGTTGTAGTGCATCAATATTAGCCTCAACTATAGCAACGGGAATCTCTGGTCCCTATAGAGGAACCTCCCTAGAAGATCATGCAAACTCTGCCCAGCCTCAAGGCTCATCCTGAACCTCACTAAACTATCTAAGGACCCTATCTGACAAATGCCTCTCAATGATATGTACATGTGAAACTTTCCTCCCAATCAAATATTGTGTATGTCTGCAGAAGGGAAGGTGTCGATGCTCATCCAACCACTAAGCACAATCCATGTATGGCCTCCATATGAACTGCACCATAGTGTCAATGGCATGTTTGTAATATCTTGTATCTCCTACATGTGTCTAGGTATTTTCCCCTGCATATCAGAAGGCATAAGGAGCACCTTGCTCTAGCTCAGCTATAATAGGTGGGTGGAATATAGCAATGTGTTCCCATGCCCATACCATAAGCAACATGGTACCATATCTCATCGATTGTGCCTCTCTATAGGCTATATCATGCAAATGAAAATATAACATGGCAAGCAAACAAGGGCCCCAGGCATACATGACTTGTCTCTCCAACATACCAACTAACATCTCACCCCACCCTACAGGAAATCCATGACTTCAGCGATCAGGTAGAACTATCCCCCCAATCAATGTGCATAATAAACAATCTATTTGATCATATCTACTAGCCAAGACATGCCATCTAATCTCATAGTGATCTATTCCTAGCTGTCTAATATCATCATTTGGATAATATCAACACATCTCACTAAAACTCCTTTGGGTATCATACATGACTCTCGTACCCCTAATAGGTAACCTCAAAATCCTATACATGTCCTTTAAAGTAACACTAGCCTCTCTTGTAGGCAGATGAAAAGAAGACATCTCAGAATGCCAATACTTGCAAAGCACAATCAAGAAACCTTAGTTTGCCCGAATAGAGGGCATATAGGTAACATGATGCAAACCAAGGTTCCATAGGAACTATTTCTCCCCACTCCACAACTGACCTCAAAAATAAAAAGTCAACGGTCACCACTCTCGGGTGTAAATCAGATCCAATACAACATGCAATGGAATAATCCATAGCTTGTGTCATAAAAACAACCAACATTTACAACCTAAACTTTCAACAAAACTTTTGACATCCAAATGTGTCACTTTAAAGCAAATGTGTTGCAAAATTTCACATGCGTCATTCCAATTTATAAATGCATTGCAAAATATCATATGCATTATTGAATAATGTGGATGTGTTTCACTCATGCACATGCGTCAAAAATAGAAATCATGCCCACTCATTCATGCAAATGCGTAGCACAAACACAAATGCGATGCAAAACCTAACATGTGCTACAACACCTAACACATGCATTGCAAAAGTACAAATGCGATGCATAAAATTTCAAATGCAATCATCTAATCTGCATGCCTACACTATCTTGAACGTATTTTTACAAATGTGTCATTCCAATGTCAAATGTGTTGATTATTCATGCATTTGCGTTGATTTAAAAAGCGACGTATGTGAAAAATGAACATTAAATGCCTAAAAATGCGTGCAACTAAAAATTTCAAAAGATAGTTTTTGACTACTTAGCGAGGGTCCCACGTTTGTTGGTCATCTGAACGTCTGAATCCAATATCCACAATGTTGTGAGTGGGGAACTGGTGACATGTTGGCAAAGAACTCCATAGCACAAATCACAATTTTGAAACTTGAGGGTTGCAAATGAATTGGATTTCCACTCAATTTCTATTTATACCTAGGGTTTTTGGAGGGATTTTTCCAAACCTTATGTATTGGGCGCACTTTTTACTAACTTCTAACAACCATTTCACCTGCCAAACTTCCCCAAAACTAATTTATTTCACCACCATTGAACTTCTAGCTATCAAATTGACTAATCAGGACTATTTCAAATTTTTTTGGAATTTTTCAAAAATTTGTCATTTTTCTCGAGGGGGCGTACCTTTACCTATTTCACACTGGGGCACGACTGGGGCAAGTTTCATTGATTTTCTTTGACACAACGCCGATATGACATTGTATCAAAGAGGGGAAAAATGTAGACACTAAAAATTGGTCTAGGCTTATGACTTCAATTTCTTCATAATTCATACCTTCATTGTCATAATTGAATAATGTTAATTATTTAATTATTTTCTAAATTCCTTTCTCATCTATTAATTAAATGACTTTAATTATTTAATTAAGTCATTTAACCTTTATTATACTATTAATTAAATAACTTTAATTATTTAATTAATTCATTTTTATCTTTTATTCAATCCTAATTAAATAAATAAATGTTCTTTATTTAATTACGTCGCTAATTGACTTTATCCCCTTTCTTAAATTAAATAAATTGTTATTTAATTTATTCTTATCACACCTTCGACTATAATTTAATAAATACTTTAATTGTTTAATTATTTATTAGCCTTTTCTTCAGTCAATTAAATAAATCTTAATTGATTTAATTTAATCCTTAAATTTTGAATGTTGAATTAAATAATCATTTAATTCACAAAAAGAACTATTCTTGGCATATTCTTCTATAATTGGGTAATCTCTTAGTTATCTAATTATTCACTTATCACTCAAGTTGAGATCTATTTAAATCGATCAGTTATCTAGTTTTAATTCTTATGCATGCACACATTTATTAATTAAATAACTTTATTTAATTAATTAATTTATTCGTGCATTCGAATAGACCGTTCTTCCATGCTAATCCTCATCTTTACATGCAATAATTATTCTTCTAATTTTCAAATACTTTCAACTAAAGATTAAATCATTATTTAATCTTGATCTTCACCTTTTATGCTTTATCACTCATGTCACCATTGACACAAATCTCAATGCATGTCGAATCTTTTAATCTAAATTGTTCATCTATCTTCTAATTTGAGCTTGTCATTCGAACAATCAATTTTCTATAAATTTACCTGACCTTCATCATTGTTACTCCTCTCGAAATCTTATGACTTTTGGAAGCACTCAACTATTTAATCTTCGATATTTTGCTAAATCACTATCATAGGCTATACTTGCACAAAGAAATTTGAGGGCAATTATAATCAAACAGTGAAATGGAGGACAATAAAGGTTATGCATGGAACTATGTAGATATTGGGTGAGATTGTTCTGTATTTATGTTTTAGCTTTCCTTTTTTCATTGTTGTTTAGCTTAGTTTACATCTGAGTTTATTTGCATGTTATTGCTTTAATCCACTTTTTTTTCATGGTGTTACACATACATACATATATATAATTTGTCTCTTAGAGATATGTGACCCTTATAGGATACCTCTTACTTAGTCTCCCTTGTCGGTCTTTGGTTCCACAAGTCCTATGATGTAGCTTTTGGCACTGCCATGTATCTTACTAACAAGGCCAAAGGTTATAGTTGTCAAGATGAAACTTTTCAATATAGGGATTAGATAAATCAAGGATCTATTAATATTAATGGCTAAGATGAACGATTATGTGGGATCCTCAAATCAGATGATTGATCTAAAAAAAATAGCATGGATTGGTTTTAAGAGAAACTTGAAATATGTGATTCAAAGGGATGTATCAACATATTTGGCATGGGTACATAAGAGAAATAGAGTTTCTTGGGTGGAAGATACCAAATGGAGGGAGGAAATGGAATACCAAAAAGGTATGGATAGACCTGAGATTCTAGATGGAAGGATGTTAATCATGTGTGGTCATACCTTCAAGTGCTATAAGGTTACAATGAATTCAAAATGGGTAGAAATTGAGTGTAGGATGTATTCATTAATAGAGAAGAGGATCCAAGAGGTTGCATTCAACACATGATCAATTTAGACTCAATTGAAGATGGGATATGCATGTTAAATAGTTGAGGGTAATAATAAAGAATTACCATGAGGGGAAGATTTAGAAAAAATTCCAAGAAATTTGTGTGATTTTTGGAGTTACCATTGAAGGATAGAGAATGAAAATATTTTAGAGGAAGCATGAGAAGGTGAAGTGAGATGTTACAAGATAGAAAAAGAATAGTAGTAGATACTCTAATGAGTTAGCATTTATAGAAGAAGTATAAATGTTGAGGAAGATACAAATGAACCACTGTAGAGGTATTGTGATAGCTATATTGAATGAGGTATACCACAAGATCATGTGATGGAAGAACACTTAAATGGGGTGGACGATAAAAGTGAGGCCCTAGTCCTCAAGGAGTCGGGAAGATTATAGTGGGCCTAGTTGAGGGTGGAGGAGGTTGATATTTTTCTAAGTTCTTGCTTTCAAACTAGTAGAGGTGTAGGGAAATAAGATTGCATGTTTCTTGAAATGTGATCATGTGTTTTGGATGCACTAACATTGGGATATGAATTGAAAGGATGGATCTGCCATCCATACCTTATTTATATCTCTAACCTTAAAAACCTCTTACTTTGGGTGTTTAGTGTACGACCATCTCACAAATTAAGCAATACTACATCATAAAAAAATCCTTGTGTTTTCTAATGTTTGGAAAAATTTGGAGCCATAGCTAGAGTTTGGTTTTGTAGTTTTTTTTATAATATATATTCAACCTAGTATTTCCCATGGAAATGATGTATATTTATTGGTTTATTTTTTATTATTGCATGAGAATAGAGGCCTATATTACAATCTATAGCTTGTGTTATAATGCATAATGAGTATTTCAAATTAGAGTTTTTGTTAGAGCTCGAATTTATGATTTTCTAGTGGTTCATAAAAATCCTAAACATATAATTATTGATGGAACATGATTATTAATTGATAATTCTCCACCACATGAAGATAAATTCCTAATTGATAATCTTGTTCAAATGAAGTAATATATATGACCCAGTATTTTGTCATTATAAGGCTATGTGGTAATAAATAAACAAGTATTTCATGATTTAAGGTGGCAAAAAGTTGACTTATTTAAATTAGAGTTGGTTTCCTTCACTTAGCTAATATGATAAATACCTCTCATTACTTGTGATGAAGAACAATACTAACTAGAATTGTTCATGTGGTACATGTATACATGTTTGGTGACTTGGGTCCAAAGTGATCCTTCTTGAAGACTTAATTCTTAGGAAAAAAGAGTAGAATATTTTTTATGACTGGGAATCGATGAAAGAAATGTTGTAAAAGATCATTGTTTCATAAGGCTACCCTAATCTAATGTGAGTCTCATTCCTCAAGAATTACTGAAGAATTGCCTCTATAAGCTATAGTTTTGAGAGTCATTTGAGTAGAAAGGTTGGAGGTGAAAGGATAAATATTGGAAATGGATATGAGAGAAGAATTGAAGATGTAAGTAAAGATGAATGTTTCAAATGGAAATTTGAGTAGCTAATATTATAATTTTGGCGATGTATTAATGAGGAACTAATAATGTGTTTCTTGTGGCATAAGCATAAGTGATAAATATTGCATAATCACTCATGTTTTAGAAATGTTTGTAACTATAGACTAGGAAAGAGTTTGTAATGAATTCCATTGTATTAGATTATATATCCTATTAATTGGTAACTATTGTAAGGATTCATGGCTAGATTGTAATTCCTAAGGAAATAGTTTAATTATTATAGATGAAATAATACATCATTTTCTCTATTTTTATTGCTATGTAGTATAAATCTTATCATTGTTTGATCATATATAATTGTTTGTTACTTATTTTTTGTGTTTAGTCTCCATCCTTGAATACATCAATAATTTAACAACAAAATTGTATACTCATAAAATTGCACCCCTCACAATTTCACATACATTCTTGTACTCACTTTAGTGTACACTCCCTTAGCATCTTGTAAAGGCTCATTTTAGCCCCTGCATCATCCTTTTTCCCTCTCAGGATGCTCCAGCACCCTTTTCAGCAGCTACCCTCACGTATCAACCTTGCATCAAACTTTGTGTCTTTCCCATTCACATCATTTTGTAGCGTTACATGTCCAGACACTAGCGCATTATGTGGACACTCATGCACCATGCTAGCATCCTGTGACATTTCAATGTTCAAATATTATTTTTCATGCGTGTTTTCCACTTATCACCTCCTTTGGTTGGTGGTAATGGCTTGAGATGCCCTAAAATGGCTCAGGAAGCTTCTTCTCCCTCCTTAAAAGTAGTATTTTCAACGCATTTAGTGTCTTCTTCTGTAGCTAGCTCCATTCTTCCAACTTCTAGCTTCACTCCTAACTTCTCCTTCCTCTTCTTATCTCATGTTTCTCTTGCTTGCATAGCTTCATTTCTTGCTACAAAAACATTTTCTCAAGCCCTTACAACACCCTTGGCAACACTCTTGGCTCTAGCAGACCTCTCTTTTATTCTTTCTCTCCCTCTTTACATCTCTTTTGGCTCTTGCAGCTTCATCTCCCTTATCGCATGCTTGTAAGCTTCTTGGGATTCCACATCTCCTTTCTATTGCATTTCTCTTTTTTGATACGGGTTCTCCTCCTCGAGTGGGGATTTCTTTTATCACTCTTACTTGGTGGTGCAGGTTCTACTCCTAAAGTGGGTTTTTCTTTCACCACACACGTTGTTCATTTATCTCTTCTTCTCTTTCTATCTAGTTGTCAATGTAGGTGGGAACACCAAAACGTGGGTTTGACTGAGGCAAACACCTATACAACCCCAACACTTTCTCCATATCTCACGCATGCAAGTTTTGAAGAAATTCACGTACTAGAGGTTTCATCACTTGCATGGTTGTAAGTATTTCCCTTTCTTCTCCTTATCTTTATCATTTCTACTTCACTTTATCTCAGTTCTACCACATTCTATTATTTTCCTTTGCTTTAGAAGTTCTCAGCAATTAGAGTAGAAGTAGCCACTTAGTCATTTTCTATGAAAAACTTGCTTTCTATTCCGTATGAGGCGCTAGTGCACTTCTGAGACACCAGTGCACCGTGTTGTCATCCATATTTTGCACTTTGGCTGAGAACTTGTCAGTTTGTACAGAAAAATCTCTATGACCTACTCTTTCAGATTCTAAAACTCTCATTGTTTTTCTTGAGGTAGTTTAGGGTAGTTCACCCCATGAGGCTTCTGTATGAAGAGAACTCATGAGTATTGAATTCCCCTTCTCTATTGGTGAACCCGACGTGAAGAGGGTATTTTTCAAAAACTAGGAATTTATTTACCCCTACTCGGCAGGGTCATAACTTTTGACTCAGTGCTCAGAATTTAGAACCATTTGCACTGTTAGAAAGGTCTCCTAAAGAACTAGTTTAGTCCCTAAAATACAAGTTCCTTTGGTGGTAAAATTTTAAGGGACTGATGTAAGTTCCAACCTCTAATTCTTCTTTAAAGACCTCTAAAAATGTGAATTACTAGAACATAGAAAATACCAAAAAAATCATAATGAATTTAATATCTTCTTTTATTAGTTTAGTATCTAATTTTGTTCAAAATTTTAATGATATTCCATTTCATGCATGTGATAGTGACTTGGCTTTACCCATGTCACTTGGTATCTTTGATTCTTCTCATGAGATTCCTCCTACTTTGGAGGATATCTTGTTGCAAGAAGATGAAATCATTGATACCTTTCTTAATGTTACTCTACCTTCTCCTCATTCCAATGCACTCTCCCCTAGATACATTGCATTGGTGAATGATGAATCTCATCTTTTTTCTGATGCACTTTCTTCTAGAGATGATGCATTTGTGAATAATGAACCTCCTATTCATTCCAATGCACTCTCTTTTGGAGATGATGAATTCGTGAATGATGAATCTCTTGTACCTTCCAATGCACTCTCTTTTAGAGACATTGCATTCTTGAATGATGAATTTCTTATCTATTCTAATGCACTCCCCTCTAGAGACTATGTATTAACAAATGATAAATCTCCTTCCACATTTGATCCTATTTGGATCGATGTTGAGAATATGTCTTCAAATTGTTCTACTAGTTGTGATGATTTTGTAAATGTAATCTATGTCTTTGTTTCCCCTCAAAGGCCTAAGAGACTAGTCATTTACATGACTCTGGCTAGTCCTTCTCCTAAAAGGATTTGTTCTATCGATAGTTTTCCATTTGATGGCAATTCTCCTAATCTTTCTAAGGCTCCCTCTTATAGAGTGGTAGCCCATACTTATGAGAATAGTATGAATAAACAACCAATCCTTCCTCAAGCACCTAAACCTATGACTAAAGCACCCAGTGATCACAATCTTGTTGAGAAACTCCAAGTTACTCTAACTAAGATCTCACTATGGGACTTGCTTCAGTCTGCTTCGGTTTATCAAGGTATGCTTCAAGAAGCCTTGCAAAAGATAATTTTTCCTTCTTCCACTAGGTCAACAAATGTGATGCGTTGATAGCTCATATTCATGTGGATTTGTCAAATATTATGTTCTATCTACAGGAGCTCCCGCCTTCAGAAGTACAAAAGAAAATGGATCCTTTAATGATTATAGTTAACATTAATAAAATTGGGATTAGACATACTCTTGTTGATTTCGGTTTGGCACTCAATGTATGTAGCATTGATCTATTTCCTAAGATTAACATTAATTCATCTTCTCTTAATACTTATTTTGTTGTGATTTATGGGTTCACTAATGTTAGTCGACAATCCCTATGCATGATAGTCTTTCCTTTGAGGTTGGGAACAGTTACCATACCTACCCTTGTACATGTTATGCCAGAAAATTTACCTTATAACCTTCTTCTTAGTAGACTATGGATTCATGCTATGGGTGCAGTCTCATCTACCTTACATAAATCTATTAAGTTTATTTGTAACAATAAAGTAGTCATAGTCAAGGTTGACCCTGATTCTATGCACTTATGTGAAATGGTAGTTGTCGTTCAGGCTTCGGTTGTGCCTACTCTTATCCCTTCAGTATCTTCCAGTGTGTTTGTGTTTACTCCAACAGTACCTACTACAAAGGATACTCTTGAGATAGATATCCCTAGGTAAGATCCTTTTGAAGTAAGAAATCCCAAGTCTACTCTTTCTACTTCTCAAAGGAATGCATGCCTTGGTGATGATTGGAGTTCTTTAGACTTTACAGAATCCTTTGTTGGAGAGTGTAAATTTGATTTGATCCACTCAGATCTTTTGATAACATCATCCAAGCCCACTATTGAAGATGGTTATTCTTCCGCATCATGGGGTACTGTGAGCGATAGTTGTAATGTCCTTAATGCCAATGCCCCTTTTGAGGAAGATGATCACACTTCTATTAAATAGGTTAACTCTGGTAGTCCTATAAAGCAGGTCGATGGTGATCCCATAGAAGAGTATGATCTCCCTTGCTGGAATAATGCTCTCTATGGAGATCCTCCTCCATTATCTTCTATATTCATTTCTTCTTCTTGTGAGCAGTCAAAATTTTCTCCACAAGAGAAAGTGTTGCTTCCTACTCCTCATCCTTTATCTAAGAAAGAGTGTATTTTTTTTAGCTTCTAAAAGCCTGCTTGATTACTCTTCCTTCTCCTACACACAAAAAATCTCATGAACATAATGAAGAAAAACATTCTTTATGTGCATACTGTAGACATCAAAAAATTGTCCTCTTACGATACCTTGTCACAACATTGCATTGTTTGGACACCTTGTAGCATGCTTTGCCCTAGGTACCCATGTCATCATATATATAATTAAATAAATTTTATTTATTTAATTAAATTCATAATCATTTTCATCCATTCCTCTAATGTTAATTAAATAATTTATATTATTTAATTAATGAAATCATAAATTCAACGTTAATTAAATAAATCCAAAATTTGTTTAATTAATAAAATCTTAAAAGGATCTTGTCGCTTTCTTTCCAAATTTGAACTCATGTGCATCTAATTAATTTATTTAATTAGATAATTCATCAATTATCCTTCTCATCTTTTTTAGGATTTATTTCCTTTGAAAGATAATCAAAATCTTTCTATATCTTTCACATCTTATCTTATCTTGTTTTAATTCCTTTAAAACAATAAATCAAAATCTTTCTATCTTTCGAAAATCTTATCTCATCTCATTGTTTTTCCTCTTTTGAAAAAAAATCAAATCATTATCAATCTTATCAAATCTTATCTTTGTCCACATTGAAAATTTATAAATCAAACCTTTCACAGGCCATTTGGATCGGATCTTCTTCAGACATCCGCATTCTGCCAAAATCATTCCTCAATCTTTCAATCCATCTCCATCATTCTTCATCATTGCATTGTTATGCTGCAGAATTGAGCAACCAACATTCCTCCATTATCAACCTTCAAAATATTGCATTCTTAGTATAGTATGCATTTATTTTTAAATCTCATTCTTTAGTAGTCATTTTGTGGAGCTTAGCATACAAATCGGAGAGCTTTAGCAAAAATACTGGAGATAGAGGACAATGGGACGTCTTCAGAGGAGCTGCTGCATTGAGAGTTTGCTTTACTTTGTTTAATCAGTTTTCCTTTGATTTAAAGTTTCATTGGTGTGCTTGAATAGTATTTATTTCATTTTAATACGCACATATTTTCAATCACACACATACCATCGAGTGCCTGGCCATTCCACCAATGAATGTAAGGCCTTGAAGGATAAAATACAACTTCATGATTCAGGTTCCATCACTCATTTTTTTGTTGATGCACCTACCTCTTCTTCAAATGACAAGTGATATTGAGGTTTACCTATATCTTGCATGTTCCAAGCATCTTGCATGGTTCTCCTCCCTTGTATGTTGGGGGCAGTTATAACTTGTTCTATAGATGCATGCCCCTCTTCAAGGACCCCCTCTTCTCTCTATCTTTCAATTGAAGCATCCCTTGATTGGACCCTCCTCTTTTTAAGGGTTCTTGAGGGACCTCTTTGAAAGATTCTCTCTCAAATGAATTTTATGGCGTCTAGCTTGGGGGCAACCCGACTAGACCTCAATTTTCAAATAGTGCATCCTTTGAGTGGACCTCTCTTCTTTTGAAGGGTTCCTAAGGGACCCCTTTGAAGGCCTTCTAATTTATTGATGGTTTGCACGACTATCCATTTATTTTCCTGCGTGGCCACTTTCGCTTTGTAGGTGCACCTATGAAGCTACTTTCCAATTTTGCAGATTCCCCTTCATTGGGTTTCCTCCATGTCAGACATCTTGGGGGATACCTCCTTGTAGGTCTATGGGCCTATAGGGAACTTCCTTTGAGATTCCTCCATGCAAGAGATCTTGGGGGTGGCTCCCCTGCAAGTTTGTGGGTCTGTAGGGAACTTTCTTTAGGTTTCCTCCATGTGAGAGATCTTGGGGGATACCTCCCTGTAGGTCTACGGTTTTGTAGGGTGCTTTCTTTGGTTTCCTTCATGCGATAGATCTTGAAGGACACATTCCCTACAGGTCTGTGAGTCTGTAGAGCACTTTCCCAGCTTCCTCCATGCAAGATATCTTGGGGGTCACTCCCCTACAGGTCTGTGGGTCTATAGGGTGCTTTTCTGGGTATCCTTCATGTGAGAGATCTTCTTCCTTACAGGTCTACAAGTCTATAAGGCACTCTTTTGGGTATCCTTCATGTGAGATATCTTGGAGGACACCTTCCTTACAGGTTTTTGAGCCTGTGAGGCACTTACATTCTTACATTATCTTCCTCTTCTCAATTGTATATATCAGATCGAAGATCTGCATCTTCTTCATCCTGAGTATATGCCCTTCCACTCTTCATTTTAGAATTATTCTATGTGTTATTTATTAATTTGGGGATGATGCATAGTACTAAGACAACCTTCTACATCGAGGTCTCTTTTACTTTGTTGACTCGAATCCTTTAGCTTTTTATGTTTTGACATTATTTTCTGGTGCAGATTTTTCTTTTCTAATGCATTTTTTTTGTAGGTCTTCAGCCTGGGGGAATGCTTCCATAGTTCAAAGATTTATTTTCTTCCTCTATAGTATCCTTTTGGCATATGATTTTATTTATGTATTGTAGATTTCCTTTAACGTGCATATTACTGTAGATTCATATGCCTGCTAAAGTGGCGGAAAAATGTATAGTCGTAAAATTGCACCCCTCGCAATTTCACATACATTCTTATACCTACTTTAGTGTACACTCCCTTAGCATCTTGTGTAGGATTATTTTAGCCCCTGCATCAGCCTTTTTCCCTCTTAGGATGCTCTAGCATCTTTTTCAACAGCTACCCTTGTGTATCATCCTTGCATTGAACTTTGTATCTTTCCCGTTCGTGTCATTTTGTAGCATTATGTGTCCAAACACTAGTGCATCAAGTGGACATCCATGCACCGTGCTAGTGTCCTACAATGTTTCAATATTCAAATGAATATTTTCATGCATGTTTTCCACTTGTCACCTCCTTTGGTTGGTGGTAACAGCTTGAGATGCCTTGAAATGGCTCAGGAAGCTTCTTTTCCCTCCTTAAAAGTAGTATTTTCAACTCATTTGGTCTCTTCTTCTGTAGCTATCTCCATTCTTCCAACTTCTAGCTTCACTCCTAACTTCTTCTCTTCTTCTCCCATCTTGCTCTTGCTTGCATAGCTCCATTGCTTGCTACAACAACATTTTCTCAAGCTTTTACAACACCCTTGACAACACTCTTGGCTCTAGCAGCCCTCTCTTTTTTTCTTGCTCTCCCTCTTTGTATCTCTTTTGGCTCTTGCAACTTCATCTCCCTTATCTCATGCTTGTGAGCATCTTGGAATTCCACATCTCCTTTCTATTGCATCTTTCTTTTGTGATACAGGTTCTCCTCCTCAAGCAGGGATTGCTTTTATCACTCCTACTTGGTGGTGCGGGTTCTACTCTTGAAGCCGGTTTTTCTTTCACCACACGCTTTGTTCATTTCTCTCTTCTTCTCTTTCTATATAATTGTCCATGGAGGTGGGAACACCAAAATAGGGGTTTGACTGAGGCAAACCCCTATACAGCACCAACACTTTTTCTAGATATCACGCATGCAAGTTTTGAAGACATTCATGTATTTGAGGTTTCATCACTTGTGTGGTTGTAAGTATTTCCTTTCCTTTCTTCTCCTTATCTTTATCATTTCTACTTCACTTCATCTCAGTTCTACCACATTCTATTATTTTCCTCTTCTTTAGAAGTTCTCAACAATTAGAGTAGAAGTAGCCACTTTGTCATTTTTTGTGACGAACTTGCTTTCTAGTCCATACGAGACACTAGAGGGCTTCTGAGATGCCAGTGCACCATGTTTTCATCTGTATTTTGTGCTTTTTTCCTTTGGCTGAGAGCTTGTCAGTTTGTCTAGAAAATCTTTGTGACCTTCTCTTTTGGATTCTTAAACTCTTGTTGTTGTTCCTAAGGTATTTTAGGGTAGTTTGCCTCATGAGGCTCTCTAAATGAAGAGAGCTTGTGACTAGTGAATCCCCCTTCTCTACAAAAATATAATGAAATTCATAAGGAAATATATAAATTTTTGGATTTCATAATATTTTAAACCACTATACCATGAAAGTATAAGTAGGGATATTGACCAAGATAGTGAACAAAAAATAAATAAAAGGAGAAGGAAAAGATGAATAATAAATGATACAATTAATGAACTTAGCACAATTTTAGAACCATAGAGAGATATCTCAAATTTATAGGAGTAATTGATCAACCTCTCTTACATGGCATCAAAGCTCCAAATTTCTAATTACCTTCCCTCTTTTTGGAGAGTTTCAACTAAGATATTTTATGTGGTGCATCTTGGTGAAAAATGGACCTTGATGTTGAGCTTAGAAGACCCAAAAACCTAAAAAATGATATAAAACTTAACAAGGTTTGGTTCCAAAAAAATGGATCTTTTTTGCAGTTTTTAAAAAATCATTGTCAAAATCTATATGACAATATAATTTATATACCATGTACAGTTATACTTTGCAAGAATATTTCAATATGTATCAAGTTTGTGTTACCCTAGTATAAATTCTTAGGTCTTTTAATATAAAAATTTGTATTCTTATTCATTTGTATAGACATGGGAGCCAATTGTATGACAATAGGGGAGTTGAATCCTCTAGTCTCATAGGGAGATATGCCCCTAGTTCCAACCAAGTGATGGAGCTAATACTTGCAAGCAACATCCCCTAGATTGTTGCTCTAGTGCCACCTCCTCCACATTCTATTGCTTACACTAATGTCATGCCTACTTTTTCACCTTTGCCTATTTGACACCCTCTAGAAACCATCACCTAGCTTCCATGAGTGATGTCACCATATAATTGTTAGCTACTTTTTTAATCCCTAAAGGACTTATTTTTTCTAGGCATTTAGTTTCAAATTTCCACAAATAAATACACACTAGAAAGTTGGTTTCAAGCACTATGTAGCCATCCACTTGATTTTCCTTAATTTTTTACGAAATATTTTTTATTTAATGTTGAAGTCACATCTCTATTTTGAATTTTAATTTAGATAATTTGTAAATTATATGGTTCTTTTTATGCTACAAGGGTTCCAATTTCATATTTTTAAATTTATAATCTATATACACTAGTAGAAAAACAACAATAAATGACAAAAAAAACTACTAAAAATTACATATAAATGACTAAACTTTGTCACATGACCATAGTATTTTATTTCCGGTCATTTATAATGTGACCAAATTTATGACTAAACCATTTTTAGTCATTTATTTGGTCATTTTGATTGATTAGTTTGGTAGTATATTTAGTCATTAATTTAGTCATTGATTTAGTCATATTTATTCACTAAGCTTGGTCACATGACCATTAGTATTTTATTGTTGATCATTTATAATGTGACCAAATTTATGAATAAACCATTTTTAGTCATTTATTGCTTGTTTTGATTGATCAATTTGCTAGTATATTTTGTCATTGATTTAGCCATATATTTAGTCATATTTATTCACTGATTTATGTCAATTGGTAATATATTTATTCACTAGTTTTTGTCAACTAGTAGTATATTTAGTCATATTTATTTACTAATTTCTATCAATTGGTAGTATATTTAGTCAATTGGTAGTTTATTTAATTGTTTTTGTTCACTGATTTCTACCTAAAAGTGTTGGAAATGAGATAATGCTTTTGAGGTTTAAACATATAACACAGAAAAAACATAATCTATCATTCATCTGCACATAATGAAATAACTATTAAGAAGGAAAAATATTAAAATTTTATTGAGAAAAGGTGTTCTTATAGTAGATACAAGACTTAAATATGTGTCTTTGCTTTGAAAAATGTGTTACAAAGTGTGTTTTTTAGTGTTGTCACTGAGAAAACTGAGTTACAATGCTCTATTTTTTGCTTATACAACTCCAAAACATGAAATAACTACTTGAAAAATGAAGCCTAAGGATCCTATATCTCATCCCAAGCATGGGAGAGCATATAGGAACTAAAATTGACTAATTTCTCATGCTTAAAAATAGGGAAACCTATTTTACACACCCAAGAGGTCTTCTTACTTGACTTGGTCTACCCTGGCTCCTAAAAATGTGCTCCAACTGGTTGTGAAGCTCCTAGATACCCTCAAACTGCCCCTAAGAAGCTCAAATTGTTGTCCTTGTCACCATATTTTCTTTTACTATTTTTCTAATCCTCTCTTGGATGCTCTCATGATGTCTTTGACTTCTCATAGAACTACCAAACTGTTAAACCTTTTTCATGAATGCTCAAAATCCCCCTTGAAAATCTTAACTTGTTTTCCTTATCATCCTTTCATGAGGTTTTAGAATTTTTGGCCGTGCAATGCAAAAAGGCCTTCATTTTAGGGTTCAAAACTACCCATAATTGTAATCTTATGGGTTGGAAACTTGCCTTAACTCAAGTCATAACCCAGATGACTCTTCATATTATACCTCACTTGGAGCTTAAATAGAGAATTTTGATTAGTAACATTAATAATCTCTTCATCACATTGTCCCTACCTATATGCAACAACTTCTAGAGTTGGATCCCTTTTCTCACAGTATTTACCCACCACCCGAGAATCATAGTAGGGATTTGTAGTGAGGAAGTGCTCTAGATTATTATTTGTAACAATAATGATTTTACCCAATGCATTGTGTACATGTACATCCTGACTTCCTTCACTCACAAGATGCTCTAAAACTTGTGTCAACAATCAAAGCTAGTTCCTACAATAAACAAAGAAAAAACAAGAACCGTTAGCTTAATATAAACCTTACGAAAATTAAAAAATAGCTTTGGAGATTTTATACTTTACCTTTTTCTCACATTCTTCAACAAGTGGTTCAATGGGAAGGAGAGAATGAACAGAAAGAATAAAACCTTTGATGAAGTTCTCAGGACAATCATCATCAAGCAGCTGACCAACAACTAAAGGAGCATTGCTTGAATTTACCTGATCAATAATCAAAAAAGAGTAAACAATTTAGTCCTTTAAATGCATGTACGGAACCCACACAATAAAAATGATAAAGGTTGATATTGTAACCAATATCTATTAAAAATATCCCTTTTTCCAATAAAAAGAATTTCCTTTAAGTTTATATTAGTTCTCCACTATTAAAAAGACATGGTATCAACAATAAATTTCACCTAGCATGCATAAAATATTTTGGTACACATGGAAATCTTTCAAACATTATTAGTAACATAATAAATATGGCATGTTTATAGAACTCTTTTTAGAAACTAAAAATCTCTTAAATGAGTGACCTAGGACTTGAAGATATATAAGGTTTTTTCTAGCACAAAACATGGAGGAAAAAAGAAGTGTTCAATATGAGGACCTATCTTTTGGATATAGCCTTTAATGTATCACAACCTATTGTTTGAATATAAGTAATGGCTAAGATCTAGTACAAATCCAAACTGATCACAAACATTTATCAGTGGACAAGCATCTGGAATTCTTACTTTCATAAGAAAGTTCTTTGTCTTTTCAGCATCGTAGAAGTTTGACTCTCTAGTTACATGTTCCACCTCCTTGATTTGTCCAGTTTTGGCTACTGCTTCAATGTATTTGAAGTGAATGTCAAGATCCTCACTATCAATGACATTGAAAATATAGTTTACCATATAAGTACAAGGTTTCCAAGCTACTACAAAATTAGCTCCTCAAATAGATCAATAAATATCAATGACAAAATGATACAAGTGACAATCCAAAGTCAAATCACCTAGAGCTCAAATATGCACCCAAGAAGAAATATAGCCCTTCATAAGACTTGAACTATTCAAACAACTTGATGTATGAATCTACACCCAATTGTTTAGAATATTCCTTGGAAACTTGTGTGACATGAAAGAAGTTAACTTCAAAAATAAGAGAGAAATTGTCAATGTCATCTAGAGCCAACATTATTAATTTGAAATAAATAAAAGGTGCATAATTTTTACCTAGACAATTATTTGGAGATTTCCCCTCAGGTTGACAAGGAGACTTTTCATGCACTTCAACGCCCACTCTCTAGAAAGTGTCCCAAAGAACTCAACAAGGGCCTAAGAAGTATTGTAATCAGTAAGGGAATTGGTAGTTTCTATTCAATTTCAAGAGCACATCATGTTTCATAGACTTATGGCTCGATAGCATGGGTGTTGAAAATGACACATTTAATATTGAGCAACTCTGTATAGTGTTGTACCCAAAATTTACAATATTAGTGGTGAACAAAATATTTCCTAAGAAACCATTTGACATAAGGAAATATGTAGCAAAATTAAATATTTCTACAAAAATTAGCATAGACAATGCTTCATACTCGACATCATATCTAAATTAAATCCTTAATGCATCCCAATGAATCACTTACCTAAAGCGCACGCATATATAAGCTAGCTTTCTTGCATAGTTGTGCAATATGAGGATGATCATGGTGATTGAAAATTCCATTTGCTAAGATTCCATCAGCAATGTTGGGGAAAGTGACCAAATTAATCTCAAGAACCTATAGAACAAATAAAATCAATAAAGCTAAAATCACAATAATTTCTACAATCAACAATGTATAAATAGTTCATTTTCACTCTTGTCGGACTTTGCACATAAGCATTTTTTAAACTAGGTCTAAGAAAATTTAAAAGCTAGTTGTTACATGATCATATTAACAACTTGCCTTAGTTTGAAGATGTGCATGTTCTAACAAATTAGGATTCAAAACATCCAACAAAAAGGATGTTGCTTCACGGATCATGTTACGTTGCATATAGATTTACATATGAAACAAAGAGATAGTAAGTTATATTGACAAATAATTATACTTCAACATAAGAAGTTTTACCTATGTTTATTTTGGCTATAGAATATCTAGACAATATTCTAAATTAGACTGACCAAAAAAACAACCTTTGACAATGTGTACCAAATTATATGATATGAATAATTTATTAAATATCATAAATTGTATAATGCAGAAATAAACATATTATTAAACTTGAATTAAAACATAAAATAAAATAAAATAATTACAAATACAAACAAGTTGTAGCATGCTAGAAGTTAAAGATTGATTCAATGTCATGATAAAAAAAGGTAATCTATATAATGCAATTTTGATGAACTGTAAGATGTTTATATATATATATATAATAAAAAATGTCAAAGTCTAAGAGTTTCCAACTCTTGCAAATACACCATGATAAAGATCCGTGAACAACACATTCAAACTACTACATAAAGTAGTGGGCCTAGTTGGCTAACAGCTAATACATGATAAGCATCAACTATGTAATTTTTTGAAAATATTTTAGTGGTCACCACGTGAAGATTCCTCCTTTCTCTTTCAGATGGACAACTCCATCTATTTTGTCTTCATAAGCAAGGGGTATGTTTCTTGTCACATTGAAAATATTTACATTTGTGTTTCTTGTTCCTTTCAATTTGACTACATGTACAATAGATAGTGAGTGAATCTGCCCAATGCCTGCAGTAGCACCATCAAACAAATCCAACACCGTAAATTTATCCCCTTCTTGGAGTTTATCAATACATTTCTACAAAAATAAAAAAAAATACACATTATATTGAGATATAAAACATTCGATAACACAGATAAACATTCAATAAATATTCATAAGAAACTAGAAAGTGACGATAGGAAACCTGAAACCATGCACCTAACATATTAAACAAAAAGTAACTTCCCGCTATTTGATACAGAATGGATGTTAGATACAGAAGGTTTCCATATGTAAGTTATATGTTCTCGCTTATTTCCATAATCTATGTATATTAGCTAATTACACTTCACTACTATTCTAACCAGCTTCTATCACATAAGTAATGATTTCCCTTATTTACATAATAAAACAACCATTACTTACTTGAATAGTACTTACTTGCATGTGGTTTCATAGCACTCACCTAAAGTTTATCACCACTACTACTATGAATATCATGCACATGCTCATCGAGTTCAGCATAATCACTATCAACATTGACATGAAGTTGTGCAGCTTTGCAAAGAGCTCTATTGATGTGGCCTTTTTATTTTCATTCTACTTTCATATAATTGCTCTACATGTGGTTTAATCATCATGTAAAAATTAATATAAGTCAAGTAAAGAATGAAAAATCTATAAATTTTTGTCCAAAAGAACATTTTAAGCATGAAGAATGAAAAAACATTGGGACATATTAACTTACAACTTAAAGAATGCAAAAGCTATAATATTTTGTCCAAAAGAAGAATGATAAAACATTGGGATAGATTAACTTACAAATTAAAGAATGTAAAAGATATAAATTTTTGTACAAAGGAAAATTTTAAGCATGAAGAATGACAAAACATTAGGACAAATAACTAACAACAACTATTATATTACCTCAACTTCAGTAAAACTATGATTGTGTTGCACATTCTTGTCTAGTTCATCATGATCACTATCAATATCGACAACTCTATTGACATCAAGGTGTTTTCATTTTTGTCTTGCTTTGATAAAATTGCTCTGCATGTGGTTTAACCATCATGCAAAAAAATATACAAAGCATTCAATAGTCAAGTAAAGAATGCAAGCTATAAATTTTTCCAAAAGAACATTTTCTGGATCACTCCAATAATAAATAAACTGAGTTGGGTTCTCCTACACTCAGATTTGAATCTATATATTAAGAGGCATTTGTATACAAAATTTTCAAACAAGAAGAAATGAGATCAATAGAGCCTCTTACCTCATCTAAATCTATGGAATTATGCTCATTCCATGTAAAAACTATAGGCTTAACGAAGGCAATCAACTGCGAAAATTTCTCAATGAGACCGTATATGCAACTCATTACATGTTGGTTCCCTTCATTTGAGTTGACATGATGTGGAGAGGCTCTTATTGGGTGTCTAATAGATGGTTGTGAAATCTTTGTTCATGAACTAGATTTCCACTTCATCCTACTCTTATATTTATTAGGATCTAATGTTGTCATATAATTGACAATATCTTTTGCACCTGCTTCTCTATTACTGTTTTCCACCTAAAATACAATGTAAATTTCAACATATAGTTAGTTCAATAAAAAATTGAAATAAATAACACAATGTAAATTAAACCAAAAATCCATACACTTCAATTTTTTCCATTTTTTTCTACAACCCACCTCAACCAAATGTATATCCAACCGTCACATTATATCTTGCTCTCTTGCCTCTATTACTTTTTGTCAAATATTCTTCAGAACACATACTTTCTTTCAATGTCTCCCACTATTTGGGAGATACAATGGATTCTATCCTCTCTTTTCCCTCCATGATATTTTTCTGCAATTGTATCTAAAATTGTTCATCAAAAATCTCATCTTTTGCTTGTAATATTTTCTAGAGATTTGTCCACCAATAGTCTGAAAAGAATTTTCATTTTTTTGTATAACATTTTCCACACTTCGTGGATCTTGCTCTGCAAAATTTGATTTGCAAATATCCGAATGGGCCCTACATCTTACACCCAACTCGGAGGCCCACCTTGCAGCATTTGGCCCAATGAGCTCACCATCTCTTGATACCTCAACCAAGAATGGCTTCTTGCCTTCTAATTTTCTTTCTTTTGAATTCCTCTCTATAGATCTATACAAATCTTGACTCAATCTTTCTCTTTTGACAAAAGGAGACACGTCGTCTATTAAACCACTACCAATATTTTTGGTTGATCCACTACAAAAGTTGTAGATGCAATAGGTGCACTCTAAGGCACAATAGATGTAAGAAATCTCTCTTCATGACTTTCATTAACCAAAACTTCATGCTCTATAGATCTATATAAATCTTGACTCAATCTCTGTCTTTTGACAAAAGGAGACACATCTTCTATTAAACCACTACCAATATTTCTAGTTGATCCACTACAAAAGTTGTAGATGCAATAGGTGCACCCTGAGGCACACCAGATGCAAGCAGTCTCTCTTCATGACTTTCATTAACCGAAACCTCATGCTCCTTGGCCACATTAGGTGTGGCATGATACATAGATCAGTACCAATACTCACATATTTCACTTCAAACACATCCTTTAATCTTGAATAAATCATCTATAGACTTGTTCTTTTTCTCTCATGTTTTTTCAATAATCTCTCTTAGACTTTGTGCTAAGAGATCATCATGACATTGCACATCGCCATGTGCTATATCAAGTTGCACATCACCATGTGCTATATCAGGTTACACATCACCATGTGCTATATTAGGCTACACATCATCACAACTATTCTTTTCACCAACTACATTTGTTGAATCACAAATGTGTTGGCTTCTACGAGTTGGTGACACTGTATCTTTCCTTTACTTTTGTTTTTTCTCTGCATTTTCTTTGCACTCTTTTTCTTGCCTATAAAATAAAAAACATATCATATTATTTCTTATATACATAAATCTCTCACCTATAAAATTTCATTAAACATTATTAAACAAATAATATAGTACTTAGTGGATTTACAACTTGCATGTTTGTCAAACCAAGATGCGATAAATATTTGTTATTCTTGGCCACTTTTTCTCTATAAAAGCACTCATAATCTGTCACTGAAATTTCAACATTGTGATCAGTATCATCTAATTTGTGCCTTAAATTCCTTTTCCTCATTTCTTAAAGTTCAAATAAATAATAATGTATAAATCAACAACTTGAATCAGTAGAACAACAGTGGAATATGAGTTTGAATCTCAAATTTTGGACATCAAATGGGATTTTTCTTTTAGAAACCAGTCAAATTAATCACACAAAAACAAGAAATGTGCCCTAAGAAACCAAATATATACTTTATACACTTGATTTGAATAACAAAGAAAAATCAAACTAGAGACAGCCACACAATCGTATTCAATAATATCAACAAACAACTGAAACCAAAAGTTTAGCCACTAGATTATAACTTCTTCTCCATTGATCTACTTCAAAATGATTTTACAATACGTATCATAAGTCTTTTCTCTTCAAAAAATTATCCTAATACTAATGATTTTTCGATTTGATATTGGTTTCCCTTTTATAGATAGATAAGGAGAGTGACAAGTTTCAGACCATTTCATTTCAAAAAATGTCTTTTTAGTTACCTAAATCAAAAGGTCTTAATTATTGTTATTTACATGTGGTTACATAAAGTAATGAAAGATAAGAAATGAAGAGAACTCATCAGATGTTGAATTCCAAAGCACTCATAAGACACCAAAGTTTTTTAGTCATCATAAGGTACTCGTGATCATTCTGATCTAGCAAGGTCCTCTCTCCATGATAGCATCTTCAATGCTCAGTACTTCACAATTTCTAAACTAGGCCTATTCTTTTGGGGGAGCCAGATATGTCTGCTCCCATTTGAACACCATATAGTCATCAGGCCATTTATAGATCTCTAATATGTTGGCAAGGTTACTTCTCCATCTATTTTCTAACAATCCTCTAGTCTCTGTAATGAAATTTGAGTATCTAGAATCCAGTGCAATCATCCCATCCAACATCAAATTAAAAATATGGACATTTATATCGTGATCTTGTTGTAAACAAGCAATGCAATTTGGGACTACTTGTTTGAACTCACTTTTCCAACTAGTGAAATATTTTAATTGATCATCTTCTCCAAGAATTCTAGGCACAAACCACTATTTGATTGTATGGAAAGATTATATTCTTGTAGTCATCTTCTAGCTCTCCCCTGACACATATTAGGACTCATCCATCACTAGTTTCACCATTCTCTCTATGGGCTTTAAAGCTCCAAGTGCATCCACACTTCTCTATAATACCTTGCACAATGTGCTTAGTGTATGATGGATGGGTTTTCATTTCTTAAATAAAGGATCCAAAATGAGAGCATGAGAATTCATCTATTCTACTACTTGGGACAAGGAAGTATAACATTCATGCACATTTTTTGCCTTGTCTATCACCATCTTGATTTTTTGCTCCAAGATTTTTTCTAATGCACCATATATTTTTTCCTTACTTTGGTCTCCTCATTGCACTTCTTTAAGCTTTCTATTTCTTGCTTCAAGGTCTCTATTTGATCAATGGAAACAACATCAATATTTTGGGTTGAGGGTTGGTACACTACCATTTCAATACTTTGAGAAGAGCCTACCCCTTTTAGTTGTTGCTTTAGCTTCACATTCTCTAAAAACAACATGTTCACTTCATCATTCATCTTTGTTTGTGCTTTTTCATATTTTGCAAGTTTATTCTCCAAATTCTTAATAGTTGCTCAGGTGAACATAGCAGAATGCATAGTCATGGTAGCTGCTTCTAAGGTCAGGGTATCTTTGAGGGTATTGACCATTACACTCCCTCTAATTCTCTTGCATAATATCCAACAATTTTGGCATCTTTGTATTTTTTTGCTTAGCCCAAAAGGCTAAGGTCTCAATTCTTGGATTATATCATGTCCCACCCATGCCTTCCTCTAAATCAAACTCAGCCATTAACATGGGGTCTTCTTGATTTCTTACTTGATCAAGCAGGAACATCCTTTTCAAATCCATCCCAAGTATAAGCAAGATATTGCTTTTCAGCACCATTTTCCTAGCTTCTTGTGGACTAATGTCAACATCATTTATCCTCAATTCATTGAAAGTTTGGGCTACAATTTGATCATGTTAAGATTCCTCAACACCCATCTTATTTATCTCAACTCTATCCTCAAACTCTTTCATTTTCATTTTAATTGAAAATTCTTTGAATTCTAGGGTGTTGATAAATTCATCATCCTCCATGAATATGAGGGTTGTAATCATTATTTCATCATCATGAATCTCCTTCTCACCCTATGCATACATATCCACCCTTGCCTCTGGTTTGTGTGCTTCAATTTCATGCTTTTGGAGTGGTTGATCGACTTCAACATCATCTTTTAAGTTCCCTAGCACACTGGCCACCTCCTCTATATCTCCAACCTCTTCACTTATCTTGTATGATACAAGGGGATTTGGCTCTTGTACCCTTTTTCTCTTGGGCCTTGATTTCTTTGGAGGTGATTCTAGAGAAGCGTATTGGATTGAAGTATTTTATGGAGGGGGCTCAGGGATTACAACTCCACTTGGTTTTTTGGTGGGTAATTTGGTGGGCTTCTTCAACTCTATTCTTGATTTACTAAGTAATTTATCAAAACTATCAATCATTAGGCTAATCCTCTTGATGGGATTTGACATTTCATCTAATATAAAATCCCAATAAATTGATGTTTGTCTTCCTCTTTTCTTCCTCTAATTTTGTTATTATCACCCATTTTCTTCTCCTCTGATATACTTCTTGGAGATTCAAGCAACTTCTTATCACATCCTCCTCGTAATCAACATCATGGGTGATCCCAGACTCAGTGAGGATTGTTTTCCTCACAAAATTCATGTGGCCTTCAAGGTCAAAGACCCTTTCTCCCCTAGACTACAAAGAATATCTTGTTTTCAAATAATGTTGCAACTCCTCAAGAGTATCAAATCCAACAGACAATTCTTCACATATGGTAAAGTTAGGTAAGAATGTTCCTTTCTTCTATCTATGCATGACCTCCTTCTCCATCCATAACATTTACCACATAAACTCTAGGAAATCCAAATAGAGAGGAACAAACTTGGGGAAAACATGTGGGGCTTGGGGACATCCATATACTCTTATTATTGTAACATCTGGAAAAAAGAACCAATCACCAATGTTATGGGTATGCCCTTGCTCTGGCCTCAATGCCAAGGGTCTTAACAGTTGTAGTATTGGTGTATATAACCTTTTTGATTTATGACCAAGCACAGACATAATTCTTACTATAAAATCATCATGAAAAATCACAGAGTTGCTCCTCTTACATCTACTATCCCATATATAACACCAATTTGAATAGGCAGCTGATAACCCTATTGATCAACCATTCCCAAACACATTAATTCTCCTAGTCCATGTATCACTGTTATGATATATAATTAGGTGACATAGCAAAGAGTAACATCTGAACGTGATGGGGGATTTATCTTCTCTTGAAAAAATCCTTCATGTAATGCTCTCTCAATGAATGAAGCAAAATCATACTCAATATTTGTCTCAAGGTTTTGGATCCTCCTGGCCACCATCATTATGCCAATTGGAATCTTCTCTTGAGCATCCATTCCAAGAATTTGACACAAGGAAAAAATAGGTTTTCTTAAAATATACTTAAAAATCTTCTACAGGAAATGGCTCAATGCGGGAAGAGGAGATAGTTCTTCTTCTATTATTTTCACCCTTCCTCATGTGCATAGGGAGTTCATCACTCCTATAAGTTTTCCTCAATATTTTGTACTCCTCCTCACTTTTTTGAAAGTTGATTTTAGTAAGGGCTTGTTTATTCAAGTTGAAACACTCTACAATGGCAGACTTGGTTAATACCAGCAGTGGTGAACCATCTGTCATCCTTATAGTTCTTGTGGTTGGATGATAGTTTCGTGCTAATACTCTAATGAATTCAACATCTATAAAGATATTTGGGACTACCATATTGGCTAGGTCTAGAGTCCAAGGGTTTGACATTGATATTTTTCCATCTCTTTTATCATAAAAATACCAAAACAAATCCCACCCAGAGATGCGAATGATTGCATCCCGACACCCATGAGCTATGTCTCTAAACACTTTCTTAAATCCTCTATCTACTGAATCAGGTAAAATGTCTAGTATGGATTGTTGCAAAGGCCTTTTTTTCACCTTGGGTTCTTCCTTCTTACTCATAGGTTCACTCTTCTTAGGTGGCATAGTGTAAAATTTTTACTTCCTTTTGAACTTTCTAAACCCTTAATTGTAGATCCTAGTCAACCAAATGCTTTAGAATTGCTTACGAAGAGTGTTCATGCACTTTCCTAGTGATATAGTAGTTGTAGAGATTTTCTTCCTCAAACTCCTTAGCTCTTGGCATGATGATCCTTTTGAAAATGATTGCAAAAAATGGCATCCAATTCTAGATATAATTGCTTCTGAACTCATTCATTTTGACATTAATGTCTACTTTGTTCAAAATATTTCATAATTTACACCTATTTCAATTTTGAATATACGTCGTTGATCTTAGAAGATCAAATGGTTCATGATAATTAAATAATTACTGTCATAGTTGACATAAATGCTTTTTCCAACCTATAGCACAATACCACCATCACTTCTCTTAACCATTGCGGGATGGCGATGTCATGTAATATACTCATTTTGGCTATCCTGCTATACTATAGGCTTTATTTATGTCATCACTTTTCTACTATGAGACTTTGGTTCTCATACTGCCATACCACACACTTCTTTTATGTTGTAGTTTGTTCACTACGAGACGGCAAGTTATACATCCTTATACCACCATACCACAAGTCTCTTTTAATTTTAAAATATGTATATTGCAGGGTGGCGAGTTATATATAGCTTCATACCACCATACCATGCACTTACTTTTTCTTTACAAATTTTTGATCGCGGGATAGCGGGTTACATAACTTAACACCGCCATACCACATGTTATTTTAATGACATTTTTTGTTGACTACGGGACAATGAGTTAACCTTTGATAGTTAAGTTGAGATCATACCACCATACTGCAGTTTTTATTTTATATAGTCACTATTTTCTACAGGGTAGTGGTATACTTCTATACTCAAGAGACCTATCACCACCATCCCACACACATCTTTTATGACTTTCCTAGTATAGCAATATATGATTACATCTTATTTTCTACCCCACCATACCGCCGAGGGCCCTTATAATTGAACAACTACTCCCGTGGGGGTGCAGTAATGGATTTTTATGAATGTAAAGGCACTAGACACATCTTATTTAAGCATATATGATGACTTCTTAAATATTCAAAACTATATAGGGCTTTTCATTGTTAGTCAAACCTAATGTTAAGATATCTATATGTATTATTAAATCACATATGTTCATTATTGTTTCCTTCACACAAGCATATTCAATGCATGTGGAGGCTATAAGTTGTATTATAAACTAAATCTATCCAAATATCAGAGAAATTACTATAATTTATTGCTAGGATTTTAAAGATTTGTTTCCTTTCACAGGTATCTTTTTGTATTATTTGATACCTTTAGACCTTGCTTGCTTCTTTTCGTATCTATCAATTCTATGGAAGTTAGAAAAGTCTAGCATCTAGAAAACATATAGGACATACAAGAAATTATATTCTAACTAAACAAAATTAATTTCAACCAAAGTAGGAAAACTAAGAAGAATGATTGAACCTAACTTTAAATGCACTTCAAATCAGTAGTGAACATCTCAGGTTTTGTATACAATGTACCAGCAAAATAATGATGACTACATTCATAAATGTATCAATAAAACAACAATGAATAAGCACACCTATACTCAAATTTTTATTAGATTCAATAATAAATTACACAATACATATAACCAAAGTTAAGGTGATAAGCTTACAAGTTAAGGTGATAGGCTAGTTAAGGTGACAAAACATCATCATAATCATCTACATTGCCAGCAAGATCAAAACCCTAACCACTTGTGTCTGCATTTGCTTGATTTTCTTCCTCATCCTCATCTGTGACATGCAATACATTCTCTCTCCCAATCTCTTTGTTGGTAATCAAAATCTCTTCTTCAAACACTCCATTGTCGTCTTCATCCACTTCTTTTAATGTTTCATGTAAATTAACATATTGCCCATCAGGCATTATATTGATAACTTCCATGAATTTTTGTTTCAAATGAAACTATGTTTGAATGACATACGACCATCTTGAGCTTCTTACATCATCAATAAGAAATGATTGGTTAATTTTAAGAGGGTAAACATACGGCTCATCCATCTCTAATAAAAATTGTCATGTATTTGCACATACAAATCCATACTCATCAAATTGTATTGTGGATGGTTGGATCTACTTACATTTTAATAATATAGGACTATTTTCACCAAAATCCACTTGAATAATTTCTTGGATGAATCCAACATAAAATTTATTGTTATTTTCGTGAAGAAATTCAACACTAACAACACAATCACAACTTGTCTTTCCTTTGTCTTTTTCTTCCACTCTTAAATGACTACCATAAGCCCACATTCCACTAAAACGCATAGCCCATAAATGTGGAGATTGTGAAAGCTCACTTTCCTCCATTGTTATATCTTGACCTTCTTCTTTTGCATCACTGAATACATTATCAATCCATTCTTAAAATTTTGGAAAAGAATCACCTCCAATCAAATCATGACGTCTGCACTTTTGAGGTTGATGTTGCATCCAAGTTTGATTCTCTTCTTCATATTTTCTACATATAATATTAACATACAAATAGTAAGATTAATAATATAAATGTGTAAATTTAATTGAGTAAATAAATTATTGTGTCAATTTTTTTTACCTACACCACTTATCGAACAAAGATGTGTTTTGAAGAATATAGGCATGTATCGTACTTATTTCTTGATGTGATAGCTTGAAGCGACATCCATTGCCTTCTAATACTTCACCTACAACTCTCTCATCTTTGTCATCAACATATACATGTTGATTGAAATTTTTAAAATCCTTCATATATTCTATGGAAAATCCCATGGCCTCTTGCATTGAATATCCCTCAAACATGTTGCCTTCTGGTTTTTCCCTAGTATGAACATTTTTTTTCAAAACCTTCATATATCTTTATATAGGATACATCCATCTCATTCTTACTGGGCCACGATGCTCTATTTTATATTCTAAATGTATCAAAAGATGCATAGAAATGTTAAAGATTGTTGGTGTAAATTCTCATTCCAATAAATAAAGGACTTCAACAACCTCCTCCCTCAAACTATCAAATTTTGAAGGATCTAATAAATGTAAACTCATTCTCTTTAATATTAGGCCCAACCTTATAATTGCCAACCTTGGCCCGTTTTCCAAACTTGATATATTTACCACAATATATAAAATATTCTTGATTATGACATGATAGCCATGGGTCTTGAGGCCTCTTAAGCTATTAATGTCAATTTGGCTTGTAATAATACTACTTACATATACAGTGGGAAAGTGAGTCTGAGACATCAATTGTAAGAATTATGCATGTTGTTCCTTTGTCCAGACATAAGGAGCACTAGGTTTTCTATATTTTCATCATCATATTTTTCAACCCAAAGACTTCGATGAATCTTTAGTTCTTGAAAGTCTTCACGTGATGAAATAGTATCAAAAGCACCAAAATGAGTTTCTATAATAGCATAGGTTATATTTTTCTCAGTATGCATAAAGCCAATAGTATGTCTAATGGCTATATCCTTAAAGTATGGTAACTTATAGAATATGCACAACCATTTTACATCACTTTCATTGCATGGATCATATCTACTACCAGCAATCCCATTACTTACAATTATAAATGATATATTTTTTTTGTCCATTCTCAATAATGTAATCACCCATTATTAGCAATGGTGATTCATGATTCTCTTCTTAACCATTGAAATGTGTTTTTTATCGACAATATGGATTATCCATTTTAAGATAAGCATGATATCCACAATAAATACACTTACACAAACTTCTTGAGTGCCTCACAAAATCCTTAAAGTTGCAAATAGGACATCCATGGTATCCATGAACAATGAGACCATACAATGTTCCATATGTAGGAAGATCATGAATTTTAAACAATAAGGAAGCTCTTAAAGTGAATTTGATTGAATGACCATCCCTTCAAGATTGAATAGCTTCAATTCTTTTTCACAATTACATTAACTTATCATATAATGGCTCTAGATAAGTATCAATTGTATCTGAAGTCACACTTTTCTTTCCTAGTATAATCAATGATAGCATTAAGAAAAATGGTTTAGTTTTTAAGCATGGAGGCAAGTTATAATTTATTAAAAACACTATCCAAGTTGACCATTTAGTATTTTTATCTAAGAATGGGTTCACCCCATCTAGAGCCAAACCCAACCTTATCTTATGAGGATCTTGAGAAAAATAAAGCCATTTGTTATCAAATTCCATCCACATCTTAGAATCAAGCACATGTCGTTGTTTTCCATCAGTGCTCTTATTTTGGTCATGCCATTGCATAAGTTCAACAATTTCTCTTCACCTATACATTCAGAGTAATTGTGGGATTATCGGAAAGTGGCAAAGAACCACAACTGATTTCAACCCTTGTCTATACCTCACTCCATAACATTTCAAACATTCACTCTCACTTGCAATATTATTGTGAAATAATACACAACCATTCACACATGTGTGGATGTTTTCATACCCTAAGCCTACCTTAGTGATTTTCTTTTTACATTGACTTCGTTTTGTTGGAAATGTGGAGTAAAGTGGTAATAATGAACTTAATTATAATAATGCCAATAATTAATCCACACTCTCATTTTTCCAACCAAGCACCACTTGCAAGTTAAGAATTTGAAGGATTTTTTTCAAATGACTTAACTTGCAATTAGCATACACGGGCTTCAAAGCATCCTCCATCAACTTGGCCCAATCATCGTTTAGACCCTCATTCAACATTCTATCAACTTCAAACCCTTCGACTAACATTTATTCCTCTTCATCTATATTTGGTGCCACTTCATCTATGTTTGTTGCCTCTTCATCTCTCACACTCTACAATTCTATTATATCTTCATAATAATTGTAATCTCAAGGGCATATACCACTATGCCCGTATCTTATCATATGTCGATAAATCACATTTATTTTTTTCACCTTTCCACCAAAACAGTCATTACATGGACATGGATATTTTTCCATGTCCCTCTCATCGGCTACTCTCTCATCATATATATGGTATTGATCCATAGTCAACCTTTGACATTGATCCATCTGTAATGCCCTAAATTTACACCTAAAGCAAAAACACAACTAACAATTTTTTTTTTATAAAAATGTATTTACACTACTATTTGTCCACCCGTTGTTGCATACAAAAGTTTAATTATCATCATTTCATCGTTAATATCTAATTCCAATAATCAAAGCCATTAACCTTTTAGTAATCAATGTGATAATAAACTCTTTATTTAATTTTTATATTTATATTTTATTATTTTCATCTTTACTTGAATTATTTATTCTCTATATATTTCCAAAAATAATAAATATTTTATTTATTAAATTAATCTTCTAAGATAACTAATTCTTCCTTACATAAATATAATTGCTACTAAAAGAGAACCATAAATAAAGAAATTAGTCTTAAAATATAAATATATAGTAAATTATGTCTATGTAGAAATAATTACTTCTTAAAATAGAAGTATACTTAAATAACGAATTTTAAATTACTTTTAAATCTAAAAGTTTGCTTTTATATTAGTCTTTCATAAATAAATGCATCACATGCCATTTAAAATTTCCTTAACTTAAATCATAAAACTTCCCAACTAATAAGCTTTTATTTATGGTTACTTTATTTTAAAGTCTTTTTTTTTAACTTAAGGATTATGAAGGAATGAAAAGGAAGCTAAGTTTTAAGTAGAGCTACACATGTTTTCTTTTAAAAGCTAAAAGCTTAATAAATTTAAGATCCACCTCACTCCTTAAGCGCCCTCAATACGGATTTCAATGAATAATTTCAAAAGGATAAACCCCGTGCTATTTCCTTAATTCGTTTTCCGTTTATTTGTTTTATTCTTTTTTTTCTGTTTTCTTGGTACGCCTTAGCTATAATCTGTTCACATAAATCTCTTATCACCCATTACTTTTTAACATTCTATAATTTAAAAGTGGCTATCGTAAAGTTTAGCTTGCTAATTTTTGACGAGATTCCAAAGGAATACCCTTATCCCAAGGTGATTCAAAATAAAAGAATAGAGTCATGGCGGCGGCTAAAGAAAACAGGGGTTCGTCAAAAAGAATTTAATTAATTTTCCATTTCATGGATTGCTATATGGACTATAATAGATTATAGGTCTAAAAACATTGACATTAGTATTGATAAATAAGTTTGCTCTTTATATTGTATACACAGATCTTCAATAGTCGATCGAGTAAAATCATTTGAGGCAAGAAATTTTATAACACTCGCAGATATGCTACAGGAAGATTAAGATTGGTTTTCTTTTATTGCAGACATATGTATATATGTATTTTCCTTGTGGATCTAAAGTTTTAACAGTTTCCTTGTGGATCTAAAATTTTAACAGGGTAAAACATTTATCTATGGTTCAGTTCTACAACTTTTGAAGATAGATTTTGAGGATTCGGTCTAGACTATATTAGAAGCTTAGATTATGAAAAAAAAGTATACCCAATTTGACTTCTTAAATGAAATTTCAGACTTTATGCTAGACTCACATTGGGGTAAACTTGTAATAAATTATTTGTATTGCAAAATAGAGAAAGCTTAGATAACAAATACAAGTGTAAATGAAAGTTGCATACAAAACAGGGATTGATTCTTTCTTTTCTTCTTTTTGTAAAATTCTAACAACCATTTCCTTCTAGTTGAAAGTTAATAAATTTTGTAAAGAATTAGATGTAAGGAATTTATCTATTTAATCTAGACTTCAATTGATCTATTCATTTTCACATTTTGCATACAGAATTTGCAATAAACAAATCTGATTATTTTCCATTTCTGTTTTTTTTTCTTTACAAAAGCCATAAGCAATAATTTACATCATTCTACAGAAAATGTATTTAAAATAACAATTTTACTCACATAATTTAACTAAATAGTAAAATGGTCTCTTTTAGCAAGTATCACAAAACTTTTACAATAGCCCAACAAGTTTTTTTTTTTTGAAAGTCGTATATGACTTTTACAATCTATCCTACTGGGTAGTTTACAATAACTTGTACACAAGAAAACATATAGTTATTTTCTTGCAACTTCTTCAAAACTGAAAGATCTCTTCAAATAAATTTGTAGAACCTACACATAACACAAATTTCTTTCCTATAGCCAATGGGGTGCTCACCACCCAACCGTAGACTGGAAAACCAGTCACCCCCAAGCTTGGAGGCCATCAAAGGAATCGGGTTACACACATTCTCAAACATGCATCAATATCAAACACAAAATAAATACAATAACACCCAAAACCCAAGGATTCACATGCACATTGAATCTTCTCAAAGATTCAAGAAAGGGGGAGACTTAGGAGATATCACTACCCAATGGGGAAACATATATATTTAAATATAGATCTGTATAGTATCACAAATTCTCTCCACTTCTCCATCCATCCAACTCCATAAAATAACCCTGAGCACTCATATCCAAAAACCCCATACTCCCATAATGTGGGTACTCATACCCAAAATCTCCACCTTCTCAAAGGTTGGATTTTTCCCCATTGGAGGTTCATCCTCTCTCAACCCCATACTTGGGAAGCTCTCAAAATCTGAGAGAGCCATCCCCATACAACCCAATACAATTAAAAAAAAACAACACAAAACAACACAATAATACTTCAAATGAATACTTGATCCTTTCAAAAATTAATAGATTCAATCAAAAACAACACAGAGGGATTGAAACCAACCTCTTACGCTTTCCAGGAAGAAAACTGTGGAAGCGCACAAGCTTTTCCTTCAGACTCTATTTCACCCAAAATTCTTCCAAAAAACCTAGAACCATAAAAGAATACCATTTTTTTTCCAAAAGAAATCCAAATCCCCCCAACAATCAAAAAAGAAAGAGATAAATAGAAGTTCCCAAAATTTTGTTTCCCAAAACCACTCTTGCTTTAAAACACTGAAGATAAAAGAAAATCGGCTCAAAATTTATCTATTTACAACCCATTCAAAATCCAAATTCGTCACCCTTAAAGCTAGGCCTTTTTGAGAGGTCATATCTTGATTTTAGTTCAAGATATACCTTGAATTAAGTGTCCAACCCTTGGGTTAACACCCTAGGGGTTTAAAAAAACATAAAATAACCTTTTTTAACCCCTTTTAACTCGATTAAAAAAATAGAAGTCCCAAAATACCCTCAAATATAGCTTTTTAGATGAAATACAACTTAAAGCATAAAAGAAAACTATATAATAAAATAATAACACTCAAGTCTCAAACCACTTTACAAATTTTTACGTCACAATAAGACTATAGTCCCCATGGACTATTGTCAGCATTCACAGGGTTTATCACATAGGGTTCCTTGAAGACCTCCAATTCCATTGGCCATGGAATTTGTACCTGCACACTCAATTTCACACATTAATATATCCAATAAAAACATATATTCAAAGCAACTAAAACATATATATATATTCACATCACACAATTTCCATCACAATTAATTCACATTAGAAAATCAATTCATAGTTACAATAGTCACATAAATTCATCATCATTGAATCCTCCTAATAACATTTATTCATCTTTTTCATACAGTAACAATGATTCAAATTTCATAAATTTTATTAATTCTACTTGAGCATTCATAATAATCAATAATAACCAATATGAGGTCTAATGTTCACATCACCATAATATGAAATTAAGACAAGGTCTAATGTCAAAACATCATAACATGAATAGCATCATAAAGCATAAATTTTTATTAAAACATAATGTCTAATAGTTAAAATGCAAATCAAACTATCTATAAATAGTATCAAGTGTCACTGGTGGGTCTCACACCATCTATAATGTTATGCTTTCAAGAAAAAAAACAAAAATCTAAAAAACTCAACTTACTCAGGATCTAATACATGTAAACTCATTCTCTTCAGCACTTACCTAGAATTCAGAGCGCTTCATAGAATTAGGATATAGAGCACTCTATAGAATTAGAATTAGAGCACTCTATAGGATACAGAGCACTCTGCAGCAATTCAAATTCAAGAAATACAGTTGGGAATCACTATACAGAATCAAATGTTCTTCCTCTACATAAATCTCTATGGTCAGTTTTGTGCATTTTTTACTTGTAGGATTCATAGCTATCAATGGCTAATTAGCAGGAAACATAGAAACTACTCTACCCTCATTTTTTTTCTCATGTGCAAGAGGCAGAGATTAAAAGTATATGTTGTAAACCATCTATTATTGGTACCTCACCATTTATATTTCTAATATAAAAAATATAAATTGCAATTAAAAAAAACAATAATGGTCAAATTGCAATACACAAAGATAAGGAAACTTTGGGGTGTTTGTATACTATTTGTTTGCATTTATAGGAGCATGTTGTAATTTTTAAAATCTTGTTGATCATGTAGACTTATTTTCAGTTTACATGTCATCTACAATGTGCATAAAAGAGGACCATGATGACTGGAAATAAACAAATGTTATTTTTATCCATGTTTTATTGAGGGCATTCCTTATCTAGATGATAATTAAAGAAATGCTTTAGCAATGGAACACAAAATTTATGCTTGTTCTATTGATGAACCATAAGCATTTAAACATATGGAAATCTTTTCAATGTTAATGAATACACAAACACTAATAAATAGGCTAATAAATTCTTTGTGGTAACTTTGAGCATTACTTACTAGCATAAATTATTAACATGTTGAGATAAGATGAATTGTTCTAACAGTTTATATACTCCCATGTGTAGACATATAGTATCAATTAAAATAGCTTGGTGACCACATTGATTTGATGAACTAGCATAACTTTCAACTAAGCCATATGAGACCATCTTCTAGGATTCCATACAATTAATAGATTAGGCTTGCACACAATGTTACCCAAGCATTGCGGTCTAGGCTAGGGACATGAGCCTGTGGTTTAATGGAAAAGTGATCAAAGGAATTGAAATTTGGATGCATGTTACAATTTCAATTCCCATATGCTCCAAAATGCGTATAGAAAACTAATAAAAAATAGTCTGCTAAAATTATAATTGCCTATATGGTTCTAGTATTTAGTTGCCTATGTAACTATTGTAAGTTACACCAAACAATAACAAACTAATTATGATGTACATGCACTACCCATGCTATGAAGACTTAATGAAAAGGAGCCTCAAGGATTAGGTTGGTGAATTGGTTACAAAATTAGAAATTAATACCATACCCATGCATGATAACATGGAACACAAATAGACAACTTCAAGATATGGTCACTACATTGTATTGATTATACAATGAATATAAACATCCAATTTCTTCACAATCTCAAGAACTCTAAATTGTTACATGGTATTCAATGTCTTATGACAAGATATCCTCCTATTTATGTAACTCATTTCTTATAATACACAAGGAAGTTTATTTATTTTATCCCAATACAATAGGATTTCTTTCTCCCTAGTTATCTATGGCTTTGATTTATAGTTGCAGGACCCATGAATAATTTTGCAAGCACTCTTTCAACATTTCAACTGGAATAACCCAAAAATAAAATAGCATAAAGAGGAACTTGACCCAAATTCAAAGTTCAAACCTCACATAGAAATCCTTTGATATGACATTCATTCATACATATGATTTTAGAATTTCCATTTGAAGCAGGCAGTTACCTTTCACCCTTTTGCAAAAATATCTCAAACCCTCAAACACTTGAGGCATACACAATCCTATGAATAGAGTTATTTTATGCAGATCTTTGAAGAAACTAGTATTTCCTACTATACAAAAATTTTCAAGTACTTTTAAAGGAGAAACTCCAGTTGAATTTTGAAACCTATTCACAAGGAAAAGAAAACACAAAAGAAAGGGAGAGCGGGCTAGTTTCCACACAACAGTTAATGGGTCATCAAGCCCTTATGGCTCTCACCATTACCCCCTGGCTAAGAGAGTCTATGAGGGCCCTAATGACCACATTTTATACAAATAAAGCTTTACACAAGTTTCATCACAAAATCACACACAAGTATTACCTTTTATTTATGGTTGTAACATTCAACATAAGACACAAAATAATAACTAAATAAATAAACAGGATTTATATAGATAATGGATGCATTGATGCTTAAGCAGGACCCACAAACACTCATGCTTGGCACATTCAAATAAACACTAATACTTGGCACATTCAAATTTACAGTCACTCATGAACTTCACAGAGAGCCATACAATAACTATTTAATGTAATGATGGTTTCAAATTACCTCTCGCTACAGAGGACATCCCCAAATTTGACTTCATTGCAGAAGGCCTCACTGACTTCAAATTCATTGCAACAAACTCTGAATTCCTTGCCCACCTATTCACAAGTTTTCGGGTCCTCTCCAAACAAACTTTATCACCCATGCAAGTAGCTGACCTCTGTTGAATTCTGCACTCTATTGTACTCCCCACTCCCACCAACAATTTTCCATTTTTCTATTAACCCTACACGCAATACAACCCACTACCACCAATAATTTCCCAAAAGTTCATAATTTTTTAATTACCCACTTTAATATCATATTGTCTAATTTTTATTTGTGTGACTAATTATTTAGTCATTATAGCTGTGGTTTTATCCAATGATCAAATTAGTCATTTATAGCTTTGTTGCAAAAAATGACTAGAATTTAGTCATTTTTAGTTGTTGTGACTAAAATTTTTAGTTGTGTAGTCATTTATTTGCCAAATTCTACTAGTGATATATGAGGAGTTTACTATTGTAAAATCATGGGTTTTTTAATTCATCATTTTGTAATCACTTTGAACAAAGGGAACTATGAGTTTTGGAAAGATGACATCTTAAAACATCTCAAGTGGCTTCATATATTGCCACATCTCTATGGACTTGTCCTTAAACTAGTTACAACTAATTGGAATATAGTATGGGGAAATAGAAATGATCATGGCCTAGGATTGATTATTAGTAGTATTTATTTTGACACTATGTGTTCCATCTCACATATTGAGTTATCATACACACTTTCTAGACCAAATTTTGGGAGATCTTTAGAGATCCACATCTCTCTCCATTCCTATATGATCCTATTATGGATAGTCTTGCACCCCTTGATAATATTGATAACCTACCATATGATAATGATATAAAAGAGAAAGTTTATTATTTGGTAAGTGTTGGTAGTTGTGATGATATTGAGGATTCACCTAATGCTCCTTCTTCTCCTACAAACACATCCATTTATTATTTGGATTTTATGACTCAGTCCAAATTTAGAGGCTTCATCTTCATTACCTTCGAGTCACTATCCTAAGGTTGAGGATTCTTACTTTCCAACATTGGTAGATTCATCTCTAGGTTTTCATATTCAAACATCTTGTGTGGTTACATCATCATGGGATGGCCAATATATTTGGATGAAATACATTGATATCATATCATCTTCATCACTCATTTCTTTGATTTATTCTTTTTAGTAGGTACGTAATATTCTTCTAGGTTTGGTACATTGGGATGTGTACTTGATAGACTTTACAAAAAAAAATTGTGAGTCCCATATTAAAAATTTGATAGACACAGTTGAGTACATCCATCTCCTCTTTGATGATTAAAATTCTATTCATCCTTGGATCTTGTTCTTCATTCATTTGCATATTGTCATGGATTATCACCTTCATTTATTAAATTTTTACCTAATTTGAACATGACATACTTTTATACCAATATGGTGATACTTGACCAGAGGTTAGAGACATATACAAAAAAAACATCAACACCATCCATCATAATCTTTCTTCCTTCATGGGAAGTGATGAGAGCCATTCACGTTTCATTTTATGCCATATATTAGTCTTTTTCATATGCCTTCATATCCATTTTATATTCTATTTCCACACGATATTATATCATTTTACCACCTTTATGCTACATATGATTAAATATATATAAGTAATATTTAATTTAGTTTTTAGATAAAATATGTGAATAATAAATATTAGATTGTATTTACTGATATTTGCTACCATTATGCTGAAAAATAAATAAACACTTTTTAGTATATGTGATAAGATTTATTTTTTTAATCTTTTGTTATAACAAATTATTACATTGTAATGGCCATAAACTAAACGTAGTATTTGATGGCCATGAACAACTTTTACGCTCCCTATTATTATGGACATGAGACAAAAAATAAATGTCTATATTATTATTATGTTAAAACCAATTTGATATATTGGTTATTTTGTTACCAAACAAATGTGTCATGTTAAGAATATCGTAGTTACATGATTCTCTCGTTTGAGATCTAATTTTATGGAGAGATTGTAGTGAAAAATTATGTCATTTAGTAAATGCCTCATTTTTTATATAATGCATAAGAAATGGCGTGAGAAGGGAGATGTAATATTTTTTCAGAAAAGAAATAATACAACAACTAGTTTGAAGTCTTAAGGAGTTTATAGAAAATTATTTTTGTCACCCCGTGGAAGGAGAGGAGGGCCCACTCTCTTGAAATGGTGGTGATGTTAATTTTTATATTATGTATTTTATTTTAATATTGTGGTTCCTTTTATTTATTAAAATGTGTGAGTAATTTTTTGATTTCATGTTTTCAGTTTAGTTTTAAATTATTTATTTCATAAGACTATAGTTACAAAAATTCATACAGTTTTGGAAGATTACAGTTCATGTTGCCTACACAAAGTTCCTATCACCTAAACAGAGCTCCTGTCGCTTGCACAGAGTTCTTGTCGCCTGCACAGAGTTCTTGTCGCCTACACAGAGCTCATGTCACCAAAATTTTGTCAATGTAAAATATTGTGAATTCAAGAGTATTTTAATCTTAAATAGTACTAGTAATGTTTAATCAAAGTTGAATTGGACATAGCCAAACCTTATATACATTAAAGGATTTTATTTGAGTTGTTATTTTAAAGCACTTGATGGTTTCAAAAGGTTTGCTTTAGGAGTACAATTTAAGAGTGTTATTTTTTGTTATTCTTTCAAATCATTTAGATTTCATTATTTTGCATTTCATCCCCACTCAACTTGTTGCTTTCCTCCCTTTAGGTATATTTTTGCAACACCTCTCCCAAGCTTATGATCCTCGGATTGACACTCTTAGACCAAACTAAAATCTTTCTTATTCTTTACCTCAGTTTTGGCCTATCATTTTGATGTTGTTGCCAAGGAGAGGTGTTAAAGGCCAGAAAATCTAGTGAATTAAGTTAGGACCAATGCGTTAGGATGAAAGCTCACACAACTACTAGCCTTGCTTGGTGATTAGTCCTAATTTGCATTGTTTAAATCATATAGATGCATTGTTAAAATTTGTAGGTAGACTTTAGAAATTAAAACCATTTATATATCCACATCAGTTGTTGTGAGTTCATTGATAAGAAAGGAAGTAATTTTGAAGAAACAACATAAAAACAATACAAATGTTGTATTTTCAAGGTAGTTCAAATACATCAATTGGTAGGGAAATTGCACTAGCACAAGGTGATGTTTTATATTCCCTCTCTACCTAAAGAATGCAACTTAGATTATCATGATCTTCCCTTACCATTGTCACAAGCATCTACAAATCTTATTCCTATAATTGAGCAAGAACAAATAATTGATGAATTTTTAGAGGGAAAATGGATTTTTGAAACTGAATCCATAGATGAAGATTTGACCATTTGTTGTTTGATTTGTTGAAAGGAAGAAGATATGTGCACATGCCAAGGTGTTCAAGAGGACATGGTGACGGAGATAGATGATATAAGTGAGCCTCGACATACAAAGGTGAAAGTGAACAAGTCTTCTTTGTAACTCAAGGACAACTTCACACATCAAATTGGGAAGGTTGAGGTATGCATAATGATTTTGAAATGCCTTATACTTCTATTGGATTAGAAAGAAAATATGTTTCTTCACAAAATGCTTCCCCATCTAGTATTTATAGTGAATGGAAACAATCCCCATATTGCTAATAATGGAAAAATAATTTCTCACAATAGCCACAACACCCATCATTACCATCTCCATTATACCTGTCTTACTTAATCCCACCAACTCTATATCCACAAAAAAATTTACCATTGTCATTATCCCATTCATATCACCCACCATCCACCCCAACATATCCACCAAGGGAAATTGCAATTCCTAATAAATTATTATTATCTAATAAGGTGGTTTAATCTGCATATAATAATGAGGTTTCATTGATCCCTTTACATTTCATTAATATGCATGAAATTGGTAAATCACAATTGCAATCTATTCACACAACTAAAGGATATGATTTTTGTTTAATTGAATTTGAAGAAAAAAATTATCCACTAAAAGATAATCAACTTAGTTCTTCTTATCTACTTAATGAATCACAACTTTTAGAATTAATTCACACACATAAGGAAACAATTCAATGTGATTCTAATTTTATCATTGAAATGATAAATATGTGTGTTGAAATTAATCGTGTAATAAGAAATGGTGAACTATATGCCTTACTGATTCCAGAGTTGTGTGAGATACATAATGACATCCTACAAGATCTATTTATAAATATTTTTATACTCAAACATCTAGATCTTTGGAGGCCTATGGTAAAACTGTGTATTCCTCGCACACTTGTTGATCTGGGTCCAATAATTGATTTTATGATTAAGAAATAGAAGGGTTTGAATGCATTAATGATCACAACAAACTTGCTACAAATGGATGATCATTCATTAAATAAGAATCAAGGTATTTTTAAATGTCACTTTTTTCTTTGGATTATCCTAATTCCCTCATGATTTTACAGTATGAAATTAAGTTGGTCGGGGGGGGTTGGGGAAATCCATTGAGTTTTGGAAATCTTTGGTTGATTTTTAATAAAGCCTTCATTGATTGTTTCTTTGGTGCTTCTAATCAAACCATGTGTGTGAGATTTGGACTAAATCGAGGTATACATTCTTGTGTTAATTGGAAATGATTTTATATTATCTCTACACAAGCATTCATTGCAATTCATACATTTTATTATTTATTCATATTAATAACTCTACCCTTAATTTACAAAAATGACTTAACTACTTAATGGTGGAGTTATTAAATGGATGATATTACATTACTATACTTGATATGCTTGGTCATGAGAATATGGTTATAGGTTGTCATGATTACCCACCACTTTTGCACCAATACCAGTTGATGATGCTTCTCTACATGAGCATTGAATAACACACTTTATGGGATTTGCTAACATTTTTTTGGCCTTGATAGCTATATGGAACACCTCAAGTTTCCTTTGTGCTTCACTATTGGAGATCATAAGAGGATTTTTTGGTGAGGTGTTCAACATTCATGGACATAATTTCTCTTTGATATAGGTGGTCAAAGTTAGGCTAACCATGACAAATGAGATCACATCTACACAAGTGAACAACAAAAGGAGCTAGAGGCACTCAGACAACCATTGAAGCAATAGAGTATACCTGCAAACTGATTAGCTCATAAAAAAAACACAAATTATTGCTTTTTGTCTTTTTGTCTTTTTTTCTTTTTTTTTTTCACTTTTTTCATTTTTTTTGTTTTTGATAACGACAAGTGACCACTGGCAAGCCAGTTTTCAATCACTTACCACTTAGTGGCATTGTAGAAATAGTTTTCACCACTAGGAATTTTATTCAACTACAATCTGCCAAAAACTGGTTTTCAAATTGTAGTTGTCTAACAATGCCCGAAGGTTTTCATTGTTAGAATTTAGTGTTTTTTTTTTCCTTTTCTTAATGAGGTGTTAACAACAATACAGAGAGAATATGTTGCCATCAGTATGTTCCATAATGCTTCATTCTGATGCAAATCTTCCATGTGTGGTGTGGATGCCATCTTTATCACAGCTTTTGGTTCCTTCCTTGTTGGACATTCATAGTTGCAGTTTTTGGTTCCATCTTGGAGATTCACAGTTGCTGAGATACTTTGGCTAACAGAGCTTGGCACAAATGGCCAAGCAAGTTGGTAAAACAGTCAATTTTTTTTTCCTTGTTTTATCTCTTAACTTTATTAGTATTTCTTATTAGATTAATCATATAAAGCAGCATTCACACCAACCCTCTCCTTGTTTCTTGAGGACCATCAACCCTTTAAGTTAAGGGGAGGTTCATCATCCTTATTACCTATCTTTTCACCCATCATTATCCCTAAGTATCCTATTATAGTATTGATTATTTTCACCCTTCATAATCATTCATATTGTCTATCATTTCACCCATTTCATAGAGCTCATGAATATGGAGATAAATTTTTATGATACCTACTATATATAGCATTTAAAAAAAATTTAAAAAATAGAAAAAAGAAAAAATGATGGAAAACATAAAACGTTGGAGGAAGGTATGAATATTGAACATGACAAGAAAAAAACAAAAGCTGAAAAATAAAGCAAATCCATGAAAACTTGTTATGAAGAGGGGCTGATAAAAATCAAGGGGAAATGCAATTAAGCAAGAGCTATAGTAGTCAAGGGTGAGAAGGTACAAGTCATAGATCAAAAGGTCACCAGTTCAAATCAAAACCTTTTAGAAATAAAGATTGCACGAGGATGTGCAATATGTTAAGTTGGGGGGAATGATGAGAGCCATTCATGTTCCATTTTATGTCATATATTAGTATTTTTCATATGCCTTCATAACCATTTTATATTCCATTTCCACACCGTATTATATCATTTTACCACCTTTATGTTGCATATGATTAAATATATATAAGTAATATTTAATTTAGTTTTTAGATAAAATATGTGAATAATAAATATTAGATTGTATTTACTAATATTTGCTACTATTATGTTGAAAAATAAATACTTTTTAGTATATCTAATAAGATATATATTTTTTTTAATCTTTTGTTATAACAAGTTATTATATTGTAATGGCCATAAACTAAACGTAGTATTTGTTGGCCATGAACAACTTTTATGCTCCCTCTTATTATGGACATGAGACAAAAAATAAATTTCCATATTATTATTATGTTAAAACCAATTTGATATATTGGTTATTTTGTTACCAAACAAACGTGCCATGTTAAGAATATCTTAGTTACATGATTCTCTCGTTTGAGATCTAATTTTATGGAGAGATTGTAGGGAAGAATTATGTCATTTATTAAATGCCTCATTTCTTATATAATGCATAAGAAATGGCATGAGAAGGGAGATGTAATATTTTTCAGAAAAGAAATAATACAACATTTGGTTTGAAGTCTTAAGGAGTTTACAACAAATTATTTTTGTCACCTCGTGGAAGGAGAGGAAGGCCCACTCTCTTGAAATGGTGGTGATGTTAATTTTTATATTATGTATTTTATTTTAATATTGTGGTTCCTTTTATTTATTAAAATGAGTGAGTAATTTTTTTATTTCATTTTTTCAATTTAGTTTTAAATTATTTATTTCATAAGATTGTAGTTACAAAAATTCATACAGTTTTGGAAGATTGCAGTTCTTGTCACCTACACAGAGTTCTTGTCGCCTGCACAGAGCTCCTATCGCCTAAACAGATTTCCTGTTGCCTACACAAAGCTCCTGTCACCAAAATTATGTTAATGCAAAATGTTGCGAATTCAAGAGTATTTTAATCTTAAACATAACTAGTAATGTTTAATCATAGGTAAATTGGACATAGCCAAACCTTATATACATTAAAGGATTTTATTTTAGTTGTTAGTTTAAAGCACTTGATGGTTTCAAAAGGTTTGCTTTAGGAGTACAATTTAAGAGTGTTCTTTTCTGTTATTCTTTCAAAGCATTTAAATTTTATTGTTTTGCATTTCATCCCCACTCAACTTGTTGCTTTCCTCCCTTTACGTATATTGTCGCAACACCTCTCACAAGCTTATGATCCTCGGATTGATAATCTTAGACCAAACTAAAATCTTTCTAATTCTTTACCCTAGTTTTGGCCTATCGGGAAGACATCCTACATATATACTTTGTTTTATTTATTCCCAAGGAAAGGAATGTTCTTTGGCATTCTTGGATCTTTATCATCATCCTTTTTCAAGCATCTAACATCGCTTTAGGAGTTTACACATTATGGGGGCCTACATAGCATCTTTCTTTCTCTCCTATATAGGGGATATCTATTGTACATTGGTGACATAAATAGTGATTTGAGGGTTGTGTTGAGTCCTCCTTCCCTTTTTCAATTGTACATGTTTATTTTTATCTTTTCTCTTTTGGAGAGGGGTTGTTTCCTATGGGTTTTTCTTCTTCACTTCACTTGTGAGATATTTTTTTGTACATTTTACCTAACATGGCCTTGTATCTAAACCCATCCTTACATCTTTACATATTTTTTATACTCCCTAAGTTACACTTAAGGTGGGTGTTGGTGTGAACATGGTATATTACCTAAATATTTTCTTATTAGGTCCTATTTATGCTTACATACTTAATCTTACTTCAGTCATTTATGTTTTGTGTATCATCGCATAGGATTAAGATAATTTCTATTATATTAGTATTTCCTAGAGTTTCATCCTTGTCTTTATAAAAAGGGTTTCCTCATTGTATAGTATATTAGTTTTATATTTCATACAATAAACTCTCTAGATTCATAACATTTACATTGCTTCTTGCTTGTGTGGAAGGTTGTTTTGGTTGTAGTTGATCCTTTAGCTACTATGGATTTGATTGAAAAATCTTACAAAATCAAGTGTCAATCAAGATCTAGTTTGAGGTGCATGCCCTTAATGGGCTTGATGAAAAACTAGAAATTTATTTAAAAACTTACATACAAAAAATATTATGTGTTATTAATGAATGCATAATCATAGTTGTAAAAAACACAAATTTCTATAATTTCCTAATAGAAGGATCAAGAGAGCTTGATTACGAGAAATATTATTTTAGATATTGGCCATGCATTAGAAACTACAAAAATTATTCATTTAAGCTTCTAAAATAAAATGTTCACAATCCATAAAATTTATCAATGAAATAATGGATTAGACATGAAGCATAAAATTTTCTTTGTTTCCCCTTATTTTATATATGGGAATTCCACATTGGGACTATGTCTTCAAGAAAGAAGTCTCTAGAAAGAAGTCTCTTTACTTTTCCTTCTTGTTAAATAAATTTTTGATCTTCTTTTCATTTGTAAATTTTATCATGGGATTTTCTTCTTATTTTATCTAACTCTAGCAAGTAACTTATCCTTTGGTTGGTAGGTCATCCTAAATTTCATCAATTTAATATAATATAGTTTATATATTAGTATCTATAAATTGATGGGAATTACAACACAGTCCATATATTAGTAAAAAAGGGCTCATTATTGTATCCTTTTTAGGGGTGACCCTATTAACCATTAATGTGACCCTAAGTTTTTTATCCTAACTTATCTTATGTTTTCCTAATGTTATTTTGGTAATATTATTCAAATTCTTTATATAATATTCAATCCATAATTTTCCTTGAGAATGTTAAGGAGAGAAGTAGGTAAGGTTGATTCTATAATTGTTATATAAACTAATACATTTAACATAAATCACTTAGAACTATTTGTGATTATTTTTGAGGTATAAAAAATATATTGATAATATTATTCAATAATAAATATATAATAATCTTAGTTGTAATATTCTTCATGAGAATTACTCCACCCACTTAGTGAAATAGTTTTTTGCTACCAATATCCACTTCAAGTCATTGTTAGACTTCTCAATGATTTCATCTATGAAGTTAAGACTCCATTATTGAAAATGAGTTTTAATTAATGTTATCCTTAGGGGTGAGGTTCCATTAGATTTTAATATTCCAAAGAAACTTCGATAAGCATTACATCTACTAACCAACTTAGCAACATCCCCAAACATGGATGGTCACTAATATCTTGCCATCAAGATTTTATGATAAAAATTATTTGTAATAAAATGAATTATTCATTCTCCTTGATCACACTCTTATACAATTTTATGATATTTTATCACATTGAAACATTTGAGTAATATCCCTTTAGGGTTTCTCTATATTAACTTACCATATATTACCTAAAAAATTTAAACTATTTATTTGCATATAGATTGGATGGACAACTCATATTAACAAAGTAGAGTATGATATCAATATATCAAGGATTATTTTTTAAATACAAGTTTGATGCACCACCTTCATTTATAATATTAATCTATGATACCTCTAAATTTGGCTTAATCATTAATTTTGTATGCCCATTACCTCTTATGAGCTTGATACTAATCTAAATTTCTATGTTAATTTCTTGGATTTTATTAATCCATCCACACCTTCTTCCAAATCCTCTTATCAAGTGAAGATATTTTAACTGTGGAGAGGGGAGCATGAGCTATAGTCTTAAAACCAACCAAATAATGCCTAAATTTTTGTACTACTTTGAATAGGGCATAAGCGTGTTTAAACATAATAGAATGTTTTATATTTTTATTTTGGGGATTCTTACTAAATATGTAATAGGTTTTTCAACACCCTTATTATTCTTTTGAAACTATAAATTGACATGAGTGTCAAACAAGGCAAAGAAAAATAGTTGAAAAGGTTTTGTATACTTAGGATTGGTTAAAATAAGGACTTGTTTCAAATAATTCTTATTTTATTCCCAAGAATGATTTAATAGCTTCACCTTCCCATTATATGGTCTATCCTTTCTTTAAAATTTCATATGGACTTGGTCTTTTTAATGAAGTTTAGCATAAACATCCTTACAAAGTTTCTCAGCCCAAAGAAATATTAAATTCCTTTCATAGTATTCTACTGATGAATTATATCTATGACCTTCACTCTTTCAAGTTCAATTCTAAGTCCCTAATTTGAACCCATGTAGCTTATAATTTTCCCTTCCTCAACCCAAAAATGTACTTCCTTGGGTTAAGAGATATACCATATTCTAGACACCTATTGAAGAAAATTTAGGATGTTTTTAATATGGCTTGTTTTGTCTTTTGAGAATGCAATGGCATCATCTTGATATATATAAATGATCTCATCCATTAAACTAGTAAAAGAAAAAAATATTTCTCTTTAAAAATTAGCTTCTACATTCATAAACCCAAATGACATTTAACCTTATGCATATGTCCACTAAGGAGTTGTAAAGGAAATTTAACATTATTTAAATTATTTGACCATCACTTGATTATACCTATAAAATTCATCCATCATGGAAAGAAAATAATATAATTAATTTTTGGAGAAGGTTTTCTATATTAGGTAATTATAAGTAATTATCTTTCGGCGACAACAAGATGAGGTTTCTAAAGTCAATGCATAATCAAGTGTGCTCATTCTTTTTCTAATAGGTACTAGATCTAACACACAAGGTGAGAGTAGTTTTAGTTTTATGATGCCGCATCCCTTAATTTTATGATCTCTTTTCACATTTTTGAGGAAAGAGTAGGGTAAATGGTTATCCATTTCTATCTAAATGACTTTACAACTAGTTAGAAATTAATTACATTTTGGATTTGTAACATTAAAAATTGTATACTATTACAATTTCATGCTATATTCTATGCTTATTTTGGTTGTCGCCCCCTTAGTGTGCTTCTAAGATCATTTAAACCTTGCATTAAAGCCCTTTTCTATACCATGTTTCTTAAGTCTTGCTTCCCATTTCTTAATTTATATCAATCTGGAATGTCACCTTTGTGTTAGCCTCAAGTTTTGCTAGTGTCTAGTTGTTTTAGAGCTCAAATTATGCAAACACTAGCATGATGTGCAAACATCCACATGATGTGCTAACATCTCATAATAGTTTCTCATTTGATGGTTATTTCTAAGCATTTCACCATTTCTAACCTTCTCAGGTTAGTTATAGTGGATTGATATGAATCCACATAGTTCATTAGTCTCTTCCTTTAGCATATCTTCTCATTTTTCAAGAAATATTTCACTTGTACACTCTCTTGAATCTCTTTGGACTCTCTTCTTGCAACCTTGGCTCTTATTGGATTCTCTCAAGATTTCACATGGTTCTCTCAAGAATTATACAACACTAATAAGAATTCAAGGGTAAGTGCAAGAAGCTAGGTACACTTTGTGGCCAAAAAAGTGTGTTTTTTCCTAAAAATCAAATTTTGTCATAGTTGGAGTAAAAATGTGAAGCACGTACACATAGAATATTAAGAAAGTTTAATAATATGAAATGTAGGATTTTGAGTCTAGTTTTCAAATATGTATTTTTTTCCTAATACCCAGATGATACAAGCTAATTTTGTATAGTATGTGTACAAAAATAAAAAAATTAAAGTCACTTTTTAGGGCCATAACATGCACATTTATAGAAAGCATAATTTGACCTACATAAAAGTATTTTTATAATTAATCTTGAGGAAAGATGTATATTATAGTGAATTTTTTTTTTTAGACTACAAGAATTGGTTGAGTATCCATCCCCCTAAAAATTGCAGTTTGCCTAGTAAACTTTTTTCACGTGACCAGTGGTGTTGGCATGACACATCCTCCGATACCACGGGTTTGGGGGGAGACTAGAACTTGTGACCTCTTGCCTACAATAGGATGCTTTAACCAATCGAGCTAAGCCCCCTACCCCATATATTATAGTGAATTTTATGAGGATATTTTTTAATAATTGTTTTACAATTTGTTTTTATTATTTTTATTGGTCCTAATTGCTATTTTGAAAACCCCTCATGTATGGAAAACATAATTTGAGTTAAAATAATCATAAAACCATTTTTTTACATTGTGTAAATAATGATGTCTAGATTGCCAATAGTGACATAGTGTGATAGTTAAGTTGTTTTGGTGTTGTTCTTGCCATCAAGGTTCAAATCCTATTGGGATGTTATTGTTGAATGTTTATATTGGGAATGAGGTCTCATTTGTGATATCATCAGTTCATAGCTCCAGATCAAAAGTGTTTACCCCTTTAAAAATAATGATGTCTAGATTAATGACATAATTTTTTATAATAAATAAAAAAGCATATCCAATCATTAAATAAATTACATATTTGAAAACTATACGTCATCATATATAATGGATTTTAATTTTGTAAAAAAAATGAAAAAAATTCATCAACCATATTACTAAAGTCAGGTTTTCTCTTGTTTTCATGGTATTGTACTTGTGGGTCCAAGGTTGAGGGTTGCGTTTTCAAGCCAAAAAAAAAATCCAAATTGCAAGTTCAATTTCAAATTTTATGAAACACATACTTATTGTAAAAAGGATTAGGAATATGATGTAAATAGAATCGGGTACCCATTTTATATTTAAAATGTGTACCCATTTTATATTTAGAACGTGCACCCATTTTAATACAAGTACCTATTTTAAAAATCAAAACAAGTACCCATTTCATATAGGTATATATTTAGGTTTGGAAGCCCAAGCCTAAATGGGTGCCCATTTTTATGAAATGGATACCCATTCTTATTAGGATTTTTCAAGCCCAATAATTCCAATAAAATTGGACTCATTAGCTTACACTTACCCTCAACACTCTTATCTCCTTGGTTTCCTCTAGCCTTTATAGGTGATATTGTTCTTGTTATTGTCTTGTCTTCATTTATAATTTATTGCATATTTCTTGTTGTACCCCAAATCACCTTGGGATCCTCAAATTCATTTTAATTTCATTTTCTTTTTCACCATCATATAATCACAACTCTTACCATTCCCAAACACACTTGGGATAGGAGCACTCACACACAAAATATTTTATTTTCTCCATATTTATTTTTTTGAAGGTAGAATTACTAAAGCAAGTTTTTTAATTTGAAGGAAAACCTCCAAATAAACCTAAAAAAATTCTTGTTCTTTGTACTCATATATTTCTTTAGGTGAAGACATACAACCCCTTGGTAATTTTGGTGATATCTTCTATTATTTTATTTATTTATCCTTTATTATCATTAAATAAATTAGTTAAATATATTTCTCACTTTTTCTATTATCTAGTGTATACTTGGTGTCCCATCACTTCTGATGAAGTAGGGGATCTTAACAACCCTCTTTTCCAAAAACAAACACTCAAACAACTTCACAATTCATTCAAATCTACAATATAGTCTCATGAAATTACTTTAAAGTTGGAAACAAAAGATATTCTCATTATATAAATCTGATTACATATTAATTTGCAGTCATCAAATGACTGATGGGAAGCAACATATGCCCCATACATAATCTGAAAATGAACACAAAACAAACTACAACAAAAAAATCAATTATGTGCTTCACAAGCACCTCTAAATCTACACCTTTCTCCTACAATCAGTCACCCAGAACCTTAAATATTTTTTATGGCTTCCATAATCCTCTCAACCTACAACAAAAAGTCTTCAAAACCCCCTTTTAGAATGCTACACCAAGCTCTCTCTTTTCCCCAAACATGCAGCAAAAAATGAATGGCCCAAAAAAATGCAACGAAACCCCCCTCCAAAAATCAAAAATCTAATTTCTCCCCTCCAATAAGAAAAGCCACGACCACCTCCTCATAATGAGTTGTTTCCATAATAGAAAAATCTCAATAAATGACTTTTACTTCCATTTTGTAACTCCCAATCCCAACACATAAACTTTCCTTTTCATATTTTTCAAAAAAAAATGCAATTACACCTCCACAACCCCACTTGCGAACTTGTATAACAAAGGTGGAATTTTATTTAAATAAATAAAATTAAAATCACTTATTCAAATAGCCTCCAAACATGAATTTAACCCCCTAACATGAAATGCAAATGCAAATTTAAAATTTGATTTTTTTTGTTGTTGATGTTGATTTCTTTTTCACCTAAGATGCTCTTGCATCAAACATCCAGGTAAAAAGAAATGTTTCATGAGTTGAAATCATACAAATTTATAGATCATGTGCTTTTTCTTCATTCATCCTTCTTCCTTATCCACCTGTTTCTTCTTCTTCACCTTACTTTTAAACTTCATATATCTTCCTTCTTTCATCTTTCCTCTCTTTCTTCCCCTCATGAAATTCACCTCGCTATACCATGGTTCATCTTTCCATCCCACTTTATCATTCTCAACACATGCACATGAATTAGTATTAATGAATTCATGAAAATAAATGAATTCTATCTGCACATCTTTCTCACCTATTTCTCCTTCACCCTCTTCTTCTTCTATGTCAACAAAATTCATCATAACTTGCTATATTTCAGCTTGTAACATGTTATTGATGCACCTTACCAGATCTCTCTTTCTTCACTTCATTTTACCATTTCACCCTCACAAAAATTAGCTTCATTAGCAACATTGAAAAAAATTGATAAATCAACAATTATCTCTATTTTATTCTGCTTTCTCATTGCTATAAATTTGCCTCCTTCAGAGAAGCATGTAACAGCTACAACCTCTTTCTTTACCTCATTTTTTTCTATCATTCCTCCCTTAAATAATCTTTCTAACTTCCTTATCTCCTCTTTCAACAAGAGACTATCTTCTTCTTCATCATTCTCTTTATCAAATCTAGGACTATCAAAATCCATTTTTGGAGTTGTTGCAACTTTATCTACTTCTTTTACATGTAAATAATCACTAACGTAATTAAATGATACCTCTTTTTTGTTGTTGTATCCTTCTTCGTTTCTCCATTTTCTCCATCTTTGCTAAATCCTACAAACAATTCCTCTTCAGATAAAAAAAAATCATTAAATTTATGATCCACAATGACCATTTTCTCTTCTCTCTTTCTCCATCATTTCTTTATGCTTCTTTTCTTTTCAATGTCCTCTTTCAAGAGAACATTCTTCTTCTCATATCTCTCTTCCAATATTCCCACTTCCTCAATCATCTTTTCCAATACATCTATTTCAGCCTAGAGCTTTTGAAATTCTTCATGGTACTTTCGATTTTCCACTTCTTGCCAATATTGTTCTCAAAATAAAATTCTTATGGGCCTCCTCATGACCCATCCCATCCTCTCTGGTATAGACTGTCTCACATCTGGTGATCTGTCTACACACAAATCACACACACCACCACAAGCCATGGTCCAAACTACCTCATGTTTGATGCTCTACCTACACACTTAGGAACTCCTACTCTAATACCACTGATGAAGTAGGGGTTCTCAACAACCCTCTTTTTTGAAAATAAACACTCAAACAACCTCACAGTGCATTCAAATATGCAACATAGTCTCATGAAATTACTTTAAAGAGCTGGCAACAAAAGGCATTCTCATTCTATAAATCTGATTACATATTAATTTTTAGTCATCAAATGATTAATGGGTAGCACCATATGCCACATACATAATATGAAAATGAACACAAAACAAACTATGACAAAAAAATAATTGTGTGCTTCACAAGCACCTCTAAATCTGCACCTTTCTCTTGCAATCAATCACCCAGAACCTTAAATCTTCACCCATAGATCCTTCAATTTTTTTATGGCTGCCATAATCCTCTCAACTTGCAAAAAAAAGTCTTCAGAACCCCCTTATATAATACAACACCAAGCTCTCTCTTTTCCCCAAACCTGCAACAATAAATGAATGCCCCAAAAACATGCAACAAAACCCCCCTCCAAAAATAAAAAAATATGATTGTTTCCCTCTAATAAGAAAATCCATGACCACCTCCTCATAATGAGTTGTTTCCACAATAGAAAAATTAATAAATGAATTTTACTTCCATTTTGTAACTCCCAATCCCAATGCCTAAACTTACCTTTTCAAATTTTTCAAAAAAAATACAATATCACCTCCACAACCCCACCTACCAACTTGCATAACAAAGGTAGAATTTTATTTATATAAATAAAATCAAAATCACTTGTTCAAATAGCTTCCAAACATGAATTTAACCCCCTAACATGAAATGAAAATGCAATTTTAAAATTTGAATTTTTTTGGTTGATATTGATTGCTTTTTCAATTAGCATGCTCTTGCATCAACTTCACTTCTATGTAGGCCAAGTTTATTTTGAAAGAAAAATTCACTTTTTGGAAGGTTTCTCGTATTTTGGATATATAAATGAAAATACCTATCATGGGCATCCAAATGACACACTAATGTCTTGGGTAGTGAGATTTTACAATTAGCACTGTTACCCAATTTTCACCTATAGGCTCAATCAGGCAAGGAAAAGTTGTGTTTCATATGTTCAAAAGGCCAAATGGGGGATTTTTGTGTAGGATTAAATCATGCATCTGATGCTAGGTCACAAGGATCTCATTTGAAAGTATACCTCAGTCAGTTTTGGCATAAAATCCATCAGAGAAGAAAGTCGGCAAGACCCCTCTGGTGTCTTGCCGACTAGTAATGCATTCCATTTGTCTGAAATACTAGTCGCCAAGACATTCAGGTCACCATAAGTCTTGTGTGTCTCTCCGATGCGGATGTCTCACTGATAGTAGCTCACAAAGTTGATCTCGGGAAAATGGTTTGCTTTTGGAAAGAGGTCTTGGCGATCATATAGAGTCTTGCTGATTAGCAGGGGTTTTGCTATCGGCATAAGGTCTTGCCGAAGGCCGGTGGTCTGGCCGAAGATAAAGGGGTTCGGGGAGATGTCTTCCCAACCAGTGAGAGTCACAACAAAAGACAAAGAGGTCTCGACGACCCATAAAGTCTCAGTGAAACTAAATATTTGAAGCTCAGGCATAATGAAGAGTTCGGCGTGAGTCTCGGCGACTAGTGAAGTCTTCCAGACCAACAATAAGGTTTCGGCAAGAGATGTATTTAGTCTCGCCGACTGAGTAAAGGGCCTCAATATGTTTTCCTTTGGTGGGAGTCTCGCCGACAACAAAAGGGCCTCACTAAGAAAAGGACTTCGACAAGAGGTCTTGCCGAAGTAAGGTTGTCTCCCTGACAAGAAAAGGAACTCGCCGAAAGGCAAAGCATTCGCCAAAAGGTCCTGGTGACCAGCTAAAGTCTCATCGAAGGGGTGTGGCTTCGGTATAAGGAATGAAGATTGGTGAGATGTCTCGCCAATACCAAAGGGTCTTGATGATAACAAGATGGGCTCACCAAAAGATTTGAAGCTCGGCACAAGGTCTTGCCGAAGGCCGATGGTCTCGCCGAAGATAAAGGAGTTCAGGGAGATGTCTTCTCGATTGATGAAAGTCACGGGGAAAGACAAAGACGTCTCAAAAAATGGAGGGTGTCTCAGCGACAAAAAGGAGAGCTTGGGAAAACAGGAGGAGTTCGCTATGAAGTCTTCCTAACTAGCAGAGTCTTGCCGAAAGAAATGAAGAGCTGGTGGAGTGAAATGCGTTTGGGGTGACATCAAGGTGTATCATTGACAGAAGATGAAGGGCCTTGGGGTAATGTTTTGCCTTGGGTAAAACATCTTGCCGACTCAGTAGAGTCTTGCTGACTAAAGAGGGAGCTTGGTAAGAGGTCTCTCCAATAATGATTTTCTTGACGACCACGGAGGCGATATCGGTATGATCTTTTGGGCTCGCTAAGAGCTCTCAGCGATAATTCCATATTGTGTCGATAGTTTCACAGGGTATAATCGCATCAGTGATACTTTCAGTGTCTCGCTAAGATGCGATTCTTTTTCAAGAGTTTTGATCGCCTACAGGAGTAGGCTCAACCAATCAGAGAAAGCCAAAGCAAACTGTGGTAGTAGAACCAAGTGCCAGGAGAAGGTGATTAACAGAAGGAAAAGCAACATGAGCTCAAGAGCATTCAAAGCAACTCGACTGCAGAGAGATTCAAAGGTGAACACGAGCAATAGAATGAATGTGGTGGTTGTTGCTAAAAGATCTAAGGGGTTTCTCCAGGCAGTAGCTCTTCACCGACACACACAAGGACACGCAGGGGTGCAACATTTATTTCAATCAAAAGATCTATGGGAGATCTTTCTGAAGCCTGATATTTTTTGTAAGCCCTAAGGGGCTGACACACTGATGTATATAAGGAATTTTTTTCCTTTTTGTAAATAGTTTTGATGTATGCTCTTCTGAAGTCTATGACCCTTTTGCAGTCCTCTCTTAGACTAGCAGGATTTTGTAACTCAATTTGGAACATAATATACAAAATCTACCTTGGTTACCATTGATGGTCCATCATTCTACCTTCTGATTCTTGTCAAGAATAGTGCATTCTTTTAAGTGATTCATTGGGCTACTTAGTGAAATTTTATCTTTCCTTATAGCTTTTGTTTCATGTCGTGCCTTTCTTTGCAGAAGTAGTATCATGTAGGTTACAAACTGTGTTTACTTAATCATGCACATGATCTTCTAGTTTGTGAAAATTTGCCTTTCCTTCTTGAAGGTATGTGCATGTCAAACCTGTTTAAATGTGTGATCTACAGGATCTTGTTGTGCAGTCCCATGGTTGTCACCAGTATGCAAGTGTAGCTCGAGTATCTCATTGTCCCTGTCATTTTGGTGCATCACCTTAGAGTTTAATTTTCATTTTTTTGCATTATCCCTCTCCCTTTCCCTTCAAAAAAGTTTAGTAGTTTTAGGTGACACCAAAGGAAGTTGGCCTTCTCTGGAGGTTGACCTTTGCTTACAAGAAACCCACATCTTTGGAGGTCTTCCAATGTTACACTGAGGCATTGGACATTAGGTTCAACAGGGTGCAGCTTCAGGCGATAACAGTTTTTGGCACGCCCGTTGGGACTCACTGTCGAACAGACAATTTGGAAATTATATGTCTAGTACTAGTTTTTGATATGCAACCAGTAAATTTCAGGCCTTTTAGAGGTAAAATATCAGCATATCATGGTGACTCCAACTTCATAACAACTGGTTCCAGCAACCTGTTGGTATGTGGCGACTGATCAAGCTATACTGTATAGCCCATGGTATATTGTACACCCCGGCCCCTATCCTTGCTAGGGTCTGGCCGGGCCAGGCCCCAGGCGGGGGTTCAGGGGCGGCATCCCCCAAAAAGCGAGGGTTTGGGGACGGTAGCCCTCGAGAAAAATATTCCTCCTACTTTTTCGCTTGATCACCAAAAAAGGAAAAAATCAATGAAAAAGGAAAAATCCGATTTTGTAGAACCCAAAACAAATCTGGAAGCTTCTAAGCTTGATAAAAAGGGGTTCGGATGGGTATTTTAGTATGATGAAAAATGTGATTATTCGCAAGATTGTAATAGGTTTTACACTGGATAATAAAAGTCTTGGATGGTTGTGGTTTGGTGGATGTAGCCCGGATTGGGTGAACCACGTTACATTATCTGTGTTATGATTTATTCTATTTGTGTTTTAGTTTCTCTGTCTATTAATTAAATTTGTATTTAATTGTTAGATATCTGCCATCTCTAACCCTAACATAGCCCAGGTGTCTACAATTAATAAGGTTTGATCTTTAGGCTTGTTATTCCTCGTCTTATCTTTGCAATGTCTAGTTATCAGTAATATAATGATTTTTCACCTCCATTCCATGAGAGTCATGTGTATGTGTCCTCCCATCAGCCATACTATGCAGAACAACCTGTTGTTTTTGTGTCAAATGACCCGATATCAGCAGATTACCAATATTTTCATCATGCTTTCCACCCTCCCACCCCTGCTCAATTCCCCTTGTAGCATATTAATTCCACTTTGAGCCAGCCTTGTAGCCTCCTGAGTCAGTCCCAAAATTCTAACAATGTGAATACCGAGTTGGGTAGCATCAAGGAGATTTTGTTGCAATTTCAAAGGCGGATGTTAGACATAGAAAGGGAAAATGAGTATAATAGGCAGCAGGAGGAGCTTTCTTATCAAGCTTATATTCATCAGCAGGAAGTTGAGACATAAAGAGGATCCCATTTAGTACAAGAATTTCAGAAAATTCAGTCTAACTCTCCTGAAGAACAACTTTCTCAAATGCCCCAATTAGCTACTTCCTTTTCAAATCCTTTCTTTGAGGAAGGACTTCACTACACGAGATTCAATGTTCCAGGCTTTGAACAGAATGAAACTTCTATCGAAAAGAAAGCAAAGGAGGAGAAACTTATTGATCAAGATGATTTAATCTTTTGGGAGAAGATTAAGAATGTGAATCCTTTGCATTTAGCCATTAAGTGTTATCAATTGTAGCAACAAAGGATTGAGCAGCAAGAGGACACTTGTTCCAAAGAATCCTTGACTGTTCTATCCAATCAGCAAGATCAACAAAGTAAGTCTTCTAATTCTTCAATTAAGCTCCCTAAGTTTGAAATTCCAAATTTTAGGAGTTATCATCTAGTGCAAAAGCCTGCAGTTGAGGAAACTTAGTCCATCATCCCTCAAGAGCAGCCCAATGATCAGGTGGGTTCAGTCATTATGGGGGAGGATAGAATCCCAAATCTGTTACATCTAGCTATGGAGGAATATAGAAGACAACAACAGCAAATGATTGAACAACAAGAAAGCATGGGTGGGTTGCTTGTTGACGATAATAAGCAAGACAATAGGGCCTCAATTTAGGAAGAACAGCCTTAGATTGAACCTGATATTATCCTCCAAGGTGGGAACTTTGATGTTTTTTAACATGTTGGGGTGGAAAAGCTACTGTTGAGTTTTTGGAGGAGGAAGGTAACTTTTATCCTTGTGAAGACTCAAAAGTAGTTGATAGTCATGATGAACTAGGACAACAGGTTCGTGAACTTGAACAAATGCTAAAATATCAGGAGGAGCCTAATGAGCCTGATTTGCAAGGTTATAACTGGTTGGACGAACTTCCATTTCATTGTACAGAGGGACCTAAGACTTCATCACCACTTGAATTGTTGTCTTCTTGCATTGAAAAAGACAAGCCTGAATCAGAATGTAACTCTTCCAGTGATGATGAGAATTATGAGCAGCTTCCATTCTGGTCTATAAAAGGGCCTGAGGTTGCTGAATTGATTGAAGATGTGATGGAGGAAGCTATCTCTTTGTTCTTTGTTGAAGAAATAGGTGTTCAGATGGTAGTTCATGAGCAAAAGATCAACAAGGAAAGTGCAAGCTTTTCCCTTACTAAAGGCTACCCTATCAGGCATCTAGCCAAAATGGAGACCAACAAAGATATTGATACCTTGCTTACACCCAAGCATGAGGGTACTGCTCAGGAGGAGTGCACTCAAGTCACCTTTCAACCTCAAAATTTGAATGTTTACATTCCATACGAAAAGGTTAGTAAGCTTAAATATGTTCTGCCAAAGATCTTGCAGCCATCTATTGAATTGTCATGCATGCTTCATTTCTCTTTCATTGTTCTCCAGCATGGCAAACATTGTAAATTTTTTAGAAAGGGTAGATATTTTACCCAACCTTTCAATGGGTTTGTTTGACCAATTTCTTATTGGTTAGTGTAGGGTAGGTTTAGATGCAGTTTATATTCCCTAAGTGTTGTTTTCAACACAGTTAAATAGTTTCCCTTCTGCAGTTTTTCTTATTTTCAATAAATTTCTAGGTGATCTATGTCTCAAGTTACAATGTACAAAGTCGTTCCAAGTCTGTTCCTAAATTTTCCCAATGACTCCATGCCCAATGGATAGGCCTAGGCTACTGGTCTTCATGTTTAGCAGGCAAACATCCAACAAAGATCACCAGAAATGTTACCCAATTTTCACCTACAGGCTTAATCAGGCAAGGAAAATTTGTGTTTCATATGTTCAAAAGGCCAGATGGGGGATTTTTGTGCAGGATTAAATCATGCATCTAATGCTAGGTCATAAGGAGCTCATTTGAAAGTATGCCTCAGTCAGTTTTGGCATAAAATCCATCAAAGAAGAAAGTTGGCAAGACCTCTCTGGTGTCTTGCCAACTAGTAATGCATTCCATTTGTCTAAAATACCAGTCGCCAAGACATTTGGGTTGCCATAAGTCTTGTGTGTCTCTCTGATGTGGATGTCTCACCGACAGTACCCCACAAAGTTGATCTCAGGAAAACGGTTTGCTTTCGGCAAGAGGTCTTGGTGATCATATAGAGTCTTGCCGATTAGCAGGGGTTTCGCTATCGGCATAAGGTCTTGCCAAAGGCCGGTGGTCTCACCAAAGATAAAGGGGTTCAGCGAGATGTCTTCCTGACCAGTGAGAGTCACGATGAAAGACAAAGAGGTCTCAATGACCCAGAAAGTCTCAGCGAAACAAAAGATTTGAAGCTCGGGGAGAATGAAGAGTTCGACGTGAGTCTCGGCGACCAGTGAAGTCTTCCGGACCAACAATAAGGTTTCGGCAAGAGATGTATTTAGTCTCACCGACTGAGTAAAGGGCCTTGATATGTTTTCCTTTGGCGGGAGTCTCCCTGACAACAAAAGGGCCTCACTGAGAAAAGGACTTCGGCAAGAGGTCTTGCCGAAGTAAGGTTGTCTCCCCGAAAAGAAAAGGAACTCACAGAAAGGCAAAGCATTTTCCAAAAGGTCCTAGCGACCAACTAAAGTCTCACCAAAGGGGCGTGGCTTTGGTATAAGGAATGAAGATCAGCGAGATGTCTCGCCGATACCAAAGGGTCTTTCCGATAACAAGATGGGCTCACCAAAAGATTTGAAGCTCGGTGCAAGGTCTTGTCGAAGGTCGATGGTCTTGTCGAAGGTCAATGGTCTTGCCGAAGATAAAGGAGTTTGGGGAGATGTCTTCCTAACTAATGAGAGTCACAGCGAAAGACAAAGAGGTCTCGGTGAATGGAGGGTGTCTCAGCAACAAAAAGGAGAGCTTGGGCAGACAAGAGGAGTTCACTATGAAGTCTTCCTGACTAGCAGAGTCTTTCCAAAAGAAATGAAGAGTCGGTGGAGTGAAATGTGTTCGGGGTGACATCAAGGTGTCTCACCAACAGAAGATGAAGGGCCTCAGGGTAACATTTTGCCTTCGGTAAAACATCTTGCCGACTCGGTAGAGTCTTGCTGACTAAAAAGGGAGCTTGGTAAGAGGTCTCTCTGATAACGATTATCTTGACGACCACGGAGGTGATATCAGTATGATCTTTTAGGCTCGCTAAGAGCTCTTAGTGACAGTTCCATATTGTGTCAATAGTTTCACAGGGTATAATCGCATTGGTGAGACACTTTTAGTGTCTCGTCGAGATGCGATTCTTTTTCAGGAGTTTTGACTGCCTACAGGAGTAGGCTCAACCAATCAGAGAAATCCAAAGCAAGCCGTGGTAGTAGAACCAGGTGCTAGGTGAAGGTGATTAATAGAAGGAAAAGCAACATGAGCTCAGGAGCATTCAAAGCAACTCAACTGCAGAGAGATTCAAAGGTGGACATGAGCAACATAATGAATGTGGTGGTTGTTGCTAAAAGATCTAAGGAGTTTCTCTAGGCAGTAGCTCTTCACCGACACACACAACAAGGACACGCAGGGGTGCAGCATTTATTTCAATCAAAAGATCTATGGGAGATCTTTCTAAGCCTGATATTTTTTGTAAGCCCTAAGGGGCCGACACACTGATGTATATAAGGCATTTTTTTCCTTTTTGTAAATAGTTCTGATGTATGCTCTTCTGAAGTCTGTGACCCTTTTACAGTCCTCTCTTAGACTAGCAGGATTCTGTAACTCAATTTGGAACATAATATACAAAATCTACCTTGGTTACCATTGATGGTCCATCATTCTACCTTCTGATTCTTTTCAAGAATAGTGCATTCTTTTAAGTGATTCATTGGGCTACTTAGTGAAATTTTCTCTTTCCTTATAGCTTTTGTTTCATGTCGTGCCTTTCTTTGCAGAAATAGTATCATGTAGGTTACAAACTGTGTTTACTTAATCATGCACATGATCTTCTAGTTTGTGAAAATTTTCCTTTCCTTCTTGAAGGTATGTGCATGTCAAACCTGTTTGAATGTGTGATCTACAAGATCTTGTTGTGCAGTCCCATGGCTGTCACTAGTATTCAAGTGTAGCTCAAGTATCTCATTGTCCCTATCATTTCGGTGCATCACCTTTGAGTTTAATTTTCATTTTTTTGCATTATCCCTCTCCCTTTCCCTTCAAAAAAGTTTAGTAGTTTTAGGTGACACCAAAGGAAGCTGGCCTTCTCCGGAGGTTGACCTATGCTTACAAGAAACCCACATCTTTGGAGGTCTTCCAATGTTACACTGAGGCGTTGGACATCAAGTTCAACAGGGTGCAACTTCAGGGGATAACAAGCACCAAGTTCCTTTCATTACCCTACTTTTTATTTTGTAATTAATTTTAAAAATATATTTTCTCTTCAATAAAAAAAATTAATTTAATTTCCTCCTTTATAATAATAAATCTTTCCTACAGGCCTTCAATTCATCATATGAATATGTAAATCACATTTTATATTTTCTCAATAGTACAATTTAAATGATATTTTCTATAAGTTTAATCCTCTTCTTTATATATATTGTTCTTGGTGTAAATCAAGTTCCTAGATTTACTTCCTCTACATCAAGTTTTATCACTAGTTTATTTCTTAACTTGAACCTATCATCCCCAACAAATAATCTCTCTAGGTCAACCATTCCTCTCAAGATTGTGTCTATCTTAGGTTAAATGATGTCAATCTTGAATAATATTTATTTTCCATTTTCCCTTTCCATGGTTTCCTTCCACTCAATCACTTGGTCATTATATTCTACAACATAATTGAAGAATCTAAAAATCTAGTCACTATCTTGGAAAAATTACCAATTATAAATATTGTTAAGGATTATAGGCCTAGTAATTACATCAATTCTATAAGTACACATGGGTGAATTCAATCCCTCAAAATGGGAAGTTTACATAGAAAGATTGTTGATTATACTATTTTCTAAACTTTCTACCCATTTTATACCAAAATCATCAAGCATTCCTACTATATTGTACATAAAAACTTTGAATTGCTTAATACATTGCTTTTTTACATTGTAAACATGTTTTATTTGAGGAAAAACTAATTCAAAATCACCAAATATCCTAAGGAATTTTAATGAAGGGTACCCCCCTTAAATACAATCACACATAATCAACAAAAACTTCAACAAGCATAAGATAGAGAAACATGCAACATTTATTATTATCTTCAATAAAAACAAGTACAAAAACTTGCAAATAAAAACTAAAAGGGTCGTGAGACCTCTTACTACAACAACATGGGCTGAAATACAATCAAGATATTAGACATACAAGTCTATAGTTGACAAAAACAGTGACCTATAGTAGCAACACCTACAACTAGAGCTAAAAATCTTCAACACTTTATTGAAAGCTAAAACTTCACCAATTTGCCTCCATCCTAAATGAGCTCGCTTTCCATTTTGTGATCAATTAATATCATTTAAACATAATAGAAGTTTAACTCCCATTTTGGCACCATGTGAATCCATCTATCCCTTTTTCTTAACCAAGATAGCTTAAGATAGCTTTAAAATTTTAAAATTAAAACATTAAGAAGCACAACTTTTGAGAGCCATAACTTTTCATCTAGGCACCTAATTGAGCCTGATGATGCCTACAATTCCTAGGCACACAGCCTTATGGGAAACTCAGTTAATGGGGGGACCAATTGTGCTAAACTAAGTAACCTCTAGGTTTTAAAGAAGTCAACTCTTCCATGTATTGAGGGGTGAAAAGGGAAAAGGAAGCAGATATATTAAAATAAAATCTAGCCTAAGGTGATGCGCCAAGATTTAAGTAAATAGGAATAGGAAATCTTCCTTTTGGGTGAGATTTGAAGGCCGGCACAATAGTTTATGTGTCCAAAATAACAGAAAGTAGAGATAAAATTATTAATAAATTAATCAAATGGTATAATATGACTTCCATATGCATTCACTGAACAAGAAAAGTACAAACATGATCTGAACAATGAAATTATATTGAAATTATGAAAGCTTTGGTGATAAACTACTCATTACAACAATACTAGAACAGTATAATGTTTTATCAATTAACCAAGAAAATAGAAAGGTTGAACAGATTGGCACAGTCTATTAGTCTTAATTCAATAATCTTAAAAATAGTACAAAGGTTGAGTCTCTTTATCTTTTTTCTGTGTATTTTTGAACCCTTTTTCAAAGACATTGAGTAGTATATATAGATCCTTCCACCGCCTGAATGCTGGATAACAAAAAAGATTCCCCAGGCACATGTCGTGTCGCTCCTTGCAATGATTCTCAAAGACCGGCGCAACAGAAAGATTCTAAAATGTGGCATTCAGTTTCCTCAAACAAACTGTGCCCTTCTACAAATGATGGATGTGGTCTGAAAGTGAAAGCAGTAGAAATCTCCTGAAGACATGTGTCAACTGCCCAAAGAGTCGGTTAGGACACATGGTGTAGAGGCGGGGCCTCTCATTCATTTATCCTTCCCTTGCGACCATGATCCTTGTGGAGATGACACGTGGTGCGGTCTGTGCTCAAAGCCTTAATTACAAGGTCCACCAAAAAGGTGCCCGTGGAGGATGCGACGTGGCACACGGGCAGAGTTCAGAGAAGAAGTAAGGGAAAAGAGTTCCCAAATGCATGCGCAACTGACACGTGGCGCAAGCAAATGAAGGCACCACCAAAAGAGAGCTCAGAAATATGCAAACATACAAAACGTGGGTCGGGGTCAATACAAAACCAACACAATCAACCCGGAGGGAGCTTCCAAGATTATTAAATCCATGGCTTTTGGTGACTAACAAGGGAATTTTGCCTACAGAATGAGAACCCAAAAATCTTGGTTCCAAGACCAGAGCCTTATCCATTGGGAAATATTCAGAGCTTTGAAAGGGAAATTTATAGAGGTAGCCAATTGGCCTTGGATGGCATCGATAAGGCACGCAGATGCTCTTGTGCCTCATGCATATTCATAATTTCCTTAAACGGAAGCTCCATGGAGATCCCTGTCCCAGACTCAAGCTGGAAAAGAATTTGCGCTATCTGATGGATGGCACTTTCAATGTCCGCTACTAATCTATTTTAAGGATCTATGATAGTTGCTTCAAATGCTTACGTTAACAATTACAAACCAAAGGTGCTTAATTAAAACTTAACACACAATAAAATTAAATTAACGAAATTACAAAGAGATCAAAGAAAGAACAGAAAGAGAGAGAGAAAGAGAGTGCAAATGAAATTGATAATGGAGTTTGTTGTTTGAAATGACTACGTCTCCTGGCCCCTCTCCAATGAGTGGACTGATCCAATTATTCCTCCAGAATTTTGGTTACATTCATTGGAAAAACCTCCCCTTGGTTTACAAAGAAATTTACAAATGCACTTCCAAAGTGCGTGGAAACAAGCTTCTCCAAAAGCACGGAAATACAATAATTTCTCCAAGGAAAACAATCTCTCACACTTGCAAAATTCTTCCCAAATCACTAGCCTTCACACCCCCATTCTACCCCTTTTTATATTACATTTTTGCCAAAATTGGTGTAAAACCAATTAACTACCCAATCTCCCTTACATAGAGAAAATTCCAATAATATCCCCTTCTTATGATTCCCAAAAGGATAATATCCCCTCAAGATAATTTCTTTTTCCATTTGAATGGTTACGAAGGGATTTATTCCCTATTAATTTGGGGATGTAGTTTGAATAGGCTCCATAATTTAGGAATAATATTCCTAATATTTCCTAATAGAGCGATATAAAATTTCCATGGTTTAAAAATTTATGAAATAGCCTTATTTTAAGGCATTTTATGGCAAAAATTAATTAAGTTTTAGAGAGAATGGGGGGTGGAGGTCCCACCACACTCCCCTCCTCTTTATCTCCTCCTTTAAGTGGGGGATGTGTTTCGCATTAAGGTGGGTCACCCCCATACCATGGGTGGCACCCCACTTAATGTGGGCCACCCCTCATGGATGGGTGGGGCCAATCTTATTTTTAAAAAATATATATACTTTATTTTTTATTTAATATATATATTTTTTTTTTAATTTGATTTTTAATTTTTGCCAAAATAATTTTTGCCACATGGAGGGATGAGGTATTGCCATATGTCAAAGGTTGATTGGCCATTGGGTTGACTAGGCACTGACGTCATTGAGTTGACCCAATCTTTGACCTTCCATAACTTCACCATACGGACTTCATTTTCTGTGAAACAAACTCCGTCAAAATCGTGATGATGAGCACTTCACAATGGTGCTAACTTTGACTAGTTTTGATGACTTTGATTTTTCCCTTTTTTCTGGCCTAGTTCTGAGAGTTGACCAAAGGTTTGACCATATATATCTTGAGCTCTGGGACTCCAATTGACTCCATTCGAGATGTGTTGGAGTTAGGGTCTTGAGCATTTTCTGATGATGCTGAAACTGGAGAAAAATGGAGAATTTCAAAATTGACAAAAAATCCTCTGAATCAGTCCTCCCCACTAGAGAGCTTTTGGACCTCCGAAAGCCGGTCACTCGAAAAGTAAGTGAGGGTAAAGTTCCCTCGCTTTACCAATCTCCATCCACTTTTCCTTGCTTGGATGCATCCCTTTTAGCCCCACTCAAAGGTATTCAACTACTCCTCTTCGTGAAGTCCTGGTGCTCCTGTCGAGGATAACATCTTTAGGGAACTCTGACATGTACTCTAGTGAAAGGTCATCAACTGATGGAACTTGCACTTCAGCTTCCTCATCTAGTATCATTGGACGTTCGTACAACTTCAAGTTCTCAACATTAACTACCGAGTAAATCTACATGTATGGAGGAAGATTAAGGTAGAAGGCATTTGTGCCAATCTTTTCCAGAATTTTGAATGGACCATATATGATCGGCTTGAGCTTCCTTCCTTCACCTTGCATTATTTCCTTGCTTATGTGTAACCAAACTTTATCTCCAACTTGAAAATGATGATTTTTGCGATGCTTTTCATGATAAGCCTTGTACTTTGCTTGACTCTTTTCCAATTGTGCTTCTACTGCTTGATGAACTGCTTGGACCTTCTGGATGAACTTTAAAGCCCTTTCTACATAAGGTGTCTATCTTCAACATCATTTGTTCCAAAAGTGAATTCCATTGGTTTCTTTGGAAAGTAATCGAAGCAAGTCTCAAAAGGAGACCTCTTTGTAGAAGAATGGGTTGCATGGTTTAGGCATGTTGCACATAATGAAGACTTTCATCCCACAACTTAGGATGTTTGCTACAATATCCTCTAAGCAAATACACAACTGTCATGTTGACTACCTCTGTCTATCCATCGGTTTGCGGATGAAAAGTTGTACTCTTTTTCAATTTAGTATCCATAAGTCCCCATAAGACTGACCAAAACTCCCCAAGGGATCGAGAATCTCGATCTGATACAATGGAAGTGGGTAACCCAAAGTAAACCCCTACAAACTGAAAAACATGTATGAGTTGTCAGTTCAGCAATCACTTGCTTTTTACATGGCATAAGAATACACATCTTGCTAAATCAATCAACTACTATATACAAATAGTCATGCCCTTTCCTAGACATAGGTAACCCCCCGACAAAATCCATAGATACACTTTCCCATGGTCGGGACGGTACAGGTAAAGGTGTGTACAACCCCAATTTCCTATTACTTGGTTTGCTAGTTGCACACATCCCACACCCCTTAATATATTTTGTTACAATTTCTTGCATTCGAGGCCAGTAGCAATATTTCTATAGTTGTGCCAAAGTTTTACTAACCCCAAAATGTCCTGGAATTAGTGATGTGTGTGCCTCTCTGATTACATGTTCTTGTTCATTCTTTGGAATGCATAATTTTCCTAAGTGATACAAGAGTTTATCATGCACATAGTAATCATTTTCTTCTACTTGTTTTCCTTGAATTAGACCTGCATAGATATCCTTAAAATTTTCATTAGTAGCATATTGTTCTTCAAAACTTGCATGAATCATAGAACTATTTTGTAAGAATTATCAAAGCATTAGAAACTGGAGGTCTAGAAAGCATATCTGCTATTTTGTTATGGGCTCCTTTCTTATACTTAAGGACTAAGTGAAACTGCAGTAAAAATCCCATCCACCAAAAATGCCTACTTTCTTGCAACTTAGTTTGTGAATGCAAATATTGCAATGGTTGTTGATCGGTATGGATTATTGTTTCCTTGCCCATTATATAATGTTTCCATTTCTTAACACTCTGTACTAAAGCATAAAGTTCTTTATCGTAAGTTGGATAATTACTTATTGTGCCAGAAAAAGTTTCAGAGTGGTAATAGATCAGCTTACCTCCTTGTGTCAATACTGCTTCCATGGAAAATCCGCTCGCATTTGTTTTGATCTTGAATGGTCGGTGCAAATCTGGTAGAGCTAGGACTAGTGTGGTACTTAACTTTTCCTTCAGTGTGTCAAAGGCCTTCTGTTGTGGTCCTCCCAACTGAAAATTTATCTTTGTACTTTTTAATGCATGCAACAGTGATGTGATGAAGGAGAAGTTTGCAATAAACTTCCTCCAATACTAGACAGCACCCAAAAAAACTCTTGACTTCAATTACAATACTTGGCTTAGGCCAGTTACAATTGCCTTGACCTTCGCAGGGTCGACTTTCAATTGACCATTCCCTACAATATAACCTAAGTACACAAGAGATGTCCTTGCAAACTCGCATTTAGACATCTTTACATAGAGTTTTTCTTTTCTTAGTAGATCAAAAAAAAAAATTTAACATGACTTACATGGTCTTCCCAAGACTTGCTAAAAACTAGGATATCATCAAGATATACAATAACAAAATCATCAATGTAAGGATGGAAGATTTCATTCACGACTCACATGAATGTGGCAGGTGCATTAGTAAGCCCGAAGGGCATAACCAGCCATTCATAAAGTCCTTGTTTTGTCTTGAAAGTGGTTTTCCAAATATCATCCTCTGCAATTCTAATCTGATGATAACCACTTCACAAATCTAATTTAGAGAATTAAATTGCATGCTTAAGTTGATCAAGCAAGTCATCAATTCTAGGAAGCGAATACATATTGTTTATGGTGATTATGTTCAGTGCCCTGAAGTCGATGCACATCCTCCATGTTCCATCTTTCTTTGGAACCAAAACAATCAAAGAACCACAAGGTGATGTGCTTGGACAAATCACTCCTTTGTCAACAAACTCCTGAACTTGCTTTTTGATTTCTTCATTTTGCATGACAGACAAATGGTACATGCCAATATTAGGTAGTGGTGCATCCTACTTCAATTGAATTTCATGTTGAATATCTCTTTTAGGAGGCAATACTTTTGGTTCTTGAAACAATTCATCATAAGTGGATACAACTTTGACCAATTCAGCCTTATGTTTAGGATCACTTACTTTAAACACCTCAGATGTTTCATCTTCTTTGGCCTTAACAAGCATTAACACAAAGTTTTTACTGGAGTTCACTAATCTTTTCATCTGACCAGCGTTAACTAATGCAAGACTAGTTTTAACTTTGTGTGCACGTACAATATATTCAATCCCATCCTTAAATAGGTGATACTTTTTTTCTTCCCTAAAGAAGATAACTTTACGATCATACAAATATGGACTTCCTAACACAAGTCTACAAATATCTAAAGGTACAACATCCGCTACAACCTCATCTTTAAAGTTTGCAGTGATTGCAAAACTAAGCTTACATTGTTTCGTGACTTGTAACTGTGCATCATTACAAACCCATCCCAAAGGGTATGGCTTCAGAGGAGGAGTTATAGTCAGATTTAGCTTTTTAACAACGTCTTCAAATATGAGATTAACTTGTGAACCCGTGTCAAATAAAGTATCAACCTTAGTGTGTTTAGTTATCACACAGATATGAAATAGTTCATTCCTCTGCTTATCTACTTCAGGTTGCTTACTTGTACTTGTAGAAATACTTGATTCAGATGCAAGAGATATACCTTTGTTTTTACCTTGAATTCTAGTGGCAGTTATCTTCATCTCATCCCCGGAATCAGATCCAAGATCCTATTGTGTTACAACAGTTGTCTTCTGCTTCCCTTTGTTTCCACTATACCTCTTTGGCCTAAGTTCTAGATGTAGTTTCCAACACTTAGAATCTTCGTGTCCTTATTTCTTACAATGAGAACAAGTGGGTTTTTCACCCTCTTTATTTACCATGGTTGTCTTTTTTCCTTTTCCGATATCTTTACCCTTAGGTTTCCCCTCAAACTTATATGGTTTCTTTGAGAAATTATCACTAAAAGTGTTCTTACCCCTCGACTCTAAATGAGTGGCTTGGACTAACACTTCATCCAAATTATTAGGACTCAACATTAGAATAGTATGTCTTAGGTAAGAATGCAAACCACCTATGTACTTGAGTAATTTATCCTAAGTATACAATGGAACATTTAAAGCAATAGCATGTTTTATAAACTCATGAGTGTAATCTTGGATAGACTGACCCTTACCTTGCCTAAAGGTTTTCCAATTCATGGTTAATTGTTGCATATAACCTAAAGGATAAAACTATTTTTTAAGGGAAACAATAAATTTCATCCAAGTCATATTGACCTTACCATGGAAAGTAATTTCCTCCCGAGTCCTACTCTCCCACCAAGTGCGAGTTGTACCTCCCAACCGGAGAGTGGCTAACTGGATCATAGAAGCATCTTCTATTAGGCCTTGAATCCTACAATAGACTTCTACTTGCTAGATCTAATCATCTAACTTTTTGGCATTTAACTCACCACAATACTTAGGCAACTCAAATTTTACATCAAGTTTAATAATAGGCTTAGACTTTCTTTTGAAAGGATTAATAGTAGTAGAAGAGGAAGAAGGAGAAGGAGAAGATGGAGAAGAAGGGGAAGATGGAGGAGATGGAGCTTCTGGATCTTTTCCTCCTTTGTCCTTTTGATCTTCCTTCTTTTCTTGCTTCCACAAATCTCCTTTTTTGCGCTTCTTCTTTTCCACATACAACTCTTCCACCATAGCCTTCATTTCAAGGAAGACTCGCCGGAAAGACTTATCATCAAGCTCTTGCTCAGTGCTTTTCCCAACATCAATTTTATCCATTGTTGGTGAAGTCCTTCGTTTTCCAATCTCAAGATTGTATTCTTCAAGTTTGCCTTTGCCTTGTTGAAGCTTCGAGTGTGTAAGCATTCAAATCTGCAATACTAGTCAAAACACAACTCTAATACCAATTTGATTTGTTTTAAGGATCTATGAAAGTTGCTTTGAATGCTTACGTTAACAATTACAAACCAAAGGTGCTTAATTAAAACTTAACACACAACAAAATTAAATTAACGAAATTACAAAGAGATCAAAGAAAGAAGAGAATGAGAGAGAAAGAGAGTGCAAACGAAATTGATAACGGAGTTCGTCGTTTGAAACGACTATGTCTTTGGGCCCCTCTCCAATGAGTGGACCGATCCAATTATTTCTCTAGAATTTTGGTTACATTCGTTGGCAAAACCTCCTCTTGGTTTTGTAAATAAATTTACAAATGCACTTCCAAAGTGCGTGGAAACAAGCTTCTCCAAAAGCATGAAAATACAATAATTTATCCAAGGAAAACAATCTCACACTTGCAAAATTCTTCCCAAATCACTTGCCTTCACACCCCTATTCTACCCCTTTTTATATTACATTTTTTCCAAAATTGTTGTTAAACCAATTAACTACCCAATCAGCCTTACATAGAGAAAATTCCAATAATATCCCCTTCTTATGATTCTCGGAAGGATAATATCCCCTCAAGATAATTTATTTTTCCATTTGAATGGTTATGAAGGGATTTATTCCCTAATAGTTTGGGGATGTAGTTTGAATAGACTCCTTAATTTAGGAATAATATTCCTAATATTCCCAAATAGAGGGGTATAAAATTTCCATGGTTTAAAAATTTATGAAATAGCCTTATTTTAAGGCATTTTATGGCAAAAATTAATTAAGTTTTAGAGAGAATGGGGGGTGGTGGTCCCACCACACTCCCCTCCTCTTTATCTCCTCCTTTAAGTGGGGGATGCATTCCCCATTAAGGTGGGTCTCCCCCCATACCATGGGTGGTGCCCCACTTAATGTGGGCCACCCCTCATGGATGGGTGGGGCCCATCTTTTTTTTTTTTAATATATACTTTATTTTTTATTTAATATATATATTTTTTAATTTGATTTTTATTTTTTTCCAAAATAATTTTTGCCACATGGAGGGATGAGGTATTGCCATATGTCAAGAGTTGATTGGCCATTGGGTTGATTGGGCACTGACGTCATCGAGTTGACCCAATCTTTGACCTTCCATAACTTTTCCATATGGACTTCGTTTTCCGTGAAACAAACTCTGTCAAAATCGTGATGATGAGCACTTTACAATGGTGTTGACTTTGACCAATTTTGATGACTTTGATTTTTGCTCTTTTTTTGGCCTGGTTCTGAGAGTTGACCAAAGGTTTGACCATATATATCTTGAGCTCTGGGACTCCAATTGACTCCGTTCGAGATATGTTGGAGTCAGGGTCCCAAGCACTTTTTGATGATGTCAAAACTAGAGAAAAATGGAGAATTTCAAAATTGACAAAAAATCCTTTGGATCGGCTACCGTGGGAGGTTGATTGAATGATTGGAAAGCATATAGATCTTGTTGCTTTTCCCTGATCCTGCAGCAATATACTCCACTGTGGCCACTGATTGGTTAGAGAGAAAGGGGGAGGGCAAGCCCATCTGAGTCAATTGGGAGAATTGCATCTGCATAGTATTCATAGTCTGACTTAGTGTGATCGAGCAATTGTTAGCTTGAATGATCACTGCATGATAATGGATGAATTCCTTCGCCCTTTTTGTAGTCGATCTTTGGTCACCTTTTCAACAATAAATTGTGGAACCTGTTCAATTGTGCCATGCACTTCCCTGCTTAATTTTTTTGCATCTGCCAAGAATTGTAGTGTCGTTTGCAGGGACAAACATAAATACTTGAATTTCTCCCAGTAGGAGACATAGTTTTTGAGCCACCAAAAGAAGATTTGATTAAGGAACAAATGGTTGGGAAGGAATTTTCAAAAGATTTATCTCAAACTACTTCGACCCGCTTTCTTCCATCAACTCATCAATTTGCTTGTCCAATGCATTGAGTCGTTCCTATAGAGTTGTCAACTCTGTATCTTTGTTTCTCAATAGCTCCTCAGCTTGACTTTAGGTTCCACATTCCTTTTCCAAAGAGATCTTCATTTCTTTGATCTCATTTTTAAATTGATCTTGTTGGTTCTAAAGCTTCTAATCCTTTTGTTGCATTTCTTTCTCCAATCGAGCTTGTTGATCCTGAAGCTCCTTATTTTTCCCCTATAGACTAGCAACTAGGTTGGGATCCTGGGACTGGAACTTTGCAAGTTCCTCCTATAGTTTGGCATTTTTTGCCTATGCTTGTTGAGACAAGCGTGCAATTTTAGTGTCCTTATTCTTTTCCTTCTTCTATAGGATCTCCACTCTTTCTTTATCATTCTTGAGCTCTTCTTCCCTCTTTTTAGTTGACAACTATGCTTCAAAAAGTTTATAGTCACAACCTATTGTGTTTCCTCCATTAGCTCAACTTTGTCTTGTGGTTGAGTTGAGTGTAGATCGGTCCATATGGCATGGATTGTATAATCCTTGGGTTGCATCTGCCCTTGAGGTTTGATGGTGTTAGGAAACATAGTTGCAAACGTTATCAATCCTTGAACCTCATTAAAGAGGGTCTGCATGAATGGTTCAGAAATTTTTGTGGCATCCTTTTCCTTTCTTTTTTGGGCTCTTCTAGCCTGTGTTGCCTTAGTCATGACATTTTGCCTAAAAAATTTGCTAGTGATCTAATTTTTTTGTTGACAAAGGGTGCACCAAGAGGAAGAGAAAAAGGGCATGAAATCATCATGAATTCAGATGATGTCTAATTTGGAAGAGTTTCCATCAATGGGGAGAAAGCGGGAATGCTATATTAAGTTTCGGTTGGGGAAGCGACGGAAGGACTCATAAGGGGTAGTGGCGGTAGCAAAGATGCAAAGCTCACCATCTGTTGGGTAGGTTGAGTCAGAGCCAACATGACGGAAGAAAAAAGGTTTGCAATAGGGGGTTCAAATTGGGCCCCAACAAAATATGGTAAAGACCACTAGGGAGTAAAAGCTACCTATCCCATTGGAGAGAAGGAAGATTGATAGGAACCTCCCGCGGATGCAGAAGCAAAAAATGATAGGCCAAAATTTGAGGTGATCGGAGACACAAACGCAATAGGGTTAACCAAAGACTGAGATGTGAGAAGGGGAAAGAAAGATACCTATGTTGTTGAAGACTCTGACCCCTAGCTTGTCGTCATAGGTACTTGTGAGCTTTCTTCTGGAGTGGTATCGGTTGCAGCCTCTTCTTGGGTGGAAAATTTTCCACATCTATGACCACTTGAGATTGTTGAACCACTCTAGGTCTCTTAGTAGCCCATGTATGTGGTAGCATGACTATTGTATGGGATTTAATTACTTGTGTGCTCAATGGAGTTTCACGAGGTCCTTCCACTGCTTTTCCACCCCTGTGTAATTTGAGCTTTCTTTGCCTCTATGGCTTTGAATATTGCAACTGCTTCCTCCCATTCCATTTCCTCATCTTCCTTAGCATGTGTTTCATCATGCTATCTATTCCATATATCATCAAATATTCCATCCATATTTGGCTCCTAGAACTTGGCATCAAGACATTTGGTCTCTTCACAATAAACCCAGAAGTGGGTGATTTTCTCCTCACTCCACTGGTGGTTCTTGGCCAATTCATTATAGAGGGTGGCCCCAATTTTGCACTTGTCACTGGTTTTGTCCAAAGGTAAATAAAAAGATAACCATGGTAGCCTTCCTATTTATGTGGGAATATAGGCTAAGTGTACAAAGAGACTTCGGTTCCCCGTCAGCAGACTTCACCGAGCCTCCCAGTAGGGTTGAGATCTATGAGTCACTTTAATGTTTAGATCCACTAAGTCATCATTAGGATTATATTCCCATTTGTCACAAATCAACACCAGACCCAGATGAGCAAGCTTCACAATTAGCAGACCTTATGACTGCTTCTTCTCCATTACTACAGTACTAAAGCTTAAGGGGCATTTGAAAAATAATTTTTGATGCTTTCCCCCACAAAATTTTTTGTCTATAATTGCTAGTTGCCTAAACACCTCAAGGGCCAACACCCTATTTTTCACACAGACCGGAAACCAGAACAGTTCCTCAGTAAAACCATGCATCCTGACAAATGAAAAATCCTCTCTGAGGAACCAGTCACAAGGAGGAACAAAATATTGCATCCATCTCACTTGCTCAGCAAAGAACCGATAATAGCCAACCTCACCCTCTTTATTAAAATCTTGTAATATTGGAGTCAAGAAAGACTCGAAAAATGCATAATAATCATGAGTCACAAAAAGGAGATGGTTCCACATAGAAACCAACTTCCTCACCCCATTTTCATCAAAGGTAGACAAACCCATATGGTTTTTAAAGAAATCAAGGTTTTGGTGTAAATACATATGAGCAAGAAAAGAAGAAAACCTAAATCTATACTGCATGTGATACTCCTTCAATTGGTCCAGCATCTCCTGAACAATGGCTTCTACAAAGTCATACTAGAATAGGGTATGTTGTTTTCTTAACTGAAAACCCAAACCCATTTGAAACTCCTACACCGTTTTGTCACTGTTTAGGTTGCAAATGAAATCCAACATAGAGAAGACATCTTGCATGTCTAAGTTGAAACCACTATTCCCAACTGGAAACTACAATCAGTGCTTATCTTCCTTGGGCCTTTTTTTTTCTTGATTATGAAAACTTTGAGCATGGTTTCTGATACTCTAAAATGTGTCCAATTGGTTCATGATGAATGTCTCAAGCGCTTCTCCACTATGCCTCATCAGAATACATAGCATGTCCCTAATAGCATCAACGATAATCACTACTCTCAAGTTCTAGCCTTCTATGATGCCTATATCTAAATTGAAATTTTGAGTGCATTCATGAACCAACTCTAGGCGGTGATGCACTAAGGGAACCATATATTGCAAAAGACCGCAGAACCACAACTTGTACCCCAAAGAGTCTTTGTTATTAGCCTCGGCTTTTTTCATTCATTCACAAGTTGCCTCCCTAAGATTCTTAGGGTTGGTTTTGAGCTCAAGGTCATGGATATTGTCCCAATCTTCCACTATCTAGACTTTGTTCCTATGGGCAGTCTTTTGCATGACCTATGTGTGAGGCCATTTTAGTTTTTTCGGCATCTTAGGTGAGGTGTAAGAGATGTCACTGAAAACATGGGCCATTGGTGCTGTCAAGATGGCATTTGATAAGCATCTGACCATTTCTTGTGTTGCTATTTCAAGATTCCATGCCATTTTAGGGTTCTATGAAAACTTTTACCAATGCTAAATTTCTCTCTGCAACTCACACTTGAATTTTTCTCAACGAACTGTGTACTGAAAATTCTTCGCAGTGTTATTCTTTTGCTTGCAACATTACCCTTTTCTTAAATAGGAGTTAGAAACAATGACTATTTTTAGCAATAAATTTGGCACATACCATTGACTCTTTCATTCATGCGAAATGAATTCCTACCCTTTAGAAAAGGCATTAATTCATAATGATGATTAGCCATCATGTCCTACGGTGCCATCTCTTGGGAAATTGAGTTGGAAATTGAAGGCGTATGAAACCTTTCTCATGCTTTTTCATTTAATAACTTTAGAAGAATGATTAAGAAAAAGGGCATAATGAATACACAAAGAGATTTTGAGTTGATCTTTCAAGACTAAAAAGCATCCACAGCTTGACACTTAGCACTTTACCATGCAAACTACCACTTGCACTTGCGTAAGTTTTAGCTGATTAATTACCCCATCTTAATTCGCACACAGCAAACACAACCTAGTGGGATTTTTGAGTTTGTACCTCAATCAACATCATGCTTATTGCACATATTGTACCCCAGCTACCTCTATAGATAAACCTAAAGATAACCACAAAATTCATACTTGGTAATTGGGCTTATTGATAGAGGCAATGGATAATCCCATTAGGTTAACTAGCAATAGGTCTTAGGCAACTTTCCTAGGAGAAGTTTCCAATAGGCGTTTGAAGTGTATGACAAAGAATAAGCATTTCTTAGCCATAGTTGCAATGAAATGGATGCTAGGAAAATACTGTATAGAATATGAGGACAAATATCGAGTGAATACTAATATTTTTTCACACTTTTTTGCCTCTCTGCTAGATATTCAGGTACCGAAACTGATGATACTAAGGCTTACCATGGAGATTTTTCCCAAGGATTATCTTAGAGGCCTTGGAGAAATTGTAATGAATGTCGTGTAAGGCCTTGGTATTCCAATAACAAGTGACCTTCATCGTCATATTGAAGAGGATGTGATGGTGCCTTGGGTGCAATTTTTGAGCGGATTTCGCATGATGACTATTGGGGAACACTGTTAGAGGGTGTCTTGTGCTTGCCACTTCTTGCTAAGGTGCTACAATGTAGAGCTTTTCTACGATGTGGAGTGGTATACTAATTTCAAAAACTTGGTGTATCCTCCACTTGTTGTTGTTGTTATTGAAGCTCATGTTGTTCCTGTTGACCCTACTGCTCTTGTTGATGATGAAGCTCCTATTGTTCCTGTTGACCCTGCTGAATGAATGAAATCTTTTCTCCTCTCTTTTTTTGTATATATATCTTGAAAATCTTCTTAATATATATATTCTCAAAAATCTTGGCCTAAGAGCCATTTTGAATTATAATATCCCAAAGTAAATATTACCATATAATGAATATATAGTTCTTTTTTCAAGTTTTTCTCTCTATTGCTTTTGGATTCTTTCATGCTTTAAAGGGTTCTACTAAAATAAAGACTCAACCAAACAAAACGCACAAAAAATATTTACATATTTATACTGTTAAAGGGTTAATAAAGCTAATTAAAAAGTTTGAGGTGAATTCCATTGACAGGAATTCCCAATGCTTCTTTTTCCATATTCTCTAATTTAAATGCATTATGTTGCTTGCATTTAATGATGCGAAAAGGACCCTCCCACAAACTATCAAATTTTCCATGTTGGCCAGGCTTTGCAGCTCTCTCATTGAATTTGAGTAGCAAATCTCCACACTTAAGACCTTGGTCAGAGGTTTTCTTGTCAAACCACTTCTTAACCACCTGTTAACGGTTACACATGGTCGTTAGTGCATTTTCCCTTTTTTGTTGTACCTCTAATAGTTCAGCTAATCGGACCTCCATGGCTCTATTTTTTTCTACCTCCAAAGACTTAAGCAATTCATGTAGTGCAAGAATTTTCATAGAAATGGGCAATAGTGCTTCCTTCATGTATACTAGCTTGTACGATGAAGTCTTTAAGACTTGCTTGGGAGTTATGCAATCTGCCCAGAGCGCTGCTTTGAGGTTCCTATGCCACTCTCTTTGATGCTCTGACCCTATTCTTTTGATGAGTCAAACTAAATTCATATTAGTCAACTCAGTTAGACTATTCCCTATAGGTAATAATTCAAAGACGTCTTTAGGAATATTCCATGCTTAAGTGTAAATTGGCATACCTTGAAACCTAGGAAGGCTTTTGCGTTGTCAGAGATGATGGTCTTGGGCGGGCCAAACCTTGTTACCAGTTCGTTGAGGAAGTTTACAATCTCTGCCTTAGTCGCATTCTTCAGGGGCATGGCCTCAACCCATCTGGTAAAATAATTTGTGGTCATAAGGATCCATTTATGCCTGGCACTAGAGGTGAGATTAATCATTCCAATGAAATTGATCCCCCATTGCTTAAAGGGCTCTTCATCCGCTATCAGATTCAAAGGCATTGTCGAGTTCTTCCTCCTCGCGAAGAAATGGTATTATTTGTAGGATTTAACTAGAGAGTGTGCATCATTAAATAGTGTAGGCCAGAAATACCCTACACACATAATTTTAATGGTAATGATCTTAGCAAAGAAATGTCCACCCACGGGATTGCTATGGAATATGTCTAGAATTTTTTGTGCCTACTCTTGAGTTACACACCACAGAAGAATGCCATTGAAATTCCTCTTGAAAAGAACCCCTTTAATGAGCACATACCCATTGTTTTGTAGTCGATAAAACCATTTTTTCTAAGAAGGGAGGCCCACCAGATATTTCCCTGTTTGCATAAACCTCATTATGTCTGCCAACTAGCAACCTTCGGACTCAGATTCATTTAGTAGAACTAGCTCGAGTTATTCCTCCTTAGTTGCCACCTCTTCATCACATGCCAAATATTCACATAATCCTCTCCCCTTTATGGTCTTTGTTGGACAGACATCAATGTCATAATCAAGGATCTTGGTTATCCAATTGGCCCTTTCTTTGGTGATTTCTCCCTCCATAATGTACCACACACACTGGAATGCGCTACATATACGACCACCTTACTACAAGCAATGAGGTTTCAAAAAAAATTGAGCCACTTAACAATGGTGAACACCTTCCTCTCGATGAAGTTATACTTCATCTCATAGTCTTTAAAGGTCTAGGAGTGAAAGGCTATTAAATTTCTCCCTTTCCTTCATCATTCTTTTGGGTCAAAACCGTAGCGATGCTAGATTTGCTACTGAACACATACATTATAAAGTCCTTTGACAAGTCTGGGTTCACCAGCATAGGAGCTAAGGAAATAGCTTCATTGACCTTATAAAAGGCTTCTCTTGCCTCTCTTGTCCATTTAAACAATTGATCCTTCTTGAGCATCAGGGTGATAGGTTTAATTAAACCTACAAAATCTGAAATGAATTTGCTTACAAAATTTACCTTCCCCAGGAAGGACTAAACTCCCTTTTTGTTTACTGGTAGGGGAAGTTCCTTGATAGCCTTCACCTAATCCGGATCAATAGCAACTCCATCTTTGGACACTACATGCCCCAATAATTTTCCTTGAGGCACTCCGAAAACACATTTTTTTGGGTTCAGGGATATCCCGAACTCCTGGCATTTTTAAAAACCATTTCAAGATTATCAAAATGATCAACTTTTGACTTAGATAATACAGTAAGATCATCCAAGTAGATCAAGATGATCTTATTAATCAATTCTCTAAAGGAAATGTCCATTGCTCACTGGAAAGTGGCTCATGCATTTGAGAGGTTGAAGGGCATTTTTACATAGGTAAACATTCCCCACTTAGTATTGAATGTTGTTTTGTGTTAGTCCTCCTCTTTGACCCAGATCTGGTTGTAACCAGAGAAGTCATCCAATAAAGAAAACATTTCCAAGCTAGCCATTGTTTGCAAGATTGATTCCATGGAAGGCAATGGGTAGTGGTCCTTCAGGTATGCCCTATTCAGATCCCAGAAAATCAACATAGAGGTGGATGTCCCCATTTTTCTTTCAAACTAGAACCAGGTTGGATACCCATGTACTATGCTTGATTGAAAAGACAATTTAGGAGTGGATTAGCTTCCTCAGCTCTTGTGCCATTAGTGCCTCAATTTTTGGGTTTACTGGCCTTTGCTTCTAGCAGACAGGTTTTACTCCTTCCGTCAGTTCTATGGTATGCTGGATTACTTCGGGATCATATCCCTTGAGGTCATCCTATGACTAGGCTACTACTCCTTTATATTTTTCACAAAAATGCATGAGCCTACCTTTATCGTGTTGCGGAACATCCTTCTCGACCTAAAGCCTCCTTCCATCTCTAACCTAAAGATCTACATAGTCGCCCTTGTCCGCTACAAACTTCCTCTTGTTATTTCTTACATCGTCACAATCAAATAGATTTTTGAAAGTGACAAGTCCTTTTGGAAGCTTGTTGTACCTTAGCTAAATAATTTTCCCTTCATAAGCTTCTGCAATTTTTGGTTGGAGTTGATCAGTGAACTCTCTTGAGTGCTGAATAAATTAGGTGATTTGTTCATCACTTTCAAAAACTTGCCAACACTGGTCATTGTATGGGATTGTGAGTCATACAATCACTCGCACATTCTCTGTGTTCTCAATTAAGTCAAAAATAGGGTCAAATTGAGATCTTATCATCGTCATTCGACCTGCAATTGCATTCTGCACTCAAGGCACCGTCTGTATATTGAACGCTTCAAAGCTTTCAATCAAGTCCCAGACTCTGTCTATAAGATCACATGCATACATTCTTTGTTGCGGAGACACCTCGAACTTGATTGACTATTAGTTCAGAGTCTCCAAACACCATTATTTGTTTAACGCCCATCTGCTCCACAAGACTTAGACCTTGCACGAGGCATTCATATTCAGATTCATTGTTTGAATAGGAAAATTGAAAGTGAAAAGATATGAGTGTCTTTTCATTGGATGGGGATGTCAAACATATCCTAGCTCCTGCACCAACTTTACATCTTGCTCCATCAAAATGTAGCGTCCACAGCTCTGAGGCTTGACCACCCTCAGATTCCTTCATCAGCTTTAGAATTACTTGATCTTCATCATAGATGACATAAGTTCCCAATCCAGTGTCATGATAATTTTTGAAAGGATTGACGTCTATAAATTCACTCAAGATGACCTCTTCTTCATTTTTCCAATCTCCAGTCACCTTCTCATCCTCAAGTAACTCAGTACAATACATCTCATCTTTATCATGGCTTCATCTGCTACATGTTTTGAATGCAAAGGTTCGGACAATATCTTCATCTCATCTCCATGCTTGGTCCTAAGAATTAAGTGTGACCAATCTAGAGAAATATACCCACCTATCTTGTCAATGAACTCTCGGGATAAGTAAAGACCGAACATGGGAGGGACATCAATGATCACCATATCTTGTGGGACTATGGTACTAGGGTAGGAGAATAGAGTCAAGGGGAGGTTCCTAATGACTCTTATAGTTTCAACCTTATTCCCATCAAGCTTCATAACCCCTATGTTTAAAGGTTCATAGCTATGTCCTAAGGCTTCAACTATTTGCTTTGGAATGACTGTGGTGCTAGCACCAGATTCAATCATAGAATTGTGCAACAATTTCTTACCCACAATGAGAGTTAAGAAAAAGGGTTTATGTTTCAGTTTACCTCTACTTCAGTAGAGGCTTCCTCTCCATTTTTTGTGAGGACCTTGGCTTGAGATGATGAATCAATGGCCTTTCCTTTGGATGGTTGTTGTATTGGCTCTATGTTGGCATCTTACAGTAGGGCCTTCTATAGTAATGACTTCTACTCTAGAATAGCTAAGATATTCCAAATAGATACATTAGCAGAGGCTTTCTTCAACTATTCCACCACATTGAAAGGTGGTGGATCTGAAGACTTCTACTCCCTACACCTTATTATAATAATCTCCTTACATGGCTAAGATTGTTGTACAATTGCGAAGGTACTAGGAACTTGGTCGAGAACACTTGTGGGTTGTTGAGCAACCAATTCACCCATGAATCTCCTATTTGAGTGAATGTTATAATTTGATTGCATTTGTGGGGCCTTTGATGTGGAAACATCATTTTCAAACACTTCCTCTTCTTCTTCCATCCATGAGAAGAGCGCATGGTCAGGAGCTATATATGTTCCTTGCTCCAAGGACATTCCTTGCATTTGAAAGGTGAGTACTACATTTCCATTTACAGAGAGGAATATGTATAACCTCCTGAGTCTGGTGCAATGCCTTGACTATTCTATTCCACCACTCTTTGTTGTAAATTTCCACACAGACAATTTTGGGGCATATGTGCTTCATTGCAAGGGAAGCACCAAGGATTGATATCATTAGCCAGATTATTTTGCCCCACTACCAACTCTCTATTCAAACTTGGGTGAACATTTTGTAGTGGAGTACGAATCGGTACTATCTAATTATTTGTTTGAGTCTATGGATTCATGCGTGTACCTCCTTGTAACTGATTTTTCTGGTAGGAAGGTCTTCCGCCTTGGTAATTTTGGAAAGCTAGCTTCGCAGGCATAGACTATTGCCACTTGATACTAGTTATTTCATTTGATAAGTTTCATAACAACTCCTTGATGTTGCTCATCTCATCTTTTCAAGGGTTAGATGTAGAAGCAATGTTCTACAATGTGCTCAGATATGCGTACATAGATTGGGGAGGAACAGACGCACCGATAGAAGCTATCTCCTAGGCGGGAACTGACAACTCTGCAAATATAGGCATAGCAGGCCTAGGTGGTAACTTTTCGACATCAATCAAATTATTCTCTGCCTTAATAATGATGTATACGCATCCAGCAAGGTGTTCCCACCAAGGGACTGGATCATCACCGAAATGTCAGCATTGACGAATTTTAGATAAAATATGATTGCCAAATCGGTAGGTAGGCAGATAGCATTCTAGATCCTATGCCAAGTTGTGTGAAACCTAGAATTGAAGTCGGTCATGGCCTCCTAAGGGGCCTACTTTATGGTCACCAACTGCTAAAATAGTGAAGAACGATCTCCATTATTTGAAAACCGCTCATAAAAAGGATTTATGAGCTGATCTCAGGTACCGATAATATTGGCTTCCAAAGTGCAGTACCAATCTAGTGCCCTGCCTTTGAAAGAGGCTACAAGCAATCTTAGTGCTACATTTTGATTAGCTACACTATGCACCAAACACACGTCTACCACATCTTGCAGATGGTCAGATGGTGTTTTTGAGCCTTCCCCGATGAATTTTGGTAAAGCTTTTAAATCAAACGTTGGGATATGAGCCCAAATAGTTGGTGCTACTGGTATTATGAGAGGTATTTCGGTGTCCCATGCTACAAAATTTATGTTAGCCATTGGTAACGGGACTGGTGGAGGGGTCGGGATGTTCACTCGACGGGCTCTTGCTTGTACTGTTACCAGCATTGGCACTAGTAGGCTAGGTTTATTTGTTGTCTGGGATCTAGTAACAAGTCTATGGCTCATACACCCACTTTAAATTTAGATACATTCAAAAAAATTCCCACCGAGCATGCCAGAAAAAGAACTGTTGATGCCTAAAATTTCTAGGCACACAACCTTATGGGAAACTCAGTTAATGGGGGGACCAATTGCACTAAACTAAGTAACCTCTAGGTTTTAAAGAAGTTGGCTCTTCCATGTATTGGGGGATGAAAAGGGAAAATGAAGCAAATATATTAAAATAAAATATAATCTAAGGCAATGCAATGCACCAAGATTTAAGTAAATAGCCACAGGAAATCTTCCTTTCAGGTGAGATTTGAAGGCCTACACAACAATTTATGTGTCCAAAATAACAAAAAGCAGAGATAAAATTCTTAATAAATTAATCAAATAGTATAATATGACTTCCATATGCATTCACTAAACAAGAAGAGTACAAACATGATCTGAAAAGTGAAATTATATTGAAATTATGAAAGCTTTGATGATAACTACTCATTACAACAATACTAATATAGTATAATGTTTTATCAATTAACCAAGAAAACAGAAAGGCCAAACAGATTGGCGAAGTCCATTAGTCTTAATACATTAATCTTTAAAATAATGCAAAGGCCAAGAGTTTTTTTATCTTTTTTTCATGTATTTTTGAACCCTTTTTTAGAGAGATTGACAGTTTTATAGATCCTTCCACCGCCTAAATGCTGGATAATAGAAAAGATTCCTTAGGAATGGGTCATGCCACTCCCTGCAATGATTCTCAAAGATAGATGCTATAGAAAGATTTTGAAACGTGGCATTCAGTTTCCTTAAACAAAGTGTGCCCTTTTGCAAATGATGGATGTGGTCCAAAAGTGAAAGCAACAAAAATATCTTGAAGACATGTGTCAATTGCCCAGAGAGTCGGTTAGGACACGTGGCATAGAGGCAGAGCCTCTCATTCATTTATCCTTCCCTTGCAACCATGATCCCTACAAAGACGACACGTGGTGTGATCTGCACTTAAAACCTTAACTGTGGGGTCCACCAAAAAGGTGTCTATGGAGGATGCAACGTGGCACATGGGAAAAGCTCAAAGAATAAGGGAAAGAGTTCCCAAATGCTCACGCAACTAACACATGGTGCAAGCAAATGAAGGCACCACCAAAAGAGACCCCAAAAATATGCAAACATACAAAGCATAGGCCAGAGCCAATACAAAACCAACACAATCAACCCAGAGGGAGCTTCCAGGATTATTAAATCCACATAGCCCGTTATTTTTAACTGAAAGGCTTGGAGTGCTCTATCGTTCTTTCCTAGATCAAGAATTGATCAGATATTCATCAAGCTCCCATGTAAATATTTAAAGATTTAGAATTCAATTTGAATATTTTTTATAATATTTTTGAACCTTGAATCTCTAATATTTCACTACAAATGATCTTCGGCTAATATTTTAACCATAGGATATTTTTACGATTTTGAATATTTAGGTAAATTTTCAAGTCCATACATGCTCAAATGCAAACTTTTTAAAAATAAAAAGTTGCTACAAAGGCCTACAAAGTCAAAATTAAAATAACATTAATTTTTTTGGGCCATGCAGGATTTCTCTTACATCTTTGGATGCTCTTGCATCACATTTTATTCCATGTATTAAAGATATATTCAAACCTAATAGTAAAGCTTCATACTTAGCCACATTATTTGGTACATTGGAAAGTTAGTTTGAAGGAAAATTTAAAACTCTTGTACTATCAAGGGATATATGCAAAACATGGAGTTAATAGTGAACCCCACAACTCCTAGAAATCACCTGCAACTAAAATGCCCATCGCATAGGAGAGATCAAAGCAACAAATTTTCTATACAACCAAGAGAGAAACTATTGATCCATAAAATCATCTAATATGCCTTTTTTATTGAATAATGAATACTTGGATTATGATTACATTGAAAGAGAATACTTATAAAAGCACAAAAAAAACAAACCCTAGATGAGGATTTGATTAGATTGTGACAAGTGTCTTAATCTCATGCAATGAGACAACTTGACCTATATTTAGCCCAATCTAATAAATAAAAAAGAACTTCTAAGTTTAGCTTAAGTGAATAGAGTAATAAGGGACTTAATAATTAATGATTAATTAATTATCAAGTGATGTCCTAATTACTTCAACAAAACACCTATGCCACATCCTTCTTTTCAATATGCACCATCAAATAATATGGTCCATAAATTAATTATTAGTTAATCAAAATGTTTGGAAAGTGTTTTTAGGTCCAAAAAGTTCTCCTTAGTGTCAAAACAACCCATAAAGTGATCAAGTTCATTGTCTACATACATAGTCTCATTTGAATCATAATGTGAGTCTTTCATTATGTGCATCATCCTATTAACTTTACATAATTTGACACTATTACCATGGAAAGGGATGGTAAGAACACCAATCCATCTATATATTTCCACCCACAATAAATTTCTCGCTTTATGGATATGACTATTTCCCATTTTACAAGGCAATCTATTACAATAATATTCATCAACAATGCCTTTTTGGGATGTGCTCCTAATTTTACTTAAATACTATTGAAAATTCCAATAATAGGGACTTCTACAAAGTCCATTGTAAGGTGCCTTACAAAATATTTAAAACTTTTTTAACCCTAATTGCTTGATGATTTCAAGTGGCATCACATTAAAAGATGTTCTTGAGTCCATAATATAATTATGCACTAAAAATCAATTTATGAGAAGAGAAGTGAAAATTGGTAATTATCAACCTAACTTTTGACCATTGATGTTACTTCAAAAATATCTAGCAACTTGTTACTGTAATGTCCCATGCGTGAAGGGCTAAACCATGATGGATGTAACCCATCATGTTAGCAGGCGTGTACTTGATAACCAGAGGGTGGGGCTCCACAACCACATGTCTATTGTGCTCATGGCTTATGTGGCTTCACCTCTAAGGCTGGTGGGACACAAACCTCACCCTTAACACCCTTGGTGGTCGCCCCCACTACTAGGCTGGTCTTTTGGTGTAGTGGTTGGGAATTTATGGTATTAGAGCTTTGATCTTGCTAGCCTAGAGGGTTTATAATTTTCATATGCAGCCACATGAAGTTAGTCCACACAAGTACTATACTAGTAGAAGAATGGATCAACAAGAGAATCCATTTGTAGGTACACAACAAGAAATGATGGGAGATAAAAGAGGTGATAGTCCACCAAGGTATGAAGCTAATAATAATGAGATAGAAGCAAGATAAATTTTGAGAGGCATTGCAACAAGATAACATCAAGTAACTAATGTTTTACAACAACTTACAACAGTTATCCAACAAATGAACATGGGTCCCAAGAGAAACAATAATGAGCATGCATATAACGACAGTATAGTAGGTACACCACAAGTGGGGAGAACTCCCACATGCACTTCAAATAGTCCATTAATGCCTACTTTCTTATCCAAGAATGAAGTTTGTTGATGAGGAAGTATCATTTACAAACAATGTGATGACTATGCACAATGAGTTGGATGCTCTTCCTCAACATGTCAAGGATGTATTACCTTTCCACCAATATATGGGAAAACGAAGAAACAATAGAAGAACAAGGAAAGTACAAATAACTAGGCATCAAAATAAGAACCTAAAAAAAGCTACAAGTAAACTCACTCTTCTTACATTTGATGGTAGTGGGAAGACTATTGTTAGAGCATGGATTCACAAGTTGGACACCTTCTTGGAAAAGACCAATGCATGAAGATGAAGCAATTAAATTTGAAACTATACACCTTGAGGGAATTTATTATGATTGGTGGCATTATGGTTTAGTCACACAAAACCATGGATTGATTCACTCCTATGATGAGTTCAATAGCAAATTAATTGCTCAGTTTGACAGGAAGGATGTGGATGTGTACTATAGAGAGCTAGCACAATTGAAATAGAGTTGGCATGTGGATACATGTATTAGTGAGTTTCAAAAGATTGTTGTTATGGTTCTCGATATGAAGGGTGGTAATGTGGTTTATTGAAGGTTTAAACGACAGGATGAGAGGACTAGTCAAAACACTTAAGTCTAGCACTCTTCATGATGCTATCAAGTTGGCACTAGATCTTGACACATCGTCTTCTACATTTTTGCCCCAAAAGAAGAATATCAAGGATAATAAATCAAAAGACAAGTCAGATGGGGGAACACCCAATCGGCCTAAGCCTACACAACCTATGATGGATTTTGAAACAAGGAATGAGCTGTGTAGGAAGAAGATATGTTTCACTTGCAAGGAACCATGGGAAGCAGGTCACAGGTGTGTTGGGAAAGGCAAGGTGCATTACATAGAGTTCTCTTCTAATATTGATGAGGAGGTTGTTGACACAATCTCAGATATTAATCATGAGAAGCGACCACACAATGACGCTAACTCAAGAGATATCGCTCATGGTATTATTGTTGCACTGTCAAGAGTTCCTAGGTATCATCCTTTTTGAGTGATAGGAGTTCTTAAGGGACAACATATCACTTGTTTGATTAATAATGGAGCTACTCACAACTTCATTGATGAGGGATTGGTTGTGAAGAAGGGATTACAGGCTAAGGAATTTTCAAGATTTAGTGTTATGATGGTTGATGGATTTAAGATGAGTTGTACTAAGAAGATTCCTTAATTGATTATGCAATTGAATGATTATGTGGTCACTGACGATTTCTATGTGGTTGGGATTTGTGAGTCTAATGTTGTTTTGAGAATCTAGTGGTTGTAGTCACTTGGGAGATATATCTAGGTTTTTTTAGTGGATGGAGCTAGAGTTCATATCAAATGGGAAGAAGATTGTATTGAGAGCTTTAGTAGATAGTGCTCCAAGGGTAGCGTCATCAAAGAGGATGGATGCTCCTTTTGTGCCTGATGAGGTAGATGGTTTGACATTTTGCATGATGTTTTCACTTTCAATCATGAGTCATCATCCTTATGAGGATTTGGGAAGCACAATAATCAAAGTAGTGCAATGGTCTTATGTGAAAACTAAGGTATGTTATAGTAAGTTTGTTGATTACATGTTGAGAATCATTGCACTACTATCTAGGAGAGATAAGGTTATGTTATTTGCAGATCTCATGCAACATAGTGTATCAGATAATAGATTTATGAGATTTATGAGATTGATATGGGATCTTGGAAGTTGGTGTTGGGTATTCAGGCATCGATTGCTTGGGACAAGCAATATATGGGAAGGGAGGATTGGAATGTCCCCTTTTTTTGAATTATTGTAGGTATTGATATTTAGCTTATTTTATTCCCATAAGCTAAATAATGGAGTTATAAAGGAATAATAATTAAATTATTATTTTAAAGTTTTCTATTTTAAATAAACATCAAATAGATAACTTTATTTAATTAAAGTGACAAATAAAATTAATAAAATATTATAAGTCACTTTATTAAATAAAAGTACTCTTTTAGAAGCTGGAGTTAGTTACATTTGAATTCCTCTAGAAGTTTCAGCTAAGCCTTTAAAACGAGGAATAAGGAAAGCATTTGGGCATCCATTATTGAGTTGATATCTCTTATGCATGTAATGGCGAGTAAATAAGTTAAAAAATTTCCAACTCCCATGTGATTCTAAAGCCTCCAATGTAGCTTATAATCTTGTCATAGAATAATACTAATCAATGTCTACGTTGAGGCATAGTGGTGAATGGTCATTAAATTTCAATTTTAAGATATTATGAGTAGTAGTTATAGGAAAAGGTCATGGGTTTTAGGGGGAAGATAGTAGAATATTATTGAAGGAATTCTTATTATTATCATGAACATAGCTATGGGAAAGAGAGGAAGGCAGTATTGGTCAATGAGAAATAGTAAATTTCATTGCAGAGAAGATACACCATATTAAAGGCAATTCTTCATAATTCAAACTTGGAGATTACATATCAATGTTTTTTATTAGCGATAAATAGGTTTTGAAGGGACCCTAAAACCCTACACAAAAAAGAGCAAAGGCAGCAAAGATAAAGCAAATTGGCTACAAAACTGAACACCAAAAAATAGGATGATTTCCCAACAATTAGCACCCCGTCAGCAAATAACGAAAAGTCAAAACAACAAAACCATACAAAAAGAGAATAGAACAAGCATCATTTAGAGAAGTTTCTTAGGCATTTTGGTCCTTCTAGATCTCTAGAGATCGCCCTCTCGTGCATATCCTTGATCTCCTCCACATTCTGCCTTAGCACCATTTTGCACTTCTTGGTTTTGCTTTGAGTATGAACGCTCGGCCTCATTCCCAATTTTGTAACCTATAGCTCCTTATCAGCATCCTCCCCCACCTCCTTTTTTACTATCTCACTAAATAGAGATCTTCCAGTCCACTCCCTCGCTTTCTCATACAGGAACACAAGCCCTTGAGCTGAGGATTCAATTTTCTCCTTGCTAAGATTGATAATCATGTCAAGGTCTTTGTGTATCAGTAGGAGGTTTCTTTCCAACATTGGCATCCTCGTGCCATAATCTCTCTTTAAATTGGCCATGTCCTCCACCATCAAGCCCACACTAGAATTCAACGATTTAACTAGATTGAAGATGGAGTCCTTTTCCTTTAGGCTTCTGAGAGTAGAGATATTGCATCGTACAATCATTTCATGTTTGTTATGGAGGTCCTAAACCTCCTAAACCAACCACATAAGCAAATTAAAAGAAATATTTGCCCCTTCCTTAACTAGACCAGAGGCATGTGTGTAGTCCATGGCACCCTAGAAAACTCCCCTCCCCTAATGGGAACTCATGGGGGGATCATCATCTTGAAAACCTTCAGGAAAATCAACCTGTCTTACCCTTACCTTTAGAAGCCGACACATAACGAGACTCATCCACATCCACCACACTGTTCACTTTCCCAGTAGCAAGGGCCCCTCCAACATCACCATGACCCAAGTCCTTATTCTCAAGATCCATCACCTCACTGACCCGATTAACCCCTAAATCCTTCGACATTTTTTCCACATCATCCTTGGAGCACACTGGCCCCTATTTCTTAGCCTTCCTCCTACTACCTTTACCCTCCTCAGCCTCATCATCACAAGCCTCCTGAATTTTTCATTTAACATGTTGGTTGGAGGAATTCACCTTTTTATAAAAACATTTCTTCCCACCAGAAGAGGGGGTGTATTCCAAGTTTGTGTGGTAACCATCATACCAAGCATCAGACTCCTCCTTAATTTTTGTACCTGCACTCTCAACCACCTCCTCAATCTAGTAATTCACGCTCCCCTTCTCCCTCTTATTCAACTTGAAAAAATTAACAAGATCAAGTGTAAGAAAAGCTTGGTGTGGAAACACCTTCCAAATGAAAAATTCTCAGGAAAGAAGTGTAGAAAATTTCACTTAATTCGAGTTACAATCATTAAGATGCACAACAATAGAACAAAGAATAGACAATTTAACACACACATAATTGAACACCAAATTTATGTGGGAAAACCCTTATGGGAGAAAAACCCACACCTTGAGTAAAGCCACTTTGTATTATAGTAAATCAATTACATATAGAGTTACGAACTCCACTCTAGGTGTTAATTCACAACAACATTACAATGCTTTGATCAACCTCATACATTCATTCAAATTACAATTGTTCTCTCACACTATTACAATGCTCATATAGCATAAAATGTAGAACATCAATCAACTGAACCCAATCGATAGAATGAACCAACCCCAACTCATTGTAGAGTGATACAATATATATTTGACATCCAGCTATGCCTACTTTAGTTCTAGAAAACTAATTATTTCAACTCTACACGAATTGCCACAAACATGTAACTGCTACAACCATGTCAAACTCATCTTTAAATCCACATAACTTTCCAAGTAATTTCCATTCAATCTGTCAACAATCAACAACTAATCACCACTTTCCATCTCAACACTAATTGAGTCCCACCAAGAAATTCTCCTTGAGTTACCGAGTCAACAAATGTACACCACTCAGTCAATTCTACAAACCTCATAAGAGTCTATCGGAGCCCACCATAAGGGGCACGGAGTTAGTGGGCACTGTTGGATTATTATAACCGCAACCGTTGATCAACTACCACCATGACATCATATCATCACTGCAGACCAATTCTGCACACCCCGCAGGAGTCTATCAGGACCCACCACAAGAGGAGCGGGGTTAGTAGGTGTCGTTGGATCAAACTTATCACAACCATAGATCAAATTATATCATCACATCGTCGTGATCCCCACTGCCACCGTGACATCCAATTCACCACTAACAAACCAATGCCCGCATAAAGTCGCTAAGTTTCTAGAAAACTGAACTTCAGAACCTCTATTGAAGGTTATGAAGTTCTCAAAACCCATGACATAATGACACTAAAGAGAATCTCAATATCACTAAGTCGAGAGGTTATGTAATTTTAGAACACCGTGACTTAGGTTCCAAAGTTATGATTTTCAGCGATCGCGTGACATACAAGCTGATAAAAGGAAAAATGCCAAGCTTTAAGGGAAGCTCCAAGCCAAGAAGTTGAGGCACATTTTCCAACACACTCCCACTTGATGAAGACTTATTAGCTTCTTCCAAACTTGAAGTTATTTAAATTCATAGGCCCTAAGGCCCATCGAACTAGCACACTACCTATACTTGTATGTTCTCATAGGCTTTGTCAATGCATCAGTGACATTCTCTAGAGTATCCACCTTTTCAAGATTAACCTTTCCATCTTCCTCCATATCATAAAAAAAATGATACTAAACATCGATATGCTTCGTCCTAGCATGAAAAGTGGGACTTTCCATCAAACAAATAACACTTTGGTTGTCATAGAAAATAGTAATTTTCACTACATTAAACCCAACATTAGAACACAAATGTTTAATCCAAATGGCTTCCTTACAAGCATGTGTTGCTACCATGTACTCCACCTCAATAGTAGATAAAGTGACTTTAGCCTTTCGCTTGCTCATCCAACTTACTGCACCATTAAATAACATGAAGATGTATCCACTAGTGGATCTTTTGTTGTCAATGTCCCCTACCCAATCAGAATCCACATACCCACGAATGTTAAGAGATATCTATGATCCAATCGAGTTTCCATGATAACACAAAGCATACTCTGAAGTACCCTTCAAATACCTGAAAACTCTTTTCACAACATCCCAATGTGGCCTTCTTGGATTAGCCATAAACCAACTAAGTACTCCCACTGCTTGGGAAATGTCTGGCCTGGTACAGACCATTGTGTACATCAAACTGCCAATTGCACTTGCATAAGCCACCTTGGTCATGTCCTCCACCTCAGTAGGAGACTTCAGACAATCTTCAATAGATAGCTTCATTCCCTAGATTAGAACAACTAACTGCTTCCAATCTATCATACTAAATATCTCAAGGACAAAATTAATATACTTACTCTGGTTGAGCCAAAGTTTTCTACTTCCCCTATCCCTTCTGATTTCCATACCTAGAATATACCTTGTTGCACCTAAATCTTTCATTTCAAACCATGCTGGCAATTGATATTTAAAAAAAAAAATCATACCCTTACTATTCCCAAAGAATAACATATCATCCTGTTGGTTGAAAATTTTGTATACTTAGGAAGGCATACAAAATTGTGGTTTTAGCCACAGTGTGTGAGATAAACTCTCCTATTTTCAAAGGGAAGGCTCCCCCTTTGCTTTATATTTGAACAATTTAGAAATAAACTCTAACTATAAATCTATTCTAAATCTGGGTGAAACTTTGTCTTGTTCTCTTTTTTAAGAAAAAGACACTTATTCTTTTCTCTTATTTCAAAAAAGAATCACAACTGAAAGCATAAATGATTAATGAAGTAAACAAATAAAGAAGCAAAGTTTCCATAAAGGCACAAATTCCTTCGTTGCTCCTTTGGGACGGGAAAAAAAATTGAAAGCACAAATTCTTTGACAACTTACTCTCCTATCAACCTTTTTTAGATGATTTTCTGGTAACCAAGTTCAGTATGTAGTAGCTCAAAATCTAACTACATGATTCACTTTTAATGCACAAACATAAAAAATAAAGGCAGCACAAAGTCTGCAAGTTACCCTCCTTGCTTGAGCATTCTACAATAGCTTTAAATGTGACAAACAGCTCAAAGTCTGCAGTATCAAATTTGAAAACCAATCTAAAACTCCAAATGCAATAAGCAACTCAAATTCTGCAAAATTGAGTTTGAATCCCTCTTGTATAACACCACAAAACTCACAATCAATATGCAAAAAATGTCATCACATAACACCTTGAATCAACACAAAGTTTGAAAGCAATTTGTTTTCTTTATTGATTGCAATTTGATTTAAATCTAAACTCAAAGTCTTAGAGTGCACATACAAACTAGCATAGTTTTTGTTGCATTGCCAAAAGATAGATCAATTACATAGAGCACCCTCCTATATATAGGTGAGGGGATGAGAGAAAAAGGTGGGAGGATCCTAACTAACTTGAGTCTTTTTCTCCAACCATCACGACTTATTCCAACTACAGTCCTAATTTAACTTAAATTGTAGTTGCCTTACATGTAATTACATTTTACAAAAATGCAAGTGAAAGAAACACTTGCAATTACAATTTTTGCTTTTACATGTAACTTGTCAAAACAAAATACATAAAACATAATAGAAGCAAACTATGTGTCATCCTCTATCAATGAAATCATCATGTTGCTACAAAATACTATTTAATCAACTCTCTTTTCCTTTTCACAATTCTAAGATGTCTTGATTCACCGTCCTATCTCAATAGACCTGTATAGGACTACCTTTGCATGTTACTAATTTCCATAGGTAAGAAGATCTTTTGATGAAGAATATCCTTTTTAAAGATCTCTTGGAAATATCATCACTTTCTCTTGGCATGAATGTCCTTCAGCTTGTTCAATTATTCTTTACTCTTCACAAATCTCTGTCTAGCTTTCTCATGTCATTATCATTTGTAATAAGATAGCATAACCTTGGCCTTCATTACATTGTTTATTTCATATCTTCATTTGAACTTTCCATCCTATGCCTTTTCTCTTATCATCATACTCTGCCTTATGCTCACAAATTTCTTCATAGAACTACAATTCGGATCTGGGAAAACAAATTACAAGTTGTTGATAAAAGCAATTTTAGGTTTGGAAACCAACATTGCAAATGATTTTAGAACATACAAGAGATCATGTTACTTGTAATTTCCTTTTTACAGCCTGGTTTTTAAAATGATATTACAAGTGAAATGACTTGCAATTGGACTTTGGAAAAGACAGTGCAAGTAATTTTTTTAAAACAAATCGGATCTTGGAGCACACATTGCAAGTTGTTGGGTAATAACAATAGTATTTCGTGTTTTTGAAATTTTATTGCAAGGGCACACTTTTCAAGTGAAACATGGATATTACAAGTGATCTAATCGACTTTTGGCACATGTAATACAAACGCAACGAAGTGCTTTTTTGGGACTAAGGATGTCGCTGCAAGTGAAACAAGGGAAAATTAGATCTCAAGAAGGACATTTGCAAGTGAAAGAAACCACTACTCACTTGCAGTCGGGTTTTTGATAACACAAATTGCAAGTAAAAGAGACATAAAACACTTTATTACTTGCAATCGGGTTTTTTCATGCTCATTGCAAGTTCACTCCAAGAGAAATCAGGTTTTCAAAAGGCCATTACAAGTTCATTTTTTAGAAATCAGGTTTTTTTAGACACTTTGCAATTTAACTTTATGAGAAATGATTTAAATAGGGCTTTTGAAAAACAATTACAAGTGAACTTTTTCACTTAAGTCATAAATCAAACTTTTTAGAGCTCATTACAAGTGAACTTTTTCACTTAAGAGAAAATCAGATTTTTAAAAGGTCATAACAAGTGAACTTTTTGACTTAAGACTGAAATCAGGCTTTTTGGAGGTCTTTACAAGTGATCTTTTTAAAAGTAACTTGTAATATGAGCAAAAAGTTCCTATACTTGTAAGTTAAGTTAAAAATTTCCTATTACTTTCAATTAGAACAAAAAGTTTCTATTACTTACTTGCAATGAAGACAAAAAGTTCCTATCACTTACTTGTAATAAGAAACCAAAATCCCTACTTGCAGTGATGCCCCAAAAACCCGAAATTGACCAAAAACACACCAAAAATGACTCAAAATTCCACGAAAATGGATTAGAGAGAATGAAAAATGTTGGCCAAAAAGACTACAGACCCAAAACTTAAAATTTCCAACCTATGTACCTCGTAATACATGCCTTGAGGCCTAAAAATGTCAAAATTTTGATGGGTTATCTCTGATTTTTGCATGCCAAAAATCAAGGACAACAGCTGGCTCTGACTAGGGAACTGCCTTTGAAAGTGAAGGTAGTAGAATCTAGAATCTCCAAGTGCCTTAGTATCCATTGGGTTACAGAGTCAAGCAACAAAGATAGAAATGATAGGAAGGATGACGTGATTGACACAAAGTAAGCCTATGAAAACATGACACAAAAATTGTGCAAATGCACTTATTGAAAAGATAAAAACCTACCTAATTGAAACTAGCCAAAAATGGAAACTTCTCAAATGAAACCATTAACTAGTTCTACAAAATAGCCGCCTTTCTTCAACAACTTGCAATGCTTTCCATGGTCACAAACAACTTTGTATAGATGAAGCACGAGCAATGGTACCAAAACTTGATGTAGTACTCTTTTGAAGAAATTAACAAATTCACTTTTCTCTTGAGATGAATCATATGTACTGCTACTCTGAAATGGATTTTTGAAACCAAACTGCTCTTGCTCAGCTGCAACTACTTCTTTGACTTCTTTTTGAAATATATCATGTTCAGGTACAAGTGGAACCTTTGATTTCCCATCGGCTTCCAACCAAGCAAGATGTCTTATGGGGCATCCCATTGATCATACAAAAACTGAATTCTTCTTACCAGTTGCAACTTGAACAACTGGTTCATCAACCACGACAACCTCATCTTGAATGGAAAGATCTCCTTCATGTGATTCAAATGGAAACATGATTGCATTGCATTCCTTAGTATGTTGTTCATAATCTTCTAATTGGAGAGAAACGTCAACAAGTCTTCAACAAAATTCCTCTATAGTACCCATGAAATGATCTTCATCAAGTTATGGGGTAGATCTCTTATGCATAACATGTTCTATTTCAACCTTAGAAGAACTTTCTTGAGGACCTGAAAAAATATCAAAACCTACATCTTGGAAAATAGATTCTTGATTTTTATCTTTCTCAAGTTGCTCATGATCTTCTAACTTATGGGATACTGGTTTGGCATCAAAGCTTGAACAAAAAATTCCATCTCATCCCAAAACGTATCCTCTTCAATGCCTTCTTTTCTCTTTTGAATAGGAGAGATGAACTTTGCTTCAAGACAATTTTCATCAAACTGTCCAAACTCCAAAATAGAATTATTTGTATGTTCTAAAATTGTTTTTGATGTTGTTTTGAGTAGGTTTTCTTCATCTTTCTCCACAAAAGAGGGAAATTCATCAAACCAAACTACAAAAACCTCATTTTTATCTTCATAAACTATCTTTTCACATCCCATGACGTGATTTTCCTCCTTCATCAATACCTTTGAAAGATGGCCTTCAACCTCTTGTTGTGTATTTGCATGATATCCAATATGGTCTTTTCTTTTTGTTCAATAGCTTTCTGGAACTGCATAAACTAGATTTGAGAGTTACCAGCTATGTCTGCTTCCTTCTCTTGGAAGAGACCAACAAGATCACTTTGTTCAAGATCAGAATCCTCCTATGTTGCATGTGTTGGTGGTGCCTCAAGAGAAAAATTATGAGCAGCAGGTAGATATGGCCTTCTTGGAACGTCTTCTTCATAAGGGGAAGAGAATACACCTTGAGCTATTTTCTTTTTGAGGGAAAGCAAATCATTAGCCAACCTTTGGACCATGGGATTTGTTCTCTTGGTAGACCATGATCCCAAAGAAGAGTTTTCTTTGAACTCATTTGACTCTATCTTTATCTTACCCACAAGGATAATATCATCTTCAACCTCAACTGCTAAGGTTTGCACTACTGCAAGATCTCTCAGAATTGTCCTCAAAAAGAAACTCACCTTAGACGACTGAGCGTTGATGAATAAGCACTTCAAATTTTCAGCGGTAGGCTAAGCAATAGTTGGAATTCTTCGTGTCAATTTGTTGAAGTAAGCAATGAACTCATACATAGGCATGAGAGATTCCTTCTTCAATTGGGTGAGCTGAGCCAACAAAGCATGCGCGTCTTCAGGAGGCTTGAACCTTTCATCAAACTTGGCTATGAGAGTTGCCCAGTTTGTGATGGTACGTGGTGCTAGATGATAAAACCAATCTACAGAAACACCTTGGAGAGTCTCCACAAACAACCTTACAGATACATCTTCATATTCAACACCATGAACTCCACAAGCATTGTAGAAAGCAACAACGTGCTCATCAGGATGTTGTTGTCCATCACCAAAGAACTTGGGAAAGTTCTTCCATGAGCCTTTAGGAACAGCATGTAAGGGTAGAGCTAAACTTAATAGACCAAAAACATTTCCCCAAGGACCTTGAGAAGCCATTTACATGTCCTTGGTGAAATCCTGATAAATTACAAGAACATAAATTACAATGAAAAAGGACACAAGTATACTTCAAAAGAAAGTGTGAGGCTTTCGAATGTGTATCGTGTCCCCAGTGAAGTTGCTAAAAACTATTGGTTGAAAATTTTGTATACTTGGGAAGGCATACAAAATTGTGGTTTCAGCCACAGTGTGTGAGATAAACTCTCCTATTTTCAAAGGGAAGGCCCCCCCTTTGCTTTCTATTTTAACAATTCAGAAATAAACTCTAACTATAAATCTATTCTAAATCTGAGGGAAACTCTGTCTTGTTCTCTTTTTTCAAAAAAAAAAAAAAAAAACTTATTCTTTTCTCTTATTTTAGAAAAGAATCACAGCTGAAAGCATAAATGATTAATGAAGTAAACAAATAAAGAATCAAAGTTTCCATAAAGGCACAAAGTCCTTTGTTGCACCTCCAGGACGGGAAAACAAATTGAAAGCACAAAGTCTTTGACAACTTACTCTCCTATCAACCTTTTTTAGATGATTTTTTGGTAACCAAGTTCAGTATGTAGCAACTCAAAATCTAACTACATGATGCACTTTTAATGCACAAACATAAAAAATAAAGGCAACACAAAGTCTACAAGTTACCCCCTTTGCTTGAGCATTCTACAATAGCTTCAAATGTGACAAACAACTCAAAGTCTACAGTATCAAATTTGAAAACCAATCTAAAACTCCAAATGCAATAAGCAACTCAAAGTTTGCAAAATTGAGTTTGAATCCCTCTTGTATAACACCACAAAACTCACAATTAATATGCAGAAAATGTCATCACATAACACCTTGAATCAACACAAAGTTTGAAAGCAATTTGTTTTATTTATTGATTGCAATCTGATTTACATCTAAACTCAAAATCTTAGAGTGCACATACAAACTAGCAGAGTTTTTGTTGCATTGCCAAAAGATAAATCAATTACATAGAGCACCCTCCTATATATAGGTGGAGGGATGAGAGAAAAAGGTGGGAGGATCCTAACTAACTTGAGTCTTTTTCTCCAAGCACCATGACTTATTCCAACTACAGTCCTAATTTAACTTAACTTGCAATTTCCTTACATGTAATTACATTTTACAAAAATGCAAGTGAAAGAAACACTTGCAATTACAATTTTTACTTTTACATGCAACTTTTCAAAATAAAATACATAAAACATAACAGAAGTAAACTATGTGTCATCCTCTATCAATGAAGTCATCATGTTGCTACAAACTGCTCTTTAATCAACTCTCTTTTCCTTTTCACAATTCTAAGATGTCTTGATTCATCGTCCTATCTCAATAGACCTATATAGAACTACCTTTGCATGTTACTAATTTCCATAGGTAAGAAGATCTTTGATGAAGAATATCCTTTTTAAAGATCTCTTGGAAATATCATCACTTTACCTTGGCATGAATGTCCTTCAGCTTGTTCAGTTATTCTTTACTCTTCACAAATCTCTATCTAGCTTTCTCATGTCATTATCATTTGTAATAAGACAGCATAACCTTGGCCTTCATTACATTGTTTATTTCATATCTTCATTTGAATTTTCCATCCTATTCCTTTTCTCTTATCATCATACTCTACCTTATGCTCACAAATTTCTTCATAGAACTACAATTCGGGTCTGAGAAAACAAATTACAAGTTGTTGATAAAAGAAATTTTAGGTTTGGAAACCAACATTGCAAATGATTTTAGAACATACAAGAGATCATGTTACCTGCAATTTCCTTTTTGCAACCTGGTTTTTAAAATGATATTACAAGTGAAATGACTTGCAATCGGACTTTGGAAAAGACAGTGCAAGTAATTTTTTTTAAAACAAATCAAATCTTGGAGCACACATTGCAAGTTGTTGGGTAATAACAATAGTATTTCAAGTTTTTTAAATGTTATTGCAAACGTGCACTTTGCAAGTGAAACATGGATATCACAAGCGATCTAATCGACTTTTGGCACATGTAATACAAATGCAACGAAGTGCTTTTTTGGGACTAAGGATGTCACTACAAGTGAAACAAGGGAAAATTGGATCTCAAGAAGGACATTTGAAAGCGAAAGAAACCACTACTCACTTGCAGTCAGGTTTTTGATAACACAAATTGCAAGTAAAAGAGACATAAAGCACTTTATTACTTGCAATCAGGTTTTTTCATGCTCATTGCAAGTTTTCTCCAAGAGAAATGAGGTTTTCAAAATGCTATTACAAGTTCATTTTTCAGAAATCAAGTTTTTTCAGACACTTTGCAAGTTAACTTTATGATAAATAACTTAAATCAGGCTTTCGAAAAATAATTACAAGTGAACTTTTTCACTTAAGACGGAAATCAGACTTTTTAGAGCTCATTACAAATGAAATTTTTCACTTAAGAGAAAATTGGATTTTTAAAAGGTCATAACAAGTGAACTTTTTGACTTAAGATTGAAATTGGGATTTTTGGAGGTCTTTACAAGTGATCTTTTTAAAAGTAACTTGTAATATGAGCAAAAAGTTCCTATACTTGTTAGTTAAGTTAAAAAGTTCCTATTACTTGCAATTAGAACAAAAAGTTACTATTACTTACTTGCAATGAAGACAAAAATTTCCTATCACTTGTAATAAGAAACCAAAATCCCTACTTGCAGTGATGCCCCAAAAACCCGAAATTGACCAAAAACACACCAAAAATGACTCAAAATTTCACACAAATGGATGAGAGAGAATGAAAAATGTTGGCCAAAAGGACTATAGACCCAAAACATAAAATTCCTAACCTTTGTACCTCATAATACGTGCCTTGAGGCCTAAAAATGTCAAAATTTTGATGGGTTATCTCTAATTTTTGCATTTAAAAAATCAAGGACAACACATCCACATACAGGTCAATAATAAGTAAATGATCACTTTTAGTTTTGTAGTACACACAATGATCTAATTTTGATCTCACAAATCCCAATGACAACACAAAAGTGTCAAACTTTTGGTACCACATTCTAGGTGATTGTTTTAAACCATACATAGATTTCTTTAACTTGTAAACTAGACTTTCTTTACCTTTTTCAATAAAGTGCTCAGGCTGGGACATATAAATTTCTTCTTCCAAATCTCCATGAAGAAACGTTGTCTTCACATCCATTTGTTCAACCTCTAATTCATATGTAGCTGCAAGTGACAGCAAAATCATATAGATGTCAGCTTAGCTACAAGAGAAAATATTTCTCCTTAATCAATCCCCTCCAACAAGGAATAACCTTTCGCAACCAACCTAGCTTTATACTTCTCCACACACCCATCCAGACCAATTTTCTTTTTAAATACCCATTTACAACCAACAGGATTTTTCCCTTTAGGCAAAGGTACCAAATCCTAGGTTTCATTCTTCTTCAATGACACCATTTCTTCATTCATGACTTCCAACCAAGAATCTAAATTAGACATATTAATAGCCTCCTTCAGAGTCCTAGGCTCATCAGTGCAAGTAATCAAAGCATAGGCACAACTCGAATCCAACAAGGAAAAGCCATACCTTTCAGGTTGTCACTTCTCCTATGTAGACCTCCTCATAAGCTGAGGCTGAGGATGTGGTTCTTCTTCCTGTTTAGAACTCTCAGAGCTACTATAGCTCTCCTCAGTTTTAGGTACACTTTGAATTCATAGTTCCTTTTTATCTAGAGAAAGGAATTTCAACTACATCATCTTTCTTTTCTTTTTCTTTTGTCTTTGATTGTAGATCAACTATAGAAGGTTTCAGCTCCTAAAAGATTACACTTCTACTATACACAACCTTCTCAATAACATGATTCCAAAGCTTGTATCCTTTCACACCAATTTCATAGCCAATGAAGATACATTTTACTGCTTTATTCTCCAACTTAGGTCTTTTCTCATTCAAAAAATAAACATATGTTTCGTAGCCAAAGACACAAATATGTCTCTGAGAGGGATTCTTACCAGACCGCGCTTCCATAGGTGTTTTTTCAACAAGAGCCGAACTAGGTGAACATTTAACCAAGTAACATGTTGTATCCAAAATCTCAACCTAGAACTTCTACTCCAGGCTAGCACTGCTCAATATTCTTCGCGCTCTTTCCATTAGTGTCATGTTTAACCTTTCAACAACTTCATTTTGCTATCGAGTATAAGGCATAGTTTTATGCCTTTTAATCCCATGGTCTTTGCAATACCTTTCAAAATCTATAGAACATAACTCACCACCATTATCTGTCCTCAAGCATTTAATTTTCCTTCCAGTATGATTTTCTACCAAATTCTTAAACCGACTAAACACTTATGATTTACTTTTAAGAAAGTACACAAATTCCCTTCTCGAATAATCATCAATAAAAGAAACATAAAATTTAGACTTCGATAACGAAGGAACATTTATTGGACCAAATACATTAGAGTGAACATAATTTACAGTATTCCAAAAGATCTATGAGGACTAAAGTAAAATGAAACATAGTGTTGCTTTCCATAAATGCAATGTTCGCAAAAATCGAACTCAAGGTTACAATCATCAAGCCCTTCTACCAAGTTTTTATTTTTTAAGGATTTTAAGCCTTTTTCTCCTATGTGACTGAGTCTATGATGCCACATCATGGTTTTCTCTACTGGGAGTTTCACCTACAAAGATTTTTCACCCAAAGGAACTTCGTTCTCCTTCTCTTTACGAGTAGCCTTGCTTGACTTTGCAGAGACACTATTACATTGAATAGCCTATGCATCAAGCTTGTACAAAGTGCCAATTCATGCACCCTTGGCCAACACCATTGAACCTGTAGTCATCTTATACGCACCACTCAAGAATGAGACTTGCATGCCAACATCATCCAGCTTACTAAGAGAAAGCAGATTACGAGCCAGACCTGGTATGTGCATATGCCATCAATTCATTTTATTCTTCCATCAGGAAATTGTATTCTAACTCTTCCATGACCAATAATTTCAAAAGATGAATCACTTGCTAGGTACACCTTTCCACCAACATACTTTTCATACTTTGTGAACCAATCTCTATGAGATGTCATGTGAAAAGATGCACCTAATTCAATCAGCCAGACATCATCTAATGCCTGAGTCGCCAAGGCTGCAATGAAGGCATCTGCATCACTCTAAGAAGAATCATTATCCGAAGAGTTGTTGTTCTCCTTCTTTTTCTTCTCTTTACAATCCTTTCAGATATGACCAGTCTACCCACAATTCCAAAATTTCACCTTGGACATTTTGCTAGGAGACTTTGATCTCCCTTCAGATTTGAATTTAGACTTCTTTTCTTTCTTCTTGCCTCTCTCCTTTGATCTTCCTCGAACAACAAGGGCCTCCTTGGCCATCTTCGAAGATTTCGTTTGCATTTCTTCTAACAGTGAAGCAACCACATCTTCTATTTTGAAAGTGGTTGTTGTACTTCTAATAACCATCACCAAATGATCCCATGTGTCAAGTAAGGAACATAACAAAAGCATATAACAATCCTCCTCTATCTTCACACCCACAGAGGCCAACTGAGCAACAAGCATATTAAATGAATTTAGATGGTCTGCTATGGATGCTTCTTCTTCCATCTTCAAAGAGTATAACTTCTTCCTCAAGAACAACTTATTCACTAGAGACTTTCCCTAAAAAATATCACCAAGTTCTTCCATAAATAACATGTAGTCTTCTCCTCATGGATGTTCAGGAGAATAGAATCGGCCAAAAAAAGTCTTATCATCCCTTTGGCTTTTATATTTTTGAGGTCCCAATCTTCTTGCTTCATACCTGATGGTTTTGTTCCCATAAAAACAATCCAAAGATCTTTATCCACTAACAGGTCTTTTATTTTGAGTTTCTACAACTCAAAATTATCGCCATTAAACTTTTCAATTTCTACTCTTCCTAGTGTACTTGCCATCTCAATCTATAATCAAGACAATCAGTTTCCTCTGCAAGACTTCCACTAAATAGAATTAGCACAAAAAACCAGCCCTACCCGCAAGGATAACACAACTGGCCAAGCTCTAATACCACTTGCAAGGAAAGCTTAGTGTGGAAACGCCTTCCAAATGCAAAATTCTTAGGAAAGAAGTATATAAAATTTAACTTAATTCGAGTTGCAGTCATTAAGATGCACAACAACAAAACAAAGAATAAACAATTTAACACATACATAATTGAACACTAGATTTACATGGGAAAACCCTTAGCGGAGAAAAACCCATACACCAAGTAAAGCCACTTCGTATTACAGTAAATCAATTACATATAGAGTTACAGACTCCACTCCAGGTGTTAATTCATAGTAGCATTACAATCCTCCGATCAACCTCATACATTGATTTTGATTATAATTGTTCTCTCACACTGTTACAATGCTTGTATAGCATACAATGTCGAACATCAATCAACCGAACCCAATCAATAGAATGAACTAACCCCAACTCATTGTAGAGTGATACAATATATATTCATCATCCAACCATGGACGCTTCAGTTCTAGAAAATCAATCATTTCAACTGTACACAAACTGCCACAAACATGTAATTGCTACAACCATGTCGAACTCATCTTAAAATCCACATAACTTGCCAAGTAATTGCCATTCAATATTTCAACAATCAACAACCAATCACCACTTTCCATATTAGCACCAATCGGGTCCCACCACGAAATTCTCCATGAGATACCAAGTCAACAGATGTACACCACTCAGTCAATTTTACACACCCCACAGGAGTTTTTTGGAACCCACCACAAGGGGTGCACAGTTAGCAGGCACCATTGGATTATTATAACCACAACTGTTGATCAACTACCACCATGACATCATGTCATCACCACTGACCAATCCTGCACACCTCACAGGAATCTGTCAGGACCTACCATGAGAGGCGAGGGGTTAGCGAGCATTGTTGGATCAAACTTATCACAACCATAGATCAAGTTATATCATCACATCGTCATGGTCCCCATTGCCACTGTGACATCCAAGTCACCATTGATAAACCAATGCTCCCACAAAGTTGCTAAGTCGCTAGAAAATCGAACTTCAAAACCTCTATCAGAGGTTATGAAGTTCTCAAAACCTCTATCAAAGGTTATGAAGTTCTCAAAACCTCTATCAAAGGTTATGAAGTTCTCAAAACCCGTGACATTTTGACAACAAAGAGAGCCTCAATATCACTAAGTCGAGAGGTTATGTAATTTTAGAACCCCGTGACTTAGGTTCCAAAGTTATGGTTTTCAGTGATCGCGTGACATACAGGCCAATAAAAGGAAGAATGCCAAGCTTTAAGGGAAGCTCCAAGCCAGCAAGTTGAGGCACATTTTCCAACACCAAGGGATTCAAGAATATAATTAACCTTAATATGATCCATGATAAGCAACATTAAACCCTCATATAAGAAAGGGTTCCTGGATTCTTTCTATAATTCACAATCCCTTCTTCCAAAGAAAGAAAAAGATAGAACGGGAAAGAGATGAGTTTACCGTGGTGAAAATGATTGAGCATCAAAAAATGATGGCCATATAGAGCCGAATACCTTCCATGCAAGGTGAAATAGCACATCAGTTCCATGGAAACCTCACACCAGATAAGTTTGATTTTGGACCTATCATAACCCCCACAGTCGAGCCTCACCATTTTGGCTCTCTCTATCCTGAAGAAAATTCAATATAGCAACCCCCAATAGATTTTTGTCTCTATAAAACTTTCTTCCTTCAGTCAACATCCTGGTAAATTCCACAATGAATTCCTCGTTGATAGTGGTATCCATACCAAACATGCACAACACCCAGCCATGCCAAGCATCTAAAAACTCCTTGGAGACATCTGTTTTAAAACCATGCAATTTCTCCATGAAAGGGATAATCCCTCCCTTCTACAAAATCTCCCAAACCTCAGCATTGGCTTTGAACTTGGAACAAGAAATTGGCTCAGTCCTACACCTATCCCCACCCATCATCAAATGTAAGCACTTCACAGAAGCAAAAAAAACAACATACAATTTTACATCTAAACACTAGGGCAAGAAGAAGAAAAGCACCCAGAAAGTGTGTGGGCCTGCCAACTATGGTACTGAAGACAATAATGGAAAGGAGCCTCCTGCATTTACAATGTGGATACCCACAAATTCTGATGAGCTTCACAAGAGTGAAGTTTCTTATCAACCTGAGTTACACATGATTACCACGCAAGCCTTTAGTCGAGGAGATAACTTCCTCCAACGTGTTAGGATTTGTCATTATTAAGCAAGGTAATTAAATCAATGGGCAGATTATCATTAGCTTCCCAATATCTGGTTGATGTCACCCCAAGATTCACCATCCAGTCAACCACCCCATTTGCCTCATGAAAGGAATGGGAAATATACACTTCATTAAAATCATGCAAGATAGATCGAGCGTCCACAATAAATTTTTCAATTATCTGTGAAGGAGGTGAACAATTCCTTAGGTGGTTAATTATATTTAGAGAGTCATCTTCAACCCATAACTTAGTGACCCCCTTCTCCCTATCCATCTTAATGCCATGATAGGCTACAAGATTACATATCAATGTTAGTATTAAATATTGAAGGCATTTCATGAGGACTTTGGTCTAATTGGAATAATAGATAGTTGTTAGTTGTGTTTTGTTTTAAGAAGAAGATCGGAGATTTTGATGGTGGCTAGTTGTGGATACTTGGGGGAGTTGAGCATTTAGAACTCAAAAGTGTAGAAGTAAAGTAATAGTTTAGGCATGATTTTACACTCTATTTTTCTCTTTAATTTTGATAATTAAACTGGAGTTTCAAAATTGAAAAGATATAAAAATATTTTTATATATTAAAACATATAAGTTGAAAGAGTGAAAGTATAGTTTGATTTTTACATACCTATGCATGAAATTATTTTATTCTCATTAAGAATTGTATATGACAATAGTGAAGAAATATGTTACACTATTGTGATAAGTTCAATAAATTATTTAACTTGGGAAACTAAATTTGCGATTTGATATATATACATATATAGTGGTATATATATAGATATATAAAGAGTGTGCAAAGAATACTTTGTATTATATATTTATTAAATTATATGATAAGCTTGAAGCTTATTCTACTATGTTGACTGAAAGAAATTAGATTTATATTCAGAGTTGTGGAAAGATTATAAATACCATAAAAATGTGCTTATTCTTGTAAAAGAATTTAGCAATATATATTGTATATTTATTAGTATTGTTAAATGTGTTCTTGTACATAGAATTAAGAGGAAAACATAGAGAAAACAAAATTATTTAAAGAAGTTATTTTCTTATTGGTGAATAATAATTTTATTTTACTTATATTTCATGTTGACAAGACCTCATGAGAAAGACAAGGTGTCTCGAGTCAATGTCATTGTTTGAAAACACTATAACTTGTATAAGAAATATAAAAAGTATTGTGCATGAGAATAGGATAATATTTCACTCTTATGAAAGAATGAAAAACTAATGAAAAAGTGGCAATAGCCAAGGTTCAAGATATTGCAAGTATGCAATACAAGTGTTCATTGCTAGGAAAATATTTCCACGACCTTAGTCATTTACTGATCATAGTGAGTTATACATATTTTATTTTAAATCTTTATGAGAAGTTAGAGAAACAGTGGAACTAGTTAACCATGTGTTTAACCTTAGGTGAAGGTTGTTTCCAAGTTGAGTTAGAGGTGTGTGAACCCATGACTACATTTCCTATGGAAGTATTTGTTTAATTTAAAATTTTTGGCCAAAGTAATGCAAAAGTCTTTTCTTGCATTAGTCGATTCACAGTGTTCCAAATTGCATATCCAGTCAGATTGGTCATAATTAGTTATAAGTTGTCTAAATTTGTATGGTCAATTGGTTACGTAGGACACAACACTAGGACTCATATGGAATTTATATATTGGTTCCTTTATCTACACTCTTTGTGAACAGTAGGGCCACTTCCAGTTGGAATATGTGTGGGGGACTGTCGGTCTATGGTTAGAGGTAAACCACTCAAGTGATGCTCCCCCTCTTGCAAAAGACTATGTCAAGACTTGTGAGACAAATGAAGATTTCCATTTATTGAAGGCTTGACCTTTTAACACATATTATGTATTGTAATCATGTTTATTTAAAACATGTAATTTCTCCATGTATTGTAAAAGAAAAGATTATTTTGATTCTCAAAATATAATTATTGCATTACAAATTCATAGAATTCATTTATTTATTGATCATGATTAACATATGTTATATGAAAGTGAATTTTTTTAATTATTTTTTTAAAGTATGTGATTATTTACTTCTATGGTAATTCATAAAGTATTTACTATTTAGAAAGTTGAGATTGTTACATATGGTATTAGAGCTACCAAGTTCAACACATGGATCTATGAGCTCATTACAAAAATTCTTTCTCAAACATTAACAATTAGCTAATGTTTCAAAAGTGCTCTTGTGCCATAATGGTGGGAAGAAGAACAAGGAAAATTGCAAGGGAATCTGAACCAAAGAACTTTCCTAGCCTAGTGGCCAAAAAGGAATCATCTCTAGAGGTAAAACTCCTAGAGAGCATCATTTACTTAGGGGGTTCATGGCTTGTTGATGTTGAAACTGTTGCTGACACACTTAAGCGTATTCAGTTGGAAAAGAAACAACATAGGAAGGTGACAAACATGACCATAGTACCTACCCATTCTATTACACTTGATTAAATCATTTGCACATCATGATATGTGTTTTGGTTGTAGTCATGATGCACCAAAAATAGGAAAGGAGGTGATGGAGTACTTGCAAATGCACCCACCCTCCAAGTTTTCCTTGGTAGATTCTAAGGGTGAAGAAGAACCCGAAGAAATACCTTTATCTGATAGCGACCTGTAGTTGCATAAAATAAAATGTTTTGCATTAAATAAGGATGTATTATGAATCTACTAAATAATAATATAATAAAGTTTTTCTATTTTTCTAAATTTGTATATTGGATTAGATTATGTTATAAATGTTGATTATTGTTTAAAGTGCAATGTTAAAAATTAGAGGATCTAATTAAACACTCAAAATGAACTTCAAGTGTGAAGTAGAAAACAATCATGGTGTGAACATGAATTAACCCTAGAGGAAGTTAGGGGGCATCAAACCCTTCTGAAAATCCAATGGCTAAGTTGGACCAATTTTTGGTAATGTTGAATGAAACAAATAAAATAATTAGTACCCTTGAGTAGGAAGTTAGGTGCCAAGTAAGCTAGAAAGAGGAAATGAGGCATCCCAAGAAGGAGAAGATGAAAACAGGCATGATCACACTACCCAAAGTGGGTGATGGGAAAATAATTTTGATTCAAGAACTGATAATGAAAAGAAGAATTAGTTAGCTCTTGAATTGTTAAGAGATATGCAAAAGGTAATGCCACCTAAGTTCAATGGAACAATGAGTCGTGATGCAACAAAATCCTAGCTCATAGAGATGGAAAAGTGCGTCAAGATAAGAAATTACTCTAAAGTGACTAAGGCAGTTTCAGGTGCCTTATACCAACTAGTAGGAGAAGCATCCACTTGGTGGATGAATAAAAAGATGGAGTTGGGGTTAAGCTCTTTAAGCTTAACTTGGGATCAAATTGTAGTCATTTTTAGGCACAGGTGGTTACCTCATATTTTCTTCAACTAAATTGTTATGAACTTTCAAAACCTATGACAAAGAGACTTATCTATGGTTGAGTATTTGGAAAAGTTTACACGTCTCTTGAAGTACATACCACAGTACCAAAAGGATGAAAAATTTAGAAATAGAAAATTCATCAAGGAGTTGAATGCCCAGATAGGAGGAGAAGTTGATTCTCATGGTCCAACAACAATGGAACAAGTATTTGAGAAAGCTATTAAGAAAGAGTAAAAAATTGAATTCCATCTTCCCCTATTGTCAGAAGAATCATAAGAAGTAAAATTGGTCACAGTCTTCCCAATACTTTGAGAGGAGTGATAAGTAGGAAGTCAGGATGAAAAATGGAAATGATCACAAGAATGAAAAGAAAAAAACAACAAATCTAGGAGGAATGGAGATAATTTGAGAAAACCTTTTGAAAGGCAAGGACCTCTTAGAGGATGTTTCTCTTGTGGAGGTGATCATCATGCAAATCAATGCCCAAACAAGATTCAAGGAGCACAACAACGAGGAAATCCATTACCTACTTATCAAGCAACCTTCCAACAAAGGATCCATGTAACATTGGATAATTGGCAAGCACAATACCAAATTATTGCTATCGAGACAATATGTACATTATTTGGAGTTCCTATTTCAATTTTGATTGATACTAGTAAAACACAAATTTTTATTGCACCAAGAGTGTTAGATAAATTTCTTAGAAGAGTTGGATTTATGAAAAAAACTTGGTTAGTTGAATATGCTAACCCGACAAAAAATCAGGTAGAGAAATGTTTGTTTGAACCCAGAGTTAACCTTCCAAGTTTTCAACCAAGGTGAACTTGTATGTAGCACCTTTAGGTTCCTATGATTTCTTAGGAATAATTGGTTGTGGAGCAATAAGGCTAAGGTGGACTGTTTTGCAAAAATAGTAGAGTGTCTAGATGACCTAGGGAACAAAGTCTTCCTTCAAGGCATTCCAAGAGAAGTCAAGATAAGATAGATCTTTGCAGTGCAACTCAAAAAGGCCAAGAAAAAAGGGTGTCAACTCTTCACAATCAAGATGGAGAAGTTAGAAGAACTCAAGGAGTTTATATTCCAAGATGATCTAATATATTATGAGTCTCAAAAACTCCAAGGAATTGAAGAAGAAGACCTTAAGGATTAAAGAGAACCTTCTATGAAGAACTATCCCTTTCTCCAAGATTTTTAGGATGTTTTTCCAAATGAACTCCTTAGATTACCCTCGAAAAGAGCTTTTGATTTCTCCATTGATATAATTCCTAGTTCAGAACCAATTTCAAAAGCACCATATCGTATGACCACTATGGAATTGATAGAACTAAATGTTTAGTTGTAGGAACTATTGTCTAAAGGATTGATTAGACCTAGTGTTTCACCCTAGGGAGTGCCAGTGATCTTTGTTAAAAAGGATGGTACTTTGTGTTTATGCATAGATTATTGTATGATTAACAAGGTAATGATAAATAATAAGTATCCTTTACCACGTATTGATGATCTTTTCGATCAAATGAATGGAGCACTAGTATTCTCAAAGACCAATTTATGATCTAGATATCAATAGTTAAGGCTAAAGGATTAAGACATTCATAAAAAGACTTCAGAAAAAGGTATGAACACTACAAATTCATAGTCTTACCTTTTGGAATAATGAATGCCCCAACAACATTCATGAATTTGATGAACAATTTCTTCAGAGATTACCTGGATAGACTTGTTTTGGTGTTTTTAGATGACATTCTTATATATTCTAAGAATGAGGAAGAACATTTCTAGCACCTGCAATTTTTTCAACAATGCCTGAGGGAACACACAATGTATAGGAATCTCTCTAAATATGTGTTCTTTCAAAAAGAAGTACAATATTTGGGTCATGTAATTTCATTAGAAGGAATTGCAGTAGATCCATCGAAGATCAAAGTCATTCTTGAATGACCACTAAAAAATGTGCATGAAGTGTGTAGTTCTATGGGGTTATTAGGCTACTATAGAAAGTTCATGTCAAAATTTTCTAAGATTTCCCATCCTATCACTTCTTTGTAGAGAAAAGGAAAATGTTTTGACTTGCATGAAAAATTCCAAGAGGCATTCAATTAGCTTTAAGATAAGTTAACTATGGCTCCAATATTGAAAGTTTCTAATCTAGAAGGCCAGCTTCCAGTGGCAGTGACGGTTGTCTATGTTGTTCGAGATCGAGTGGCAACGATCAGTAACAGTGACTACAATTAAGAACATTATGTTCTTATGGAATGTGATGTGAAACCTTTTTCTAATATGGGTTTTTTCAGCTTTCTAATATGTATGTTGATTTCTTCCCTGATGTACAAGCATAGTGGTGAACAAAAGCACTAGTGTAATGCAATTCATGGATCTTGAAAGGGTTTGTGGGAGGATCCAGAAAACCACACGAGGTGGACAGTTGATGGGTTCCTATTCACATCAAGGTTTGTGGTAAGCATGTTTAAAACCATGGGAGGAGAGAGCCTTTCTTTGGATCAAGGTCATGAGTCAATTGGACATGCCACAGGGATGAGCATACTACAAATGAAGGGTGTGAGTTTGTACCATGTTCACACTAAGGGGGGGAATGTTGGAAATTAGTGTTCACATGGGTAGTAATATTAAATTATTAGGTTTATTAGTCATGTGAATAGGTTTGATGGTTAGTCGTATGTATTGTTAAAATAACAATATAGTTAGTGGTTAGTGTGTTATACCCGTGAATGGTATTCTAGGATATTTGTTATAACACCTCCCTATTAAATAGGAGGTTGTTTGGCTATGTAAGTGGCTATATATTAGCCATGTATTTGAATGAATATGATGTAGAAACATGACATCATCTGTGTAATAATATTTGCTTCAATTAACTTTTCCCATATTTCTTATAAGTTTGTAGTAATCACTTATGTTTTAGGGGAAGGACTTGGTGGAGTGCTTATGCAAGAAGGGCGAGTTATATCCTATGAGTCAAGAAAGTTAAAGAAATATGAGTAGAATTATGCTCCTCATGATCTTGTTTGGTGGCAATTGTTCATGCTTTGCAAATGTGGCAACATTATTTGTTAGGAAAGCCTTTTGAGCTTAGGTTAGATCATCAAGGTCTTAAGTACTTATTCTCCCAACCACATCTCAATGCTCAAAAAAGAAGATGGTTGGAGTTGATATCCAAATATGACTTTGAGAAGTTATATTAAAGGCAAGGAAGACTGAGTTATAGATGCTTTGATTCGGAGGAGACACATTTCCTTAAGGATCTCTATTCATTTAGGTTTTAAAGACCAAGTTTTACAAAAGTCTATATGAGATGAATATTATGAGCAAGTTAAGCAATATCTCTTAGTTAATCCTCAAGATTCAAGGTATGGTGGGTTCTATTTTGAACCAGATGAACTTTTAAGGTTCAGGGGAAGAATGTATGTTCCAAATTCCAAGTTAAGAAATCTTGTGTGGAAAGAGGTTCATTGTGCACCATATTCTGGATACCCGAGAGTGACAAAACTCATAGCTGATGTAAAACCACTTTATTTCTAGAAAGGAATGAAGAGTGATGTTGACAGATTTGTAGCGGGATGACTAGAATTATAGAGGATAAAGGTTGAATATCATCACCTAACAAGACTTTTGTATCCTCATGAAATTCCAGAGTGGAAGTGGCAAAACATTAGTATGGATTTTGTGCAAGGTCTTCCTATGTCTCGAAATAAGAATTATGATATTTTAGTAGTGGTGTATAGACTCACCAAGGTAGCTCATTTTATGCCTAGAAATATGACAGATGGAGCACCGATAATAACTCGTAATTTTATTCAAGAAGTGATTAGATTGTACAAATTTCCTAAGAAGATCATCTCAAGGAGATATGCGTGCATGACATCGAGGATTTAACAAACCTTATTTTCTTCACTTTCAACTCAGCTCAATATAAGCTCAGCTTATCACCCTCAAACAAATGGCCAAACAAAAAGGTTAAATCAAGTTCTTGAAGATTTGTTGAGGATGTATTGCATGGATTAGCAATACAAGTGGGAGGACTATCTTTCACTTGTGGAATTTACATACAATAATTCCTATCATTCCACAATAAAGATGGCTCTATTTGAAGCATTATGTGAAAGAAAGTGTCGAAATCCTATAAGAAGGGATAAGCTTGAGGATAGGATTAGCCTTGGACTAGAAATGTTATGAAAAATGGAGGAGTAGATCAAGTTAATCAAGAAAAGATTATCGAAAGCAGATGATAGATAAAAAAGCTATGTTGATGCTAAGTGTACAATAAGACAATTCTTAGTGGGAGAAAAAGTTCTTTTGAGGGTCAAACCTCAAAAGAGTTCCATAAAGTTTGGGAAGTCATCCAAACTAGCCCCTAGATTTGTGGATCCCTTCAAAGTTCCTAAAGTGATTAACTTGGTTGCCTACAAAATTGCTTTACCTCTAGCTCTTGCCCAAATGCATAATGTGTTTCATATTTCATATCTTAAAAATTCTATAACATGTATTAATCATACTTGACTAGAATGCACTATAAGTACATGATTTAGGAGTGGTAACGATCAAGCCTCTCAAGGTGCTTGAAGTACACAAGCTCCACATGCATAAAAAAGAGATTACTCGGTGCAAGGTCCAATGGGACCAGCATGTAGAGGAAAACGCTACTTGGGAGGATTATGATGAATTTTATTATAACTTTCCTCATTTATTTACTATTTTTTAATAGCTAAAGAAAAATTGTTTTATGACCTTATCATGATACACTAAATCATCGAGGATGATGATCCTTATGAGGGGAAATATGTCACACGCCAAATTTTTATTTACAAATTACTTTTAACTTTTATGTTAAAAGCATGCTTTTGACATTAGTGGATGATTATATGTCATTTGATATTTTGATGAAATTATAATGCAATGCAATCTATTTCATTTTTTATGATTATTATTATTTAATCAAGATTATGATGTTGTGACTAATAACAGACTAACTATGTTATTGTCTTTCTAAGTTGAATGCAAGATTGGATTCTTACCCTCCCAGAGGGAGAGGGAGAGGGAGAGGGAGAGTATCACTGAAGATAGGAGTATAGGCATGGGTAAACAAATGGGTGAATGCCAAATGAGTTGAACACACACACTCACTCACATAGGTTTATGTATCCAATTTGAGTAAGTAACCCTAGTTTTGTCGTTGAGTTTATTTTGTGTTTTGGCTAAGTTTGGTCAAGTCCTAAGGTTAGGTTAAATCTTGTCGGGTCCTTGGCCTAGTCTTTTTCAATAAAAAATGTGTTATGTTGTATCATCTTTGTCTTTTCTATTTATCAATTTATATATAAAGTTTTTTTGATTAATATATAAATACATTTATATATATATATAGAAATAGTGAATTTTATTGTAGAGAAGATACACCATATTGAAGGAAGTTCTTCATAATTTGAACCTGGAGATTACATATCATTGTTAGTATTGAATATTGAAGGAAATTTGTGAGGAGTTTGGTCTTGAAATAATAGATAGTTGTTAGTTGTATTTTGTTTTGAAAAGAAGAACAAGGATTTTGACAGTGGCCAACAATGAATACTTGGAGGCGCTAAGCATTTAGAACTCATAAGTGCAGAAGTAAAGTAATAGTTCAGGCATGCTTTTATACTCTATTTTTCTCTTTAATTTTGATAGTTAAACTGGAGTTTCATATTTGAAAACATATAAAAAATATTTTAATATTTTAAAACATATATGTTGAAAGAGTGAAAGTATAGTCTTATTTTTACAGACCTATGCATGAAATTATTTTATTTTCATTTAGAACTATATGTGAAAACAATGAAGAAATAAGTTACCCTATTGCGATAAGTTGAATAAATTATTTAACTCATGAAACTAAATTTGCAGTTTGATATATATATATATATATATATATATATATATCCATACATGTTTACATACATACATACGTATATACATACACACACACATATATAAAAGAGTGTGCAAAGTATACTCTGTATTATATATTTATAAAATTATATGATAAGCTTGAAGCTTATTTTGTTATGTTGACTGAAAGAATCAGATTTATATTCAGAGTTGTGAAAAGATTATAAATACTATAAAAAATGTGCTTATTCTTGTAAAATAATTTAGCAATATACATTATATATTTATTAGTATTATTAAATATGTTCTTGTACAAAGAACTAAGAGGAAAATATAGAGAAATAAAATTTATTTAAAAAATTTATTTTCTTATTGGTGAATAATTTACTTATATTTCGAACTAACAAGAACTCATGAGAAAGACAAGGTGTCTCGAGTCATTGTCAATGTTTGAAAACACTATAACTTGTATAAGAAATATAAAAAGTATTGTGTATGAAAATAGAATATTTCACTCTTATGAAAGAATACAAAACTAATGAACAAGTAGTAGTAGCCAAGGTCTGAGATATTGCAAGTACGCAATATGAGTGTTCATTGCCACTTGAAAATATTTCTATGATCTTAGTCATTTACTAACCATAGTAAGTTATACAGTTTTTATTTTAAATCTTTATGAAAAGTTAGAGAAACATTCGAACAAGCCAACCATGTATTTAACCTTAGGTGAAGGTCATTTCCAAATCAAGTTAGAGGTATGTGAACTCATGATTACATTTCCTATGGAAGTGTTTGTTTTATTTCAAAAATTTGGCCAAAGTAATGCAAAAGTCTCTGCTTTTATTAGTCATTTCATGGTGTTCCAAATTGCATATCCAATCAGATTGGTCATACTTAGTTAGAAGTTGTCTAAAGGTGTATGGTTGACACAACACTAGGACTCAGATGACATTTATTTTTTGGTTCCTTTGTCTATACAATTTATGAAGGGTAGGGCCACTTCTAGTTGGAAGATGTGTAGGGGACCACCGATCTGTGGTTGGAGGTAAAGCACTTGGGCGATGCTCTCCCTCTTTTAGATGACTATGTGTCGAGACTTGTGAGACAAATGAAGGTTTCTAGATATGGAAGACTTGACTTAACACATACTAGGTATTGTAATCATGTTTGCTTAAAATGTAATTTCTCCATGTATTATAAAAGAAAAGATTATTTTGATTCTCAAAATGTAATTATTGCATTACAAATTCAAGTCGTAGAATTCATTTATTTATTGATCATGATTAATGTATGTTATATGAAAGTAAAAAAAAATACGATTTTTTTAATTATGTGATTATTTACTTCTATGGTAATTTATAAAGTATTTATTGTTTAGAAAGCCAAGATTGTTACACAACTTCTCTTCTTAAGTCATAACTTGAGGTTCAATGAAATTTTCATTGGATTATCCCTCTTATGAAGCATAATTTTTTAGGTATGATAAAGATATATCTCTATGCTCAAGGATAAGCAACTCCATGACTAAAACATGTAATTTTAATGATTTAGGGAAATGATTTATATCATAAATAATGTATTTTAGAAATGGAGTGGTGGGAGGAACTATAACAACATTGATAATAGAATATAGTGAGTCATCCTTTTGGCTATTGTGACATCATTTTTAGCTTAAGCAACAACCTCAGATTTTCTTTGTTTTGTTAATCCATGTTCAATCTATTTTTTATATATCCAATCTACTAGGAAAACTCCCCTAGATAAGCAAGCATTATCTTTGTGCAACATTACAAGTTTCCCCTTGGGAACATATTTTCTTTATATTACATGTCTTTACATAAAGACCTTTATATTATCTAGAGATTGCACTATTGGTCTTTTATTTTCAATTATAGGTCCTATTTTTATTAATGATGAGTAAAACAAATTAATATGACTAAAGTGACTACCCATAGAATCTTGATTGATATGAGATCCTCCCTTTTTACCTCTTAAATTATAGTTACTCTTTACTTGAGTGGCAACAACTATAATAAAGGCTCATATATCCTCATCAAAAGGTTTGGATTTTTTATATTTTTTATGTGTAATATATCCTTGAGATGAGAAAAACAATTTATAGATAACTCATACTACTATGTCATACTAATGACAAGTGAAAAAATCATCATCAAAATAATTATATGCATTCTTATACTACTTTGTATTACTAATGCAATCACAATCATATACTTATTTATTAGATTTCTCATATGCTTATTTATTAGATTGCTCATGATTGTATTTCTATTTGTATTTTTCTCCCTTATTACACTCTGTCTTTTTCCAATAGTACAACAACCACTACACATTAAGTGGATGTGTGAGGCATATAACATGATTCACATAAATGAATATCCTATTGTATATTTATGTATCCTTATGTTCAATGCACCTTGAAGCTATATTTTTTTTCCAATTTGAATAGTTTTTTAAGGCCTAATCTATTTTATAAGTCCTATCAACTAAGTGAGATCTATCTAAGTTGCACTACCCAAATATTTTTCATTGGAGCCTCTTTTACCATGAGAAAACTTATGGGCCAAAACTTTGACATCACCCGTAATATTATCTAGCTTGTCATCAAGGGATGGGGGTTTATTTTATTGATAAATTTTATGTGGGTAAATCCTTACATAATTCCTCTTGGATGTCTTACTTAAATCTTTGATATTTCCCTCAATATTGATATCTAATGAAGATGCTTCTCTAAGTATTCAAGGTTTCTTTTCTCTCAAAAGGAAATTCATTTTTAGTTCAAAAGCATCATAATACAACATCAAACCCAAACTCATTATGCTTCAAATTTTAGGTAACCATCATCATTATTCCCAAGAACCTATTGTTGAAATAAAAAACTTGATTCATTGAACCCTTTGGTTATACTAATTAAATTCATGAATGATAAATCTAGAATCCACCCTATCTCCATACTACACCCTAAAGGTTCTTCTAAATTTATTCCATGATGTTATACTCTAATCTAATAAGATTTCATACCATTTCATTGCACTCTCCTCTAAATACTACACAATTTTTTTTATCATGATATCCTATTTTTCAATCTTATAGGACCAATATTATTTGTGAAGATTATTAAGTGGTTCTCATTAGATATAACAATAGTCCTTAGAATTTAGGAAATTTTATTACACATTTCATTAGGCTGAGGATTAAGGTAGTTTGGAATCCCAATAAGATATAATCACATATATTTATAATTCTTAAGGGTGACCTTCTGGACCAATATATTTTTAATGTTCATGATCTCTAATATGATGATTGTTCTATTATTTTGAGGAAGGGTTTTGTTGATGGTGTTTTCTGCATGGCAACAACTCAGACAAAATGCAATATTCTATCTCTCTTGAAAGGTTATTTTCAATAATAAATCACTGAAAATCACCCCAAGGTCTCTCGGGTGTTAGGTCATGACAATGCATAGACAACTCAGATAATCATGTGAAAATGCTGGTAATCACAAAGGGACCTTACTACAAGCAAACTGTATCTCTTAGTTTATCAGATTTTGTAATGTGATGATCTTAAATCCTAAATCTAACCAAATGATAAAGAAATAGCAAAAGACAAGGGTGCAAGGATATGATAAAACCTAAACTATTCCTGGAATGAACAATGTAAATGACAAATATCTAGAATGGACCAACCTCAAACAACCAATTCCTGCTTAACCCACAATGCAATATCGCAAGAACGATGCAATCTTCTAAGGTATATAAATTTTCAAATCATAGAAATTCATCCAGAATCAAACTTAAGCACATTAAATATATGGTCCAGGTTGACTTTACCAGCCTACTACCATCAGATAGTTACTGGGAGTATAGACCAGAGATTGCTACAAACATTCCAAATATGAAATCATAAACATCATTCATCAAACTAAAACTAATTCAATTTTGAACACTAAACCCTAAATCTTCAAGCAATTTGAAAGATGAAACAACAGGAACCATGCAAGATAAAATAACACAAGAGATTCCACCAGGAGAACCACAATGTCTTCAATTGCATTAGATCACCAAAATGTTGCAACAATTCCACTGTTCTAATTACAATACTTGCTTCAAGAAATTCACAAAAGTGCTCTAGCTTGATTCTACTATCTCTTTTTTAACTATTAATGTCTAACCCCTTTACAATGAGGCAGGAATGCCCTTTATAATAGATCTCAAGATATGCTAGCCCAGCGAAACATTTTTACAAAAAAAGAATAACCGCCAAAACAAGTCGGCCTTAGGAAATCAAAATAAGGCACACATTAAATGCCATATATCATCTAGGTCGGCCTAGACACAGTCCCCAATGTAGTCTGGTCCAATGCATGCCCTATGATAATAGGGAAGCACAAATCTCAAAATGGCATCAAACACCGCCTCCCTTATCCTTGCTCTAAGCCGATGATCCTTGGACCTTCAAGAATGTTCTATCCAATTCGGTGACAGGTGGCAAAGGCAATACCCTAAGCCGACATTGAATGGAATCAATTTCCTCTTTTGACTGTTTAATAGTCTTATCCCAGTCATCCTTGTTGGCTTGGTATTTATCCATTACTGCCAGATATGTGGCTGCATCATCTAACTGGTGACCAGTTATGACATTCTCAGAATCAGGAGCATAAACTTCATGCCACCATTCTCTTAGCTATTCCAGACTCAGGTAATTGGGAGCAATCTTTTTCCTTTCAATCATGACCTCAAAGAATGCAATGCAGCCCTCATAAACACCGGTTAGATCACCATCTATTTGTTTCTTTCATTTCTGGATCTTTTTCATGGCCTTATGCCGAATTTTTAGAGCCTCAAACCATTCCCAGGGTTCATTCAACCTAGAAGAAGGAAGAATCCCATCCACAGCTAGTTGTTCCTTACCATGCTCCATGATAACCTTAGATTTCTACAAGAGGTCAATGTCTTCCTTGTCTTGGGACAACACATATTCTAGTAATTCCTTAGCTCAGACTGCATCTTTCCCAACGGATAGGATATCCTTGATTGCACTATCTCCCTTTATCTGCACATCCTTCAGCCAATCTGCTGCAGTTTGAGCTAAGGCCTTCATTTTCTCAATCTCGGAGATGGTTTCCTTGGGTAGAAAGCCAGGAGCGGCAGAAGAAGATGGGTGGAGAGACTGCAAAGGCTTCATCACCTCTTCCAGGCATTTCCTAAGTCTTTCATTTTCCTTCCTCAGCTCATGCTTGGTTTGGGTCTCTTTCCTCAACCTTCCAATGATCACAGCACTAGATCCCTCGTACTCCTCTATATCCCGCTCCATGGATGCCGACCCAAGGTTGATAGTCTGCACATTGTAGTCCTGACCAGTGACATCTTCTCTCGTCTTGTCCGCGGCAAGGGTGGCAATGTGGATAACTCGGTTATTTGCTTCATCTCTTTCCATCTTTGAGACCACCCTAGCTGCCTTCTTTTTCTTCCCTTTTCCAATTTTGGATAGCATTTCATCCCAATCCAGGGGAGTGTCTTCAACAACCACCTGTTTCTTCCTTGCAATCTCTTTTTCAAGCCAGTCCGAGGCTGCAGGTTCTACTCGAATTTCCTCTGTTTTTTCCTCTTCTTGTTGTTTTTTTGGCATTTTATCCTTTTCTTTCTCAGGAGATTTCTCACCTTGGTCACCTAACTCAGGTTCATCCTTTTGCTGTACTGGTGATGGGGTTCTAATTGGGATATCTTCCTCCCTTTTGGGTGATTTGTGGCCTCTGTCACTTTCCGAAGAATCCTCATACTGCACTAAGGGAGAAGTATGCCTTTCCTCTTCCTCAACTTTAAGCTCTGCTGCGACACCAAAAAGTTCTCCTTCCTTGAAAGGTTATGCCTCCTCACTGGTTTCCTGTTCTTGATGAGCTTTTTCTGGCTCAGGCACACTTGGCGAAGGAGAAGTAACCTTGGACTGCTCCACAACTGGTGACTTTGGGGGAGGGTCCACCTTCTGCATTGGTCCCTTAGGGGATGGAGTCCTGGATCTTCTCATGTAAACTTTGGTCTTCTCTCCTCCTGAACTCTCCACATCAACAATAGGAGGCTCATCTTTTGAGGCAACTTGACCCTTCTTCTTTGAAGTCCTGGTTGTTCTTGTCCTCTTCGGTGGCGGAGGAGCATCCTCATCTTCTGCTTTTTCCAACTCTTCCTCATCAGAGGACTTACCAATCTTCAAAGTCTGACTTCTCTTCTTTCCTTTTCGCTTCCTTTTTGTTTCGGGCTCACTTTCCTTGGGGCCTCTAATCTTTATCTTGAAAGGAGAGCTCTTTATAGTTTTCCCTTTGGGGTCATCTTCCCCGGATTCTTCTGAAGTAGACATGGGATTGAGGTCTCCCATCAAATTGAAGGTACAAGTTACCTTCTCACTCTCCAACTCCCAAATTTTATGCTTCAACCAAGAAGAGGTAAACTTCATAATAGGGGCCATTAGGTCTTCCAACTCTATGACCTCATCTTCATTCCAATTGATTTCCCCGATCGACCTGTCCTTCACAGCTTCATAAGCATGATCCTGTACCAGGTTTCCATCATCCTCCAGTTGGTCCGAGATCAACTTGACATTGTACTGTCTGATTGCATCAATAGGGAGCCTAGAGTACCTCTTCTTTCTTGCTTCAAGGTCATCCTTAATGTTAGCCCAATAGTCCTCTAGGTCATCTTTATGCCAGTACTCCCTAGTGGCCTTCTTCTGTGCCTCTTCTGTGATATCAAAGTTCATCCTTTTGGAGTGGAAGGAGAAACCATATGTTGCCAATTCATCTCCTACGGTGTGTGCTAATTGGATGGAAGGGCATACTTCTGCTACACCAATTCCAAGAGGGAAATCTCCACCAAAGCCTGTCTTATGCTTTTCCTTCTTTACAATGGCATCAAACTCACAAATCTGTCTGACAATCTCCAATAGCACAATGTGATCTGTGGGGTATCTAGGTAACCTGTATCGAGCGACCGGGCATTTATCAATTCTAAGGTAGGTGAAGGTGGGAAATTGAATGAACCATGCCCCATAATTCTTTATCAATCCTTTGGCTCCATCTGACAATCTCACATGCTCGGCATTCTGAAGCATCCGGGTGATATGCATAGTGAATGCATCATTAGCCCTGCGGTAGTCTTTGTGTCCTAGGTGCAACTCTGGGTATACTTCATAGACAATGTCTTGTCTGAATGTCCCTCGCGGATTCAAACCCCTGTATGGGTAGAATCTGGCAAGCACATACATGACATAAGAGGACATGGTGAACCTCTTAGTCTCTAGGACATTCCTCAGCTGTTTATCAATTTCGGAACTAATAAGCTCGGCCCAATGATAGTTGGTCCCTTGCTCAATTTTGGTGATCACATGGACCATCCAACTTTCCAATACTCCTGCACTCTTCAATCCTGCCACTCTGCTCAGGAATGTTATTGCATCATAGATATCTGATCTAAACTTGATCCTATGCAATTGCTTGGGTAGTTTAGAGTGATGTGATTTCGGCTTTTCCAACCAAGAATTAATCATCTGTTGAGCCTTGATTGGCTCCTTCTCATAGTACGTCCTGGCCATGTCCATGTTCAGAGCACACACAGAAGGTAAATCTGGCATATCAAAGGCTTGTGCAATAGAAATAGGACTGAAATTAGCCAAGACTCTCCCTTCAGTGCTGACAACCCTTTGGGTGTCGAAGTCATATTGCCAGGCACACTCCAGTATCAGCTCATAGCATTGGATTGCAGGAGGAAACCCTGCCACATGCACCAACCTAGATTTCATCATTCCATTCCTCAAGACTGATAGATTCTTCTCAGCTGTCCTCTGCTTGAACTCCTCGTATCTCCATGCCCCAACATTGGTGTCAGACACCTCAGACCATACGGAAGATATTTTGCTTTCAGGGAGCTGACTCTTAATATCTAACCTTAATCTCTCTACCTTTGAAATGGATGACCCCTCCATGTCACCCTTGGACTTTCCTACTGCAGCCTTACTTGATTCGGCCTACATTCACAAAGGACATCATTAGTATTTAATTATCATGCATATTCCAATCCAAAGGTTAGCTTGAAATCATATAAAGCAATTAAAATCCATCACATATTATCAATCCTTGAAACAATCCAAAAAAATAAAGCAGTCTGGGAAAACCACGTTAATCAGGAAAATCCAGTCGGGGTGGAATTTCAGAGAAATTCGACCCAGACGGATTCTTGCTGCCAAAACATCATTAGTCAAATAAATCGTCAGTACAGCCAAAAAATCGTCAAGTTATCATGTAATTTGCTCATTAGCAACAAGAAATAAGCATTCAGCATTTACTCCATCAACCCTGTCTTCGGAAAATCGAAAGAAATAAAACTAGACAGGAAAATTGGAAAAGTCCGGATGGGACGGATTTTCGTGGACAGTTTGAAATGTTCCGGCAATTACTCTACTCCGTAGAATTAGCCTAAACCAGGAAAATCCGTGTGCGCAGAAATTTCGCAGACACCACGGGAACCCGACGATCGACGACACGCGAACCATTAATCAAATAATCATGCAATCTTTTCTACTTGGATTCTAACGGTCTTGAAATCGATGCTAACCAACAAGATTCAGAATGCAAATGATTTCAAATTCCCAAAGCTCCAAAATGACGAGTCCTCATGACAAAACAACGATGCCCTAATTTTGATAACCAGACCCCCGCCATTAAACCCAGGGTAAGCTCAAGGTTTTAAGATATTAGCTATAAGGATCAGTTTGGGCACTCCGAGTCCTCACAAGGTAGGGATCAGTTTAATATAAGTGTGGGATCGATCAATCATAACGAATTTTCCATTCTGGGCCGAACACCAAAAAAAACCCTAATCTTGCACAATATGGTGGATTACGCACTAAGAGGGCAAACAATCTAACCTAAAACCCCTTCCAAACGTGTGCACCCGTCGTCTAATGGATACATAGCACTCATATGGCATGGGTGATGAGGTTCCATGAAGAAACGAGTCAAACCCTAACTCGATAAGAAGGAAATCGTGGCTAACATAGGCCAACACGAATTGACCACCAATCAATACAGAAAACTCAATCATTGCATAAACAAATAAGAGGGGCCATCAATAACCTACCATGGATTATTGTAGACGAAACTCGAACTCGAAGAAGAAACCACGAAGCAAGCACGCCCAAGCAATGGAGACCTCAATCAGCGCCCCAAACAATCCAAACACAAGCGACCCAAGATCAATGCTCAAAGCTCGAATGGAGAAAGCACTTCAGACGCCAAGGCAGCAAACAAGTGAATGATGGAGTTAAAATGATGCTTAGAAGGTTTTAAACCGACCCATTTACGTCTCTGAGCAAAGGTACCTCGGTCATTAATGAGCGACAAGATGCGTCTAACAAATCCGGAAACCTGAGCCCAGGACAAAATTTTGGAAAATCCCAAGACACGCGAAAATCTGGATGGACACAAAATTCGCGGAAATGGCAGAAACCGAGAATTTATCAAAGTTCGGGATTTTAGCACAGTCCGGGAAAATCCGCCAAAACTAGAAAATCCCGAAGTTAGGCAGAAATCCAGATTCAAAAAATTCAGCGATGACCAGACAATTAACCAGGGCTCGGGAAAATCCGTCGGAGTTGGAAAATCCTGGATTCAAGTGAAAACCCGGATTTTGCTTGAAACCCAATTTTGACCAATTCAAACCTCAGGGAAAGATCAAAGCCAACAAGACCTACATGCCAAGACCTCAAAAAGATAAGTCCAATAAAACCAAAGGTCCAAAGACATCCGAAAAGAGGGTCCCTACTCCAAGTGGGGCGTGTGTGCAAAAAACTGCACAACAGGTTTGCTAGTAAACAAAATTAGGTTAGTGAAACTTTCTTAATTTGGATTTTGTTAGTGAGAAAGAAAAATTTGTTGATAGGCATACTGAGCTCTAAGCTATTCATTCAAATCTAATTATTGCTCAATCTATTAAGTAATTTTCCTAGAGTTCTCAACATTTTCATTATAAATCTCATAATTTTGTCTAAGGTTTGAGGGGATTCCAAGATTTACATAATTTTGGACATGTGGGGATTGCTCTAATTTCTTATATGGTCAAGTAGTGCAATTGTCTTGTAAAATGTTCTCTCAAGATGAGCCATTTGAGATAATAAGTCTTGAGGATTAATTTTAGGCATATATTAATGTATATCTAGAATAATACAATCATTATCTTTGTTTATTCTTTCAATTAAAAAATTAAATTCATAAGCATATTACTATAGTTTTTAATAAATATAATTGTTACACTAAATTATTCGCTAAAATGAGCACCCATTCTTTATTTCAACTAAATGACCACATTATGTATAGGTGCCACCAACATCATCAATAAATCAAGAATTATTTGGCTTACCTATTTCTTGTGAGATAAATTTAAAAGAAATTTCCTTAAATTATTGCAAAGAAATATTAGACACTAAGTTGGACTTGAGTAACCCAATATTGTGTCACTAATATCTCTTGATGATAATATTTATATTTTATAGCTAGAGATCTTGAAAATAGATTTGTAATTTATAACCTATAGGTTTATTAAAAAAAAAAAATGATCGTATTATGTTGATTCTTTATACTTTTAACAACTAGTAGATTTATGGTAACATAAATTCAAATGAGAAAGATATTCTCTTTTAAAAAATAGAGATTAATATTTAAGAATACGAATCTTAAAAGTAAACAACATGTAATCCCTATGAAATAGAGTCAATACGATGAAGCTTAAAATTAAACGAAATGTAAATATCTATGCTCAAAAGTTGTATTGCATTTGAGTACTTATGCTTTACACAATACAACTATTTTGATTTTATAATATATTCACACTGATCCATTTCTGATCACACCATCCCATATATTATGATAGAATTTTTATACATGCTATATGATGGAATGCTAACTAACCATAATCAAGGAACAACAAATGTGAACCTAGAGATTTGTCAAATCTCCTTAAATACTAAGCCAATAATGGAGAATTATTATGAAAAAAATATTATAATAACTCTAAAAAGGGGAATTCTTACAACTTTATATAAAACATAGAAACACACTACCTAGGATTCCCTAGAGCATGTTATGGATCAAACTAATCAAAGTATTTAACATAGAAAAAGATTGATAGATAAAATAAAAAGTAATTCTTACTTATAGAAAGAGGACAATGCTCACCTCATAAGGGTGATTGAAATTTGTCCTACTTGATTTACATCTTAAAAATCACTTATCATTCATGTTTATATATATATATATATATAAATAATGCCTTTGAAGGTAGTTACAACGAAAAATCATGCTCATCCTTTTGAAGGGTTCGTCTTTAAGTCACTACAAGTCTCTTCTAGAAGTTTCTTACTCTTTTGCACATGGTGTTGGATGTTAGAAGATTGATAGGTCATTACAACGTGAATATAATTGAATCCCTTCACTATTTACATACATTCTCATGTGATTTTCAAATGACAAGAGATCTCCTTGATGTCCCTTTCCATGTTCTCAAACATCTTCCTCATGGTCATAGTGTCCACTTTAAGGACATATAGTTTTTCTTTAATCTCCCTAATTTATCCACTTTGATCACCAAAAGATCAAATTTCTTGATTTTGAATCCCCTTAGAGAGTTGAAATATATATTTCTTACACTTTTAGGAAGAAATCCTCAAAACATATTCAAGCAAGGTGCATAATAGCACAACTAGTATTTTACTTATCTTGGTTGAATTTATAAAAGTCGGGCCTCATCCTTTTAAAATCTCAATACATGATATCTCAATATTGTTGTAATGCCATATATTATGACAATTCCTCTACTCTGCCATATTATTTGTTTTGAAAAAACTCAAAATAATAGATAAGATCATGTCTAGTACATCACATGTGCCTTTTTCACTCAATTGTACCTTGGTTTTGACTTGATATGCTATTGAATGCATATCCTTAAAAAAATAAAATGAATAAATAATTCAAACTATATGTAACTTCCATTTCAATGATCCCATTCCTAATTAATTTTAAGATTGAAATTAATAATTATATATGCATTAATCATCTTGTCTTCCCATTCAACATCAAATGTTTTACTTCTTTCCCTAATGAATTTATTAACATTTATTATCAACAACAAAACTTTTTCTAAAATATTGTTAACTTTAGTAGAGTTCAAATGTTCATCCAAGATCAAATCATTTTAAAAAAATGGATGATAATTCCTTTGAAGGCAGTTACAATGAAAAATCATGCTCATCCTTTTGAAGGGTTGGTCTTTAAGTCACTACAAGTCTCTTCTAGAAGTTTCTTACTCTTTTGCACATGGTGTTGGATGTTAGAAGATTGATAGGTCATTACAACGTGAATATAATTGAATCCCTTCACTATTTACATACATTCTCATATGATTTTCAAATGACAAGAGATCTCCTTGATGTCCCTTTCCATGTTCTCAAACATCTTCCTCATTGTCATAGTGTCCACTTTAAGGACATATAGTTCTTCTTTAATCTCCCTAATTTATCCACTTTGATCACCAAAAGATCAAATTTCTTGATTTTGAAACCACTTAGAGAGCTGAAATATATATTTCTTACACTTTTAGGAAGAAATTCTTAAAAAATATTCAAGCAAGGTGCATAATAGCACAATTAGTATTTTACTTATCTTGGTTGAATATATAAAAGTTCCCTCATCCTTTTAAAATCTCAATACATGATATCTCAATATTGTTGTAATGTCATCTATTTTGACAATTCCTCTACTTTTCCATATCATTTTTTTTGACAAAACTCAAAATAATAGATAAGATCATGTCTACTACATCCCATGTGCCTTTTTCACTCAATTGTACCTTGGTTTTGACTTGATATGCCATTGAATGCATATCCCTAAAAAAATAAAATGAATAAATAATTCAATCAACTATATGTTACTGCCATTTCAATGATCCCATTCCTAATTAATTTGAAGACTAAAATTAATAATTATATATGCATTAATCATCTTGTTTTCCCATTCAACATCAAACGTTTTACTTCTTTCCCTAATGAATTTAATAACATTTATTCTCAACAACAAAACTTTTTCTAAAGCATTGTTAACTTTAGTAGAGTTCAAATGTCCATCCAAGATCAAATCATTTTAAAAAAATGGATGATAATGCCTTTGAAGGTAGTTACAATGAAAAATCATGCTCATCCTTTTGAAGGGTTGGTCTTTAAGTCACTACAAGTCTCTTCTAGAAGTTTCTTACTCTTTTGCACATGGTGTTGGATGTTACAAGATTGATAGGTCATTACAACATGAATATAATTGAATCCCTTCACTATTTACATACATTCTCATATGATTTTAAAATGACAAGAGATCTCCTTGATTTCCCTTTCCATGTTCTCAAAAATCTTCCTCATGGTCATAGTGTCCACTTTAAGGACATATAGTTTGTATTTAATCTCACTAATTTATCCACTTTGATCACCAAAAGATCAAATTTCTTGATTTTGAAACCACTTAGAGAGTTGAAATATATATTTCTTACACTTTTAGGAAGAAATCCTCAAAAAATATTCAAGAAAGGTGCATAATAGCACAACTAGTATTTTACTTATCTTGGTTGAATTTATAAAAGTCCCCTCATCCTTTTAAAATATCAATACATGATACCTCAATATTGTTGTAATGCCATCTATTATGACAATTCCTCTACTTTGCCATATCATTTGTTTTGAAAAAACTCAAAATAATAGATAAGATAATGTCTAGTGCATCATATGTGCCTTTTTCACTCAATTATACCTTGGTTTTGACTTGATATGCCATTGAATGCATATCCTTAAAAAAATAAAATGAATAAATAATTCAATCAACTATATGTAACTGTCATTTCAATAATCCCATTCCTAATTAATTTGAAGACTAATAATAATAATTATATATGCATTACTCATCTTGTTTTCCCATTCAACATCAAACGTTTTACTTCTTTCCCTAATGAATTTAATAACATTTATTCTCAACAACAAAACTTTTTCTAAAACATTTTTAACTTTAGTAGAGTTCAAATGTCCATCCAAGATCAAATCATTTAAAAAAAATGGATGATAATACCTTACATTATTATTTTCATTTATTTAATCATTGATAAATCTTATCTCATTCTTTATTTTGGTAACTTAGTCCTAATTAATTCTTAGAACTCATCAAATTTTTCTTTCACATCAATTCTCATCTTCTATACATATATGATTGTATCCACGAACAATTTACATACATCATTTTTCATTACAATTTTGAAAAATTCCTTTGACTTGATATACTTCATGTTAACATATAAATATTTTATTTGACAAATATTAGGTGTGAGCTAATCTCTAAAAGTCTTGCTTCTGCCTAATTTATTTTACTTGATTTTTTGTTAACATTTTCCTAATATTCCAAGAAATTATCACACATTTTGTAATAGATACCAACTAAGCACCAATTAAGTATGTAAAATTAGAGAATAACCACTCAGTTAATCACTAATTAAGAATGAAGATCAATGTAATGTATGGAGTTAGTATAAATTCAATCTAAGGAGTCTAATAGTTGGCTTTTATTTTCCAACATTATAGAATGATTTTACAACCTTTACCTGTATCACAAGTTCATAGCAACACCTTGGAATAAGTATAAAAATGAAACATAATAAGTTACAATCGCTAATACGCACCTTTTGGAAGCAGTTTGATAACATAAGCAACCAATCTACCTATAACAACCATGCCCTTTCAAAAAAAATTAAGATATCATATTGGAAATAAAAAATAAAAGTATTCGAGTGAGAGTCATTTATTCAACTAAATAAATAAGACACAAAATAATCAACTTAACATCATTTGCATTATCGAGACCATACCATTTTTTACTTTAACTTGAAATGGAAGAAGAGAGAGAGAGCATCACCAGAACAATTTTTGCCCTACCACGAAGCCATAGGCTTCCCCATGCTACCCTATGAAGGGAGCTCGACCCATCACAAAGAGTCTAGCAATCCATGGACAACAAGTGTGAAATATGTGCAGCTATGGGATAACAAACACATGCAACCTATTAATGCCTCAAGCAAAAATCTAAGCACATGTCCTACCCATGGTGTGACACAACTTAATTCAAATAGTCCTCTCCTATTTGAATTAACTTCCTTGGCCAAGCATTTGTTTATTATTTGAACTCTCGGGTCTGTCCTAGTAGACACTTGCACCTTTACACATGTTGTTCAAATATTTATCACCTTTATGTGTTATTTAATCAAGCATTACCTGGCTTATGACTTGGCTACAATTTTCAAACATAACTCCCTCTAACACAATGGAGTATGCCCTTAGGATTTCTAAAGTAAAAACTAAAATTAGCATGGCTTCCCTTTCATTTTGGTTTAACCAATCACTAGGTTCCTTGTTCATATTTGAATTTAGTTAACCCATCTAACATGAGAAACTGGTACTGCATGTAGACTTACTCCTAGATCAGCAAATGTAGAAAGATCGTAATTCAATAAGGTACTTTGCAATTGATGAGAATATGAACTTAAAATGTGGAGTTAAGGCCATTACACCAAAGAACCCATAACTGGAATCCACCAACATAAAATGAAACACTTTACTCTTGATATTAAATCAATTTAGCTAAGCTGCAAAGTTCAATCTAGGAAAGAGCAACAACTGTTGAACAAATGGTTAACTCAACCATAACATAGAACCTCAGAAAAGATGCTTTATACAACTCAACATTTAAATGGTTATGTAAAGTCTTTAGGTCATAGGGTTGTAAATGAATAGCAAGGATGATGAAGTACTTCCCCATGGTTGTTGTATACTGCTACAACAGTCACGTGGAAGTACCTTCATCATTAATTTTAGCTCTAAGTAAGCATTATGTTATCAACATTTAATGCTGAGTTCAAGGTTCATCAACAACAACATCCTTCTATCAAATATATATTTATTCGCCTTAAATTCACAAGCAATTGCATACCCAGGGTTTAGTTCAACCTAGTTTTGATTGTAAGACAAATAATTCTATTCTTGCTCCCTTGTTAATCAAATATGCAAACCCCAAAACAACAAATACAACCCTCAAGCTGATATGGATCTTTGATAAACTACCAAATGCCAAATGAATAGACAATATTAGTAGCCTCAAATCTTACATGCCAAAATATTTGAGTGAGACAAGTGATCTACAGCTGATAATTACATTAATAGCTTATAGAAATTAGTTAACTATTAAGCACTACCCACACTTTATGGTTTAGTGATTATTGACTTGCAATTATTTTATTCTCACTTGTACGATGGTCCCCACAAACCCATTTAATGAACTATGACTAACTTTCAAAGGTTGCAATCCAATATTTGTAAGGTTGTGTAGCCTATGAGGTGCTCTTATGTGTTATTCCACATTGTATGACAACTTATAGAGATGTGATTTGATTCATATAGGGCCTCCATAAATAATTTGTTGTTCAGTAGCAAGCAAAATAAAATAACAACAATAATTCTTTTATAAAAATACTAGAAATTCTTCACAATAACAATTAAATTTCATGGGATGTTGATTCAATGAAGCTGCACAATTTACTTACAAATATGAATTAAACAATTCATAATCAGGAGAAGATTAAACAACATCTCATACCTACGTAATTATTATTTGCAAAGATCATTACTCCATCCACCTGAATGCAACCCCTTCCATTTCTTTTTGTAGTCTCCTCCAAAACTGGATGAATAATAATCCTCCTTTACTTTGTTTTATTACCTCTCATACTGCCTTCCATGCTACGTGGAGATAGGGGTAGTTTTTCATGTGCGAGACCTGTTACTTTATTTGTTTTAAAAATCCTTTACCCCTGTTGATAGTTGGCTGCAACTATATGTGTTATCTCCTTTTCGTTTTTACTTTGTTTCTTTGGGAAGATGTGGGGTTGGCGTACCTTTTTAAGGTACTATTTTTTTGTTTAAAAAAAACACGGGTCCCACCACTTTTTATCATACCTTTTAATGAAAAGGGAATGAATATTTTTAAATTAGTATATTTTATTTTGATTATATCTTTTTCCTTTTTTTTTGTTTAATATATATATTTTCTATTTACTTGCTCACATAAATATGAATATAAAATTATTAATGGTTAATAACTTTAACTTCTTATTGAGTTAATAATTAAATAATTAAGATATTTCTTTGTACCCTTCCTAATGTAGTATGCAACCTGGGAATATTGTTATGTGCTCGTGTGTGCTACTCTCGCACATAGTACCCTCAAATGGCAAGACTCCCCTTCCCGATGACACTCTCTCTCTTTTTGGCGAGAGTGCTTAACTGCCCCGTGACACTCCAAAATTAGGAATAACATTAGTCCATTACAATAATAAGATCCAAGCTTAACAACTTATCCATGATATTAACATTTTCATATAAAACTCAATCATATAGCTATATATGAAATTATAGAAATTCATTCATTACATCATAATTAACCTCATTCAATGTATTGTTAAAATGATTAGTTTTTAACAACTAACCGAAGCAACTATTTTTATATCCAGATAAACAATAGACAAGTCAAAAATATAGAATTTAGGGCCAACCGTTAGGACAATTAGGTTTCACAATCAATTGAACATCCATATCAACATGACAATACAAAATTTAGGGTCGGGTTTCATATTTAGCTAACTGTTAACACAGACCGGCTGCCACTACACCAAAAGCTCGAACTATCAATGAGGGTGCCACCAGATAGGTTAGCCAAAGACCACACGGGTCCGAAGGGAGGGGTTGAGGGTCCTGCATGATAACAGCTTAGCCCCCCTGAGCCAAGAGGTCTGTATTGGACATAGACGACCACAAGGTGAGTAAGGAGCACCGGCGGGAATCGAACCCCTCCCCAGCAGAGTCGCTAGTTTGTTAACACAGACATACGACCACTACACCAAAAGCTTAAACTGTTAGTGAGGGTGCCACCGGAGAGGTTAGCCAGAGACCACATGGGTCCGAAGGGAGGGGTTGAGGGTCCTACATGATAACACTAACATCTATACAAAATTTAGGGTTGGGTCACAATTAGGGTTGCGACATATTCTAAACACATTTTGAATTCTATAATGAAAAATCCTATTGATTATTTAATCTAATTTGGTTTTGAATTCCTTTGCTTCTATTTAAGCATCTTCTTTCTCTTCCTAAGTTCTTTTCAACAATATTTCAAGTCATTTACTCTTTTTTCTAATTATTATTTCCTTATGGTGTATCTAGTAATTATGGTTTCTAAGTAGGAATATATTCCTTTTATACAAGGAAGATGAATTTGCATCATAAATTTATCACTTAGTTTTTCAATACATCAATATCCCTTATGTAGAAATATTAATCTACTTAGTAATTGGTTTACTTTGAATCCAAGCCTATCCTTTTGTTGATCTATTTATAGGATTTGTTTCATGCAAGAAGTAATCTTTTATGTTACGAAGATGAGTGTTCTCAACTTGCATTATTTTATGTGTTGTATATTTGGACATGATGGGATTATACCAGGTGAAGAGCCTAATTATTTGCATTATAAACTCAGTTGGGATTGTTATGGAGTCTTTCCCCATCAACGAGCATGTTTTTCTTTATCCTTGCAAGTGGGAACCACTATATGTTGGCTACTATGAATCGATTACATTAGCTCACATCTTCATATTTGTCATGGCATGCACATGCAAACTAGAGTACATGTATATTATATCAATTTTTCTATTGAACTCCATGGAAATCATTGAAGATATGAATTGGATTGTTTTATGGTTAATGGGCATGTTTAGGATTATTTTCTCTTGGCTAAAAAGTTCAACAAGGTGATGGGCTAGTATAATTGTGACTCTAGGAATGTTACGGTTGGGGTAATCTTCCCTCATAACTGACCTCCTTTCCTATGGAAATATTTGTCTTTAAAGCAATGAAAGAGAGGCTACTTAATGACTACTCAAATGTTTTTGTCAACGGTTGGTTTACACCATGAAGCATTAGATGATTCAATGATCTCAAAAGCTAGAATGGTGTTTAAGGTTATTTTTTTGTGTTATGTCAGGCCTCCAAGGCCTCATAGAATGAAAAATATTCCAAGGTCCTCATTGTTAGTGATCCTTCTCCTACACTTATTATTATTTTAGCCCCTATCTCTTTCTTTGTCTTATTTCCTATGTTGGTTATTGTTTATGCTCCTATTGAGGACAGTTATAATTCCAATAGGTTTAGTTAGTCCATCTCTTTCTGGGTATATGATATTAGATAAGTAAATGTAATTCTTTTTTGGTGTTTTTATCTCTAATATGTGCTAGTGAGGATGGGTCAATTGTGTTTCTCACATAAGTTTTGTTATAACTAATGAATTTCCCTTTTTGAAATAATCTATAGGTGGTCTTTTGCCTTCTATCAATAAAAAATATTAACAAAGTCTTCTTGTATCTTCTTAGTAATAGCTTGACTAAACTAAGTAGTATGAACTACTTTGTTGTATCTATTGTTTAAAAAATTTCTATCTATATCCTAACAATTGTTGAGTGAAATAACTAGCATATAATAATAATAATAATAATTTAAATATAAAATGCATTAAGATATATCCTTCTCGAGGCATCTATTATGCTTTTATGTGAGAAATTGATTAAAAAATAGGTGCCTCAAGAAGGATATCTCTCGATGTATTTTATATATATGTAAATACATATATACATATACATATATACATATATATATATGTATATATATGTATATGCTAGTAGCATTTGTGATGCAACATAGAAGACATAAAATTAGTTAGGATTAGGGTTATGATTAGGGTTGGGGTTAGTATTAGGATTAGGGTTAGGGTTAGGGTTAAGGTTAGTGATATAATTAGGATTAGGGGTAGGGTTAGGGTTAGGGTTAAGATTAGTGATATAATTAGGATTAGGGGTAGGGTTAGGGTTAGGATTAGGGTTAAGGTTAGGACTAGAGATAGAATTAGGGTAAGGATTTCGATTAGAGTTAAGAGTTACGATAAAATTTATATTATTATGTAAGGCCACCTAGTCCACTATTTATAATACTTTGGGGATCTCTTAAAATGTGGTAGCAATTTACCTTGTGAGTATAAAATTCATTTGGTTCATGGTACACATGCATATGGTTGTGTGTAGCTTACTTCCTAATTGTGGCCGGTAATGTTGTCAAAAGATATTATAGGTGAATGAAACATGATCAAGTTGTGATTGAGTGTAACAATACTTTTAGTTATTTGATTCTAAGAATGGATTATTTAAATTCTTATATGACTACTTTAGTATGATATGTTGGTTATTGAAAAGACCCACTATTGAGATGTTGTGAAATATTTGATCTTATTAATGAAGTAACACTAGTGTAATTATTTGATGTGTGTTTAGACGTAAGGACCATGCCAAGTACTTTATCAATAATTCCTAGCGGTGTGCACAAATAATTAGGCAAAGAGATATGATGAGAGCATGTATAAATTTTAAAATTATTATGATGTAGAAATGTTATGATTCCTCTATTATATAGATAGGATATCAAATCTATAACTTGGACTAAGTTTGCAATTTCATTTGAATGAATAGTAAATCACCTCTATCCATGAATTCTTGCATGCATAATGTCTCGTTGATTTCAATACCTCCATTTATGCACACCATTTCAACATTATGAAACTTCATTGAGGTCTTCTATTAAATATCTTGTCTATGATTATATATTATGGATGCATTTCATGAAAAATTCTTATTAATAGTTATATTGAATTTGTTAATTATTTTGAGCAAAGATTTAGGTAGATTAATGCATTAGAGATATATCAATATTATATTATATTTAGCTACTAATTATGTAATATTGTGATGTAAAAAAAGATGACTTGTTATTTTACATAGAAAAAATAGTTCTAATAGTTATGTGGTTATAAGTAGACTTTATAATAACATATAGTTATACTATGATAATTAAGCCAAGAGGCTTTCTACAGTGAGTGACATCAACGAGTCTGTGTAGATTTTTATTCTCTGTATTTATTTTGACATGTATAATTGGCAGTCACGCATTTATTTCTCTCCAATCGTTTCACCATAAAATTCATTGAAATTGTCAGAGAGAGAATGTTTACATTGATGATATAAGCAGTGACTTCAACGAAATCGGTAGAGGTCTCTCTATGATGGAATTTTTACAACAAAAAAGCTTAAACGTTTGTATTGAAAGTAAACGAATACACGGTACACATGCATATGGTTGTTTGTAGCTTACTTCCTAATTGTGGCTGGTAATGTTGTCAAAAGATATTATAGGTGAATGAAACATGATCAAGTTGTGATTGAGTGTAACAATACTTTCAATTATTTGATTCTAAGAATGGATTATTTAAATTCTTATATGACCGCTTTAGTATGATATGTTGTTTATTGAAAAGACCCACTATTGAGATGTTGTGAAATATTTGATCTTATTAATGAAGTAACACTAGTGTAATTATTTGATGTGTATTTAGACGTAAGGACCATGCCAAGTACTTTATCAATAATTCCTAGTGGTGTGCACAAATAGTTAGGCAAAGAGATATGATGAGAGCATGTATAAATTTTAAAATTATTATGATGTAGAAATGTTACGATTCCTCTATTATATAGATAGGATATCAAATCTATAACTTGGACTAAGTTTGCAATTTCATTCATGAATAGTAAATCGCCTCTATCCATGAATTCTTGCATGCATAATGTCTCGTTGATTTCAATACCTCCATTTATGCACACCATTTCAACATTATGAAACTCCATTGAGGTCTTCTATTAAATATCTTGTCTATGATTATATATTATGGATGCATTTCATGAAGAATTCTTATTAATAGTTATATTGAATTCGTTAATTATTTTGAGCAAAGATTTAGGTAGATTAATGCATTAGAGATATATCAATATTATATTATATTTAGCTACTAATTATGTAATAGTGTGATGTTAAAAAAGATGACTTGTTATTTTACATAGAAAAAATAGTTCTAATAGTTATGTGGTTATAAGTAGACTTTATAATAACATATAGTTATACTATGATAATTAAGCCAAGAGGCTTCCTACAGTGAGTGACATCAACGAGTCTGTGAAGATTTTTATTCTCTGTATTTATTTTGACGTGTATAACTGGCAGTCACGCATTTATTTCTCTCCAATCGTTTCACCGTAAATTCATCGAAATTGTTAGAGAGAGAGAGAGAACGTTTAGTTTACATTGATGATATAAGCAGTAACTTTAGCGAAATCGGCAGACGTCTCTCTATGATGGAATTTTTACGACAAAAAAGCTTAAACGTTTGTATTGAAAGCAGACGAATACAAAGAATTTGAAGCTTAGATACTCAATTTGATTACATAAATCTCTGTTATCGACCGCAAAGTTTTGAAATTGGATTAAAGAGCAGCCTTCCGCTGAACAAGTCAATTCCAACGAGGTCAATACTGATCAGATTGGACAAGTTTTACGGTAGATTTAGATTTTTTTGCCTTCTAATTTATAATGCCTAAAATTATAAAGCTGTTACTAGTTGTTGATGTAAGCCGACATTAATATAACGCAAAAGCAGAGCTTATCCATTAGGTACGTGTCTCAAGATTTCTGATGCATATTATATTTATTTCTATGATCCCGTTTCCTCAAATACAAGGATTCTACAATTTGAAAAGCTTGCTAGAGAACTTCAAGATTCTTGAAGAAGACAATAATTTATGTAAGATTCATTGCAATTTGGAAGATATTTAGGTTTATGCACTTGTTTGATTACATATCGAACAACTTTTGTGCACCAAATGCATTTTCAGACCTATTTTACGGGATTTCATTTCAATATCTTTGTTCTACAAACTACAAGAATGATAAAGTTTTAAAGTGTAATTTCTACAAGGCTTAAAATCTATGTAAGATTCACTGCAGTTTGTCTAGTTGAAAATAATTATTTATTACATTGTTTTTCCTGTAAGAGTGGAATTTTATTACACTTTATTGACTGGAGATTTTTAATTTCTTATTTTTGTTTGCTGTTGTTTTAGCTTCCAAGCTCCAGATGCCGGTGAAATACTTATCTGAACATCACGAATGTTTCTAGCAGTCCTCCATTTCTTAATGTGCCCTAAGAGGAGATGAAGCAACGAAAAAGCAACAGTCATATGCTATTGGCCACTTTAGTGTTGAATTTGTACTGGTACTATTATGGCTAACTGCTTCATTATTATTTCTTCCTTTGATATTGCCTCCCCTGCCTCCACCTCCTTTTATATTATTGTTGGTTCCTATTGCAATATTTCTTGTGCTCATGGGTTTGGATTTAATGACTTTTAGTGTCCCCAATATAACAGTCTCTTCGGTTTGATAATTGTGTTTACTCCTGAAGCAAAAATGCAACAGCTGGTCAAACTGAGTTTCTGCTCAAAGTCTCTTCTCAAGATTCTATATTTTATTCTTTTGCATGCCACTCTTTTCCACACATTTTGGGTAGTGCTAAAATACTATACTTTACGTTCATAGGTCAAATTAGATGTATGATTTATTATTGAAGGTGTGTCATAATTTATGATTTAGATTTCAATTTAGTCGATTAATAAAATTGAGAAAAAATAAGATGCATTTAATTTCTTAGATAGTATGTTATATTTTTAATGGAAAGGAATGGAACAGTTCTAGGAGGACAATGTAGTTATTAACATTTTTTAAAAATAAAAATAATGTATGTATTTTTATATATGACATTTATATTTTATATGATTTTTTCTCAATGCAATAGATGCCTCGATAATGATAACTCTTGATGTATTTTATATATATTAATATTTAATATATGTATGCTAGTTATATAATAATTATATGATTTTTTTTAACTACTAAACATTGGATAACTTGAATAAGCTATATTAAAAAAAATTGTTTTTGAAATTTTATATATATTTTAAAATAGAAAAAAATTAAAGCTCTAGGGATGATTCATTCAAAAGAAAACAAAACAAGTGCCACATAGTGGCTAGTACTTGTCTTTATAGTATTTTAAATTTAATAAATAAATGTAAGTTTTGTTAATGTAATAAAATTAAATGTTTTTTTAGGGGCGACCCTTTGGTGAAATGGCGAGGCTTCTTGCCTGTAGAGCCAACAACCAAGGTTCAAACCTCGCAGGGTCACTCTCTACCGCGTCAACAATGGAGTTTGTTATTTACCCTCCTATTAAGGGGAGGCTCCTTGGTGAACTGGTGGGGCTTTTTTCCTGTAGTGCCAACAACCAAGGCCCAAACCTTAATATTAAATTTTACAAGTAATAGTCGCTTCACTTAGAATAATAGGAGAATTGGTGAGAGTTGTGTTGCTGAGAGGCTAGATCGATTCTTGGTTTCCTGTTATTGGGTTGGAGACTTATGGTCCACTCGATCTGAAATTCTTAATTGGAGAGGTTTTGATCATTGGCCTATTAAGCTTAGTATTATCTCTGTTCGGGGGCCTCGTTCTCCCTCATTCAAGTTCCAGTTTATGTGGTTACGGGATCCTACTCTCCATGAACATGTGGCTGAGTGGTGGCGAATTGGTAGACCAACTTTTGGTACGGCAATGTACACATTTTCCAAGCTTCTTCAGTTTGTCAAATATCAGCTTAAAAGGTGGAATTGGCGATGTTTTGGTAATATCTTTCATGCTAAGGTTGCTGCCCAGAAGGAGTTGAATAATATTACGTGGTTGATTCGTGAGAATGGAGCCTCTGAGGATCTTCTAAGGGAGGAGGCTGACTCTGAAAGTGGTTGAGGAATTTGAATTGCAGGAAGAAATATATTGGAAACAAAAGGCCCAGGTTGAATGGTTACAGGAAGGTGATAAAAACACCGCATTCTTCTTCAATTCTGTGAAGGACAGGAGGCATGGTAATTCCATTCCTATTCTGGTGAATGATAGGGGTGAACGTCTTGCCTCATTTCAAGAAATCTCAGCTGAGGCATCTCAGTATTTTGCTACTTTATTTAGGGAGGATTCGCAGAGGGGCTCTATTGAGGAAGCACAAGTTCTTTCTTGTATTCCTCAGTTGGTCTCTAGGGAGGCGAATGAGTATCTGATGAAAGATATCTCTCTTGATGAGCTGGAGGGGATTGTGTTTCAGATGAAGAAGGGTAAAGCTCCTAGTCCCGATGGTTTCCCGATTGAATTTTTTCAGGAATTCTGGGATATCATAAAGTTGGATCTTCTGGCAGTTGTCCTTGAGTCTCAGAGGAATAAACAGATGCTTCGTGCTCTGAATTCCACCTTCCTTGCTCTCATACCCAAGTGTGAAGGGGCTGATAGGTTATCTCAATTCCAGCCTATCTCTCTTTGCAATGTGGCTTATAAAATCATTTCTAAGTTATTGGTTGAGAGATTGAAGAAGTGGCTTAAAGTGCTGATTTCAGAGGAACAAAGTGGATTTGTGGCGGGGCGATAGATTCTTGACAGGGTTGTCATTGCTACGGAGACTATCCACTCCATGGACAACTCCCACAAGAAGGCTATGTTTATTAAGCTAGATATGGCTAAGGCTTATGATAGGGTTAGATGGTCTTTTTTGCAGAAGATCCTTATTTCTTTTGGTTTTGGTGACGAGTGGATCCAATGGGTCATGAGCTGTGTCACGTCTATTTCCTTCTCAGTTTTGATAATTTGAGATCATTCTGAACTTTTTGGTGCCTCAAGGGGTTTGCGCCTAGGGGATCCTCTTTTTCGGTATCTTTTTCTACTTCTTGTGGAGGGCCTTGGATGTTTGTTGAAAAGAAGGGTGGAGCTTGGCATCATTCAGGGTTGGCGATGGGGTGGAGACTTGCCTCCGCAATCTCATTTGCAGTTTGTTGATGATACTGCCTTGATGGGGATGGCTACTGTTAGGGAAGCTACTAACTTGAGGCAGGTGTTGGACATATATCTTGTTGCTTCAAGATAATTGATTAATGAGAAGTCTTCCATATTCTTCTTCAATACACCGACCCCCATACAGAGACAAATTGCTAATATCTTGAGGTTTCAGATAGGGGTTCTCCCTTTGACGTATCTGGGTTTCCCAATTTCTGTTAGCCATCTTCCCAGGGGTGCTTGGCAGAATATTATTGATAAGCTTCGTGCAAAATTTAATCATTGGACCCACAGATGGTTGTCTTTTGCGGGGCGGGTTCAGCTTCTCAAGTCGGTGGTGCAGGCTCTCCCTTCCTATAGATGTATACTTCAGGTGGCTTCGATGGGTTTTCTGAGGGAGTTGGATTCTCTTGAAAGGAAGTTCTTATGGGCGGGAAGTTTGTCATCCTCCAAGTGGAGCCTGGTCAAGTGAGATGTTGTGTGCAACCCAAAGCAATTTGGTGGTCTTGGTCTTCAACAATCTGCGTTATCCAAAGTGGTTGTGGCTGCTAAGCTATTTTGGAGATGGTGTGTGGAACAGGATCAGCCGTGGGCCAGGATATTATTTCATAAGTATTTCCTAGGGATTCCATGGCAGGATCTCCCTCGTTACCCTCTTGAGGGGAAAGGTTTAGTGATTTGGAATACTCTTCAGAAGGGTGCAAAGCTTATCAAGGAAGGTTTATTTTGGATTTGTAGATGGGGAACTAAAGCTCTCTTCTGGTCAAATTCTTGGGATGGATTCCCTCCACTTACTTCTCAGTTCCCCAACCTACTTCCTTTGTGCCAAATATTTCTCGAGGCTAGCTGGGTTAGGGTAAGTGACTTCAAGTCTGTTGCTTCTTTTGGTCAGTTGGAGGTAGCTCAATGGAAGGATCCCATAGTGTGGCCAAATTTGGGACTTGTGAAAGAAAGTGCTAAGCTTCACAAGATTCTTCAAAGTAGGAGTTGTAGCTCTCTTATGGAAGAGGATATTCTTGCTTGGACCCATAATCCTAAGGGGGTTTACTCTATTGCTTCTGGTTATCAGGTGTTATTAGCTCAGAAGCTAACTAGGGCAGAGGTTCATTGGTGGAAAAGGGTGTGGAATAAACTCTCGTGGCCTAAATGCAACTACTTTGTTTGGACTTTGGCTTGGAATAGGTGCTTGACCTGGGATAACATTCGTAAACAGGGATTTCAAGGACCTTCAATATGTGTTTTGTGTGGGGGAGCGGAAGAGGATTCTTCGCATTTGTTCTTCCGATGCCCCTTTGTTGTGCAGCTTTAGCATTGGTGGTGGGAGGTGTGGAAGCTTCATTGTATTCATGCGTGCTCTTTGGTTGAATTTTGGGATAGTATGGGAAGACCTCCTTCTATGGCTTCCTTTTTGCAGGAAGTTTGGTTCGTTGGCCCTACCTTTCTACTTTGGCAAATTTGGCTGGAGTGGAACCACCGAATTTTTCGTGATCAGAAGTTGGTGGGTCGGCAAGTTTGGATGCGTATGCTAGGAATGGTGCAAGAGTCAATTTTAGCTAAATGTGATGTGGTTTTCCCCTTGGAGAGAGGTGATGCTGAGTTGGTGGCCAGACTGGGTCTTCAAGAAATTCATTCATCTTTTGTCAATTCCAGGAACTGTAGGCATGGTTCAATGGGTTGGAAGGTGGTTACCTCCTCCCAATGGATTTTTAAAGATCAATACTGATGGTTCTTCTAGGGGAAATCCTAGGCCTGCTGGAATTGGTGGGGTTGGCATGGACTCAGCTGGGTCGGTGATTTTTCTATTCTCTATACATGAGGGGGTGAAGACTATTAACTTCATGGAGGGTCTGGCAATTCTTTATGCTATTGAGAGGGCCCTTGCTTTGGGATGGAGAAAGGTTATATGTGAAGTTGATTCACAAATTTTGATAAATCTCTTAAATGAGCGAAAGATATATGATATAAATTGGTAGTTGGCTTTAGTGGTTCAGCGAATTCTTCAGGTTAGTTCTCGGATGGAGGAGGCATCCTTTGTTCACATCCCGAGGGAGTGGAATCGTGCTACCGACTGCTTGGCCAAATGGGCCTCTGAGCATGATAGTGGTTGGAAGGTTGAGGATTGGGATCAGGTTAACCCTGAGCTGCATCTGGATTTAGACTAGTTCTTGGAGGAGGATAGGAGGATACATGGGGATAGTTGATGTTGTTGTATGCTGTGGGGTTTTCGCCTTGTTTTCTGGGGATGGGTCCCTTGGTTATTATTGTAATGCTCTTTTCTGATTTCTAATAAAGTTTTTACCCCTTTGTTTCAAAAAAAAAAAATTAATTTTTTTTTTATACGTAAAGCAATATTTTTATTAAATATTAAAGGAAATTTATATGTGTCTGCTAGATAGGATATTCACTTCGAACTAGACCTGACAAAAACCAGCTACATTTAGCCAATACAAAGCATAGCATTGACAACCTACTATATACACTTATCTTTAAACCAAACAAACTTAAAATGACCAACATAACTAACAGAGAGAAATTCCAAAATTACAATGCCATACCCAAACCACAAAAAAACCCTAACTATAAACAACCACCATCGGCCAACATTCTTAACAACCAAAAATTTAAAACCTCAGACCACCAAATTATAAGAAACCATTCAATTTAGCAAAGGATTCAAAATCTTTAACCCAATCAATACCACCTGCCGCCATCAAACCCAACACCTTCTTTAGGTACTCCTCAACCACTGCCAGGATCATCCTATGGCACATAAGGGATAACCCGCTTAAATCCAACAGAAATGGGTAGAACTTGACTACTTCATCCGTTTTTGCTAGTAGCTCCAAGTCTAAAGGCCACAAAATCCTAGTTCTGATTATCACTGACTTAAGCACCACATCCAAACCTCCTACCAGGTCCTCCCTGAACAACCAAACAAGCAACTCCTTCGCCATTTCCTTTGGAACGTGACTATTTAACAAAGAGACCGGGAAACGCGAAGAAATGTGCACATTATCGAGCCCATACTCCTTCCTCTTCAAATGCCCTCTACCCAACACCATTTTACCGTTGCCACTATAAGCAAATCATTATTAACTAGAATCCTTTTAAGCCTTTGGTTTGGCACCTCTTTGAAATCAGCGTGACGTTTCGTAGCAAACAAAGAACCCGATGTGTCTACACCAAACCAAACCAATCCCTCCATCAAAATTGCAATGACGAACTTCAACTACTTAGCCATTAGCTACCACCTTCGATTCCAAAAACCAGGCAAAGAAAGCCAACCAGACCCTCACCATGAACAAGCTGCAAACCCAAAATTACTTTGAAATGTTATACAATCGATACCAACTCAAATTAATGACCACAATCCAAGCAATGACGTCACCACACGAGCCAAACATAATTTCTTAGCTTGTCAAGTTATACCGCTGTCAGGGATTTCATCCTACATCCCTAGCTCCGATAGCGAGGCTATCATAAAGGGACAAGCATATAATTTTTTTCATTTAAACCCGTACTTTTATCTTCCATTGACTGCTACCTTCGTTTTATATCGATCACATCAACGCCCATCCACCTTACATGGATGTCAGCTAACAGGCTAACCATTACCCTCCGCCAGCTTGGAGGGTCGTCCACCCTTCCTCCCACATAATAAAATTAAACGTGTTAATTTTGTTAATTATAGTATTAATATAATATTTAAAAATGTCATTAATGTTATTTTTTATTAAAATTATATAAATAATTAATCCCTATATTCTAACTTAATGGAATAAAAGGTAGTTACATGCATTTATTTAATATTAATAATTAATAATTTTGTCTTAATTATATTATATAGAAATCAATTATATACTAAAATTTTAAATATTATAAAGATATTATAAATATCAAAAAAATTTAAAAAATCAAATAATAGTATAATAAATTAAAAGAAAAAAATGATAATTATATAAATATAAAATTTATGAAATAATATTATAGCTATTAATGATAAATTTATAATATAATATGTAAATTTAGTTATATTACATTATATACTTTTATAATATATTAATGATGTATATATTTATTATATTAATATAATATTATATTAAAAACCAAATTATATATAACATTATTTTTATATTATATATATATCATATACTATAATTTCATATAATAATAATATTATAATTATATATTAATTATTATGTGATAAAATATAATATTATTTAAGTACAATATTATATAAATTATTATAATATCATATTATACTTATTATTTTTATTTTTCTATTAATTAAATTATTTATATTAATATTGTTATATTAATATAATATATTAATATTATATAACTATATTATTATTATCTGACCCTGCTTTGTTGGGTGGGCCTAGAGTTAGATGGTGCTTTAGCTACTGATGGAGCGGTTGGTCATAGGGAGTTTTGGATTGATTATATTGAAGGTTGGAAAGCTTTTGTTGTTCTTCCTGTTGGTTCTTCCACCTAGATGCCTAGGGAGGAGTTGTGGGCCTGTTTTACTGACGTTCCTGTTTGCTTCTTGTCTCTACAATTGCGGTATTCTATTGAGGTGAATACTGCTCCTATTGAGGTGGAGTTGGTGATTGTTGGTTTGGTGGGAAGCAGATTCGTATTGAGGTGGATTGTGCTTGCTCGGGTGGATGGTTCTATTGGTAGGCTTGGTCCCCACCTCTTTCTCTCCTATAGAGGGGAGCTCCAGCCTATTGAGGTGGTCTTGGGGTTGGTGTCTGGATGGTTGGTGCTTTTGGAAGAATGTTCCTTTGCTGTAAATGGTGTTTCTTACCCCTTTGTGGTTGAGATTACATTTGGCTCTGGTATGTCTTCTTTGAGTGGAAGATTTGTTGCAGATGGCTTGTGGCCTTCTGAGTGGAAGGTCTATTACTATCCTGCTGCTGTAGGGTGTTGATTTTATGTGTTTGGTTGCTCCTGGCTTCGTGCCAGGAATGGGTTGTAAGTCTATCTTTAGTTTGGATTGCTTTGGGTCCTTGGTTTCCTATCACTCCTGATCATTTATGACCAGGTGTTGTTTGTTTCTCTGTTGTCGCTGCGGTGTTCGTCTGCTGATGATGGCCTGTAGGGCCTTGTTCTAAGGGTCTGCACCCTTGTTTTGTTGCTCTTCTTGTTTTCTTTGGCCCACTGGGCTTTGTTCTAAAGGGACGACACCCTTATTTGCCGCTTTTAATTTCAAAAACATAATTAACAACTTTTTTTTAACTATCACATAGGCTTTATTCTCATTGATATGTTACATTAAATCATAATTTTAAAAGTCCGAAAGGAAAAAACATGAGAAGACAACAGAAAGGAGAAATGAAAAGTTGTACAGTTGCAAAGTGCTGGTTGGCATTTCAGATGCTATAAATTGTTGATTTCAAAAATTAGTTGGAGTATGTTCAAATAGTAATGCCTTCGGTATAAATATAATAAATTTGGTTTCTTAAATATAGGAAAAATAATAGTTTAGTTTTAGGCAAAATAATAGTTCAATGTTCTTAAAAATAGGCAAAATAATAGTTCATTTTCACTTTTCTTAAAAATCTGTCAATAACACACAAAACTTCTTAGCCAATCATATTGATGAGAAATAATTTTTATAATTTATAAAATTAAATAATTTGCAACTTCACTTTACAAAATCAAATTTTCTTTTTTTGAAAAAAATTATTGCTTTTGATTGGTTGAGAGCTAATTTATTAATAACTAATTAATTAAAAAAACAAAACTCATTGCAATAGTATTACAGGCGAGTACTAATAAAGAATGTAATTTAATTATCGTATCACTAATCCTATACCCTAATATTCCAATAGGATAAATCATTTGAAACTCGAAAGAAATAAATAGCATGCTATCCACAGGAATTCACGTGCTTATCTACGTCCCGCATTTTGTATGCAAATAGGGGAAATAAAATAAAAATTGAAAAAATAAATCGTCCATGTGCCTGGACTATGTTCCATTATTTTTTTGGGGGCTGTGGGGAGACATGCTGATGGTGGAGGCGTATTAATTGGGCATTATTACAGGTGATCAGAAGGGCTGGAACAAATTTCCCTTTTGTGTGCATTCCCTGCAATCAAGGTATTCGACGAGACCACATTTTCCTTGTACGCCATTTTGTCAACAGTTCACGTACTCTGTCAATGCTTCCACATTTGCATATACGCCTAACCTAGAGAACACTGGGAGGATTTTGGTAGTTTAACGTCTGTCAATCGCATATGCTTGTAAGTTTCTAAGCCTTTATATGATCCGTTTTGTGCATTTCCTGCTACCGTTGCATTCCATGGAGATCGGCAGAGGCTGACCCTTCATGTGAGTAAATTGTTTTCACAGAGCTTAGGCAAGATTGAACGTTTGGGTTCAGTAATGTAATTTTTAGAGGAATCCTTTTTTGTTTTCAAGTGTCAGAAAAACTGAGATTATATTCACTTTGCATCTTTTATGACACCTGCATGGACCATTGTATCCCCCTAGCAAGTGGCATTACAACCAACGCAGAAAATTATATAGATGCCCATGAGCAAAATTATATAAGACAATCTGAAAACCTAGTCAGCAACCCTAAAAGGACTCCAACAACTAAAGATTAAATTGTAGAACACCATAAAAAACATAAATAGATAAGGGCATAATCACTGATTGAGTCTGGTAATTTCTATGGGCAATGAAACATTAGTCTGCAAGACTTCTCACTGCCATGAACAGTGCTTCAAGGGAGTGCGCAAAGCTTCTGCATGTTAAATACAAACTTACAAGTGATATGAACAAACTGAATTAAACAAAACTTGCTGCATATCTTATCTATCGATAAATTGCTATCAATAATCAACTTTTATTGTGTATCATTATAAAGGCTCCAAAGTCTCCCTACAAATGATCATCTAGAAAAGCATTGCTACTAAGGGACTGTAATTCTGTTTTGCAATAGAGGTACTTCTTGTATTCTCCAAATCCAGAACCAACAACTGCAAGATGTGCTCCATTTGAATTAGCAGACTCTCAACCTTACCATGGTAAATTTAGCTGCTCATGGTGCAAAGACTCATTTTATAATTTTGATCTAAAAATGGTTCTTCCCAATGACGTTCTTTCCACAAACTTGTTCAAAGAGGTATGTACCTATGGGTACATAAATTTGTTCTTGTAACACAAATTCCACTTTAAAGACAATGACAGTCCCTTGCAATTCCAAATATTTCCACCCATTACTCCTTTAAGAAACATATATGCAAATTTAACCAAACAATTGCATATTACATCAGGTGCTTGAGAAGGAAGATCATTTATTTGTATAGTAAATTTATTTACTAACACCAAAATTTTGATTATGTCCTTTGCTGTGAGCATTTCCTTCATGTTATAGTTATCACAAATAAACACTGTATAAGGAAATTGTTTCACATACCCTAAGTAGAAGATAGATAGTTTTTTTTACTACACTTATTATTCTTTCAGTCTATTTGTTAAGAAGGGCTGAAATGGCTATAAGTAATCAACCACAAACTCATCTCATTTTTCAAGGATTTTGTGTTGAATTTTTCCTATGCTTTACCACCATTCTTTAGGCATTTTTATCTTTCCATAATGCATGGGCTTAGTCCTACCATAGAAGAGATCCTTTATATCTTATATGATGCAAGTTGTAACAACACATGCATTTAGTTTATCCTTAGGTAATAATCAGATTTAAAATCAGCTTTAAACTGCTACGTGTTGGTCATGCCTATGAGGATAATTGCCACAATTTGTTTCGAAGTTACTGGTTTGTTGGCATAAGCCCCCGGGTCCCAGTTTGGTCCGACTCAGGTTTAGGGTCTGGGATCCAGTCCCTTGTGGGTTTGGGCAGGGTCCGGCCTGGATGAACCTGGGCGAGCCCGGGCAAAATTTGGGCCTGTCACGCCTGGAGCTGGCGAATTTCTGATTAGTTTAATTTTTTTTTTCCTTGACTCAGATTCTTGGCATAGGTTATATTTTATAATGATATGGTGGTTTCACACTCCAGAAACAACATTATTGCTTACCACTTGGACATTGAAATCCCATATCTCACCATAACCCCCCAGAACCAAAATCCATTCTTGCATAGTTGCAATAAGGAGCCCCTATTGCAGAGATGATGAATGGCAACGTAGAGTGAACAAAATGTATCTAAGTTATTGATATTCCCAATCTAGGCTTGGATTGGGTCAAATATTGGCTGCAGCCCTTAAATACATCTACCATGGTGTAATAGCAAAAGGCCTTCATTGGTTGGTGACAAGAAAACATCAAAGGCACACTAACCGCCATAAATTTAGGCATTTGTCTGATTTAGACACATGTCGGGCAACATTCTTACTACAAAAACTGATAATTTTGGTATGTTTTTGAGGGTTTTGATTGTGTCCCCACATCCTTATGAAGGTGTCTTTACAGATAGGAAGAAAGGTGAAAGGTATAGAGTGAAGGGGCCATGGAGTATGATGGCTGATTGTTGACACTTGAAATTATTATTTTTTAACTTTAATGTATATCATGACATTCAAGTTTGACTAACATTTGACTATAATATGGTGGTGTATTTTGAACTTAACTACTGCTGCAAATATGTATATATTTCTGATATTTATATGTTTTTGTATCAACGATCCAACCCCCAATTTTTTTTTGATTGATCCTGCAAACCGAACCCCCACCCCCCCAAACCTGAACTGGTAACTTAGATTTGTTTAGTTGCAAAAGATAAATTAAATTGTTGTTTTTTTTTCTGATTTTGGTGTAATGTGACCTGGAGCTTGCACAATAACTCAAACTTATTCCGAAACAAATTTTAAAGCTCAGATGTGCAGGAATTCTCTAGCAGAGGATGTATGCATATGTTGCAAAAAGGTCAAAAGATCCCACGGATTGAGCATTTCACTTCATTATAGGATTAATTGTCTCAACCTTGCAATAAGTGAAAGTCCAAGTTTCCTAACTGTATACGGGACAATAGTGCATGTCCATCTAATTGGGGTTGGCTCTTCTAGTAACCAAGTTTAGATGCTGTCATGCATTTGCTTACCATTTGAACTTAAGCTAATCTTTACTAGTAGTTGGTCAAGTTTGAACTCCAATGCCTGACAGTATTCATTCCCAATTTTCATTAGAGCTTGACATTTTCATGTGCTTTAGCTTGGTTCAGGAAGCAAGACTAAGTCTGCACGATGACTGGGAATGAATATCAGTGGATATTGTTGTCATTAATTTAGTTGTAAAATAGTTGTAAAATAGTTATATTTCTTTGGGCTAATTGTTTGGGAATTTCTAATTATTATAGATCAGCTATTAATAATATTGTACCTATTGAGAGTGTTTTCATTATCATTGTCTTTTGACTTAACTTCTGTTGTGAATTAATAACCTCCTTATAAATACTCATCAGCGACATTCTGTTATTTTTGTGGCCTATACATTATTGAGCATTTTGGTGTTCAGTAGCATCCTTATTAGTGCTGTGAAAGAGCTGTGGACTGTTCTGAGTGTAAATTGATTAGATGATCCTTAAAGTAGATTGGTATCGAGTTGTAAGACTTGTTTAGAAGATTGTTTCTATGGGTAAGCTATTTTAAAATGAATTCTGTAAGTTTTGTTTGATTGTCTTGATCTGATATGTCATATTTTAGGTTATGATTTTCTGTAATTCTAAAGAATTTTTGTTTTTTCTTTGCATATTTTACACATTTACATTGTATTGAAGATGCTTGAACTGAGTTAGGTATGTTTTAAAATTTGTGGAAAGGCCTTGACCACACTTGTCTGTATGTTCCAGGCAAATTCATTTCATTATTGTTTTTATGCACACCCAATTGAAAAGTTTATTTCAAAAAATTACATGGATTGCAGGTAGACTGCAATCAAAATTCTAATTGACTTTTATTTAAGTATTTTTTTCACTGGGCTAGAAATATATGTAAACATTGTAATATTGCTATCAGGATTCAACCGTGTAGTTTGACTTGTAAACCACACGGTTGAATCCTGATAGCAATATCACAATTTGACACGCTGTGGAAAATACCTCCTCCTTATCTATATGTAAACAACTGTATTCTTTAAAAGCATTGTCTTGATTTTTATTGATACTAAATTAAAATTTACTTTAAAAAAACTATACAATTTGCAGACAGATTGTAATTTAATTTCTACTAGATTTTTACATCTATGACTATTATGTCAGGCTGTCTAACTGGGTAAAAAGTCAAGTAGAATTCCAAAGATAGTTCTATTCTGAAGAACCAGTGGATATAATTGTTGAGGAAATCATTTCTGTTGTCTATTTCCATCAAATGCCTGATTGGGATCTTAATAAATAATTATATGGCTTGCAGCCAGGCTATATTTCAAATTCTATTTGTGCTTTTACTCCCTTTATTTTCTATGACAGTCTGTCTATTGGGGGTCAATATTCTATCACAGCATTATGTTCGGGCACTGCCAGACAACACAACGGTTAGTACGGAAAGACTAATCTATGAACAGATAGTCACTCAGAATGGGATTTACAAATTACAATTGACAAGGGAGGACACTTTGTCAATCATGTCATTCGCTTGATGATGACGGGGTTCCGGATCTTTCACAACTTCTTGAGTCCATACTACCTGAGAGCAAACGGTCAGGCAAAGTCCACAAACAAGGTACTTGTCTCAGTATTTCACAAGTCATGTGGCATTGAGGAAGCTAATTGGGAAGAGAAGTTACCTACCGTACTATGGGCATATTGTACAACCTATAAGGTGATTGGGCATACATCGTTTCAACTAATGTATGGTCAGGAGGCGATAGTGCCAACTGAATACATGGTGCTAAGCTTGAGAATAGCTGTGGAGAATAGGCCGAGCGATACAGAGAGTCTGAAGGAACAATTATTCCAACTCAACAAACTTGACGAACGAAGAATATTGGCACAATGGGCGACAGAGGCAATGCAAAAGAGACGGAAGTATTGGCACGAAAAGCACCTTCGCCAAATGAGATTCCAGCATGGCTAGGGGACATTACACAGCTAGTTTTAAAATATAACGGCCATAATGAGATTAAGCTAGGAAAATTTAAGGTAAGGTGGCTCAAACCATTTAAAATCGAAGAAGTTGGGGAGAATGGAGCAATCAAACTTGAGAATTTAGACGAAACTCTGTTAAAAGACCCCAGCAACGAATCGAAGTTGAAACTTTACCAGGAGAGAAAGGAAGCAACAATCGGGATAAACATGCTGGGTTACTCAACAAAAGAAGATTGGGCAGTATGCAGGAATGAAACCATGGAATAATAGGAGTGGGGAATAAATGAAATCTATAGAAAATGAGGAGGTGAAGAAACAAATCCAAGAGTTGTTGAACAAGGGTCTGATAAGGGAGAGTTTAAGCACATTTGTTGTATTAGTAGTAATAGTACCCAAGAAGGATGGAGAATGGCATATGTGCATAGATTCACAATCCATTAGCAAGATAACATTAAAGTACACATTTCTATTACCTTGAATGGATTGTCTTAGTGGAGTTAAATTCTTCCCAAAGATTGATTTGAAGAGTGGGTATCACCAAATTCGGACTAGAGAAGAAGACAAATGGAAAACCACATTTAAGACAAAGGATGGGTTGTATGAGTGGTTGGTTATGCCATTTGGATTGACAAAGGCACCAAGTACATTTGTGAGACTAATGAATGAGGTGTTGTAGCCGTTTCTTGGTAAGTTCATGATTTTTTTTTAAGATGATATCTTGATTTTTGTTAGAAGAAAGGAAGAGCACTTGATGTAGTTAAGGTTTGTTCTACAAAGATTGAAGGAAGAAAAGTTGTTGGTCAACTTGAGGAAGTTTAGTTTTATGATGTTAGTGTATTTGGGATTGTCATTTCCCAAGAAAATTTGTGGACAAACCTAGAAAAGGTAAGGGCTATTGTGGAGTGGCTATTACCAAGGAGCACGTTTGAAGCAAGAAGTTTCTTGGTTTAGCAAGTTTTTATAGAAAATTCATCGGAAATTTGAGTCGTATTTGTGCATCTATAATGAAAACAATGAAGGGTGGTAGGAATGAGTTTCATTGGGCAAGTACAATAGAGAAATGTTGGCCCATAGTTGTCGTTGCACCAAAAGATCGACCTGTTAATGCCTGATACAACTACCAGAGTTAACGGATCTACGAGAGGCGGTTAGTCCATGTCACAAATCCCGAGGGGAGCGCTAACCATCTACCAACAAACTCCTCTGCGTTACCCGAGGGGATTCAAACTCGACTCCTTTGGCTTTGATACCAATTGTTGGTCCACAGTTGCCGTTGCACCAAAAGATCAACCTGTTAATGCCTGTTACAACTGCCAGAGTTAACGGATCCACGGGAGGCGGTTAGTCCATGTCACGAATCCCGAGGGGAGCGCTAACCATCTACCAACAAGAAGAGCTTTCACTTTTTAAAGGAGAAGGTCAATGAACAACCAATTTCAACATTGCCTTATTTTAATAAAGTGTTTCAAGTAGATTATGATTCAAGTGGGATAATGAGAGTAGTCTTTGACTAATAATTTTATGCAATTGTTCAAGCACTAAAGAAGTGGAGGAACTATTTACTGTCCAAAGAGTTTGTTCTAATTCAGATCATCAAAGGTTGCAATTTATTAAGATTCAAGGTATGTTAAGTCAAAAGCATATAAAGTGGGTTGAATTTTTTTCAAAGCTCTTCATTTGTTTTCAAACTTAGAAGTGGTAGAGCAAATAAGGTAGCCATTGCATTGAGTTGGTGTCTTTTCTTGAATGAAATGAGGGTAAAAGTTGTTGGGTCTAACTCCATGAGAAAGCTATATGAAGATAATTTAGATTTTAGAGAAGCATGGGAAATGTGCAAGAATCCTACTAATAGGGACATAACTCCATGGCTGGAATATTTTATTCAAGAAGTTTTGTTGCTTAAGGGTCAACATTTGTGCATACCTCAAGGTCCAATGAGAGTTTAATAAGAGAAACACAATGGAGGTCTTGTTGGACATTTTGGGATGGATAAAACATTAGCACAACTGTGTGAAGGTTATTATTTGCCAAGGATGACTGCAAATGTAAAGAATATTGTTCAAAGTTGTATAGTTTGTTAGTATGCCAAAGGGAAGAGTCAAAAGACAGGTTTGTATCAGCCATTGCCTATACTGGAGAGACTATGTAAAGATGTGAGCATGGGCTTTGCTCTTGAGTTGCCAAGAACTCAATGAGGTAATGCCTCTATTTTTGTTGTAATAGATAGATTTTCAAAGATTCACTCATAATACCTTGTAATTAGTCAAGTGATGCCACACATGTTGCTAAATTGTTTTTAAGAGAGGTAGTTAGAACACATGGTTTGCCAAAGAGCATTTTCTTGGACAGGGATACAAAATTTGTAGCCTTTTGTGGAGTACTTTGTTGAAAAAGTAGGATACTAAGTTGAGTTTTAGTTTAGCCTACCATCCACAAAAGTATGGGCAAATAGAGGCTGTCAATAGAAAACTTGGAAATTTATTGAGATGCTTTACTAGAAAGAAGCCAAATCAATGGTATTTAATATTGGCACAAGTTGAATTTGCTTATAACAATTAAATTAATCAGAGTACAGCAAAAAGTCCTTTTCAAATTCTTTATGGTTACAATCCTAGAAGGATAGATGAAATGAGAAATATTGCAAATTTTGGAAAGTGGAGTGCTATGGTTGAGTATTTTCTTGAGTATATGCAGGAACTGCAAAATGAAGTAAGGACAAATTTAGAGAAGAATACATTGGAATACAAGCAACATGCTGATCTCAAGAGGAGAGAGCAAGAATTTCAAGTTGGAGATTTAGTTTTAGCTTATTTAAGGAAGGAGAGTTGTCCTTGAGGAGCCTACAACAAGCTCAAATGAAAAAAGATTGGACCATGAAAGGTCTTAAAGTAAATTTACATCAAATGCTTATGAGATTGAACCTCTAGAAGTGGATATTTCTACAATTTTTAATGTTGTTGATTTACACCATTACAATGAAGGAAAAATAAGTGAAAAGGAAAGTTCAATTTCAAATTTTCAACAGTTGCCTGAGAAAGAAAGGGATGAAGTTGAGGCAGTGGTAAACTCCCAAGTGATGAAGAAAATTAGGGGAAAAGAGTACAAAGAATACTTGGTAAAATGGAAGAACAAAACAATAGATGAAGCAAAACAGATGAGTACATTCGAAGTTGCTGAACACAAGATCTCTATCTCAGATTTCATAAAATGTTCATGACCCTCAAGCTCATGGTACATTTCACTTGATGTGTTTGATGCAAGATTACCCAAGTCCATAGGCAAAATCCCACATCACAAAAAATTGTGGTAGGTTAAGTTTTCAGTTTTTTTTCTTAAACTTGCTTGCTTGGGGATTTGCTACAAGAAGGATGTAGGGTTTTGTTGATGTGATTTTTGTGACCGCACCAATCAACAGAACAAAGTAATCCGAAGGCTACTCCATTCTCTCTTGATCAAAGAATTCCATGCGCTAAGATTGCAAGAAAGATCGCACGTTCAACTCCAAGGTTCCGAAATGCTTTGGAATACCTTAGTAGGTTCGTTGTGATTTGATGTTTACACGAGGGGACTTACACAATTGTTCATAAGGCTTGTAGTTGACAACAGGTTAATGATTTGAAGGGGATTTTCGTATGTTGCAAATGATTTAGCGATGAGGTACGTTTTCCTAAAACTAACCAAAAATAAATTGAATTGAATGGCTGCAGAGATTAGAAAATTTATGGTCTATCTAGGGCAGGACGCGGGATCAATTTCGGCAAACTTCAACCAAACTCTGCTTCGCCTCTCGTTGGACAGCTTACACAAAGTTGGTGCAATCTTCAAGGGGATGGCAAGAAATTTTGAAGTTACAATCCGGCATCAAGATACCGTCAAGACGACGCATACCAAGACGTGAATTATAACTGAAGTTAGGCTTATAAAATGCTCCAGTTGACCACACAACGCAAACTTGCCGTCAACAAGCTGCTAGTGGTATGGACTAAAACGAAGTTGCCTTGATTAACACCACAAATCCATAGCTAACATCTACTTGCATGAAATGAAAATTACGCTACTTTAAGCTACTTGAAGTAGAAAAGGTGAAGAAATCTCGCTAGCTATTCATAACAAAGACGAATTTCACCATCAATGAAAGATCTTTTATTATGAAAGTTTTCACAACAATCTCTTACAAAGTTTTCAAAGGAAAACTTTCCTTCTCCTCCAAACTATGCTAAGCTATCAAACTATCTCTCTGCTCTAGTCTCTAGTCTGATGTCTAATCTAATTTCTAATTCTAATGATACAAATGAGGGGGGATGCCCCTTTTATAGATAGCCCAATCCAATGGACAGCTCAGATTACAATCAAATGAATGGCTAAGATTAAGCCACCTCAACCCTAACCCTAAAAACTGCCAGAATGGGGAGTGGCACAATAAATGAATCAAAGATTCTCACACTCCCAAAATAGTAAAGGCAATTAATGCCCACAATCAATCTTCCAGAAGGTCATCATCCAGAAGTGCGTTTCCATTCTCCTTCTCCCTGGCTGCAAAATCAATGAACCTGGTAAGCACAGCCTCAATCTCCTGAGCTGAGATAGGCGGAATATGATCTAGCTGAAACTCTAACACCGTGACTGCCTGTCTGTGCTGTGTGCAAGATTTTCTCCAAGTGGCTAAGGCATCCTGGGTACTTTGGATCAGGTTGGAGAAAGTTGAAATGTTTTCAAAGTCATCCTACACAAAAGTCTTCACCTCCGAAAAGAAAAGTGCCAGCCTACCCCTCAAATTATCAATAGTCACCTCATCAAAATTCAACCATCTAGCAAAGATTGCCTCCAAGGTGTTCAGGACTCCATCAACAATGTTCATCATAGCCTTCCTGACTCTGGCCGAATCTGCTTGTGCTGCATCAAAGAACCCACGTCCCGTGACTACTGAAGAGTACCAGCTAGTAAAGTCGTACCTATCACCCTCCTGAATAACTCCTCCATCAATCAACATCTGCAAAGGAGTATGCATCAAGGCCTCTAGACGCTGAATAACTTTGCTTTGATAGACGTAAGCATCACCCCAGGCCTGATCAACCGCCTCCATCCGTGCCACAATGCTGGAAGCTTGCTGATAAGCATGAGCAAGATCTTCCATGAACTTTTCTGTCTCGGCATGAACACCTGCAACCCATTTGTCTGCCTCCTGTGCCGTCTTCCTCAAATCCTCCAAGCCACTAATTAATTCTCTAGATAACTCGACCGGAAGTTCAAGTGCTGGAATCTCCTACCCACAAGGACGAGACAAATGCTGCATATAACCTATCAACGTCTTATGCTCCTTCTTCAATTTCTTGTACTTGCCTTCAGTCCTAAACAATCTGTCCTTAAGTGCCTGATAGGAGTTATCACACTCAATAATCTGTGCACCTGTGGGGCGACCTAACTCCATGGTTGTGATCACATAATTTTCTAGCACTACTTCATCTCGATCACAATCAACTCTTGGCATAGCTACATGAACGGTGCGAGAGCCATCCTCATCTGTTGAGATTTTCAAAAATTTCCTAGCTCTCTTCTTGGGTGGAGGCGCACTGATCCTACTCAAAAATTCCTCCATCTCTACTGCTGGATCAGCCTCTTCACTGGGGCTCCTTCTCATTCTATCTCTAAGCCAATCAGGTACTACCTGTTGTATGTCAAATGGCTGCTCCTCTCTAGCTACCTCCTCACGGACTTGTTCTACTTCAATTTCATTCTGGCAGGGCTCATTGGCCTCTAATGGCTGAGTATCCCCTGAAACTGCATCATCCTCTAGAGCCGTCTCTAGCTCATGTTGGAAGTGTGTGTCAGTAGTAGTCTCCTCGTCTTCCTCCTGCTGATCATCTCTAGTGGGCACATTAACACTCTGGCCAACTAACTCTCTCCGTGGTGGCTGATTTTCCTTATCTAATTCCCGCTCCTGATTCAATGCATTTCTCTGATTAGCAAATAGTGAAACCTCCTGTATGCTTGGAGAACGTGTCTCCAATGGCGTAGGTGACTCAACCACAACTCTTGGAGGCTCCGGCTAAACTGGCTCCTTCCTTCGAGATTTTGGACCTCGGGTAACCTGTTTCTTTCTGCTGGCAGTCGGTGTCCTATGATCTCCCATCAAGTTGTAAGTCAAAGGAATTGGCCTACTCTTCAGTCTGCTCACATGCCTTTCAACCCAAGCTTTGGTGAAAGTCATGACTGGGATACAAAGCATGTCCAAATCAGCTATCTCTGGCTCTAACCAATCTGGGAGTGGAAGTGGCGTGTCTCTCACTGCCTCATAATCTGGATGGAGAACATTCATGTCCTCGTCCACCTGGTCTGGTATTGGAATAATTTCACACTCCCTAATCATACTTAACGGAAGCCTCGAGAACATTCTTTTCCTGACTCCAGCCTCATCTGATGCACCAACCCAGTAATCTTCAATATTTGCCTTATGCTTGAACTCTTCTGACAATATCCATCTGATATTGTTGTGAGGGTCATAATGCTGTCTACTAGTGTGGTAAGAAAAATGAAAGAACTGAAGTTCATTTTCAGCTTCTCTGGCTGCCGGAAGTGGACACACTTCATTTGAATTCCCCATGATGATTGGGAAGTCAATCCCTCCCTTCTTCTTTCTCTTTTGAATCTTATCATAGGTAACAAGTTGCCTAGATATCTCTAACATCAAAATTCTCTTCGTTGGGTACTTAGGCAATCTATATGGGTATGAAGAAAAACCTTGTAGCTTGATGTAAGAGAATTTTGGGAACTGAATAAACCAGCACCCATACCTTTCTATCAACTCCTGAGCTTCCCTCGAGATCCTATGATGAGTCCGCTGCTAAAGTGATCTCGTTATATGCATGGTAAAGGCATCATCGACCCGCTTGTAATGGGACGTGCTTGTCAGGTGCAACTGCGGACAAGCCTCATAAATTCTAAACTGATGAGAGCCGCAACCAATTGGCTCCTTATATGAAATTCCTCTGTACTTCGTCATACGAGCCAACATGTAAACAATGTAGGAGCCCATGTAAAATGTTTTTGCCCTTCTCAAACTCAGGAGCTGCTCATGCAAATTGTCACTTATCATCACCGCCCAATTGATGTGCTCTTTCCCTTCCAGCACAAGATTGATATAGTAGAACATCCAAGGTTCAAAAATAAATGCTTGAGGGCAGCCTCCAACTCTACTAAGCATCATGATCAGGTCACAGTACTCCTGCTTCAAATCATCTGAAATTATTTGCTTTGGCAACTTCATGCGAGAGGGCTTGGGCTTGTTCATCCAGCGAGCGTTGATCATATCAACACATCTCTCGAATGTTGAAGCATACATTCGCTCAACATGCTCTCTTGTCTTATAAATCATCCTCTCATGTAATGGGATTCCAAATGCCTCGCCGATAGCTGCAGGAGTGAGGTTGGCGAACAATCTACCATCAGGTGAAACAATGGACCTGTGATCAGGATTGTAGCAGTTAGCACACTCCATCATCAGCTCTGGACATTGAATAGCTGGCGGAAAACCAACAGTTGCAAATAATCCACTTTGAACAATATTGTGCGAAGTGATTGAAGGACGATGACTGCCAACTCCCATCATTCGACTTTTAAAGGCCTCCATGTTGAAAGAACGCAAATTTGAATCAGCCAACTTGCCCAACTTTGAAGTGAATTTTAACTCCGGCAGGAAAGACTTGCTCAACTTCTTGATAACAGCCTGCCTGGATGTAGCATTACTATCTCTGCCAGTTGCTCTTACTTCAACCATCCTGCAAAATAACAAACAGCCATCAGTAATTTAAAATAAAATAAAATAACATGCAGGGGCTGCCAGTCGACTTTTAAAATTGAGAAGTTGCAACATTCTATTTCATTTGCAAACCTCAACTTCTCCTCTAACACCTTCGAACTGAGAAAGACTTAGCAAATTTCTAAGCTGGCTTCAGCAACTTCAACACTTAGCAAAATTGTCCAACTTCACTTCAGCACTTAGACTTTTTCAAATTCGCACTTCTTCAAAGTTTCAGCCTCCACAATCCTTCTTCTTCAAATTGAATTGCTTCAATGCTTGCACTGTAATCTCAACTTCAGAGCTAGAATCGAACTTGCCAGCTTGATGGAGAAAAATGAATAAACTCTCAGCTCATATAGCCAAGTCGAATTCTAGATGTTACACCCCGAATTCTATAGCTATTATTTCATAGGGCAAATTGATTGTAACAAATGAATCAATATGATGAATAAAACAAAGATGTTCTTGTTATCAATAATGGTGCTCTGTTTAAATGATGGTTTCATTTGATTGTTACTTCTATTGATTTAATTCTTGATTAAATGTTGCATACAATTATGGAATAATGTTATTCTAACTTTTGAGATGTTTTTACCTTGTTATGAGCATATGACTGCCGATGTCATGTCATGGTGTGCAGGTTTGAAGACTGTTCCTTCGAACAGAGGGGAGACATCATTTGGGGAGGAACTTGGTCGGGTAAACAGTAACAATTACCAAATTGAGCATACACACACACGTCAGTATAGGTTCTGAGAAACCAAGTCAATTATGTTGGTCTAGATAAGTCATCCTTAGGCTTGGAGTTATGTTTACTTCTTTGTGCTTTGAAAAGTGATGATTACTTATTTGTCTGACTTACTGTGCTTTGACCTTAGTGTGGAAAACGTGAATGGTTATATGTGAATAGGTCAAGTGAGTATGTGTATACATGTATATTATGTACACGTATCCATATGTATATACATATCGATACATATGTATGATCGGCAGATGGATATGCCCATACGTACGTATCGACATGGTATACATATACATATACATACACATACGTGTACACTATGTACAAGGATATATATATATATACATACCCACGTTACCTATTGCCTGTGAATAGTGATATTAATTATATTATTTAATATTACCTAGGAATTCACATATACAAATACTAACACGTACACGTATATTTAATAATTAAATAAGTATACGTGTAAATAATCAGATATGTAAATAAAATATATATATATTTAATAATATATAAATATATATTTATATTGTAGTTTTACTTGGAAATATATATATGTATACTTGTAAATATATTTAAATATACAAACGCATATATATATTTAAGTAAATAAATCTACAATAAAGATATATATAAATATATATTTATAAATCTATATATTAAGTTATATAAATTTATGAATTTTATATTACCGTGGGTAAAATTGTAATCACCTTGCATAGTAAAATCTTTATTAAGGACTTTGGAAATATTTGATTTTGATTCAAAATAAGAAATCGATACATGGTAATGATAGCTTTGTTTTGAAGTCAATATTAAATATTTTGTTTTTGAACTATAGGAAATCGAAATATTGAGAGAGTTAAACTTTTGAAATATAAAATACTTCATAGTGTAAAATCGAAATATAATTTAAAAGGAAAAATCTGAAGGAAGTTTTTCCCGTGAAATGGCGGATGAAGGAAAAATGCAGAAATGTAAGGAAGAAAAACTCAAACCCAACTGGAAATGGGCGACGCAACAAGAGAAGGGATGAGGTGTAAGGAGTCTTACCTTGACCAATTTACAAAATGGTGAGTCATTACCTCATGGGCGCCTAAACAAATGAGTTCCTGTAGGTGGCGTTTTACCTTTCTGAGTTGAATTATTCATGATTTGCTGGCTCAAAAGGAAATCAATTCACCTCCATTTTTGATGATTAACGGTCTAGAAACCCGCCAAGTATCATTTTGACTATTTCTGGGCACTTTGCTGTCAATCCACATGCCTCCATTAGTGGAATCCGTTGCATTTCGGGCCTATATGTACACGCCCTTCCATTCATTGTAAAAACACATTAAGCAATCTAAGTTTAGTATTTTTATTGAAATCCCATATCCATTTTGTTGTATTGCTTGTATTTTCTGTATTGCTGAGTTTGAAAAATATAGTGAATTTTTACCAGCATTTACCAGTTACAGTGATTATATCATTTTGAGCTCAGAGTGGGGTATTTGTGAATTATAGTTGAGTAAGAATTTAGTGGTGGAAACACGTTTGAGAGAAGAGATATAGTTCATTATAGAGTAAAATACTATCACAAAGAAGCCATTTTTAGTTGGAATTCTGGAAGCTTATTTGAAGGAGAGTCTAGAAGAGCAATTCTGGAAGGAGAAGCTTTAAAATCAGGCATGAATCCTCCTAGTTTATAACTTTTATTGAAGTGTTGTTTCCTTTTTGGTCTTGTGATTGCTGCTTTCAATTTGCTCTAGTAGGAAAGAACTATTTTGATGAATATTTAAAGCATTGCATTAAAGGAGAAAATGTGTAAGGGATTCAATGATTAAGGATAGAGTAAAATACTATCACAAAGAAGCCATTTTTAGTTGGAATTCTGGAAGCTTATTTGAAGGAGAGTCTAGAAGAGCAATTCTAGAAGGAGAAGCTTTAAAATCAGGCATGAATCCTCCTAGTTTATAACTTTTATTGAAGTGTTGTTTCCTTTTTGGTCTTGTGATTGCTGCTTTCAATTTGCTCTAGTAGGAAAGAACTATTTTGATGAATATTTAAAGCAATGCATTAAAGGAGAAAATGTGTAAGGGATTCAATGATTAAGGGAATTGTGAAAAAGGGATTATATGAGTAAAGAGCTTAAGGGATTAGTTTACTTATCTTACATTAAAGGGTAATAATGGAAAAAGATAAAAGGGAAGGATTTATTTGCATTTTGAATGACTATTGCATGTTGTGTATGGTCTCTGTATATGGAGAATACGTAGATGTACTTATTATCTACTAGGATCGAAATGAAGGCAGAATCAAGTAAGGTCTTTTAGCTTAAGTTATTAGGATAATTGAGACAAGCTAAGTACTCCTAGGAAAAAGATTTCCTAATTAGGAGGATTGATACAAGACACTTGTAGACTGTTTCATTTCTAGTAGGTTCGTATGATTGTAGGATGTCTGGGGTGACGGATTCACCCATTGAAGGACAAATCCTACGCATAGAGTAAGGAAGCCTCAAGTCAAGTCGGCCCTAAGTAGTGTTTATGATAGATGACCTTCATTCGAAGTACTGAATGAGAATACTTTGGCCAAAGTAGTGAAAGGTACGACATTCACTTAGGTGTGAGATTGTTGAGACTACACTGTCAGTTCATTGTGATCCAAGTACTAGTTCAAGATTATGAAATAGTAAGGTTCTAGTTGTGTAGGACACAACACTATGCTCAGTTGGTAATGGTTAAAGGATACCCTACCAATCTCTTCTTCGACGGGAGGGCCATCTATCTAACGATAGGTGTGTGGGGGACCGCATTATAAGTCCGTGGTTGGCGGAAAAGCGCCCGAGTGATGTTTCTCCTCCACAGCAAGCGACCGATGTACCAAGATTTGAAAGGACGGACTCCTGGACCTTCTTATTTCTATTTGTGCAAAAGCTTATGAGCTATGTATGTAATTGTATTTCTTTTAAACTCTGGTTTATATTTACAATGGAAATGGAATTCATGTGGAAAAATATTGTAACTTGTATACATTTATCAATAAAGAAAGGAAAATTTTTATTGTATTATCTTTGATACTTGTTACCTTTACATGTTTAAAGTGAGAATTGGAAAATTTTAATTTACGCAAGGAATAGGTCGTTACACTAGAAGAGGTTATCTTTAGCCAGCTTATTAAATCTCCACTACTTCACAACAAGAATTCAAATTTTCCTCCTCTGGCAATTGCAACACTTGTCATTTGGCGTCTGGAATCTTGACCTTCTAGAATTTCAAAGGATTCACTTCAAGGCATACTTAGCAATTTTAATTCATTTTTGCAAAAATTCACTTCAATTGCATTTTCTTAAGAAATTCACTTCACCAGCTGAAGCTTTGACACTCAATTTTATTCATCTCTGACTCTGGAAGATTAGTCTCACGAAGAATTCGATCAAATTCACCTAGTCAAACCACTTCAAATTCATCATCTTAGGCATTTTACCTTGGAAAATACATTTTATTCATTTTGCCTTAGAAAAATTCTAAATTTTCCCTTAGGAAAATTTCATAATTCAAGTGCCAATCAAAATTTCCACCGTGAAAGCCTTGGCGAGCAGTGAAAGACCTTAAAATCCATTCCTTGTCGAAGATCTTCAATACCCAGAAGAAAATTCCCTTCAGAACGTGTTGAATTCATGGGTCTACAAACGAAGGGGTACATTTAATTTTTTTGATTTTTAAACCTTGGAAAAAACATTTTTCATCAAATTTATTCCAATTCTTCATCTCTGGGCGAATTTTCTTGCTCTGACTTGAAAACTTTTAATATCCCCGTGAAGCTGGTATCTTTTGACTCATCCATTGCCAATTTTATCCATGCCTGAGAAAATTTCCTCACTCCTTCAACCCTGGGCGTAATTTTCGTAGAGATGAAATTTTAAATATTAACACTTAGGAAAAATATTTTAAATCCTTTTATCAACTTGGGCGCATATAGGCATCAAGGAGGAATTTGATTTTTTACTTAGAAAATTTCATGGCTTCCCATTCATCTTTCACCTAGCGCATTTCCCTTAGGGTGAAGAATTTCCACAATACTTAGCACATTACCTTTAACACCTTGGGCACATCTTGTATGCCATGGAGGATATTTTATTTCAACGCCTAGCATATTTTTTATTCATCTCACCTTCACCTTGGTGCATTTAGCACATGGAGGAAGACTAACTTCAACGCCTTAGGCTCCTTCATCACTTAACATCTTTTATTCTATCTTGGACTTGGCGCATTCAAAGGGGGAAGAAGAAAGTCAACACTAAGAATATTCCTTTCTTGCACAACGCCTTAGCAACTTTTCACTTGTCTTCATCCTTACTTGGGCGCATTCCACATAGGCAGGAGGATGGGCGCATTTCACATGTGGTGGAGGATCAACTTTTCAACACCTTTGACTCTTTTGACTCCTCTAAGCTTGGGCACATTTAGCATGTGCAAGGGGATTTAAAATTTGTAATTTCCTAGTTGAAGTGAGGGCACATTTAGCCTATGCAGGGGGATGAACTCCAATACTTAGAATTTTCTTGACACCTTGACCTAGCATGGGCGCATTTCATATGTGGAGCAGGATAAACCTTATGCCTTAGAAATTTTCTTAACTTCTCCACCTTGCATGGGCACATTTAGAGGGGTGAAGGCGGATTTGCTTCATGCCTTAGATTCTTTTTGCGTGCTTGATGATGAGGGTGCATTTAGGGGGTCAAGGTGGACGAACTTCCAGACTTAGGCAATTTTCTACTTCCCAGTTGATTCTTCCTTGGGTGCATTTGAGGTATGGAGGTGGATATTCTCAGACTTCGAAATTTTTTCCATTTGCCAGCCAGCTGAGGATGAGGGCGCATTTTGAGGGTGGTGAAGGATGGACTTCAAACTTAGATTTTATTTCATTATCTGCTTCTGCCAGCTTATCCATGCCCTGCTATATATAGTAAGTCCTTTGATTTTCATATCTCTGAAGCTCAGATTGATTTGAAATTTTAAACACTGGATCTTCATAATCTTGTTAGCCTGTTCACACTGCCATCTCAAGCTGACCTGCTAAAAATAGTATGTTTCTGAAGGTGGTTTACTATTTATAGCAACTGCCTGATTCTGACACTTCCCCAACTCCGTTTGACTTGAAATTTGAATGACGTGCTCCTCATCGGATGACTTTGCCCATTCACATTGGCTCCTAATGCTGATTTACTATTTTTAGCCTGTTTCTGGAATGCCTTACTATAAATAGTAAGTGCTCCGATTGCCTTCAAATTTTACCAGTGGATAGCTTGAAAGGTACTGACCGCAGTGGGATACACTAGTTTTTGAAAATTCTGGCATTTTACCCCTCATTTTGGTTGCCGGAGCTGGAAACCCTAATTTGACTTGCATGTATATCAAATGACCTCCGTTTGACTTCGTTTCTGTTGCACTTCGCCCTGTTTGTGATTCTAATGTGCTGGGCAGCTGCCGGAATGGACCTGCTAAAAATAGTAAGTCTCTGAAAAATGATCATCTTCGCTTGCATGTCACATCACCGCATAGCTCTTGAAAAACCCACAAAGAAAATCTAGACATGCGTTGAAAACCCTGACATGCAAACCCTAAAAATAGCCTCTGAAGGCGGCTTTTGAAAAAGTTTTGATCCTGGTTTGCATGTTATATCGCTACGAAGCCCTCGGAAAACCCACAAGGAATGTTCAGACATGCAAAGAAAATCTCAACATGCAAACCCTAAAAATAGCCTCTGAAGGCTGAATTCTGAAAGTCATCGTCTCATTTTGCATGTTATATCAGCGCGTAGGTTTCAGAAAACCCAGAAAGAATCTCCAGACATGCATTGAAGAACTCTGCATATAAACCCTAAAATCTACTCTGAAGCTGAACTTGCTAAAAATAGACAATTGTCCGTTTTGGCTCAAGACTTGCAGACGAGCAGCTTGACATGTTTTGGATGCAGTGTAATGATCAAAACTCCAAAAGTGCTGAGAAAACGCCTTGAATTGAACACTTACTAAAAATAGTAAGTTGCCAGAATCTGATGAAACTTTGCTGAGGACATGTTGGAAGCATGCTGACAACAACGTTAGTCTCAGTTTTCAATTTATTCACTTCATTTGACCTCAGATTGACTAGAAGACTCAAAACCCTAATTCTCAGACTTGGCCAAAATTTCACGTTTAGGCTCACAGATGGGCACATCCCCGGAAAGCAAACAGCAGAAAGAGAGAGAGAGAGAGAGAGAGAGAGAGAGAGAGAGAGAGAGAGAACCAAAGCCAAAAAACCAGAATGGAGCAAAAATTAGGGGGTCCCCATTTTGAATGGGGCTATGTGTGAAAAGGTCACAACAGGTTTCAATAGATTTCAAATCATTTGTAGATGTACTAAAAGCCATCTTTAGTTGCTACAAGTCAATTTCTTGTGTATAGGGGCTGTTTCAAAAAATGTGATAGGAACTTTGTCAGATGCTATAGGAATTGCCTATTATGCTATAGGATGATTGTATGTGTTGTTCTATAGTGTATTACTTCAATGATAACTTCTATTGTCTTGAGGTTGCAACAAGGAGTACAAAGATTTGCTATAGATCTTAGTGCTAAGTTGTATGTTGGATTGATTAGATAAGTGAATATTTATGTTGACAGCAATATAATCAATTAAAAGTGGATATGCCATGATCTCTCTCAGCAACTAGTGATTGAATTTCTAAATAAAGGAACTTCTTGCCTTTTCTGACCTCGGCAATGTTGGGACAATTTATTTCATGCAATAGTCCATGTGTAGATATTTTTTAGTGTTTGTTGCAAACATCTTTCCAGAAGCTGATTAAGGGGGTCGGGTTGTTATGGGCAGCTTGTTTCTTGCCCTATCCTGACCTCTCACATTACTTTTGGTTCATGGTGTTTGACCTAACAATTGCATTGGCAAATTCTTGTTTAGTTGGGTTTTTATTGGTTATTCTTTCAACAACATGGGTTGTCTAATTTCTTTTCCTTGGCTGTTTGAAATCTTGATGGGGTGGTTTTCAATGTTGGGCTGCATGCTACTCTTTTGTTGGTTTTGAGACAAAAGCAATGACTCTTTGGGGAATTTATTTTTATTCTAGTTTCCGAAAGTAAAACTTGTTGCTGTTAGAAAAAGAACAGAGAAACAGAAAAAAGGGAATGACCTATTTCTCATATAAGGGTTTGATCAAGAAATCCACTATGTGAGAAGAGAGGTTACTGGAATTTTCCATAGTTACTGGAGAACTATATAGTTTTAATCACAATTTGTATTAAGCTACAAAGAGTCAATAAAATTTGTAATTCAATGTTTTTGCTTCCATATTACATATGAATGTGTTGAATAACCATTGGGCTGCTAGATTAGGTTGTTTCTCATTAGACTTCTTGGTCTAGGGTACATTATTTTTTCATTGCTTCTTGTAGCAAACTTGGCTCTCTTATTGATCTTCATGGGAAATGTTCTTGGGATCCATATGCTATGATTCCTTGCAACTTTGGTGAGTTGCTGCTCTCAACAATTCTCCTTTGCATCTCCACAATTCATAAGAAAGCCTCAAAAGTATCTACACTCTAACCTTGAACATTTATTTGATCAAATCCTTTGAATTTCCATTATATTCCATGGCTATATTGTTGGAATGTTTGTCATTGATGTCAAATGTAGACAAAGCGATTGTTATTAAAATCAAAGATGAATGGGGAGATTATTAAAAGTGTTGTCATTAATGCATACACATGTTGTCATTGAGATTGAGATTAAGAAGATTATGAGAAAGATGTTGGAAGAAGATTGGAAATGTTAAATTAAAGATTTAACACATACACCTGTGCCTTCACTTTGCATTTAAAGATAACCATATATATATATACGTATATATAGCTTTTGAATCAACCAAGACAATAATAAAAAATGATTAAAAGAAAGCAGCGATTAAATAAAAAGGTTATTAAAGACAAAATCAGAAAGGACAAAAATAGGTGAATAAAGACAAAATCAAAAAGGACAAAAACAGGTGAATAAGACAGAATATGATGACTTGTCAATGGACAAAATAAGGGGCAGCGATTGATAATTAAAAGTGATACGATTACATGAAAGAAAGATCATCAGATAATATAAAGGCAGCGATTGATATTAAAGGAAGCTATCTTATGAATTAGACAAAAAGATGCTGACTTGTAAATAAAGACAAAATCCCAAATTATGTAAGAAGAGGCAGCGATCAAAAAGAAGATTATATGCAGCGTTTCTAACATGAGAAAAATAAGGTAGTGATAATCTAACTAATAAGCAGCAATAACTACTAAAGGCAGAAATTAAATTAATGAAAGGCTGCGATTAATTTAAAGGGACAGCAGTTCAAGGAAGAGTCATGATTGTTTTGAAAAGACATCTCTCTTCAAGTAAAAGAATAAAGATATAAAAGGTATAAGGAATGTGAAGTATAGAAACAAGTTTTCAATGAATATTTTCTGAAAAATAAAGAAGAGTAAGAGCAGAAACATGAAGAATAAATCAGATGTATAGTGAGGATATTTGTATGATGAAATGAAAGAATTTATACCCGTGAGATGGATTAATAATGTTCAGATTTAAGAAGGAAAAGATTTAAAGTTTGAATCAGATTTGTGAAGATTGTGAAAAGATTTAGAGTTTGAATCAGATTTGTAGATTGTAAAAAGATTTAGAGGTTGAATCAGATTGGTGTGGAAGAAACTATATCAGCCATTGAAGAACAAATAGGTAGAAGCCTATCAATTGGAGGTTGGAGCCTCTTGTTGGGTTGGAGCTCTGTTTGTGTGTGGGGGTTGGAGCCTCTCAAGTAGAGGTTGGAGCCTCTTGTTAAGTTGGAGCTCAACTGGAATAGAGAGTTGAAACTTTGATAGTAAGTTGAAGCCTACAAGAAGGAGGAGATTAAACTATAATATATAGGCAATATTGTGCTGTGGTTTTTGCCGAAAGGGTTTCCACGTAAATCATGTGTTCTCATTGTGTTCCTAATTGCTAGATTTTACTTGAATGGTTTAATTGTGATTGATTAAGTTTTGAAAAGTAAAAGATTGTTAGATACTGATTCACTTAACCCCCGCCTCCACCCTCTCCCTCTCACTCTCACTATTACCGTGTGCTCAACAATTGGTATCAATGCGGGTTCCTTCAAAATTACCTTAACAGCTAGAAGGTATTTGAGAGCACTAATGACCAGACAAGAAACATATGGATTCTCATCAAACATGGCACCATTGTTTTATGGAACTAATTATGCCTTTTGGAGTTTAAGAATGAAGACATACCTTAGTGCTTTGGGATATGACATCTAACAATCTGTTGAAGATGGATATACTATACCTACTACTTCGTCTTATGGACAAAGATGCCAAAAGAGAAAGTGAAAATAATTCAAAAGCTATGAATGCCATATTATGTGGATTGGCAGAATCTGTATTCATAAAAGTAATGCATTGCAAAACTGCAAAGGAAATATGGAATAAACTAAATAGCATTTATGAAGGGGATGACAGTGAAAAATGCTAAGCTTCAAACTCACAAGGCAAGATTTGAAAGCCTCAAAATGAGAAAATATGAGAACATAGCTAAATATTTTCTTTGAGTTGATGAAATTGTTAACACCATGGTGGGACTTGGTGAAACCATCAAGGAAGCAACTATTGTACAAAAGATATTGAGATCTTTACGAATGAGGTTTGATTCTAAAATCTCCTCAATTGAAGAAATGAAAGACTTGGATAAATTGACCAAGGATAAGTTGCATGACACTCTAATTGCCTATGAAATGAGAATTGAATATAAACCATCAAAGGGAGAGGTAGCCTTCAAAGTAGCTCGAAGAGCAAAGGACAAGATACATGGATCTAATGATGGACTTGGCGAGATAAATGAAGAAGAAGCTCACTTCATGAGGAGGCCAAAGAAGGGCACAGGTAAGTCTTCTATTGTATGTTTTAATTGTGGTAGACTAGGACATTATGCTTCTAAGTGTCCATAGGGGAAGATGGAGAACAACAACAATGCAGATTACAATATGAATAAAGGGAGAGGCTGCCAACAACGAAGGAAGAGCTATAATCAAAATCAATTCGAAAGAAACAATGATTTTCAGAGGCAAAAGAGGATCCTTTATTCCAATGAATATGATGACGGATTGAAAGAAAGTGATGATGAATTTTATGGAAATCAAGATGAGATACTATTCATGGCAATAGAAGATAAAAGGGATGTGGAAGATGAGAAGAATGAGGATGATGATGAAGTAGATCTTGAGGAAGAAATTCACTTAGCATATGATGAGATTCATTCACTGAAAAGAAGGAATGTGTGTCTAAAATCAAGAATTCAAGAAGAAAGTGAATCCAAAGCGAAGATATCACAAGCCCTTGAAGAAGTCGAGAAGACAATCGTGGACATAAAAGTACAATATGAAGAAGCAAAAAGGAATGAGGAAGAAACCAAGAAAATAATCTTAGATCTAAAAGTTAAGTGTGAAGATGCAAAAAGGATTGAGGAAGGAATGAAAAGCCAATGAAAGGAAAGGGAAGAGAATTGTGAACAGTTAGAATCCGAGACTATATCACTGATGAAGGATTTGGAAAAGAATGTGGCACAATTAAATCGAGAATTGAAGAATGTGAGAAGTTCAATTTTTTTGGATAAAATCATAAATGCCCAAAAGCCCACATGTGACAAGAGTGGGGTTGGATTTGAAGAAGGGAAACGTTAAATACCGGATCAACTTTCAAATGAGCCACCAAAGAAAGGAAATGAGGAAAAACCAAAAGGCCTGTGCAAATATTCTCAAGAGTTCCTCCAATAATGAAAACAACAAGAGGAAGGAGGATAATGTCCCACAAAAAAATAATATTCCTCATAGAGGCAAGGAGAAATTCACAAGGTCATTTCCCTCAAGGCTGGTACAAATGAACAAATCTCAATACTCCTTTTATGGTTATTTCTATTCATGTAATAACTATGGTCACAAAGGTATAGACTATTGGACACATGCAAGAAACAGTGGCTGGATCAAGAATAGAAGATCTTATGGGTTGTCAAATAGAAAGAACAACATCATATGTTATAAATGCAACCATTTTGGTCATAAGGCGAGAAATTGTGGAACACGAGCAAGAAATGAGGGTTGGAACAAGAATAGAAGTAACTATAATTTCTTTGGTCATTACAATGTTGTGTGTTAGAAGTGCAATAAGTATGGGCATATGGCATGTTCATGTAGAAGTAACTTTGTGGAATACCCTAAGTAGGACAAGAAAGTGGAAGCCATGAATAAGCAAAAGGAAGAATTTACAAAGGTATGGAGAAGAAAACAAGAGCAAGATAATGAGAAGGAAGAATCTATGCCCCATGCACAAGAGGTATCACTAAGTTCTTGAAGAAATGTACAAATTCAGGGGGAGCTAACCAATACATTATCTTTTAGCTCCATGAAGAAGACAATTCAAGATGGATCAGCTAAGGCATATTCCATATGAGCATTCCGTTGTCATTGGTCAAAAGGGAAGAATTAGTAGAGAAAGAGAAGATATGATTGGAGAAAAGAAAGAGAGACTAAGAATGGTTAAGAATACAAGAAGATCATTGAGTTATGCTCTTGGGATGGCGGAGGTTAAAAACATGAATCATAAACACTCCAGCAAAGTATAGTACAAAGCATGAATAATGCATGGCAGCAAGGTACAGTGGGAATGGTGATAATATAGGCATCAAAGGCATAAGAAGTATGACACATTGAAAATAATGATTATCTTCAAGTCAAAGATAGCTACCTATAGTAATAATGATGTAATGAACTTTTCATAGAAGATGAAGCTTATAACAAGACAATGTTTCAATGTGCAAGAGTGGAAATCTAATGAGAATGATCATGTATAGAAAGTTACAAAGCATTTGACAACAGTGTGAAGAATGGCAAGGGGTTATAGAAAGATGGGAAACACTCTTGCATAAAAGACTTGAGACAATGAGGGAAGAAAGAGATGGACAGCTGTAAGTTATGATGGTTATACTTATGTTCAAATTCCTATTGATATAATGATGCCATAGAAGACAAGAAGATAGTGGTGTAATCTATATCCTTTTACCATTAATGAAAAAGAGGGAGAACTATAGAAAGGTGGAAAGCTACAGAAAAAGAATGTTATAAAGACAATAGATGTCAAGATGAAGAGTTAGAGAAAGAGGAATATTAGAGCAATGGGGGGGCATTAGAAAATCTCTGTGAAAGGGGGAGCAGAAGGGGAGCATCACTAAAAGGAAAGAATCAATGACAAAGGGGGAGATTGTTGGAATGTTTGTCATTGATGTCAAAGGTAGACAAAGAGATTGTTATTAAAATCAAAGATGAATGAGGAGATTATTAAAAATGTTGTCATTAATGTATACACATGTTGTCATTTAGATTGAGATTAAGAAGATTATGAGAAAGATGTTGGAAGAAGACTGGTAATGTTAAAACAGTTAAATTAAAGATTTAACATTACACCTATGCCTTCACTTTGCATTCAAAGATAACCATATATATATATCTGCTTTTGAACCAACCAAGACAATGATAAAAAACGATTACAAGAAAGTGGTGATAAATAAAAAGGTGAATAAAGACAAAATCAGAAAGGACAAAAATAGGTGAATAAGACAAAATATGATGATTGGTCAATGGACAAAATAAGGGGCAGCGATTGATATTAAAGGAAGTGATCTTATGAATAAGACAAAAAGATGCTGACTTGTAAATAAAGACAAAATCCCAAATTATGTAAGAAGAGGCAGCAATCAAAAAGAAGATTATATGCAGCGATTCTAACATGAGAAAAATAAGGCAGTGATAATCTAACTAATAGGCAGCGATAACTACTAAAGGCAGAAATTAAATTAATGAAAGGCTGCGATTAATTTAAAGGGACAGCAGTTTAAGGAAGAGTCGTGATTGCTTTGAAAAGACATCTCTCTTCAAGTAAAATCATAAAGATATAAAAGGTATAAGGAATGTGAAGTATAGAAACAAGTCTTCAATGAATATTTTCTGAAAAATAAAGAAGAGTAAGAGCAGAAACATGAAGAATAAATCAGATGCATAGTGAAGATATTTGTATGATGAAATGAAAGAATTTATGCTAGTGAGATGGATTTAATAATGTTCAGATTTAAGAAGGAAAAGATTTAAAGTTTGAATCAGATTTGTGAAGATTGTGAAAAGATTTAGAGTTTGTATCAGATTTGTAGGTTGTGAAAAGATTTAGAGGTTGAATCAGATTGGTGTGCAAGAAATTATATCAGCCATTGAAGAACTAATAGGTTGAAGCCTATCAATTAGAGGTTGGAGCCTCTTGCTGGGTTGGAGCTCAGTTTGTGTGTGGAGGTTGGAACCTCTTGCTGAGTTGGAGCTCAATTGGAATAGAGAGTTGAAACTTTGATAGTAAGTTGAAGCCTACAAGGAGGAGATTGAACAATAATATATGCAATATACCTCTTGCCTTGGTTTATCACTAGTTTGAGAAGTGCTTAGAGGGGGCATTTTGATTTTCCTTTCCCTTGTTTATAATTGGGCTCACAATTTTCTTACCCAATATTTTTCTTCTCTCAAAGCATCCTTTACCTTCAAATCATACCCCCTCAACTCATTATGCTCTTTATATAATTTCCTTATAGCAACCTCATTGAATTGGGTGTTGTGCATGGCCAAGACAATTACTTTTGCTTTTGTCACATAAGTTAACCTTTTCATAATTAGTTTTCCTGGGAGTCCCTCTAACACACATTCAGCATAAAGCCTATCTTTCAATTGGGGCCTATGCCTAAATAGCTAAGGTTTGCATATTAGGGTTGAAGCTTGAGCCTTGGAAGAACTTGCTAACCTCATCTAGGCTTTTGAACAGATTGTCATCCCCATCTCTTTTCTTTATAGCATCTAGAGCCATGGCATCAACAATGCTCCGTCTCAACAATAGTAGGAATCCACTTTCTTTCACTATCTACCCTCCTTGCTTAGTGGGTAATATTGTCAATGCTAAAATCAAAGACATGTATATGATTAGAACTTTCTATAGTATCTAGTACATCTAACAACATTTATTTGATCTTGTTTTTCTTTAGGGGTATCTTTCTTTGTATTTGATTGTCATAGAAAATGTCTATGACTCCTTAGTTTTGATGAATTATCATCCTCTAAGAATTCATCATAGGCCCTTTAGTTTACATCTCTCATATCCATTGTTTCAAATAACTTTTCTATCATGTTGGGGGAATTTGGTGGGATTGAGCCCTTATTATTATACCTATGAGGGGATCTAATCCTCAATACTAGAGGATCATTAGGTGGAATAACCAAAGTTAAATGGACTTTCTAGATGGGGAGGCATGTTTCAAGGACGGGGGGACCAAGGGCCTAAGTTTGGGGATGGCAAAGGGATGGCAGGGGGACAACAGCAGGGTAGTGGTGGGGGGGAAGGCACTAAAATACATATAGTACTTGAAAAAATAGTTATAAAAAGATGTATAGAGTTACAAATGAAACTTTGGCAAACTATTAAAACTACTAAACAATAAACTTTAAACTTTAAACTAAAGTTGTAAACACATTGCAACGATTGCATTAAACATTTGAATTTTGAAGTGAACATCAATTTAACAATAAAAATGTCAAATCCAAAATTTCATAATGATGATTACAACAAATGTTCAAAATAACAAAATGAAGTGAGGCCTCTAATAATCCCCAAAATCCTCATCACTAGGATTGTTGGACTCCACATGGTTAAGCTCCTCCAAACTAATACTAACCAGCCTTGTGTGTGTAGCAACCTCATCAACTTGTGTTGGCTCCTTTGGCTCTACATCCCATCGTGATGTTGGACTCTCCTTGTACATAAGTGTCTTGTAGTCAATGAGACACAAGGCACAATGTACAACCACAAGCTTCTCTACTCTCTTAGAGGTAAGCTTGTTCCAATTAAGGAAGTGGATGAAGCTATAGACTAGTTCCTCTCAGTAGCAGAAGAACTAGAAACCTAAGATAGCAAACGAATGGCTAGAGAGGTAGTCAAAGAAGTTGTCCCATGCATAGTGCACCACAAAATTGGGTCCTCCTATGCCATAGTTTCCCTATCCATCTTGCCTCCTTAGAATAACCCCTAAGAGTGGCAAATTTTGTCCACTCAATATGAATGATGTTGGCCTCTATAGGATCATACATCCTTTGGATGGCCTTCATGAACCCTGCCTACACCTCAAAATCTTGTATGGGTGTAACTCTACTAGGCCTTTGCATGTACCACTTGGGTTCAATGCATAGGTAGCCATGTGCAAGGGAGTGTTGAGCTTCTCCCATCTCTGATGAATGATTGGTTGAATGTGCTCATTGTAGAATGCTAATGTGGGGTCCTCTCACACAACAAACCTCATTTTGTCCAACATAGAATCAATGCACTCATACACCTCTCCAAGGCTAGGTGCATTAGCATCCCCATATCTAATCATCTAGAAGATTGGAGTAATGATGGAGACAATATATTTTGTGTCACCCCTAAAAACATCAATCTTCACTACATCCTTCACCCTCTTCCCCTACTTTGTCTTGGACTTCGGCCACCAATTTCGTTCTATTGTCATAACCATTAGTTGCAATGCTTGTTACAACTCAAGCATCCTCTCTAAGAGAATGAAATACAATGCATATCTAGTCTCTATAGGTTTTAATATGCCTTCTTAGAGAAGGTTCTAAAGAGTGCATGTGAAGTGTGGTGGTTGTAGATAAACATTTGTGTATCTCTAGCATCATTGACCATTGCATTGATACAATCAATCTTTCCCATGTCCTTGAGTGCATTATTCATGGCATGCACACATCTAGGAGTCCACTGAATATGTCTATAAGTTGCCTCAGTTAACTTCCTTGCAACTTTGCACACATGGGCTGCATCTGTCACTGCTTGGACCACATTTTGTGGCCCAATATCCTCTATAACATCTTTGAGGATCTGAAATTGAAAATCGACTTCTTTGTGATGCCCTGAACAATCAACTTCCTTAAGAAAATATGGGCCCTCTAAACATGTAACCATGATATTGATGAGTGGAAAATGCCTAATGTTCGTCCACCATCCATGACTATGTTGCATCCATTTGTGACCCAAGATTCCTTCATTTTGTCTATTAACATATTTATCTTGGAATAGTTCTTATCCAAGATTGTGGTCCTCAATTTTGTCTCCCTTGGTGGCACATGTGATGGTCCTAACCTTGCTATCTTTGTCACCGCTTCCTTATAATAAGGAGAACGAGCCACGTGGAATGGAATGCTATTGGCAAAGAAGAATTTTCCAGTGGCATCATTTGCCTCATCCTTCAATTACACATTGAATAACTCTGCTAGTGGGTTAGGAGCATCACTTGTCATTTTACGTTTCCCCTAGCCTCTATTTCTTGGGCCCTTGAAGTAGAACTTGACATATGTGCAACTAGCCTCTACAAAGTAGTAGAAGTAGAACCCTGTCTCTAATGACTCGTCGACCTTAGAGACAAAGAAGCAAATGTAGGTGCATTGTCTTCCTTACCTGGACCACTCCATAACTTACATATCTCAGTCCTATACTTCAGTTTTTTAAATTTTTTGCCAACGTCCCACATTCTTCTACACCTTTTCCTTGGATATGAAGGAGGTGGGCATTAACTCTAGTAGTGCTTCCTTGAAATTCAAGCTTGCAAAAGTGGCACTTCTACAATCTAGTTCCCCTACATACCCTGGGCTTGACTTGTAATTTTGTTGCAAATTGTCTTAGAGGAGACTCAGGATCAAAGGGACCTGTTACTTGATTTTTTTGAAATATCAGAGCAAAAAAAAAGGAGAAAATATTTCCTGTGAAATCAGCAAAGCATGCAAAAATAATAAAGGAGTTCACTAACTTCAAGGAAGTCTAAAGGGAAAGGATAAGGATTATAAATATCTTATCCATAGAGGATAAGGATGATAACTCATAGGAAAAATATCTGAAGTCAACATGACTTTCTGAGTTTAGTCTCTCAAAATCTATAAATAAGAGGCCTATGCTTTGTTGCAGAGCATTGGAAAAGTTTGCTGTGACAAAATGACATTCATTTCTTGGATTTTTTCAGTCAAAATTAGATCTTTACTTCTGTAATTTTCTTCATTGATTGCATCTTCAACCTTGTTTCACTCTGAAATAATGGTTGATTGTATGTTTGTGATGTAATCTTTTACTTTTTTTTCCAGAAAACAGTCATTGTAGCAGCATTTAGTGAATCAAAAATCAATATTTTTGTTTGTACTTGTTTCAATTTTCTGCGTATGAAAGAAAAGCAGGTATTATAGTGAGTTCTATGACTCCTTGATTGCTACTGTTCTAAGTTTACCTTTGAATTATTGTTGCATATTATTGTGTGAAGCTTTAGATTGAGATTCATAAGTTGTGTTGTTGATGCTGAAAGGAAGTAGAAATCTGCTATATTTGGTGTATCACCTTCATTTTCTGCTTTAGATTCAGATTATCAGTTCTTTCTTATCTCTTTTCCCAACAAAGATCTTTAGTTAGAGTTAGTTTTTAAGTGGTTTAGCAAGGGGAAGCTGCCCTTAATCAGAGGTTGACCTCAAGTTTCGTGAGTCCCACAACTCGAGAGGTCATCCCATGTTTCACAAGATAGCTGGATTCAAGATTCAATAGGGTGCATATCCTAGGTGATAACAGGACCCTTAAAAAAAATTTCTAGCGCTTCGAAAGTGAAATTAATAAATGTACACGCAATGGAACTAGTGGTATGGGTTTCATGGTCAGCACTCTCTGCCTTTGCATTTTCATTATGATCATGTGAATAATTAGATTCAGTTTTAGCATCATTTTCAACTTCTTGAGGATCAAGTTCAACCTTATCCTCACTCATGGCATGAGAACTCATATTAACACTACAATAAACAATATAAAATTTGTAAGTTTATAATTTTAAAATCAAAATTCAAACTATGCATAATGCAAGGGATTAAGACAAGAAATTTCTTTTTGATTTTCTTACTTTAGTTCTACCCTCACCTCTTCTTGTGCATCTAAGGAATTACCAAATTGTGACACCTTTTGAACCAAATGCTCCACATATGAAGGCCTACGGGGTGGCATTTGCTCTTTTGGTGCCCTTTGAGTTTCAATTTTCAATAGTATAGGACCCTCTAGCATCTTTGATAATGTCTTAGCATTATCTAGAAGCAACCTCATCCATTTCATTTTATCCTTCTCATTGTGAAACACTTAAGGGTATCCTTTGTGCCAGCTCTATATCCATTCATCTTTTCTTTATACCGACCCTTTCAATATCAATCTCACAGTTCCTTATCAGGTCCTCAGCTTCAAGGAATTAGTGTACAGACCCACTTCTTCCATTTCTTCTTCTTAGCCTATCAAAATATCCATCAAGATCATAATTTCTATGGTTGAAAACTAGCATGTGTAAATATCCAAGAATTTATACAACGTTGTCCATTCCCTCCTTGCCTAGTATATGACAATCAACAATCTAAATAGTCAAGGGAAGTAAACCTCCCTTAGTTGCTTTCTTGAGATGGTCTTTGACAACAAAATACATTTTCATGTTTGCTTCCAAGTATGCAAATATATTTTCCACTGTGTATGGCAGCTTATAAGTGGTAATTGTGGACCCACAAATTCTAATAGCAGCGTAGTATTCAAAAATATACTAATCACCCTAAGTCTTCCTAATTTTTCCTTCTAGTTGATAGTGCGAAAGCCTTAGAAACAATCTTATTGCATTTGATAATTTGGGCCTTGCATAAACAAATTTCTTGAGCAAGGAATCAACAAAGTATGTTTCCAATTTTGCAAAGGAGGCATGAGGATGGTCCTTGTTCATATGAATTGACCAAAGCTGAATAGTTTTAACCTCATCATTAGGAGAGTTAGGTGCAACATGTTTTATCTTCAACTTATCATCCTAGTCATGGACCAAAGAAAATAAGAAATCGTAGCATCATACAAAGTATCCTCTAAATTTCTTGTCATTCATCTTGATGCTAGCCTCCATGAAATTGACAATTTCTTCATATATAAGTTGAAACAGAAGCTTTGCATAATCAAGCAATGAATTAGTATGTGGGTTCTAGTTGTCATCGCAAAAACACTAGCATTCTCTGAGTCATCTTGTTATCCACATCCATATCCATAATTTGATAGAGGCCATGATATACTTTTGGAAAGTAATATTTAAAAGTAGTGGCATTTAGTGGCTTAGCTTCATGCTTTGGTATGGAGACCAATTGAGCTTCCTTACTCTTTCCTATAATGCGGCAATTTGACTTTTTTGTAGATGTTATAATCCTTTCCATTTTGTGTGGCCAAGGTCTACAAGGTTAGAAACCTTCTAGCATTTGGCCTTAGCCCAAAAGTTTCTTGAATAGTCAATTTGTTCAAGATGAATAGTGGCTTTACATCAGCATCCTTTATGACCCTCTTCCTATTGTCATACCCCTTACATGCCCATGTGACAATGTTCAAATCTGCAAAGTAGTTGGGCACTACTACCTTTGCCATATCCATCTTCCATGTAGTTCTGATTGGCTTGTTGGCATATCTTGCCATACATGTTTAAGAATAAATCCTTCCTAGTAATAGTTATCTTAGCATCCATGATTCTATCCTTTTTCATAAATGAAGTGATTTGTAGCAACAAAGCCCTTTTCTATGGTTCTTTTGTATTTCTTTGCTGCCCACGAGAGTATGTCTATCGTGTCCTCACTTGCAATCCTCTTGGGTTGCATCTTCACACACTTAATTTAATTTCTAAAGGTTACAATAGAACTTGTATAATATTCCTAAGGGTCTATTGCTGGATATGGTGTAATGGCAATTTGAAATTTAAAAAAACCAAAGAAATCCCTAACCCTAGAACAATTGGACAATTTATAGAGCTTTCCAAAGCAATCAGCCAGAAAATTTAATAAAGCATTAAAGATAATTGACATACTTGGAAAGCATGCACAGATTGATTTGAAAGAGCTTGTTGGAGTTGTAGATAATCGCATTTGACATTAAGGCACAATTGCTAGAAGAGAGAAATTGTGGTTGAATTTGTTGGGTGCTTTGAACTAGTGGTTAACTCACACATACAAGGGATTTTCTTTAATGGCATTTTTCAAAAATGCTATGGTTGTTGCATCACGTGTTAAATCTTTTGAACAATGCGAGAAATCAACGGCAAGAAAAACATATTTGACAAGCTTAGATGATTGGATAGCTATTGTATAGTGGGTTGGCTAAATGTGTTAGCAACTTGTTTACCTGATGGGTTCATTTCACCTACCATCCATTCAGAAATGACCAGGTAGCAGTTATGGAAAACAAGTTATTGTAAGTGGACTTGGTGTTGATGTCTCAATTAGAGTTCTTTTGAAGACAAGTGACATAGTTATATTTGCTTTCTTAGGTTGAGGATGATATAGTGTAATTTTCCTTTGCTTTGTTGGCCAATAAGAAAAGGCCAATTAGTATGACATGGCAGGCCTTGTCACTTGATTGTTGAGGACCTTAATCTTTGCACACATCGACATTTTTTGTAAAGTTGGGTATAAGGTCTACGGTTTGTGGATGGCAACAAAGCAAAGCCACATGAGAATACTTGCTTGAAAGAGGCTCTCATTTGATTGAATAAAAACCTGCCACATAGCTTCATTGAATAAGCAACGAACAACCATACTATAGGCCCACACTTTACTGCTTGGACAAATGATAGGATAACGCATACATACATGAAAGCATAGAAGGTAAATTTGCTTGTGAATCAATGGTGGGTGGTAGGCAACTCTTGAGATCAATGGTCAACAAACAGGGGACTACGGTGTTAGGACCCAACTTTGCATTTCTCAAAATTTGTTGATTATACTGTGTTTGCACGTGTATTATAGTGACTTTATGTTAGCCCACCTTTTATAAACGAGCAAAGATAATATAGCTGGGGAATTGGGATTGTCCATCCCAGTATGCTATTCCATCCATCTTCGCCTTTCCCTTTGTCCTTGAGTTGTTGGACTTCATCCTCCTTGTATGGTTGTGAGACTATCGGCTTTTCTTACTTGCATACCTTCCATTTGAACCCTAAAATCTTGATCCTTTGCATTAATTCCCTTTTAGCATTGAAATTTTGGGAATCTTTTAACCAGTGTATCATCTCCTTTGCTCCCCCAAACTTCAAAGTCCCGATCATTTGCTTTGAATCCTTTGCTATACTAGAGCTTCAAATTTGTGCTTCCTTGATTATTGTTTCCCTAGTATTCTTGACCCCTAACCTCTGATTGTTTGAAACTATCCCATCTACTCCCCTGCACACCTAGAAGGCCATTTATGATCAAATTTGATGTGGTGACCACCAAAAAAACATTGTTCATCATTTGGGTTCAAATTTGTATGCAATTTGCGAGTGATAGAGGAGAAAACAACACAAGATGCATTAATGAGCCAATATGACCCTGCAACCACCAAATCAGATCCAAGGGTGCCCCAAAATCATTTTTTATGTAGGTTGGTGCGGATTCAAAGGACAAAATGGTGCAGACAGCTATGCCCTAATTTAGCACAATTGTTGAAATGTGTAGAGCTTGATTTTTCACACTATTTCCCATGTATTTTGCAGGCCATTTTCACCCTGTATACATAGATCTAGAGGTTGTCATTGATCAACATGATGGCAAATCAAAGGAGGACCAATTTTTCATGCTTGTAGGTATGTTTTTGAGTTCCATGGGGACAATTTCGACCCATAGGTTTTGGATTTGATAACGTCAAAGGCATGGTTCTTCCCTGCAAATGCAAAACAGTCGTGTTTTCTCTTCTCATGTGCCTAGTTGCAGATCTATTTACGGGTTTGTGTTTCTCTTGTAATGGGTTGGTCATTGTTCATATTTTCGAGCAAGCTAATTCAGGTTGAGCTGTAAATCTTCTTTATACTAATGTATATGAATGTAACAAGTTTTGGGTTTGTATGAAATCTGTTATGATTGTGTAAAGTTTTTAGAAAATCAATATAAGACATTTCCATTGTTGCATTTTGTCTCCATTTTTATGTAAGAGTTTTAGGGGATTCAAGAAATCCCTAGCTCACATTTGTTTTGTGTAATGATCTATGTTGGTTTGCATCTAAGGGGTGCTACAAAACTGTATTTGCTTTTGTGCAAATATATGCCAATGCAAAAATATTTCAAGGTTAATACATTAAGCTCTTAAAGTAATTGTGGATTATTAAATAGAGGTACATTTCTGGGATAGAAGGGCATTTGAGGGTTTAAACTCCACAAGATAGGGCCAAGCACATTAAACTCACCTGAAAGTTAGGGTTTACTTTGTCATTAGGGTTTCATCTGGATTTGACTATGTGTTGCAGAAATAGGCACTAGTTTCATGGTTGAAAGCTGACCATTCACTCCATTTAAAATCAAGAAAAATCATTTTTCACTTTTATTAAATTGTCGTAGTTTATTGTTCTGCCATTATACACAGCCCATTTTTGTAAATCTCTATTAAAACTATTGTGAGCTTATAATAGATCAAACCATTAGAAAACTGTTGTATAATGTATGTTACTAGGTTAATGACGTGTAAGCAACTACCAATGAGTACATCTGTAGGGATTAGTGATTAGTTTTCATCTTAAGTCATTTAACCTAGATACCTAAAGTAAGAGATATGTGATTTATAAGTATAGCAATCCTCAACAAAGAATAGCTGTGAAGGCTTAATACAGAGTCATCTTTGTGTGTGGATTTGTTTTAGTTTTTTATCTGTTTTATCTAAAAAGATCTCTAGGAACACCCTCCCGAGCTTGGCAGGGCTCAAAGTGCAAAAGAGGTGTTTAATCCTCTTGTTCGTTGGCCTTTTCAACCCCTGATTTGAGGATAGGTGTCTTCCTATTTGATGAAGTTGGTCATCTTGTCTATATTCTGGTAAGAGCCTTAGGGTTTGTTAATACAGAAAAGAACACAAACACAAGGTAAATTGCACGAAAATGGTCACCCAACAAGGGGCTTTGGCTTGATGCAATAGAATGAAGACGTGTATGTACAATTAGACTCAAGCTTATGACAACAACTACTTGGACAAGCAGTAAGTAGCACAAGCTAAGCTAGTGAGCTCATAAAGAAAAAATAAAACACATTATTTAAGTTACACATAACACCAGTTGCTGCAAGTTAACCAAGAAGTAGAATAAAAAATCCAAGGCTATAAAGTATAAACAAAAGAAATTGATGAACAAGCTTAAAAGACTTTTCTAAGGTTTTGAAGGGCTCACAACACTAATGGACATACATTTGCACTTATAGATAGACATAATTTTAAATTCCTAATAGTGAAAATTATAAAAAAAATGGCACATTGGGAGGAGGCCAACACCTGCCAATATCGTGCTTGCTAGGGTTTGGTTTGAGCTTGAAAATACTGAAGAGATTGATGATCCGCATGAACAACTATCTCTTTGCACATCAAATAGTGTTTTTACCATTTCACTGCTTGCATTAGAGCATAAAACTCCTTATCATACATGCATAGTTTCAGATGTGAGGATTGTTGGAATGTTTGTCATTGATGTCAAAGGTTGTTAAAGAGTTTGTCGTGGAGATTGTTGCTCAAGAAAGTCAAAGATGAATGAAGAGATTGTTAGATATTGTCACTGATGTCAAAGAAGAGACTAGATTGAGAGGAGGAAGATATCTATGAAATGAATGTCATGATGCATGACGTTAATAGATGCAAAGAGCACATTGAGAAATTGCTGGCCAAAAGATTAAAGAACAAAGCCAATAATATCCAAGGCAGTGCCCAAACATATTCTTATTTCAGTATACCATTGGAAGAGATTTTTAATAACATTATGGGCTGACTTGAAACCAAAATCACCATACATGCTGACCGACCTGGTATGGAAAATGAAAAAAATCATGGCCAACCCCTCTTTGCAAGTCATATATTATTAAGGCAACAAATATATTTAAGTATGCAGCAATTATGTTCAAACGAAGAGAGCAGTGATTAGTTTATGATGAAAAGCAATCATCTAAGAGGAGAAAATATTAAATAATATGCAAAGTACATGGCCGACCTCCTTTAGTGCCACCCTTATTTAAGGGAAATTAAATTTTAATTTTTAATTAATTTATAGGTGTGTCCCAAAGTGGGACAACTTCTTGGGAATGGGTGCCCACCTTTGGGCAAGCAAGTAAAACAATAAAAACATGTATTTCTGCTGGCCGACCTTGTTGAGTAGTTTTAACTTTTGGTGAAGAGGTGCCTTATGGAAGGTATAAATAGGTGGTGGATTAAGTCAAAACTGCAGGCAATTAAATGATATATTTCTGAAGAAATAGCAGATTAAAAAGAGATTAAAGGGCAGAAAAATGAAGTGTAACTCAGATTTATTTTGAGTGCATATGCAGCCCATGTTTTAATAATAAATGCAAGTATATCTAACGAATATATATGAAGTATAAGAGCAGATTGTGAAGTGATTTTAAGCAGATAGCAAGGCAGAAAATTATGTGAACATGTTGCCATGATTATGATCAGTTGTGTGAAAAATAATTGTGTAAGATGCAGCCCTGATTTTTTTTTTTGAAATTCCCTGTTGCTGGTTTGCTTGTTTGAAGATGTTTGTATTTGTGTTTTGAGTGCGTTTTAAATGCATACAATGTAAAGAGTTTGCAAGAAACAACAATGCAAGAAACTAAAGCTTATTTTCAATGAAATGGCAAAGAACATCATAGTCTTCTGTTTATATCAGATGAATACAACATTAATATCAGACCTGGGAACAAGAGACATTCATGACAGCAGCAACAATGAGTCTCCTTTGTTGGCTCGAACAGCACCAAGAGAATGAAGCTCAAACTCCTTGTATTTTCCAACTCCTAGGTCTATTTCTTCAGCTACCAAAGCACACCCACCAAGACCAATGAATGCTGGTCATAACATGAATTTCTGAGCAGCAAAGGGGTGGCCTTCACAAAGGTTCAATCCTACCTTAAAAATCAGCAACACTACCAAAAATTGCAAGCTTGGGCTCTTTAGAATTGGCTTGAGAAAGCCCTTTCATGAAATCAATACCCATTTCGATTGGTCAAACCATTAGAGAACAATGAGTGAAAAACTAGGTTCAGGTCCACCAAACAAAACACCCAGAAGCTGAATAGAATCACTTCAAAACCTTCAAAACTCACACCAAAACTGAAAGCAGATGAAAGCACACCAAAACCACTAAAAATATTGAAATATCTTCATCATTTCTTCACAAATAATCGAACTCTTGAAGCCCTTTTGATCTCAACTGTTAACCAGCACCAATATCTAATTAGGGTGGATATTTCACCACCGAAACCAGCCAATACGATGGAGGGTTTTCGTCCTCACAACGCAGCCTAGGCAGCCTAGGCAACCAGAAGACAATCCAACAACATCTTAGTATGTCGTCAATGTCTGAATGAATAAAATGAGAGCCAAACTTCATAATATAAGACTTAGGGCGAATGGACTCCAAAAATCTCTTAATCTCTCTCTAGAAATGCGTGCCCTTCCCCTCCTTTTTAATATTTTAACATTTTATTATATTACCACCTCTTCTCATAAGCGCCCAAGCTCAAGGAGGAAATATAATATTAAATGAACTTTTAAAAACAACTTATAAAGTTTTTTCACTAGGCGCCTTGGTACACTTTATGACCACTTTACCCCCTCAATATAATGTTATAACATTACTTTATAATTTACTTTATTAAATCACTTAAGTGGTCGAACAAGCAAATATTAAATTGCAACCTTAGGCTCTCCAACTAAAAACTGGATAATAATGTTGCTGCAAGAACACTGACCTGGAACCAACTCCCCAAAGGTGACTTACTAAAAATAGCACTGCTATAAATAGTAAGCATTTGCCAAATGCCCAAAACTAAGTGAAATTGAAGACCAATGAGAAAACTGTGACCATTGAAGATGGCAACATCAATACCGACCACTGCTATAAATAGAAACCCCTTTGAGAAACCCAAAACTGGACATAAATGCTGGCAACTGAGTCCCCTAACCACATCAACTAGCCTACGGGAACTTTGGAATAGACTAATTGGGTCATTGCACTGCTCAGGAGCGAGAAGGGGACATTACAAATTGGTGTATAGATTGGATCAGATTTGTGAGAGATATTGTGCAAAATAGTGATCAAATTTGAAAGAAAGGTTGATATTGGAGTGTGGATCAGATTGTGAAAGGAGATATTACATGATTTGAATCAGACTTGAAATTGGATCAGATTTGTGATTGGTTATCAGATTTATAAGGAAGAAAGTTTGAATCAGATTTGTGGGGGTTGAAGCCTCCAAAAGGTTGGAGCCTCTTGCTGGGTTGGAGCTCAGTTTGTGTGTGGGGATTGGAGCCTCCAATAGGCTGGAACCTATCAAGTAGAGGTTGGCGCTCAGTTTGTATAGAGATTGAAGACCTTTGATAGTAGGTTGGAGCCTACAAGAAGAAGAAGATTAAACTATAATATATATGCAATATTGTGTCGTGGTTTACTCCCAAAAGGGTTTCCACTTAAATCATGTGTTCTCATTGCGTTTCAAATTGCTAGATCTTACTTGAATGGTTTTAATTGTGATTGGTTAAGTTTTGAAAAGTAAAGAATTGTCAGATATTGATTCACCTTCCCCCCACCCAGTATCACTGTGTGCTCAACAATTGGTATGAGAGCGAGTTCTTTCAGGAATAGCCTAACCGCCAAAAGATGGATCATAAGAGCACATATGGGAAAAAGAAAAGGAAATATTAAGCAGAATGTTGATAAACATGCACCAACAAAACCAAATGAAAATGATGAGCTAGCACTGGGAAGACACATGGCAATAGAACCAAAGAATGATATCATGACAAATGGAGATAATCCTGTGAGTAAAAGAGAAAAAGAAATGGTGTTGGAAAAGGAGAATTTATCTAAAGAAGAAAGAATGTTTAAGGCATCAAAAGGATAAAAAATTCAAAGCATGAATCAAGTGATAGCTCAAGAAATGAATTGGATACAAAGGAAGCCCATGTTGATAGAAAGCTCAAAGAAGAATCCAACATAGACAAAGGTAAGTATAAATTTTCTGGTTGTGATAAAACTGATTATTGTGTTTTTGAATGTGTGCAGGTCAAAAGTGAAGACAAAAAAAAAAAAGAGAAAGAGAAAGATTCAAGAGAAGATATACTTTTCATGGCAATGGAAGCAAAAGGTTATAAAAATGAGAAGAATGAGGATGATGAAGAAGTGGATCTTGAGGAAGAAATTCACCTTGCATATGATGAGATTCATTCACTTAAAAGAAGAAATGTGTGTCTAAAATAAAAAATTCAAGAAGAAAGTGAATACAAGGCAAAGGTATCACAAACCCTTGATGAAGCAGAAAGGATGATCGAAGATTTAAAAGTCAAAATCAAAGAAGCAAAAAGGAATGAGGAAGAAGTAAGAAGTCAAGTGAAGATGAAAGAAGAAATGTGTGAGAAGTATGAATCTAAAATTAGTTAGTTGGGGACAAAATTAGAGAAAACAACTACCAAACCAGACAGGAGCCTCAAGGCTGATAAAAGTACTAAAACCATGGATGATATTTTAGATGGGCAAAAGTCATCATGCATAAAGACAAGTCTTGGTCATGATGCAAAGGAAGATCAATCTTCAAATGAGCAACAAAAGAAAGGAAATGAGGAAAAATGAAAAGGCTATGCAAATATTCTAAAAGGCTCAATCAATAATGAGAATAATAAGAGGAAGGAAAACAATGTCCGACAACAAACTAATGTTCCTCATAGAGACAACAAGAATAAATTCACAAGATCATTTCCTCCAAGGCAAGCACAAATGAACAAGTCTCAACATTCATTTTATGGTTATTGCTATTTGTTGCAAGGTGTGCGCCCTTGGTCTCCTTATGCTGTGTAGCGCAACGCTCGGGTTCATGACATAGCTTAACTACCTCCCATGTATTCATTAACTTTGGTGGTTGTATCAGGCATTAATAGGTTGATCTTTTGGTGCAACGACAACCGTCTGTGCAACAATTGGTATCAGAGCCTGGGTCATGGGTTCGAACCTCTCGCTTGCATTGGGGGGGGGGGGATTGTTGCAAGGTGTGCCATAGGTCTCCTTGTGTTGTGCAGCGTAGCGCTCAGGTTCGTGACATGGCTTAACCGCCTCCCATGTATTCATTAACTCTAGCGGTTGTATCGGGCAGTAACAGGTTGATCTTTTGGTGCAATGACAATTGTCTGTGCAACACTATTCATGTAATAACTTTGGTCATAAAGCAGTAGATTGTTGGACACATGCAAGAAACAATGGTTGGATCAAGAATAGAGGTCCTCATGAGTTGCCAAAGAGAAAGGACGACATCAAATGTTATAAATGCAACCATCTTGGCCATATGGCAAGAAGTTGTAAAACACAGGGAAGAAATGATGGATGGGGCAAAGATTCTTATAAGGTCTCAAGAAGAAGCTACAATTCTTGCTACAAGTGCAACAATTATGGGAATACGGAAAGCTTTTGTAGAAGTGACTTTGTGGAATACCCTAAGAAAAACAAGAAAGTGGAAGCCATAAATAAGCAAAAGGAAGAATTTACAAAGGTATGGAGAAGGAAACAAGAGCAAGATAATGAGAAGGAGGAAGAATCTATACTTATGCCTCATGCACAAGAGATATCACTAAGTCCTTTAAAGAGATGTATGTGTTTAGGGAGAGCTAACCATTGCATTATTTTAGCTTAATGAAGAAGACGATACAAGATAGATCAGCTAAGGCAGATTCTATACAAGCATTCCATTGTCATTAATCAAAAGGGAAGAATTAGTAGAGAAAGAGAAGATATGATTGAAAGACTAAAGAATGACTAGGCATACAACAAGATCATTGAGTTATGTTCTTGGGATGATGGAGGTTAAAAACATGAGATGTAAGAATTATGAACATTTCAACAAAGTATAGTTCAAAGCATGTATAACAAGATAGTTGACAATTGATACATGTCAGCATTTCAAAAAACAAGGCATAGTGGGAATGATGATAACTTAGGTATCAAAGTCAAAAGAAGTATGACACATTGAAAATAATGATTGTCTTCAAGTCAATCTACAATAATAATGAAGGTAATGAACTTTTCATAGGAGAGGAAGGTTATAACTTGACGATGTTTCAATATGCAAGAGTGGAAATCAAATAAGAAAGATCATGTACAGAATGTTACAAAGCATTTGACGACAATGTAAAGAATGGCAAGAGGTTATAGAAAGATGAAAAACACTCTTGCATAAAAGACTTGAGACAATGAGATGGACAGTAGAGGGAGAATTATAGAAAGATGGAGAGCTACAGAAAGAGAAAGTTAAAAAGAGAATAAATGCCAAAGATGAAGAGTTAGAGAAAGACGAATATTAGAGCAATATATATTTTTGTTGTTTTATTTGCTAGATCTCAAATTTAAAAAAAAAAATCTACCAAAATGAAAATTAGTAGAAAAGATGAAAGAATGAGGCCATGCATCTGGAAGTTTAATAGATTTGGAGTTTGTAGCTCAAATGGAGAAATCTACCAAAATGAAATTTGAGATGGAATCCATCACATTGTTTTCAGAATACTGCATTTCAAAAGGCAAAGGACTTTTTGAACTAAAGTCACTCCTTTTTATATTAATGGCCAAATGAATATTTTGTATCACAACAACCACTTGGAGTTTCTACTAAAAGAGCAAGAGATCATAAAATTTAGGGTGTTAAAATGGGGTCCATGAGATGAGTGCTAATTTTTTAAATTATGAATGCCTTCTTGAATGAAGCTATAGGGCTTGTTGGGCTACTGTATATGCTTATGTGCCATTTTTTTACGGAACAAATACTATGGTATCTAACGAATTTCAGGACAACTCGCCTAAACTCAGAAATTAGGCACCTAACATTTGGTAGTACATTCCAAACAAAACTTTCTTTTCTGAACCTTTGAATTTCAATTTGCCAGGGAGAGTACTGTAACTTAAGAACTAAATAAATCTAAGAATGTTTAATTTTTATGCCAATCTGTTCCCATTTTGTTGAATTTGTTGGAACTTGTGCATTTTCTACAAAAAATAGTTCCAATGATTACAAGCATTTTATTTAGATGTAATTTAGGAATTGCAAATTGGCTTGCAGATTCTATGTAGAGAGCAGTATGTTGTCTAGCAACATTGAAGTTTGAAGTTGTAAAAATTGAATGTTTCAAAGTACCTATGCAAGTAAATATATTCTATATATTAAAGATATGATTGGAATACACTGTTTTGAAGTTTTCCTAGTTTACCTTTTTTTCATTTTCTTCTCATGATATTCTACCTCATTTCCTAAACTCTGATGTAATTGTATTATAATTAGCAGAAGTAATTCAGATTCTGTGAAATTGAGCTTTTGTGCATATTTTGGTTTATGATAGTTTACCATTTGTTTGTGTTATAAAACTCCTTCCATAGTGACAAATAGAATGAATATCCCACACAACTTATGTTTATGAACTTTTTTGCAGGGTTAATGTTTTTACCTGCTCAGAATTCGACAAAGAAGAACAAGAGAAACAATGAACGGCAAAGGGACTCTAGAAGTTTGGAAAATGGGAATAGTTAAATACTCGAATTCACTAAAACTCCAAGAAGAACTTGTTAATAAGAGGCGGATGGGAAAAATTCCAGATACACTCTTATCTTTACAACACCCACCCACATACACACTTGGAAAGCGGAGAACAGATCATAATTTGCTTGTTAGTCAAACTGATCTTAAAAACATTGGAGCTGAAATACATTACACCCAAAGAGGTGGAGATGTAACTTTTCATGGACCTCGACAAGCCATTTTGTACCCAGTCATCTCTCTCAGAGAATTTGGACTTGGTGCTAGAAGATATGTTGAAAATTTAGAGAATACCATGATCAAATTGGCATTGTTATATGGGATTGAAGCTCGGCGTGGCATGAAAGGAGAAACAGGAGTTTGGGTCTCAAATAGAAAGATAGGTGCTATTGGTGTAAGAATATCTTCAGGAATTACTTCTCATGGCTTGGCATTCAATATAGATCCAGATTTGAGTTTCTACTCACATATAGTACCTTGTGGTATTCCCGACAAAGAAGTAACTTCTCTTAGAAAAGAATCTCAAATGTCATTTGCAGAAGAGACTGTGATTACAAATCATCTTATTGAGTGCTTTATTGATGTCTTTGGCATTCAAGATGTAACATACAAAGATGGTATATCTGTTTTAGATCATATTGAATATTCTAATTAAGCAATTTTTTTTGCTTTCATTCACTTCCAGTAAAATCTATCCTTATCTGCTTTTACTGTTTACATGTTTGCACGTGTTGTTCATATGGGAATACTTTCCTGAATCTGGGTGGAATCACATTTTATGATTTTTGACAGCTCTTAACCTGTGTTTTCCTTTCTTATTTAAAATTGAATTAATTTTTAGACTACAATTTGTTGTGAATCATTTGCATGCTTTCTTTGAGAGTGTCTGAAACTTTGAGATAGAAAACTTTACCAGCTCAAATGAATTCTTGTTTCTCAGAATACCTAGGATTAAGGGATCCTAGACCTGCAAAAAAGAAAAATTTGGCGAGATGTCAACACTCAGGAAGTATTTACATCACTGACCCGAGTCAAGAGTATAAATAAATTAAAAAATGGCAGACCCATTATGACCATGGCATTAGACACCATAAATCCATCAAAGCAAGTTAAACTATCACAAAGATACCCTTCTGTTCTGATTATTATCAGACTTTTTAGAGCAACAACCAGCTAAAACCCCATGAATCTCCCCCCTCTTCATACACTATATTACAAAGTTGTCAAAGCAGTAACAAAGATGGCAGAAGAGGGTAGGTACCAACTCACAATATCACTCTATATCTTGCATACTTAACTTGTTCTCTAAGTTCATCTATAAATCTCATCAATCATTGAAAGCAAGAAGCAGCACAAAGGATTTAAACAAATCACTCGCCTTTCAACAAAATAATCATATCCTTTCTGATTCATCTTTGTTCCTATCTCAAATTCAAATGCAATAGAAAAAATACAGATGCCCACAAAGAGATACAAGGCATTTGAGCTTGAAAAATAAAATAGGAAAAGGCAGTAGTATATTCTCCCTCCAAAGTAAGCAACAGTAGAAGAGGCTTTCAAAGTGCAAGTCAATGCTCCCACCTGCTGAGAAAATCACAAGAGGGGAATGAAAAAGACATACAAAAGCAGTGAAATGTCAAGCCCCACTTGAAATTGATCCAAGCTAAGCATATATATGATGGTGGGCAGAAAAGGATGCAGAGCAGTCAAGGGAGGCATCAGCCACCAAGAAACTTTCAAAATCTTTGGGATAGGGTAGTAATCAAATTTATGTAGGACCCCTTCCAAATGTAAAACCCTTGGATCATTATTTGTTGCCAAATTAACAAACTTATTGTCTTCTCATCTGTTATATTGAAAGATATTATTGTCAATTTTCCTTGATCACCATCAAATTGCCTTGTACTTTATCAAACCTTTAGATGATACAAGCATTAATATTTTCAAATATCTGATAAAGACAAATCAAAACTGTCAAAGTATCAAGCCATCACTTACCCATCGAACCATTGGACTTGGGAGAGAATCATGAAATCCTTCGATGTCGCGACATAAGCCTTTGATGCTTACACTTAGTCAAACTAAGGCAGAGGAGCCGATGGTGGGTAGGGTAACTTTGAGCAAGGGGTCCACGTCATTAGTGTCCAAGTCGGACAAATTTTTTTGCCACGTCTCTTGACCGTCGAGCTGGCATCCCCCCATTTTTTTTTGGGAAAAATTGGGCACGTTTATCAATGTTTTTGGACCATTTTTCAAAAACCATAAACAAAGAGCCAAAAAAAGTTATGGACCGATAGTGGGTCACTAAGTCATGTAATATTGGTATGCTGATGTGGCATTACATGATTGGTCAGTTTGTGTATTTTTTGAATTAAAGTGATTTGCAATTGGATATTAAGTGTAAATTTATTGGCACTTTTATTGCCCAAAAGTGGGCCTCAGGCTGTCCAAAACTGGGCTCCAAGCTATCCAAAACTATACCCACGATCGACTCCTCTCCCTTATCAGGCCATCAAGCCCCCTTCAATTTGCATACCTATTGGGCTTGGGGCATGGGCATGTCCACCTCTGACATCTGGACAAGGTACTTTATCATCAGACATCGAGCCTCTATTAAACAACTTGTCCATGGGATGAGGAGACGTGATACATTGATAGTCCAAAAATATGATGACATCAATAGAGGAAAGGTGGGCCCTTAGGGTATGAGAATAGAAGGAAAAGGATGAATGGGTGGGAAATCATGAAATTCCAAATGAGGAATTTTGGAGTGGTTGACGAGAAAATGTTAAGAGGAATCAAAATTTTAGGGAATGCAAGACTGAGATGCCAAGTCTAACAAGGATGTAGGGACAAATAAGTTTGAAATTCTGACAGATTAAGAGAAACTTTCAGGGAATTAGGGAAGGAATGGATGGTAGGAAGGTAAGGGAAAACTTGAAAGTTTGAAATTGATAAAAGACTTGGGTGAAGTTCAAAAGACTTTGGTGGAGTTTGAAACTATTGGGAGTGGATGAAAGGAAGTGACAAAATAGGGAATGGCTAAAAGTTCTACCTTGATAAGATATATAGAACAACTAACGAAGTATTTGATTCCTGAGGAGCAGGAGGAACTCATACCACATGCCAAGGATTGAGGCATCGGGGAATCAGGAAGTCAAGGAATCAAGGATTCAAGGAGACATGGTCCAAGGGATGAATGGATGAGGAAGTTCAAAATTATGACATATGCATAGGACTTAGGAATTTAACAGATTATTGAACTTTAGGAGTCGAGAATGCCAAGGAATGGTAGGAAGGTAAGGGAAACTCTAACAGTGCAAAAGATTTAAAATTTGGACACAGACATTTTCATTAGGTTTCTAGGCAAGGTTTCAGGATTGATAAGAAATGTATGTAGGCATGAACAACCCCAAAACTCCAAAATCCTAAAATACTCAACACTTAGCCAAAATTTCAAAATCCAAAAACATCATTTGGCTAAAACATGAAAGGGGTGATTGATACAACATCCAAAGGCACAATTTTATGCAAGATGGCTTATTCAAAATTTCTTAGATTGGTTATTAACAATGGATCAAATATTACTAAGACACATAGGAAGGAAGGGACTCGAAAAAAATGACATTACAAATGTGAGTCCCAACATAACTCAAAGGTGAAATGTGTTCTCTTTCAACAAGGGGACTTATCTCAAATTAATGGGTTTTAATTTTGGAAGTAAAAGAAAATGGATAATATTGACAAGACTTGTCCTATTCAGAACAATCTCATAAAAATAAATAAAGACATAATATTTACCAATTTTATATCTTTCTAATTTCATGAAATATTGAATAATATAGATTAAATAATCAACATAATTTTATTTACATCCATGAGGAAAAATGGATTACATTCAAAAAATAGAAACTAAATGATAATTAATTAAAATATATTTTAACTAATTATAGAGAGTGCAAAAGAGTGAAGGGTTAAAGAGAGAAGGCTTGTGTTGTCTTGGAAATAAGCTAATTCTACAAGATGAAACAATCATGCGATTAACCAATCTTTTTCACTTCATTATTGCATGACTAAAATAAGAGGTGTTATTTTCTTATGACCGATTAATCATGAAAATATAAGAAAAACATCCACCATATATAGGTATAGGATGATGCTAAGACATTAGCAATTAATGAGAAATTTCAAAGATTTAGCTTTGTATATTCTTGAATTAGTTCATTACATAAAACAAGCACAAGAAAACTCTTAGGACAACAAAGGTTTACTAAAATTCTATCTCTAAGTAAGCACATGAAAGATTAGTAAATATTTGATTGTGTAGGAAGGGTTAGAAGTCGAAATAAAAAGGCTAAGACCAATGATAGCAACCACTACCTAAAATCTAAGCCCATTAAATCCCAATCCAAACAAGAAACACAAACAACCATGGAAAGCAAATGCAAACATAAAGCTATACCACACTTCCCATGTTGAAGTTGATTAACCTTCCTTACATCTCCTCCATTTTGCTCAATGTGCAAGCTTGCCCTCGTATTTCGAAGTGTTTGAATACCTGCAAGTGACAGTAAAATGATAGCAAGAACTTTGGAGATAGTGGTTGTAAAACAAAAATGAAGGAGACAACTCTCTTTTATAGAAAAACTACTCGAATGGATGACTGAGATCAAAAGCCATAATGGTGTCAAGATCAACGGTGGAAGTTGCTTTAACCATAGAGAGGTAGGGTTCGGGATGGCTAAGGATAGATAGACAAGATTGAAAGGAGACCGAAAGTAATCAACGGTCAATATTCAAAAGAGGAAGTGGAGGAATTAAATAATCATTTAGATTATTTATTTGTGGAAGAAGAGGGAAATGGGTATTTAATTAAAATGATTGTGCAACCATTTAATTAAATTTGAAGGAAATGGGAAAGAGGAATTAAATAATTAAATTAGATTAATTATTTAAGATTTGGAAGAGTGGTAAAGAATAGTTAAATAATTAAAATAATTACTTAGCTATAGAAGGATGAAAAGATTAATGAACAGTTAAATAATTAAAAATAATTATTTAACTATAGTCGAAAAGGTGAAAGATGAATAATTAAATAAATGGGAATTTATTTAATTAATCGAAGGAAAAATAAAGAAAGAGAAAATGAATTAATTAAATAATTAAAATTATTTAATTAATAGAAGAATGCGATTAAGGAGAATAATTGAATAATTAAAATTATCTAATTATTCGGAGAAGAAAAGAGATTGATGTGGAAAAATGGCGTTCGCAGACGTAGGAAATTTTCAATGTCTACAGATTGCATAAATATTCAACAACCTACAAATGATCCATAGTTTCCCTCTATAGAATTAAATTTTATGAATAGACAACCTTCTCTATTTATAAGAAATAAATAGATTATTAATGTAAACAACTAACTTTAGAAAATAACTTGAATATTTTAATATTAAATCCTTTTATATTTATCTTGAATTAGAAAGATATATTCATACTTTAGTATAAATAAATTTAGTGAGAAGGAATCTTTAGAACATTGATTCCATCACCAATGTCAAGAGATGACATATCAACTTTAATTTGTTAGATAATTTATCCAGATTCATGCACTCTATACTCCTAGGTTCTTTACACCAATCATGAACTAAGTGTTGTAATATCCTTCATGAATTATGAATCTCTAGGATAATCTAAGTAGCACCTTTAGTAAATTCCTCAATTGTCTAATCACACAATCATCTACTAGTCCAAAATTATCCATGTCATTACTTGAGATATTTGCATAGTCAAAAAAACCAAAATTTATTTCTTTACTTATTTCTCTTAAAAATATATTTTTTAATTAAATTAATTTTTAAATTTGATCCCAAACCATATACATTTTCTAATTTAACTCATGATTACCCAGATTATGCACATCAATAAAAATGTAAATTTTATTTTTATTTTGACTTACATGCTATGTGGTACATTCTAGGAGAATGAGAACATGGTGTTAGGATTAGAGTAATCCATTTGCAATTGATAGTTCCTAAATCTATCATGGGCTTATTCAAGCTCTAACACATAGATTTGGTTGAGAACGAGCTATCAAATTTGGTTCAAATAGTTGCCCATGTGGTGAGCACAAATGGAGATGACAACCATGGCACTGATTATGACACTTGGTAGCACATAGATAAATATAAAATCTATAGTAAAATGTATTTCATGCAAACAAAGATATAACATTAGACTTGAAATCCCTAGTAAAATGTATTTCGTGCAAACAAGTAGTTCCAAGAGGGCCTCAAAACTAATCAGATTTAAAAGTTGAACCTAAGACTATAAATGATTCAAGTTAACTAAGTAGTTAAAATATGAGTTCAAGATTCATGGGATCTAACTCTGACACATGGTGGAATCCTAGAGAAATGTATGGAAAAATTTGAGCATGATAAATGGCAGGGAACAAGAATATTCAAATGTGACATGTTATAAAGGGAAAAACCAAGATCACATTAGATCAAAATTCACTCTCCTTGTTGGGTCTAGATGCAACTCAATTTTGAAATAATGGATGTAAGCAAGTGGAATTTAGTATACTATACTTTTGAAGTCCAAGTGAGGGATGTTGGGAAATCTAGAAATGCCATGTGGACAACACTAACAACACATGTAAGCAAGTGGGGAGTGTGGATTTGTAAGGCCTATGTTATGGATTTTAATGTCCTCACTCAAACAAAATTTATAAAATGCTTTATTCTATATTTAATTTTGGAGACCAAGCTTATGTCTAGGCAAACACTAGCCATGGGTAAGCTATGGGTAATTCAGTTCTTGAATTTTACAAATAATCAACAAATAATGTGCATACTCTAGAAAAAAACATAATTCCTACAAATAGATATT
>VDFB02256132.1:24301108-24444162 GCA_007258455.2 Sequoia sempervirens
ATGAGTTAAATAATTTATTCAACTTATCGCAATAGGGTAACTTATTTCTTCATTGTTTTCACATATAGTTCTAAATGAAAATAAAATAATTTCATGCACAGGTCTGTAAAAATAAGACTATACTTTCACTCTTTCAACATATATGTTTTAAAATATCAAAATATTTTTTATATGTTTTCAAATATGAAACTCTAGTTTAACTATCAAAATTAAAGAGAAAAATAGAGTATAAAAGCATTCCTAAACTATTACTTTACTTCTGCACTTATGAGTTCTAAATGCTTAGCTCCTCCAAGTATTCATTGTTGGCCACCGTCAAAATCCTTGTTCTTCTTTTCAAAACAAAATACAGCTAACAACTATCTATTATTTCAAGACCAAGCTCCTCACAAATTTCCTTCAATATTCAATACTGACAATGATATGTAATCTCCAAGTTCAAATTATGAAGAACTTCCTTCAATATTGTGTATCTTCTTTGCAATAAAATTCACTATTTCTATATATATATAAAAATGTATTTATATATTAATCAAAAAAACTTTATATATAAATTGATAAATAGAAAAGACAAAGATGATACAACATAACACATTTTTTATCGAAAAAGACTAGGCCAAGGACTTGACAAGATTTAACCTAACCTTAGGACTTGACCAAACTTAGCCAAAACACAAAATAAACTCAACGAAAAAACTAGGGTTACTTACTCAAATTCGATACATAAACCTATGTGAGTGAGTGTGTGTGTTCAACTCATTTGGCATTCACCCATTTGTTTACCCATGCCTATACTCCTATCTTCAGTGATACTCTCCCTCCCCCTCTCCCTCTGGGAGGGTAAGAATCTGATCTTGCATTCAACTTAGAAAGACAATAACATAGTTAGTCCATTATTAGTCACGACATCGTAATCTTGATTAAATAATAATAATCATAAAAATGAAACAGATTGCATTGCATTATAATTTCATCAAAATATCAAATGACATATAATCATCCACTAATGTCAAAAACATGCTTTTAACATAAAAGTTAAAAGTAATTTGTAAATCAAAATTTGGGGTGTGACATATTTCCCCCCATAAGGATCATCATGATAAGGTCATAAAACAAATTTTCTTTAGCTATTAAAAAATCGTAAATAAATGAGGAAACTTCTAATAAAATTCATCGTAATCCTCCCAAGTAGCATTGTCCTCTGCATGTTGGTCCCATTGGACCTTGCACTGAGTAATCTCTTTTTTATGCAAGTAGAGCTTGTGTACTTCAAGCACCTTGAGAGGCTTGATCGTTACCACTTCTAAATCATGTACTTATAGTGCATTCCAGTCAAGTATGATTAATGCATGTTATATAATTTTTAAGATACGAAATATGAAATACATTATGCATCTGGGCAAGAGTTGGAGGTAAAGCAATTTTGTAGGCAACCAAGTTAATCACTTTAGGAACTTTGAAGGGATCCACAAATCTAGGGGCTAGTTTGGATGACTTCCCAAACTTTATGGAACTCTTTTGAGGTTTGACCCTCAAAAGAACTTTTTCTCTCACTAAGAATTGTCTTCGTGTACACTTAGCATCAACATAGCTTTTTTTCTATCATCTGCTTCCGATAATATTTTCTTGATTAACTTGATCTACTCCATTTTTCATAACATTTCTAGTCCAAGGCTAATCCTATCCTCAAGCTTATCCCATCTTATAGGATTTCGACACTTTCTTTCATGTATAATGCTTCAAATGGAGCCATCTTTATTGTGGAATGATAGGAATTATTGTATGTAAATTCCACAAGTGAAAGATAGTTCTCCCACTTGTATTGCTAATCCATGCAATACATCCTCAACAAATCTTCAAGAACTTGGTTTACCCTTTTTGTTTGGCCATTTGTTTGAGGGTGATAAGTTGAGCTTATATTGAGCTGAGTTCAGAGTGAAGAAAATAAGGTTTGTTAAATCGTCGATGTCATGCACACATATATCCTTGAGATGATCTTCTTAGGAACTTTGTACAATCTAAACACTTCTTGAATAAACTTACAAGTTATTATCGGTGCTCCATCCATTATATTTCTAGGAATAAAATGAGCTACCTTGGTGAGTCTATACACCACTACTAAAATATCATAATTCTTATTTCGAGACATAGGAAGACCTTGCACAAAATCCATACTAATGTTTTGCCACTTCCACTCTGGAATTTCATGAGGATACAAAAGTCTTGTCAGGTGATGATATTCAACCTTTACCCTCTGAAAGTCTAGACATCTTGCTACAAATCTGTCAGTGTCACTCTTCATTCCTTTCTAGAAATAAAGTGGTTTTACATCGGCTATGAGTTTTGTCACTCCCGGGTGTCCTGAATATGGTGCACAATGAACCTCTTTCCACACAAGATTTCTTAACTCAGAATTTGGAACATACATTCTTCCCCTGAACCTTAAAAGTTCATCTGGTTCAAAATAGAATCCACCATACCTTGAATCTTGAGGATTAACTAAGAGATATTGCTTAACTTTTTCATATTATTCATCTCATATAGACTTTTGTAAAACTTGTTCTTTAAAACCTAAATGAATAGAGATCCTTAAGGAAATGTGTCTCCTCTGAATCAAAGCATCTATAACTCAGTTTTCCTTGCCATTAATATAACTTCTCAAAGTCATATTTGGATATCAACTCCAACCATCTTCTTTTTTGAGCATTGAGATGTGGTTGGGAGAATAAGTACTTAAGACCTTGATGATCTAACCTAAGCTCAAAAGGCTTTCCTAACAAATAATGTTGCCACATTTGCAAAGCATGAACAATTGCCACCAAACAAGATCATGAGGAGCATAATTCTACTCATATTTCTTTAACTTTCTTGACTCATAGGATATAACTCGCCCTTCTTGCATAAGCACTCCACCAAGTCCTTCCCCTAAAACATTAGTGATTACTACAAACTTATAAGAAATATGGGCAAAGTTAATTGAAGCAAATATTATTACACAGATGATGTCATGTTTCTGCATCATATTCATTCAAATAAATGTCTAATATATAGCCACTTACATAGCCAGACAACCTCCTATTTAATAGGGAGGTGTTATAACAAATATCCCAGAATACCATTCACAGGTATAACACACTAACCACTAACTATATTGTTATTTTAACAATACATACGCCTAACCATCAAACCTATACACATGACTAACAAACCTAATAATTTAATATTACTACCCATGTGAACACTAATTTCCAACATTCCTCCCTTAGTGTGAACATGATACAAACTCACACCCTTCATTTGTAGTATGCTCATCCCTGTGGCATGTCCAACTAACTCATGACCTTGATCCAAAGAAAGGCTCTCTCCTCCCATGGTTTTAAACATGCTTACCACAAACCTTGATATGAATAGGAACCCATCAACTATCCACCTCGTGTGGTTTTCTAGATCCTCCGACAAACCCTTTCAAGATCCATGAACTGCATTACACTAGTGATTTTGTTCACCACTATGCTTGTACATCAGGGAAGAAATCAACATACATATCACAAAGCTGAAAAAACCCATATTAGAAAAAGGTTTCACATCACATTCCATAAGAACATAATGTTCTTAATTGTAGTCACTGTTACCGATTGTTGCCACTCGATCTTGAACAACATAGACAACTGTCACTGCCACTAGAAGCTAGCCTTCTAGATCAGAAACTTTCAATCAGAAACTTTCAATATTTGAGCCATAGTTAACTTCTCTTAAAGCTGATTGAATGCCTCTTAGCATTTTTCTTGCAAGTCAAAACATTTTCCTTTTCTCTACAAAGAAGTGATAGGGTGGGAAATCTTAGAAAAGTTTGACATGAACTTTCTATAGTAGCCTAATAACCCCATAGAACTACACACTTCATGCACATTTTTCAGTGGTCATTCAAGAATGACTTTGATCTTTGATGGATCTATTGCAATTCCTTCTAATGAAATTACATGACCCAAATATTATACTTATTTTTGAAAGAACACATATTTAGAGAGATTCCTATACATTGTGTGTTCCCTCAGGCATTGTTGAAAAAACTGCAGGTGCTAGAAATGTTCTTCCTCGTTCGTAGAATATATAAGAATGTCATCTAAAAACACCAGAACAAATCTATCCAGGTAATCTCTAAAGACATTGTTTATCAAATTCATGAATGTTGTTGGGGCATTCATTAGTCCAAAAGGTAAGACTATGAGTTTGTAGTGTTCATACCTTGTTCTGAAGTCATTTTATGAATGTCTTCATCCTTTAGCCTTAACTATTGATATCTAGATCATAAATTGGTCTTTGAGAATACTAGTGCTCCATTCATTTGATTGAAAAGATCATCAATACATGGTAAAGGATACTTATTATTTATCATTACCTTGTTAATCATATGATAATCTATGCATAAGCACAAAGTACCATCCTTTTTAACAAAGATCACTGGCACTCCCTAGGGTGAAACACTAGGTCTAATCAATCCCTTAGACAATAGCTCCTACAACTAAACATTTAGTTCCATCAATTCCGTAGTGGTCATACGATATGGTGCTTTTGAAATTGGTTCCGAACTGGGAATTATATCAATGGAGAAATCAAAATCTCTTTTTGAGGGTAATCCAAGGAGTTCATTTGGAAAAACATCCTAAAGATCTCCGAGAAAGGGATAGTTCTTCATAGCAGGTTCTCTTTAATCCTTAAGATCTTCAATTCCTTAGAGTTTTTGAGACTCATAATATATTAGATCATCTTGGAATATAAACTCCTTGAGTTCTTCTAACTTCTCCATCTTGATTGTGAAGAGTTGACACCCTTTTTTCTTGGCCCTTTTGAGTTGTACTGCAAAGATCTATCTTATCTTGACTTCTCTTGGAGTGCCTTGAAGGAAGACTTTGTTCCCTAGGTCATCTAGACACTCTACTATTTTTGCAAAATAGTCCACCTTAGCCTTATGCCTCCACAACCAATTATTCCTAATACATCACAGGAACCTAAAGGTGCTACATACAAGTTCACCTTGGTTGAAAACTTGGAAGGTTAACTCTGGCTTCAAACAAACATTTCTCTACCTGATTTTTTGTTAGGTTAGCATATTCAACTGACCAGGTTTTTTTCATAAATCTAGCTCTTCTAAGAAATTTATCTAACACTCTTGGTGCAATAAAAATTTGTGTTTTACTAGTATCAATCAAAATTGAAATAGGAACTCCAAATAATGTACCTATTGTCTCAATAGCAGTAATTTGGTACTATGCTTTCCGATTATCCAATGCTACATGGATCCTTTATTGGAAGGTTGCTTGATAAGTAGGTAATGGATTTCCTCGTTGTTGTGCTCCTTGAATCTTGTTTGGGCATTGATTTGCATGATGATCACCTCCACAAGAGAAACATCCTCCAAGAGGTCCTCGCCTTTCAAAAGGTTTTCTCTAATTATCTCCATTCCTCCTAGAATTGTTGTTTTTTTCCTTTCATTCTTGGGCTCATTTCCATTTTTCATCCTAACTTCCTACTTATCACTCCTCTCAAAGTATTGGGAAGACTGTGACCAATTTTACTTCTTATGATTCTTCTCACAATAGGGGAAGATGGACTTCAATTTTTACTCTTTCTTAATAGCTTTCTCAAATACTTGTTCCATTGTTGTTGGACCATGAGCATCAACTTCTCCTCCTATGTAGGCATTCAACTCCCTGATGAATTTTCTATTTCTAAATTTTTCATCCTTTTGGTACTGGGGTACGTACTTCAAGAGACGTGTAAACTTTTCCCAGTACTCAACCATAGATAAGTCTCTTTGTCATAGGTTCTGAAAGGTCGTAAGATTTTAGTTGAAGAAAATATGAGGTAACCACCTGTGCCTAAAAATGACTACAATTTGATCCCAAGTTAAGCTTAAAGAGCTTAACCCCAACTCCATCTTTTTATTCATCCACCAAGTGGATGCTTCTCCTACTAGTTGGTATAAGGCACCCCAAACTGCCTTAGTCACTTCAGAGTAATTTCTTATCTTGAAGTACTTTTCCATCTATATGAGCTAGGCTTTTGTTGCATCACCACTCATTGTTCCATCAAACTTAGGTGGCATTACCTTTTTCATATCTCTCAACAATTCAAGAGCTAACTGATTCTTCTTTTCATTATCAATTCTTGAATCAAAATTATTTTCGCCTCACCCACTTTGGGTAGAGTGATCATGCCTATTTTCATCTTCTCCTTCCTGGGATGCGCCATTTCCTCTTTCTAGCTTACTTGGCCCCTAACTTCCTGCTCAAGGGTACTAATTCTTTCCTTTGTTTCATTCAACATTACCAAAAATTGGTCCAACATCAACAATCCATGCACCCCCTAAGTAAATGATGCTCTCTAGGAGTTTTACCTCCAAAGATGATTCCTTTTTGGCCACTAGGCTAGGAAAGTTCTTGGGTGCAGATTTCCTTGCAATTTTCCTTGTTCTTCTTCCCACCATTATGGCACAAGAACACTTTTGAAACATTAGCTAATTGTTAATGTTTGAGAAAGAATTTTTGTAATGATCTCATAGGTCTGTGTGTTGAACTTGGTAGCTCTGATACCATATGTAACAATATCAACTTTCTAAACAGTAAATACTTTATGAATTACCATAGAAGTAAATAATCACATACTTAAAAAAAAAAATCACTTTCATATAACATATGTTAATCATGATCAATATAAATAAATGAATTCTATGAATTTGTAATGCAATAATTATATTTTGAGAATCAAAATAATCTTTTATTTTACAATACATGGAGAAATTGCATGTTTTAAATAAACATGATTACAATACATAATATGTGTTAAAAGGTTAAGTCTTCAATATATGGAAATCTTCATTTGTCTCACAAGTCTCAACATAGTCTTCTGCAAGAGGGAGAGCATCACTTGAGTGCTTTACCTCTAACCATAGACCGACGGTCCCCCACACATATTCCAACAGGAAGTGGCCCTACCATTCACAAAGAGTGTAGATAAAGGAACCAATATATAAATTCCATATGAGTCCTAGTGTTGTTTCCTACGTAACCAATTGACCATACAACTTTAGACAACTTATAACTAAGTATGACCAATCTGACTGGATATGCAATTTGGAACACTATGAATCGACTAATGCAAGCAAAGACTTTTGCATTACTTTGGCCAGAAATTTGAAATTAAAAAAAATACTTCCATAGGAAATGTAGTCATGGGTCACACACCTCTAACTCAACTTGGAAACAACCTTCACCTAAGGTTAAATACATGGTTAACTTGTTCCACTATTTCTCTAACTTCTCATAAAGATTTAAAATAAAATATGTATAACTCACTATGATCAGTAAATGACTAAGGTCATGGAAATATTTTCCTAGCAATGAACACTCGTATTGCATACTTGCAATATCTTGAACCTTGGCTATTGCCACTTTTTCATTAGTTTTTCATTCTTTCATAAGAGTGAAATATTATCCTATTCTCATGCACAATACTTTTTAGATTTCTTATACAAGTTATAGTGTTTTCAAACAATGACATTGACTCGAGACACCTTGTCTTTCTCACGAGGTCTTGTCAACATGAAATATAAGTAAAATAAAATTATTATTCACCAATAAGAAAATAACTTCTTTAAATAATTTTGTTTTCTCTATGTTTTCCTCTTAATTTTGTGTACGAGAACACATTTAACAATACTAATAAATATACAATATATATTGCTAAATTCTTTTACAAGAATAAGCACACTTTTATGGTATTTGTAATCTTTCCACAAATCTGAATATAAATCTAATTTCTTTTAGTCAACATAGTAGAATAAGCTTCAAGCTTATCATATAATTTTATAAATATATAATACAAAGTATTCTTTGCACACTCTTTATATATATATACCACTATATATGTATATATATCAAACCACAAATTTAGTTTCACCAAGTTAAATAATTTATTGAACTTATCACAATAGTGTAACATATTTCTTCACTGTTGTCATATACAGTTCTTAATGAGAATAAAATAATTTCATGCATAGGTATGTAAAAATCAAACTATACTTTCACTCTTTCAACTTATATGTTTCAATATATAAAAATATTTTTATATCTTTTCAATTTTGAAGCTCCAATTTAATTATCAAAATTAAAGAGAAAAATAGAGTGTAAAAGAATGCCTAAACTATTACTTTACTTCTGCACTTTTGAGTTCTAAATGCTCAACTCCTCCAAGTATCCACAACTAGCCACCATCAAAATCTTTGATCTTTTCAAAACAAAACACAACTAACAACTATCTATTATTCCAATTAGACCAAAGTCTTCATGAAATGCCTTCAATATTTAATACTAACATTTATATGTAATCTTGCAGCCTATCATGGCATCAAGATGGCTAGGGAGAAGGGGGTCACTAAGTTATGGGTTGAAGGTGACTCTCTAAATATAATTAACTGCCTAAGGAATTTTTCACCTCCTTCGCAAACAATTGAAAAATTTATTGTGGACGGTTGGTCTATGTTGCATGATTTTAATAAAGTGTATATTTCCCATTCCTTTCGTGAGGAAAATGGGGTGGCTGACTGGATGGTGAATCTTGGGGTGACATCAACCAAATATTGGGAAGCTAATGATAATCTTCCCATTGATTTAATTACCTTGCTTAATAATGACAAATCCTAACACGTTGGAGGAAGTTGTCTCCTCGACTAAAGGCTTGCGTGGTAATCATGTGTAACTCAGGTTGATAAGAAAATTCACTCTTGTGAAGCTCATCAAAAATTTTGGGTATCCAAATTGTAAATGCAGGAGGCTCCTTGACATTATTGTCTTTAGTACTGTAGTTGGCAGGCCCACACACTTTCTGGGTGCTTTTCTTCTTCTTACCCTAGTGTTTAGATGTAATTGTATGTTGTTTTTTGCTTATATGAAGTGCTTACATTCGATGATGGGTGGTGATAGGTGTAGGAATGAGCCAATTTCTTGTGCCAAGTTCAAATCCAATGCTGAGTTTTGGGAGATTTTGTAGAAGGGAGGGGTTACCCCTTTCATGGAGAAACTGCATGGTTTTAAAACAAATGTCTCCAAGGAGTTTGTCGATGCTTGGCATGGCTAGGTGTTGAGCATGTTTGGCATGGATACCACTATCAATGAGGAATTCATTGCGGAAGTTACTAGGATTTCAACTAAAGGAAGAAAGTTTTATAGAGACAAAAATCTATCGGGGGTTGCTATATTGAATTTTCTTGAGGATAGAAAGAGCCAAAATGGTGAGGCTCGACTGTGGGGGTTATGATAGGTCCAAAATCAAACTTATCTGGTGTGAGGTTTCCATGGAACTGATGCGCTATTTCAACTTGCATGGAAGGTATTCAACTCTGTATAGCCATCATTTTGTGATGCTCAATCATTTTCACCACGGTAAGCTCATCTCTTTCCTGTTCTATCTTTTTCTTTCTTTAGAAGAAGTGATTGGTAATTATAGAAAGAATCCAGGAACCAATTCTTACATGAGGGTTTAATGTTGCTTATCATGGATCATATTAAGGTTAATTGTATTCTTGAATCCCTTGGTGTTGGAAAATGTGCCTCAACTTGTTGGCTTGGAGCTTCCCTTAAAGCTTGGCATCTTTCCTTTTATTGGCCTGTATGTCGCGCGATCACTGAAAATCATAACTTTGGAACCTAAGTCATGGGGTTCTAAAATTACATAACCTCTCAACTTAGTGATATTGAGGCTCTCTTTGTTGTCAACATGTCACAGGTTTTGAGAACTTCATAACCTCTGATAGAGGTTTTGAAGTTCGATTTTGTAGTGACTTAGCAACTTTGTGCGAGCATTGGTTTATCAGTGGTGACTTGGATGTCACGGTGGAAATGGGGACCACGATGATGTGATGATATAACTTGATCTATGGTTGCGATAAGTTTGATCCAACGATGCTCACTAACCCTGCGCCTCTCATGGTAGGTCCTGACAGACTCCTGCGAGGTGTGCAAGATTGGTCAGTGGTGATGACATGATGTAATGGTGGCAGTTGATCGACAATTGTGGTTATAATAATCCAATGGTTCCCACTAACTCTGCACCCCTTGTGGTGGGTTCCAACAAACTCCTGTGGGGTGTGTAAAATTGACTGAGCGGTGTACATCTGTGAACTCGGTAACTCATGGAGAATGCCATGGTGGGACCCGATTGGTGCTGAGATGGAAAGTGGTGATTGGTTGTTGATTGTTGAAAGATTGAATGGCAATTACTTGGAAAGTTATGTGGATTTTAAGATGAGTTCAACACGGTTGTAGCAGTTACATGTTTGTGGCAGTTTGTGTACAGTTGAAATGATTGGTTTTCTGGAACTGAAGCATCCATGGTTAGATGTTGAATATATATTGTATCACTCTATAATGAGTTGGGGTCGGTTAATTCTATTGATTGGGTTTGGTTGATTGATGTTCTACATTGTATGCTATACAAGCATTGTAACAGTGTGAGAGAACAATTATAATCAAAATTGATGTATGAGGTTGATCAGAGGATTGTAATGCTACTGTGAATTAACACCTGGAGTGGAGTTTGTAACTATGTATGTAATTGATTTACTGTAATATGAAGTGGCTTTACTTGGTGTATGGGTTTTTCTCCCGTAAGGGTTTTCCCATGTAAATCTAGTGTTCAATTATGTATGTGTTAAATTGTCTATTCTTTGTTTTGTTGTTGTGCATCTTAATGACTATAACTCGAATTAAGTTAAATTTTCTATACTTCTTTCCTAAGAATTTTGCATTTGGAAGGCGTTTCCACACTGAGCTTTCCTTGCAAGTGGTATTAGAGCCTGGCCAGTTGTGTTATCCTTGTGGGTAGAGCTGGTTTTTTGTGCTAATTCTATTCAGTGGGAGTCTTGCAGAGGAAACTAATTGTCTTGATTATAGATTGAGATGGCAAGCACACCAAGAAGAGTAGAAATTGAAAAGTTCAATGGCGATAATTTTGAGTTGTGGAAACTCAAAATAAAAGACCTGTTGGTGGATAAAGATCTTTGGATTGTTGTTATGGAAACAAAACCATCAGGTATGAAGCAAGAAGATTGGGACCTCACAAATAGAAAATCCAAAGGGATGATAAGACTTTGTTTGGTCAATTCTATTCTCCTGAACATCCATGAGGAGAAGACTACATGTTCTTTATGGAATAACTTGGTGATATTTATTAGGGAAAGTATCTGGTGAATAAGTTATTCCTGAGGAAGAAGTTATACTCTTTGAAGATGGAAGAAGGAGCATCCGTAGCAGACCATCTGAATTCATTTAATATGATTGTTGCTCAGTTGGCCTCTGTGGGTGTGAATATAGAGGAGGATTGTTATATGCTTTTGTTATGTTCCTTACTTGACACATGGGATCATTTGGTGATGGTTATTGGAAGTACAACAACCACTTTCAAAATAGAAGATGTGGTTGCTTCACTGTTGTCAGAAGAAATGCAGAGGAAATCTTCTAAGATGGCCAAGGAGGCCCTTGTTGTTCAAGGAAGATCAAAGGAGAGAGACAAGAAGAAAGACAAGAAGTCTAAATCCAAATATGAAGGGAGATCAAAGTCTCCTAGCAAAAAGTCCAAGGTAAAATTTTGGAATTGTGGGTAGACTAGTCATATCCGAAAGGATTGTAAAGAGAAGAAAAAGAAGAAGAACAACAACTCTTCGGATAATGATTCTTTTTAGAGTGATGCAAATGCCTTCATTGCAGCCTTGGTGACTCAGGCATTAGATGATGTCTGGCTGATTGAATTAGGTGCATCTTTTCACATGACATCTCACAGAGATTGGTTCACAAAGTATGAAAAGTATGTTGGTGGAAAGGTGTACCTAGCAAGTGATTCATCTTTTGAAATTATTGGTCATGGAAGAGTCAAAATACAATTTCCTGATGGAAGAATAAAAGGAATTGATGGCGTAATGCACATACTAGGTCTGGCTCGTAATCTGGTTTTTGTTAGTAAGCTGAATTATGTTGGCATGCAAGTCTCATTCTCAAGTGGTGGCTATAAGATGACTATAGGCTCAATGGTGTTGGCCAAGGGTGCATGAATTGGCACTTTGTACAAGCTTGACGCATAGGTTGTTCAATATAACAATGTCTTTGCAAAGTCAAGCAAGGCTACTCGTAAAGAGAAGGAGAACGAAGTTCCTTTGGGTGAAAACTCTTTGGAGGTGAAACTCCCAGTAGAGCAAACCATGATGTGGCATCATAGACTCAATCACATAGGAGAAAAAGGCTTAAAATCCTTGAAAAATAAAAACTTGGTAGAAGGGCTTGATGATTGTAACCTTGAGTTTGATTTTTGCAAACATTGCATTAATGGAAAGCAACACTGTGTTTCATTTTACTTTAGTCCTCATAGATCTTTTGGCATACTGTAAATTATGTTCACTCTAATGTATTTGGTCCAGTAAATGTTCCTTCATTATCAAAGTCTAAATTTTATGTTTCTTTTATTGATGATTATTCGAGAAGGGCATTTGTGTACTTTCTTAAAAGTAAATCAGAAGTGTTTAGTCAGTTTAAAAATTTGGTAGAAAATCATACTGGAAGGAAAATTAAATGCTTGAGGACAGATAAAGGCGGTGAGTTCTATTCTACAGATTTTGAAAGGTATTGCAAAGACCATGGGATTAAAAGGCATAAAACTATGCCTTATACTCCATAGCAGAATGGAGTTGTTGAAAGGTTAAACATGACACTAATGGAAAGAGCGAGAAGAATGTTGAGTAGTGCTAGCCTGGAGTAGAAGTTCTAGGTTGAGATTGTGGATACAACATGTTACTTGGTTAATCGTTCACCTAGTTCAGCTCTTGTTGAAAAAACACCTATGGAAGCGTGGTCTTGTAAGAATCCCTCTCTGAGACATATTTGTGTCTTTAGCTACGAAACATATGTTTATTTGTCAAATGAGAAAAGATCTAATTGGAGAATAAAGCAGTAAAATGTATCTTCATTGGCTATGAAATTGGTGTGAAAGGATACAAGCTTTGGAATCCTATTATTGAGAAGGTTGTGTACAGTAGAAGTGTAATCTTTTAGGAGCTGAAACCTTCTATAGTTGATCTACAATCAAAGACAAAAGAAAAAGAAAAGAAAGATGATGTAGTTGAAATTCCTTTCTCTAGCTAAAGAGGAACTATGAATTCAAAGTGTACCTAAAACTAAAGAGAGCTATAGTAGCTCTAAGAGTTCTAAACAGGAAGAAGAACCACATCCTCAGCCTTAGCTTATGAGGAGGTCTACACAGGAGAAGCGACAACCTGAAAGGTATGGCTTTCCATTTTTGGATTCGAGTTGTGCCTATGCTTTGATTACTTGCATTGATGAGCCTAGGACTCTAAAGGAGGCTATTAATATGTCTAATTCAGATTCCTAGTTGGAAGCCATGAATGAAGAAATGGCGTCATTGAAGAAGAATGAAACCTGGGATTTGGTACCTTTGCCTAAAGGGAAAAATCATGTTGGTTGTAAATGGGTATTTAAAAAGAAAATTGGTCTGGATGGGTGTGTGGAGAAGTATAAAGCTAGGTTGGTTGCGAAAGGTTATTCCCTGGTGGAGGGGATTGATTAAGAAGAAATATTTTCTCCTGTAGCTAAGCTGACATCTATCTGATTTTTGTTGTCACTTGCAGCTGCATATGAATTAGAGGTTGAACAGATGGATGTGAAGACAACTTTTCTTCATGGAGATCTAGAAGAAGAAATTTGTATGTCCCAGCCTCAACACTTCATTGAAAAAGGTAAAGAAAGTCTGGTTTACAAGTTAAAGAAATCTATGTATGGTTTAAAACAATCACCTAGAATGTGGTACCAAAAGTTTGACACTTTTGTGTTGTCATTGGGATTTGTGAGATCAAAATCAGATCATTGTGTGTACTACAAAACTAAAAGTGATCATTTACTTATTATTGCCCTATATGTGGATGTGTTGTCCCTGATTTTTGACATGCAAAAATCAAAGATAACCTATCAAAATTTTGACATTTTTAGGCCTCAAGGCACGTATTATGAGGTACAGAGGTTGGGAATTTTACGTTTTGGGTCTACTTTTGGCCAACATTTTTCATTCTCTCTCGTCCGTTTTCGTGAAATTCTGAGTCATTTTTGGTGTGTTTTTGGTCAATTTCAGGGTTTTGGGGAATCACTGCAAGTAGGGATTTTGGTTTCTTATTACAAGTAAGTGATAGGAACTTTTTGTCTTCATTGCAAGTAAGTAATAGGAACTTTTTGTTCTAATTGCAAGTAATAGGAACTTTTTAACTTAACTTACAATTATAGGAACTTTTTGCTCATATTACAAGTTACTTTTAAAAAGATCACTTGTAAAGACCTCCAAAAAGCCCGATTTCAGTCTTAAGTCAAAAAGTTCACTTGTTATGACCTTTTAAAAATCTGATTTTCTCTTAAGTGAAAAAGTTCACTTGTAATGAGCTCTAAAAAGTATAATTTTTGTCTTAAGTGAAAAATTTCACTTGTAATTGTTTTTCAAAAGCCCAATTTAAGTCATTTCTAATAAAGTTAACTTGCAAAGTGTTTGAAAAAACTTGATTTTTGAAAAATAAACTTGTAATGGCCTTTTGAAAACCTGATTTCTCTTGGAGCGAACTTGCAATGAGCATGAAAAAACCCGATTGCAAGTAATAAAGTGTTTTATGTCTCTTTTACTTGCAATTTGTGTTATCAAAAACCTGACTGCAAATGAGTAGTGGTTTCTTTCACTTGCAAATGTCCTTCTTGAGATTTGATTTTCCCTTGTTTCACTTGCAGCGACATCCTTAGTCCCAAAAAATCACTTCGTTGCATTTGTATTACATGTGCCAAAAATCGATTAGATCACTTGTAATATCCATGTTTCACTTGCAAAGTGCACCCTTGCAATAACATTTCAAAAATCTGAAATACTATTGTTATTACCCAGCAACTTACAATGTGTACTCCAAGATCCAATTTGTTTTAAAAAAAATTACTTGCATTGTCTTTTCCAAAGTCCGATTGCAAGTCATTTCACTTGTAATATCATTTTCAAAACTAGGCTGCAAAAAGGAAATCGCAAGTAACATGATCTCTTGTATGTTCTAAAATCATTTGCAATGTTGGTTTCTAGACCTAAAATTACTTTTATCAGCAACTTGTAATTTGTTTTCCCAGACCTGAATTGTAGTTCTATGAAGAAATTTGTGAGCATAAGGCAGAGTATGATGATAAGAGAAAAGGCATAGGATGGAAAATTCAAATGAAGATATGAAATAAACAATGTAATGAAGGCCAAGGTTATGTTGTCTTATTACAAATGATAATGACACGAGAAAGCTAGACAGAGATTTGTGAAGAGTAAAGAATAATTGAACAAGCTGAAGGACATTCATGCCAAGGGAAAGTGATGATATTTCCAAAAGATCTTTAAAAAGGATATTCTTCATCAAAAGATCTTCTTACCTATGGAAATTAGTAACATGCAAAGGTAGTCCTATACAGGTCTATTGAGATAGGACGGTGAATCAAGACATCTTAGAATTGTGAAAAGGAAAAGAGAGTTGATTAAAGAGAAGTTTGTAGCAACATGATGACTTCATTGATAGAGGATGACACATAGTTTACTTCTGTTATGTTTTTATGTATTTTGTTTTGACAAGTTACATGTAAAAGCAAAAATTGTAATTGCAAGTGTTTCTTTCACTTGCATTTTTGTAAAATGTAATTACATGTAAGGCAACTACAAGTTAAGTTAAATTAGGACTGTAGTTGGAATAAGTCATGGTGGTTGGAGAAAAATACTCAAGTTAGTTAGGATCCTCCCACCTTTTTCTCCCAGCCCCCCACCTATATATAGGAGGGTGCTCTATGTAATTGATCTATCTTTTGGAAAGGCAACACAAAGTTTGCTAGTTTGTATGTGCACTCTAAGATTTTGAGTTTAGATGTAAATCAGATTGCAATCAATAAAGAAAACTAATTGCTTTCAAACTTTGTGTTGATTCAAGGTGTTATGTGACAATATTTTCTGCATATTGATTGTGAGTTTTGTGGTGTTATACAAGAGGGATTCAAACTCAATTTTGCAAAATTTGAGTTGCTTATTGCGTTTGGAGTTTTAGATTGGTTTTTAGATTTGATACTGCAGACTTTGAGTTGTTTGTCACATTTGAAGCTATTGTAGAACGCTCAAGCAAAGGGGGTAACTTGCAGACTTTGTGTTGCCTTTATTTTTTATATTTGTGCATTAAAAGTGCATCATGTAGTTAGATTTTGAGCTGCTACATACTGAACTTGGTTACCAGAAAATTATCTAAAAAAGGTTGATAGGAGAGTAAGTTGTCAAAGACTTTGTGCTTTTAATTTGTTTTCCCGTTCCGTAGGAGCAACAGAGTTCTTTGTGCCTTTATAGAAACTTGCTTCTTTATTTGTTTACTTCATTAATCATTTATGCTTTCAGCTGTGATTCTTTTCTGAAATAAGAGAAAAGAATAAGTGTCTTTTCTGAAAAAAGAGAACAAGACAGAGTTTCACCCATATTTAGAATAGATTTATAGTTAGAGTTTATTTCTGAATTGTTAAAATAGAAAGCAAAGGGGGAGCCTTCCCTTTGAAAATAGGAGAGTTTATCTTACACGCTGTGCTTGAAACCACAATTTTGTATGCCTTCCCAAGTATACAAAATTTTCAACCAACAGGATGATATGTTATTCTTTGGGAATAGTAAGGGTATGATTTCTTTTATAAAATCTCAGTTGCCAGCATGGTTTAAAATGAAAGATTTAGGTGCAACAAGGTATATTCTGGGTATGGAAATATGAAGGGATAGGGGAAGTAGAAAAATTTGGCTCAACCAGAGTAAGTATATTAATTTTGTCCTTGAGAGATTTAGTATGATAGATTGCAAGCAGTTAGTTGTTCTAGTGTAGGGAATGAAGCTATCTATTGAAGATTGTCTGAAGTCTCCTACTGAGGTGGAGGACATGACCAGGGTGGCTTATGCAAGTGCAATTGGCAGTTTGATGTACGCAATGTTCTATACCAGGCCAGAATTTCCCAAGTAGTGGGAGTACTTAGTTGGTTTATGGCTAATCCAAGAAGGCCACATTGGGATGTTGTGAAAAGAGTTTTTAGGTATTTGAAGGGTACTTCAGAGTATGGTTTGTGTTATCATGGAAACTCGATTAGATCATAGATATCTCTTAACATTCGTGGGTATGTGGATTCTGATTGGGTAGGGGACATTGACAACAAAAGATCCACCAGTGGATACATCTTCATGTTATTTAATGGTGTAGTAAGTTGGATGAGCAAGTGAAAGGCTAAAGTCACTTTATCTACTATTGAGGTGGAGTACATGGTAGCAACACATGCTTGTAAGGAAGCTATTTGGATTAAACATTTGTATTCTGATGTTGGGTTTAATGCAGGGAAAATTACTATTTTCTATGACAACCAAAGTGCTATTTGTTTGGTGGAAAGTCCCACTTTCCATGCTAGGACGAAGCATATCGATGTTTAGTATCATTTTTTTTGTGATATGGTGGAAGATGGAAAGGTTAATCTTGAAAAGGTAGATACTCTAGAGAATGTCACTGATGCATTGACAAGGCCTATGAGAACATACAAGTATAGGTGGTGTGCTAGTTAGATGGGCCTTGGGGCTTATGAATTTCAATAACTTCAAGTTTGGAAGAAGCCAACAAGTCTTCAGCAAGTGGGAGCATGTTATAATGTGCCTCAACTTGTTGGCTTGGAGCTTCCCTTAAAGCTTGGCATTTTTCCTTTTATCGGCCTGTATGTCACGCGATCACTGAAAATCATAACTTTGAACCTAAGTCACGGGGTTCTAAAATTACATAACCTCTCGACTTAGCGATATTGAGGTTCTCTTTGTTGTCGGTATGTCGTGGGTTTTGAGAACTTCATAACCTTTGATAGAGGTTCTGAAGTTCGGTTTTCTAGCGACTTAGCGACTTTATGCGGGCATTGGTTTGTCAGTGGTGACTTGGATGTCATAGTGGTAGTGGGGATCATGACGATGTGATGATATAACTTGATCTATGGTTGTGATAAGTTTGATCCAACGACACCTGCTAACCCCGTGCCTCTTGTGGTGGGTCCTGATAGACTCCTGCAGGGTGTGCGGAATTGGTCTGTGGTGATGACATGATGTCATGGTGGTAGTTGATCAACGATTGCGGTTATAATAATCCAATGGTGCCCACTAACTCTGTGCTCCTTATGGTGGGCTCCGATAGACTCCTATGGGGTTTGCAGAATTGACTGAGTGTACATCTGTTGACTTGGTAACTCATGGAGAAGGTCATGGTGGGACTCGATTAGTGTTGAGATGGAAAGTGGTGATTGGTTGTTGATTGTTGATAGATTGAATGGAAATTACTTGGAAAGTTATGTGGATTTTAAGATGAGTTTGACACGGTTGTAGTAGTTACATGTTTGTGGCAATTTGTGTACAGTTGAAACGGTTGGTTTTCTGGAACTAAAGTGGCCATAGCTGGATGTCAAATATATATTGTATCACTCTACAATGAGTTGGGGTCGGTTCGTTCTATCGATTGGGTTCAGTTGATTGATGTTCTACAGTGTATGCTATATGAGCATTGTAATAGTGTGAGAGAACAATTTTAATTTGAATCAATGTATGAGGTTGATCAAAGGATTGTAATGTTGCTGTGAATTAACACTTAGAGTGGAGTCTGTAACTCTATATGTAATTGATTTACTGTAATACAAAGTGGCTTTACTCAAGGTGTGTGGGTTTTTCTCCCATAAGGGTTTTCCCACGTAAATTTGGTGTTCAATTATGTGTGTGTTAAATTGTCTATTCTTTGTTCTATTGTTGTGCATCTTAATGATTGTAACTCGAATTAAGTGAAATTTTCTACAATTCTTTTCTGAGAATTTTTCATTTGGAAGGTGTTTCCACACCAAGCTTTCCTTACACCTAGTCTTGTTAATTTTGTCAAGTCAAAGAAGAGGGAGAAGGGGAGTGTGAATTTCCAGATTGAGGAGGTGGTTGAGAGTGCAGGTACAAAAATTAAGGAGTCTGATGCTTGGTTTGATGGTTACCACACAAACTTGGACTACACCCCCTCTTCTAGTGGGAAGAAATGTTTTGCTAAAAAGGTGAAATCCTCCAACCAACATGTTAAATGCAAAATTCAGGAGGCTTGTGATGATGAGGCTAAGGAGGGTAAAGGTAGTAGGAGAAAGGCTAAGAAATAGGGGCTAGTATGCTCCAAGGATGGTGTGGAAAAAATGTCAGAGGATTTAGGGGTTAATCAGGTTGGTGAGGTGATGGATCTTGGGAATAAGGACTTGGGTCATGGTGATGTTGGAGGGGCCCTTGCTACTAGGAAAGTGAACAGTGTGGTGGATGTGGATGAGTCTCATGATGCATCGACTTCTAAAGGTAAGGGAAAGACAGGTTGATTTTCCTGAAGGTTTTCAAGATGATGATCCCCCCATGAGTTCCCATTAGGGGAGGGGATTTTTCTAGGGTGCCATGGACTACACGCATGCCTCTGGTCTAGTTAATGAAGGGGCAGATATTTCTTTTAATTTGCTTATGTGGTTGGTTCAGGAGGTTCAAGACCTCCATAACAAACATGAAATGATTGTACGATGCAATATCTCTACTCTCAGAAGCCTAAAGGAAAAGGATTACATCTTCAATCTAGTTAAATCGTTGAATTCTAGTGTGGGCTTGATGGTGGAGGACATGGCCATTTTAAAGAGAGATTATGGCACGAGGATGTCAATGTTGGAAAGGAACTCCCTACTGATATGCAAAGACTTTGACATGATTATCAATCTTAGCAAGGAGAAAATTGAATCCTCAACTCAAGGGCTTGTGTTCCTGAATGAGAAAGCGAGGGAGTGGATTGGAAGATCTCTATTTAGTGAGACAATGAAAAAGGAGGTGGGAGAGGATGTTGATAAGGAGCTACAGGTTACAAAATTGGGAACGAGGCCGAGCATTCGCACTCAAAGAAAAACCAAGAAGTGCAAAATGGTGCCAAGGCAGAACGTGGAGGAGATCATGGATATGCACGAGAGGGTGATCTCTAGGGATCTAGAAGCAACCAAAATGCTTAGGGAACTTCTCTAAATGTTGCTCGTTATGTTCTCTTTTTGTATGGTTTCGTTGTTTTGGATTTTCGTTATCTGCTGACGGGGTACTAATTGTTGGGAAATCATCCTATTTTTTGGTGTTCAATTGGGTAGCCAATTTTCTTTATCTTTGCTACCTTTGCTCTTTTTTGTGTAGGGTTTTAGGGTCCCTTCAAAACCTATTTATTGCTAATAAAAAACATTGATATGTAATCTCCAAGTTTGAATTATGAAGAATTGCCTTTAATATGGTGTATCTTCTCTGCAATGAAATTTACTATTTCTCATTGACCAATACTTCCTTCCTCTCTTTCCCATAGCTATGTTCATGATAATAATAAGAATACCTTCAATAATATTCTACTATCTTCCCCCCTAAAACCCATGACCTTTTCCCATAACTACTACTCATAATATCTTAAAACTAAAATTTAATGACCATTCACCACTATGCCTCAACGTAGGCATTGATTAGCATTATTCTATGATAGGATTATAGGCTACGTTGGAGGCTTTAGAATCACATGGGAGTTGGAACAATTTTAACTTATTTACTCTCCATTACATGCATAAGAGATATCAACTCAACAATGGATGCCCAAATGCTTTCCTTATTCCTCCTTTTAAAGGCTTAGCTGGAACTTCTAGAGGAATTCAAATGTAACTAACTCCAGCTTCTAAAAGAGTACTTTTATTTAATAAAGTGACTTATAATATTTTATTTATTTTATTTGTCACTTTAATTAAATTAATTAAATAAAGTTATCTATTTGATGTTTATTTAAAATAGAAAACTTTAAAATAATAATTTAATTATTATTCCTTTATAACTCCATTATTTAGCTTATGGGAATAAAATAAGCTAAATATCAATACTTGCAATAATTCAAAAAAAGGGGACATTCCAATCCTCCCTTCCCATATATTGCTTGTCCCAAGCAATCGATGCCTGAATACCCAACACCAACTTCCAAGATCCCCTATCAATCTCATAAATCTATAAACTCTACTATCTAATACACTATGTTGCATGAGATTTGCAAATAACATAACCTTATCTCTCCTAGATAGTAGTGCAATAATTCTCAACATGTAATCAACAAACTTACTATAAAATACCTTAGTTTTCACATAAGACCGTTGCACTACTTTGATTATTGTGCTTCCCAAATCCTCATAAGGATGATGACTTGTGATTGAAAGTGAAAACATCATGCAAAATGTAAAACCATCTACCTCATCAGGCACAAAAGGAGCATCCATCCTCTTTGATGACGCTACCCTTGGAGCACCATTTGCTAAAGCTATCAATACAATCTTCTTCCCATCTGATATGAACTCTAGCTCCATCCACTAAAAAAACCTAGATATATCTCCCAAGTGACTACAACCACTAGATTCCCAAAACAACATTAGACTCACCAATCCCAACCACATATAAATCATCAGTGACCACATAATCATTCAATTGCATAGTCAACTGAGGAATCTTCTTAGTACAACTCATCTTAAATCCATCAACCATCATAACACTAAATCTTGAAAATTCCTTAGCCTTTAATCCCTTCTTCACAACCAATCCCTCATCAATGAAGTTATGAGTAGCTCCATTTTTAATCAAACAAGTGATTTTTTATCCCTTAAGAACTCCTATCACTCAAAAAGGATGATACGTGGGAACTCCTGATAGTGCGACAATAATACCATGAGCCATATCTCTTGAGTTAGCTTCATTGTGTGGTTGCTTCTCATGATCAATATCTGAGCTCGTGTCAACAACCTCCTCATCAATATCAGAAGATACCTCTATGTAATGCACCTTGCCTTTCCCAACACACCTGTGACTTGCTTCCCATGGTTCCTTGCAAGTGAAACATATCTTCTTCCTACACAACTCATTCCTTGTTTCAAAATCCATCATAGGTTGTGTAGGCTTAGGCCAATTGGGTGTTCCCCCATCTGACTTGTGTTTTGATTTATTATCCTTGATATTCTTCTTTTGGGGATAAAATGTAGATGATGTGTCAAGATCTAGTGCCAACTTGATAGCATCATGAAGAGTGCTAGACTTAAATGCTTTGACTAGTCCTCTCATCCTGTCATTTAAACCTTCAATAAACAACATTACCACCCTTCATATTGAGAAACATAACAACAATATTTTGAAACTCACTAATATATGTATCCACATGCCCACTCTATTTCAATTGTGCTAGCTCTCTATAGTACACCTCCACATCCTTCCTGTCAAACTGAGCAATTAATTTGCTATTGAACTCATCATAGGAGTGAATCAATCCACGATTTTGTGTGACTAAACCATAATGCCACCAATCATAATAAATTCCCTCAAGGTGTATAGTTTCAAATTTAATTGCTTCATCTTCATGCATTGGTCTTTTCCAAGAAGGTGTCCAACTTGTGAATCCATGGTCTAACACTAGTCTTCCCACTACCATCAAATGTAGGAAGAGTGAGTTTACTTGTAGCTTATTTTAGGTTCTTATTTTGATGCCTAGTTCTTTGAACTTTCCTTGTTCTATTATTTCTTTGTTGTCCCATATAGTGGTGGAAAGGTAAGATATCCGTGACATGTTGAGGAAGAGCATCCCACTCATTGTGCATAGTCATAACATTGTTTGTAAATGATACTTCCTCATCAACAAACTTCATTCTTGGATAAGAAAGTAGGCATTAATGGTCTATTTGAAGTGCATGTGGGAGTCCTCCCCACTTGTGGTGTACCTACTATATTGCTGTTATATGCATGCTCATTATCGTTTCTCTTGGGACCCATGTTCATTTTTTGGATCACTGTTGTAAGCTGTTGTAAAACATTAGTTACCTGGTGCTATCTTGTTGCAATGCCTCTCAAAATTTCTCTTGCTTCTATGTCATTATTATTAGCTTCATACCTTGGTGGACTACCACCTCTTTTATCTCCCATCGTTTCTTGTTGTGTACCTACAAATGGATTCTCTTGATGATCCACTTTTCTACGAGTATAGTACTTGTGTGGACCAACTTCGTGTGGCTGCATATGAAAACTATAAACCCTCCAGGCTAGCAATATCAAAGCTCTAATACCATAAATTCCCAACCACTACACCAAAAGACCAATCTAGTAGTGGGGGTGACCACCCAGGGTGTCAAGGGTGAGGTTTGTGTCCCACCAGTCTTAGAGGTTAAGGCACATAAGCCATGAGCACAATAGACATTTGGTTGTGGAGCCCCACCATCTGATTATCAGGTACACACCTTCCAACACAATGGGTTACATCCATCATGGTTTAGCCCTTCACGCATGGGACATTACAGTAACAAGTTGCTAGATATTTTTTTAGTAACATCAATGGCCAAAAGTTAGGTTGATAATTACCAATTTTCACTTCTCTTCTCATAAATAGATTTTTAGTGCATAATTATATTGTGGATTCAAGAACATATTTTAATGTGATGCTAGTTGAAATCATGAAGCAATTAGGGTTAAAAAAGTTTTAAATATTTTGGAAGGCACCTTACAATGGACTTTGTAGAAGTCCCTATTATTGGAATTTTCAATAGTATTTAAGTAAAATTAGGAGCACATCCCAACAAGGCATTGTTGATGAATACTATTGTAGTAGATTGCCTTGCAAAATGGGAAATAGTCATATCCATAAAGTGAGCGATTTATTATGGGTGGAAATATATAGATGGATTGGTGTTATCTTACCATCCCTTTCCATGGTAATAGTGTCAAATTATGTAAAGTTAATAGGATGATGCACATAATGAAAGACTCACATTATGATTCAAATGGGACTATGTATGTAGACAATGAACTTGATCAATTTGTGGGTTGTTTTGACACAAAGGAGAACTTTTTGGACCTAAAAACACTTTCCAAACATTTTGATTAACTAATAATTAATTTATGGACCATATTTTTGATGGTGCATATTGAAAAGAAGGAATAAGCATAGGTGTTTTGTTGGAGTAATTAGGACATCACTTGATAATTAATTAATCATTAATTATTAAGTCCCTTATTACTCTATTCACTTAAGCTAAACTTAAAAGTTCTTTTTTATTTATTAGATTGGGCTAAATATAGGTCAAGTTGTCTCATTGCATGAGATTAAGACACTTGTCACAATCTAATCAAATCCTCATCTAGGGTTTGTTTTTTTGTGCTTTTATTAAGTATTCTCTTTCAATGTAATCATAATCCAAGTATTCATTATTCAATAAAAAAGGCATATTACGTGATTTTGTGGATCAATAGTTTCTCTCTTGGTTGCATAGAAAATCTGTTGCTTTGATCTCTCGTATGCAATGGGTATTTTAGTTGCAGGTGATTTATGGGAGTTGTGGGGTTCACTATCAACTCCATCATGTTTTGCATATATCCCTTGATAGTACAAGAGTTTTAAATTTTCCTTCAAACTAGCTTTCCAATGTACCAAATAATGTGGCTAAGTATGAAGCTTTACTATTAGGTTTGAATATATCTTTAATACATGGAATAAAATGTGATGCAAGAGCATCCAAAGATGTAAGAGAAATCCTACATTGCCCAAAAAAATTAATGTTATTTTAATTTTCACTTTGTAGGCCTTTGTAGAAACTTTTTATTTTTTAAAAGTTTGCATTTGAGCATGTATGGACTTGAAAATTTACCTAAATCTTCAAAATCGTAAAAATATCCTATGGTTAAAATATTAGCCGAAGATCATTTGTAGTGAAATATTAGAGATTCAAGGTTCAAAAATATTATAAAAAATATTCAAATTGAATTGTAGATCTTTAAATATTTATATGGGAGCTTGATGAATGTCTGATCAATTCTTGATCTAGGAAAGAATGACATAGAGCACTCCGAGCCTTTCAGTTAAAAAGAATGGGCTATGTGGATTTAATAATCCCATAAGCTCCCTCCGGGTTGATTGTGTTGGTTTTGTATTGGCCCCGACCCATGCTTTGTATGTTTGCATATTTATGGGCTCTCTTTTGGTGGTGCCTTCATTTGCTTGCACCACGTGTCAGTTGCGCGAGCATTTGGGAACTCTTTTCCCTTACTTATTATCTGAGATTTTCTCGTGTGCCACGTCACATCCTCCATAGGCACCTTTTTGGTGGACCCCACAGTTAAGGCTTTGAGTGCAGATCACACCATGTGTCGTCTCCATAGGGATCATGGTCGCAAGGGAAGGATAAACGAATGAGAGGCCCCGTCTCTATGCCACGTGTCCTAACTGACTCTCTAGGCGATTAACACATGTCTTCAAGATATTTTTGTTGCTTTCGCTTTTGGACCACATCCATCATTTGCAAAAGGGTGCACTTTGTTTGAGGAAACTGAATGCCACGTTTCAGAATCTTTCTATAGCGTCAGTCTTTGAGAATCATTGTAGGGAGTGGCATGACCCGTGCCTGAGGAATCTTTTCTATTATCCAGCATTTAGGCAGTGGAAGGATCTATAAAACTATCAATCTCTCTGAAAAAGGGTTCAAAAATACATGAAAAAAAGATTAAAAAACTCTCGGCCTTTGCATTATTTTTAAGATTATTGTATTAAGACTAATGGACTATGCTAATCTATTCGGCCTTCCTATTTTCTTGGTTAACTGATAAAATATTATATTGTGCTAGTATTATTGTAATGAGTAGTTTATCATCAAAGCTTTCATAATTTCAATATAATTTCACTTTTCAGATCATGTTTGTACTCTTCTTGTTCAGTGAATGCATATGGAAGTCATATTATGCTGTTTGATTAATTTCTTAAGAATTTTATCTCTGCTTTCTGTTATTTTGGACACATAAATTGTTGTGTAGGCCTTCAAATCTCACCTGAAAGGAAGATTTCCTGTGCCTATTTACTTAAATCTTGGCGCATCGCCTTAGATTAGATTTTATTTTAATATATTTGCTTCATTTTCCCTTTTCATCCCCCAATACATGGAAGATCCGACTTGTTTAAAACCCAGAGGTTACTCAGTTTAGCGCAATTGGTCCCCCCATTAACTGAGTTTCCCATAAGGTTGTGTGCCTAGAAATTTTAGGCATCAACAGTTCTTTTTTTGGCATGCCTGGTGGAACTTTATTTGAATGTATCTAAATTTAAAGTGGGTGTATGATCCATAGACTTGTTACTAGATCCTAGACAACGAATAAACCTAGCCTGCTAGTGCCACCATTGGTAACAATACAAGCAAGAGCCCATCCAGTGAACATCCCGACCCCTCCACCGGTCCCGTTACCAATGGGACACCAAAAGACCTCTCATAACACTAGTAGCACCAACTATTTGGGATCCTATCCCAACATCTGATTTAAAAGCTTTACCAAAATTCACTGGGGAAGGCTCAAAAACACCATCTGACCATCTGCAAGATGTGGTAGATATGTGTTTGGTGCATAGTGTAGCTGATCAAAATGTAGCATTGAGATTGCTTGTAGCCTCTTTCAAAGGTAGGGCACTAGATTGGTACTGCACTTTGGAAGCCAATATTATCGATAATTGGGATAAGCTCATAGATCCTTTTTATGAGCGGTTTTCAAATAATGGAGATCGGTCTTCTCTATTTTAGTAGTTGGTGACCATAAAGCGGGCCCCTCAGGAGGCCATGACCGACTTTAATTCCAGGTTTCACACAACTTGGCATAGGATCTAGACTGCTATCCACCTGCCTGTTGATTTGGCATTCACGTTCTATCTAAAATTCGTCAATGCTGACATTTCGGTGATGATCCAGTCCCTTGGTGGAACACTTTGCTGGATGCGTATAACATCATTGTTAAGATGGAGAATAATTTGATCGATGTTGAAAAGTTACCACCTCAGCCTGCTATGCCTATATTTGCAGAGTTGTCAGTTCTTGCCTAGGAGATAGCTTCTACCGGTGCGTCTGATCCTCCCCAATCTATGTACACATATCTGAGCACGTTGTAGAATGTTGCTTCTACATCTAACCCTTCAAAAGATGAGATGAGAAACATCAAGGAGTTGTTGCAAAACTTCTCAAATGAAATAACTAGTATCAAGTGGCAATAGTCTATGCCTGCGAAGCTAGCTTTCCAAAATTACCAAGGCGAAAGACCTTCCTACCAGCAAAATCAATTCCAAGGAGGTACACGCACAAATCCATAGAATCAAACAAATAATTAGATAGTACCGATTCGTACTCCACTACAAAATGTTCACCCAAGTTTGAATAGAGAGTTGGTAGCAAGGCAAAATAATCTCGCTAATGATATCAATCCTTGGTGCTTCCCCTGCAACGGAGCACATATGCCCCAAAATTGTCTGTGTGGAAATTTACAACAAAGAGTGGTGGAATAGAATAGTCAAGGCATTGCACCAGACTCAGGAGGTTATACATATGCCTCTCTACAAATGGAAAATGTAGTACTCACCTTTCAAATGCAAGGAATGTCCTTGGAGCAAGGAACAAATATAGCTCCTGACCATGCGCTCTTCTCATGGAATGAAGAAGAAGAGGTGGTGTTTGGAAATTACATTTCCACATCAAAGGCCCCACAAGTGCAATCAGATTATAACATTCACTCAAATAGGAGATTCATGGGTGAACCGGTTGCTCAACAACCCACAAGTGTTCTTGACCAAGCTCCTAGTACCTTCGCAATTGCACAACAATCTCAACCATGCAAGGAGATTGTTATAACAAGGTCTAGGGAGTAGAAGTTTTTAGATCCACCACCTTTCAATGTGGTGGAATAGTTGAAGAAATCCTCTGCTAATGTATCTCTTTGGAATATCTTAGTTATTCTAGAGTAGAGGTCGTTACTACAAAAGGCCCTACTGTAAGATGCCAACATAGAGCCAACAAAGCAACCATCCAAAGGAAAGGCCATTGATTCGTCATCTCAAGCCAAGGTCCTCACAAAAAATGGAGAGGAATCCTCTACCGAAAGTAGAGGTAAACTGAAACCAAATCCCTTTTTCTTAACTCTCATTGTGGGTAAGAAATTGTTGCACAATTCTATGATTGACTCTGGTGCTAGCACCACAGTCACAAATAGTTGAAGCCTTAGGACTTAGCTTGGAACCTTTAAACAGAGGGGTTATGAAGCTTGATGAGAATAAGGTTGAAACTATAAGATTCATTAGGAACCTCCCCTTGACTCTATTCTCCTACCCTAGTATCATAGTCCCACAAGATACCGTGATCATTGATGTCCCTCCCATGTTCGGTCTTTGCTTATCCCGAGAGTTCACTGCCAAGAAAGGTGGGTATATTTCTCTAGATTGGTCACACTTAATTCTTAGGACCAAGCATGGAGCTAAGATGAAGATATTGTCTGAAACTTTGCATTCAGAACATGTAGCAGATGAAGCCATGATAAATTTTGAGGCTACTCATACCTCTATCACCAAAGATGAGATGTATTGACTGGGTTACTTGAGGATGAGAAGGTGACTAGAAATTGGACAAATGAAGAAGAGGTCCTCTTGAGTGAATTTATAAACACCGATCCTTTCAAAAATTATCATGACACTGGATTGGGAACTTATGTCATCTATGACATGAAGATCAAGTAATTCAAAAGGTGATGAAGGAATCCGAGGGTGGTCAAGCCTCACAGTTGTGGATGATGCATTTTGATGGAGCAAGATGTAAAGTTGGTGTAGAAGATGGGATATGTTTGACATCCCCATCAATGAAAAGACACTCATATCTTTTCGCTTTCAATTTTCCTATTCAAACAATGAAGCTAAATATGAAGGCCTCGTGTAAGGTCTAAGTCTTGTGGAGTGGATGGGCGTTAAACAAATAATGGTGTTTGGAGACTCTAAACTAATAGTCAATCAAGTTTGAGGTGTCTCCACAACAAAAAATGTCCGCATGTGATCTTATAGAAATAGAGTCTGGGACCTGATTGAAAGCTTTGAAGCCTTCAATATCCAAATGGTGCCCAGAGTGTAGAATGCAGTTGCGGATCAAATGGCGATGATAGGATCTCAATTTGACCCTATTTCTGACTTAATTCAGAACACAGAGAATGTGCGAGTGATTGTGTGATTCGTAATCCCATACAATGACCAGTGTTGGCAAGTTTTTGAAAGTGACGAACAAATCACCTAATTTATTCAGCACTCAAGAGAGTTCACTGATCAATTCCAACCAAAAATTGTAGAAGCTTATGAAGGGAAAATTATTTAGCTAAGGTACAAAAAGCTTCCAAAAGGACTTGTCACTGTCAAAAATCTATTCAGTTGTGATGATGCAAGAAATAACAAGAGGAAGTTTGTAGCAGACAAGGGTGACTATGTAGATCTTCAGGTCAGAGATGGAAGGAGGCTTTAGGTCAAGAAGGATGTTCCGTAACATGATAAAGATAGGCTCATGCATTTTTGTGAAAAATATAAAGGAGTAGTAGCCTAGTCATATGATGACCTCAAGGGATATGATCTTGAAGTAATCCAGCATACCATAGAACTGACGGAAGGACCAAAACCTGTCCGCCAGAAGCAAAGGCCAGTAAACCCAAAAATTGAGGCACTAATGGCACAAGAGTTGAGGAAGATAATCCACTCCTGAATTGTCTTTTCAAACAAGCATAGTACATGGGTATCCAACTTGGTTCTAGTCTGAAAGAAAAATGGGGACATCCACCTTTGTGTTGATTTCTGGGATCTGAATAGGGCATACCTAAAGGGCCACTACCCATTGCCTTCCATGGAATCAATCTTGTAAATAGTGGCTGGCTCGAAAATGTTTTCTTTACTGGACGGCTTCTCTGGTTACAACCAGATCTAGGTCAAAGAGGAGGACTGACACAAAACAACTTTCAATACTAAGTGGGGAACGTGTGCCTATGTAAAAATGCCCTTCATCCTCTCAAATGCATGAGCCACTTTCCAGCGAGCAATGGACATTGCCTTTAGAGAACTGATCAATAAGATCATCTTGATCTACTTAGATGATCTTACTGTATTATCTAAGTCAAAAGATGATCATTTTGATAATCTTGAAATGGTTTTTAAAAAATTCCAGGAGTTTAGGATATCCCTGAACCCAAAAAAATGTGTTTTCAGAGTGCCTCAAGGAAAATTATTGGGGCATGTAGTGTCCAAAGATGGAGTTGCTATTGATCCGGATCAGGTGAAGGCTATCAAGGAACTTCCCCTACCAGTAAACAAAAAGGGAGTTCAGTCCTTCCTGGGGAAGGTAAATTTTGTAAGCAAATTCATTTCAAATTTTGCAGGTTTAATTAAACCTATCACCCTGATGCTCAAGAAGGATCAATTGTTTAAATGGACAAGAGAGGCAAGAGAAGCCTTTGATAAGGTCAAGGAGGCTATTTCCTTAGCTCCTATGTTGGTGAACCTAGACTTGTCAAAGGACTTTATAATGTATGTGTTCAGTAGCAAATCTAGCATCACTACTATTTTGACCCAAAAGAATGATGAAGGAAAGGGAGAACATCTGATAGCCTTTCACTCCTAGACCTTAAAAGACTATGAGATGAAGTATAACTTCATCGAGAGGCAGGTGTTCACCATTCTTATGGGGCTCAAAAAGTTCTGACACCTCATAGCTTGTAGTAAGGTGGTCGTATATGTAGCACATTCCAGTGTGTGTGGTACATTATGGAGGGAGAAATCACCGAAAAAAAGGGCCAACTGGATAACCAAGATCCTTGAATATGACATTGATGTCAGTCCCACAAAGACCATAAAGGGGAGAGGATTATGTGAATATTTGGCATGTGATGAAGAGGTGGAAACTAAGGAGGAATAACTCGAGCTAGTTCTACTAAATGAATCTGAGTCCAAAGATTGCTAGTTGGAAGAAAAAATGAGGTTTATGCAGACAGGGAAATATTTGGTGGGCCTCCCTTCTTAGAAGAAAAGGTTTTATAGACTACAAAACAATGGGTATGTGCTCATTGAAGGGGTTGTTTTCAATAGGAATTTCAATGGCGTTCTTCTGTGGTGTGTAACTCAAGAGCAGGAACAAAAAATTCTATACATATTCCATAGCAATCCCGTGGGTGGACATTTATTTGCTAAGACCACTACCATTAAAATTATGTGTGTAGGTATTTCTGGCCTACACTGTTTAATGATGCACACTCTCTAGTTAAATCCTACAAATAATTCCAATTCTTTGCGGGAAGGAGGAAGAACTCGACAATGCCTTTGAATTCGATAGTGGCTAAAGAGCCCTTTACGCAACGGGGGATCAATTTCATTGGAATGATTAATCTCACCTCTAGTGCCAGACATAAATGGATCCTTATGACCACATATTATTTTACCAGATGGGTTGAGGCCATGCCCCTGAAGAATGCGACTGAGGCAGAGATTGTAAACTTCCTCACAGAACTAGTAACAAGGTTTGGCCCACCCAAGACCATCATCTCTAACAACGCAAAAGCCTTCCTAGGTTTGAAGGTATGTCAATTTACACTTAAGCATGGAATATTCCTAAAGAGGTCTTTGAATTATTACCTGCAGGGAATGGTCTGACCAAGTCAACTAATAAGAATTTAGTCTGACTCATCAAAAGAATAAGGTCAAAGCATCAGAGAGAGTGGCATAGGAACCTCAAAGCAATGCTCTAGGTGGATTGCGTAACTCCCAAGCAAGTATTAAAGACTTCGCCGTATGAGCTAGTATACAGGAAGGAAGCACTATTGCCTGTTTCTATGAAAATTCTCGCACTACATGAATTGCTTAAGTCTCTGAAGGTAGAACAAAATAGAGCCATGGAGGTTCGATTAGTTGAACTATTAGAGGTACAAGAGAAAAGGGAAAATGCACTAACGGCCATGTGTAATCATCAACAGGTGGTTAAGAAGTGGTTTGACAAGAAAACCTTTGAGCAAGGTCTTAAGTGTGGAGATTTGGTGATCAAATTCAATGACAGAGCTGTAAAGCCTGGCCAACATGGAAAACTTGATAGTTTGTGGGCGGGTCTTTTTCACATCATTAAATGCAAGCAACATAATGCATTTAAATTAGAGAATATGGAAAAAGAAGCATTGGGAATTCCTGTCAATGGAATTCACCTCAAACTTTTTAATTAGCTTTATTAACCCTTTAACAGTATAAATATGTAAATATTTTTTGTGCGTTTTGTTCGGTCGAGTCTTTATTTTAGTACAACCATTTAAAGCATGAAAGAATCCAAAAGCAATAGAGACAAAAACTTGAAAAAAGAACTATATATTCATTATTTGGTAATATTTACTTTGGGATATTACAATTCAAAATGGCTCTTAGGCCAAGCATATATATATTAAGAAGCTTTTCAAGATATATATACAAAAAAAGAGAGGAGAAAATATTTCATTCATTCAGTAGGGTCAATAGGAATGGCAGGAGCTTCATCATCAACAAGAGCAGTAGGGTCAATAGGAACAACAGGAGTTTCAACAACAACAACAAGTGGAGGATACATCAGGTTTCTGAAATTAGTATACCACTCCAAATCGTAGAAAGCTCTACATTGTAGCACCTTAGCAAGAAGTGGCAGGCAAAAGACACCCTCTGATGGTGTTCCCCAATGGTCATCATGTGAAATCCGCTAAAAAATGGCACCCAAGGCACCATCACGTCCTCTTCAATATGACGACAAAGATCACTTGTTGTTGGAATACCAAGGCCATACACGACATTCGTTACAATTTCCCCGAGGCCTCTGAGATAATGCTTGGGAAAAATCTCCATGGTAAGCCTCAGTATCATCAGTTTCGGTACCTGAATATCTAGTAGAGAGGCAACAAAGTGTGAAAAAATATCAGTATTCACTCGATATTTTTCCTCATATTCTATACAGTCTTTTCCTAGCACCCATTTCATTGCAACTATGGCTAAGGAATGCTTATTCTTTGTCATACACTTCAAACACCTATTGGAAACTTCTCCTAGGAAAGTTACCTAAGATCTATTGCTAGTTAACCTAATGGGAGTATCCATTGCCTCTATCAATAAGCACAATTACCAAGTATGAATTTTGCGGTTATCTTTAGGTTTATCTATAGAGGTAGCTGGGGTACAATATGTGCGATAAGCATGATGTTGATTGAGGTACAAACTCAAAAATCTCACTAGGTTGTGTTTGTTGCGTGCAAATTAAGATGGGGTAATTAATCAACTAAAACTTGTGGCAAGTGCAAGTGGTAGTCTGCACGGTCAAGTGCTAAGTTTCAAGCTATGGACACTTTTTAGTCTTGAAAGATCAACTCAAAATCTCTTTGTGTATTCATTATGCCCTTTTTCTTAATCATTCTTCTAAAGTTATTAAATGAAAAAGCATGCGAAAGGTTTCGTACGCCTTCAATTTCTAGCTCAATTTCCCAAGAGATGGCACCATAGGACATGATGGCTAATCGTCATTATGAATTAATGCCTTTTCTAAAGGGTAGGAATTCATTTTGCATGAATGAAAGAGTCAACGGTACTTGCCAAATTTATTGCTAAAAATGGTCATTGTTTCTAACTCCTACTTAAGAAAAGGGTAATGTTGCAAGCAAAAGAATAACACTGCGAAGAACTTTGAGTACACAGTTCGTTGAGAAAAATTCAAGTGTGAGTTGCAGAGAGAAATTTAGCATTGGTAAAAGTTTTCATAGAACCCTAAAATGGCATGGAATCTTGAAATAACAGCACAAGAAATGGTTAGATGCTTATCAAACGCCATCTTGACAGCGCCAATGGCCCATGTTTTTAGTGACATCTCTTACGCCTCACCTAGGATGCCAAAAAAACTAAAATGGCCTGACACATAGGTCGTGCAAAAGACTGCCCATAGGAAAAAAGTCCAAATAGTGGAAGATTGGGACAATATCCATGACCTTGAGCTCAAAACCAACCCTAAGAATCTTAGGGAGGAAACTTGTGAAAGAATGAAAAAAGCTGAGGCTAATAACAAACTCTTTGGGGTACAAGTTGTGGTTCTGCGGTCTTTTGCAATATATGATTCCCTTAGTGCATCACTACCCAGAGCTGGTTCATGAATGCACTCAAAATTTCAATTTAGATATAGGCATCATAGAAGGCCAAAACTTGAGAGTAGTGAATAGCGTTGATGCTATTAGGGACATGCTATGTATTTTGATGAGGCATATTGGAGAAGCGCTTGAGACATTCATCGTGAACCAATTGGACACATTTTCGAGGATCAAAAACCATGCCCAAAGTTTTCATAATCAAGAAACAAAAAGGCCCAAGGAAGATAAGCGCCCACCGTAGTTTCCAGTTGGGAACAGTGGTTTCAACTCAGACATGCAAGATGTCTTCTCTATGTTGGATTTCGTTTGCAACCTGGACAGTGAAAAAAAGGTGTAGGAGTTTCAAATGGGTTTGGGTTTTTAGTTAAGAAAACAACATACCCTATTCTAGTATGACTTCGTAGAAGCCATTGTTCAAGAGATGCTAGACCAATTGAAGGAGTATCACATGCAGTATAGATTCAGATTTTCTTCTTTTCTCGCTCATATGTATTTACACCAAAACCTTGATTTCTTTAAAAACCATATGGGTTTGTCTACCTTTGATGAAAATGGGGTGAGGAAGTTGGTTTCTATGTGGAACCATCTCCTTTCCGTGACTCATGATTATTATGCATTTTTTGAGTCTTTCTTGACTCCAATATTACAAGATTTTAATAAAGAGGGTGAGCTTGGCTGTTATCGGTTCTTTACTGAGCAAGTGAGATGGATGCAAGATTTTGTTCCTCCTTGTGACTAGTTCCTCAGAGAGGATTTTTCATTTGTCAGGATGCATGGTTTTACCAAGGAAATGTTCTGGTTTCTGGTTTGTGTGAAAAACAAGGTGTTGGCCCTTGAGGTGTTTAGGCAACTAGCAATTATAGAGAAAACGTTTTGTGGGGGAAAGCATCAAAAATGATTTTTCAAATGCTCCTTAAGCTTTGGTACTGTAGTAATGGAGAAGAAGCAATCACAAGGTCTGCTAATTGTGAAGCTTGCTCATTTGGGTCTAGTGTTGATTTGTGACAAATGGGAATATAATCCTGATGATGACTTAGTAGATCTGAACATTAAAGTGACTCATAGATCTCGGCCCTACTGGGAGGCTCGGTGAAGTCCGCTGACGGGGAACCAAAGTCTCTTTGTACACAAATCCTATATTCCCATAGAAATAGGAAGGCTGCCATGGTTATCTTTTTATTTCCCTTTGGACAAAACCAGTGACAAGTGCAAAATTAGGGCCACCCTCTATAATGAATTTTCCAAGAACCACTAGTGGAGTGAGGAGAAAATCACCCACTTTTGGGTTTATTGTGAAGAGACCAAATGTCTTGATGCCAAGTTCTAGGAGCCAGATATGGATGGAATATTTGATGATCTATGGAATAGATAACATGATGAAACACATGTTGAGGAAGATGAGGAAATGGAATGGGAGGTAGCAGTTGCAATATTTAGAGCCAGAGAGGCAAAGAAAGCTCAAATTACACACAGAGGTGGAAAAGCAAGGGAAGGACCTAGCGAAACTCCATTGAGCACACAAGTAATTAAATCCCATGCAATAGTCATGCTACCACATACATGGGCTACTAAGAGACACAAAGTGGCTAAAAAATCTCAAGTGGTTGTAGATGTGGAAAATTCTCCACCCGAGAAGAGGCTACATACCGATACCACTCTAGAAAGCTCACAAGTACCTCGACAAAGAGCCAGTGGGTCCATTCTTCAACAACATTGGTATCTATCTTTCCCCTTCTTCTCACATCTCAATCTTTGGTTAACCTGCTATGCCTATGTCTCTTTATCACCTCAAATTTTGGCCTATCATTTTTTGCTTATCGTCCAAAGGAGGTTCCTATCAATCTTCTTCTCCAATGGGATGGGTAGCTTTTAATCCCTTGTGGTCTTTAAAATATTTTGTTGGGGCCCAATTTGAACCCCCTATTGCAAACCTTTTTTCTTCCATCATGTCAGCTCTGACTCAACCTACCCAATAGATGGTGAGGTCTACATCTCCACTACCACCACTACCCCTTATGAGACCTTCCGTCGCTTCCCCAACCAGAACTTAGTATAGCATTCCCGATTTCTCCCCATTGATGGCAACTCTTCCAAATCGGACATCATCTGAATTTGTGATGATTTCATTCCCTTTTGCTCTTCCTCCTGGTGCACCCATTGTCAATGAAAAAATTAGATCACCAACAAATTTTTTAGGCAAAATGCCATGACTAAGGCAACACAGGCTAGAAGAGCCCATAAAATAAAGGAAAAGGATGCCACAAAACTTGCCGATCCATTCATGCAGACCCTCTTTAATAAGGTTCAAGGATTGATAATGTTTGCAACTATGTTGCCTAACACCATCAAACCTCAAGGGTAGATGCAACCCAAGGATTATACAATCCATGCCATATGGATCGATCTACACTCAACCTGACCACAAGACAAAGTTGAGCTAATGGAGGAAACACAACGGGTTGTGACTACAAACTTTTTAAAGCATAGTCATCAACTGAAAAGAGGGAAGAAGTGCTCAAGAATGTTAAAGAAATAGTGGAGATCTTGCAAAAGAAGGAAACGAATAAGGACATCGAAATTGCACGCTTGTCTCAACAAGCGTAGGTAGAAAAGGCCAAACTATAGGAGGAACTTGCAAAGTTCCAGTCCCAGGATCCCAACTTCGTTGCTAGTCTACAAGGGAAAAATAAGGAGCTTCAGGATCAACAAGCTTGATTGGAGAAAGAAATGCAACAAAAGGATCAGGAGCTTCAGAACCAACAAGATCAATTTAAAAAGGAGATTAGAGAAATGAAGATCTCTTTGGAAAAGGAATGTGGAACCCAAAGTCAAGCTGAGGAGCTATTGAGAAACAAAGATACAGAGTTGACAACTCTACAAAAATGAATCAATGCATTGGACAAGCAAATTGATGAGTTGATGGAAGAAATCGGGTCGAAGGAGTTTGAGATAAATCTTTTGAAAATTCCTTCCCAGCCCTTTGTTCCTCAACCGAATCTTCTTTTGGTGGCTCAAAAATTATGTCTCCTACTGGGAGAAATTCAAGTATTTCTATTTGTCCCTACAACCGACACTACAATTCTTGGCAGATGCAACAAATTTAAGGAGGGAAGTGCGTGGCACAATTGAGCAGGTTCCGCAATTTATTGTTGAAAAGGTGCCCAAGGTCGAGTAATTGCTGAGAAAATTGTATATAGTGTTGAATGTGGATTTGGTGGAGGAAAAGATAGATGACCAAAGATCGACTACAAAAAGGGTGAAGGAATTCGTCCATTATCATGCAGTGATCCTTCAAGCTAACAATTGCTCGATCACACTAAGTCATATAATGAATACTATGCAGATGCAATTCTCCCAATTGACTCAGATGGGATTTCCCTCCCCCTTTCTCTCTAACCAATCAGTGGCCATAGTGGACTATATTGCTGCAAGGATCAGGGAAAAGCAACAAGATCTATCTTCTTTCCAATCATTCAATCAACCTCCCACGATAGCTGATCCGAAGGATTTTTTGTCAATTTTGAAATTCTCCATTTTTCTCTAGTTTCAGCATCTTCAGAAAGTGCTCAGGATCCTAACTCCAACACATCTCGAATGAAGTCAATCGGAGTCCCGGAGCTCAAGATATATATGGTCAAACCTTGGTCAACTCTTAGAACCGGGCCAAAAAAGGGGAAAAAATCAAAGTCATCAAAACCAGTCAAAGTTAGCACCATTGCAAAGTGCTCATTATCACGATTTCGGTGGAGTTCGTTTCACAGAAAATGAAGTTCATATGGCAAAGTTATGGAAGGTCAAAGATTAGGTCAACTCGATGACGTCAGTGCCTAGTTAGCCCAATGGCCAATCAACCCTTGACATATGGAAATACCTCATCCCTTCATGTGGAAAAAAATTATTTTGGAAAAAATTAAAAATCAAATTAATATATATATATATATATATATATATTTAAAAAATAAATAAGATGGGCCCTACCCATCCATGAGGGGCGGCCCACATTAAGTGGGGTGCCACCCATGGTATGGGGGGTGACCCACCTTAATGGGGAACACATCCCCCACTTAAAGGAGGAGATCAAGAGGAGGGGAGTGTGTTGGGACCACCACCCCCCATTCTCTCTAAAACTTAATTAATTTTTGCCATAAAATGCCTTAAAATAAGGCTATTTCATAAATTTTTATACCATGGAAATTTTATACCCCTCTATTCAGGAATATTAGGAATATTATTCCTAAATTAAGGAGCCTATTCAAACTACATCCCCAAATTAATATGGAATAAATCCCTTCGTAACCATTCAAATGGAAAAAGAAATTATCTTGAGGGGGTATTATCCTTCCAGGAATCATAAGAAGGGGATATTATTGGAATTTTCTTTATGTAAGGGAGATTGGGTAGTTAATTGGTTTAACACCAATTTTGTCAAAAATGTAATATAAAAAGGGGTAGAATGGGGCTGTGAAGGAAAGTGACTTGGGAAGAATTTTGCAAGTGTGAGAGATTGTTTTCCTTGGAGAAATTATTGTATTTCCGTGCTTTTGGAGAAGCTTGTTTCCACATGCTTTGGAAGTGCATTTGTAAATTTCTTTGTAAACCAAGGGGAGGTTCTGCCAACGAATGTAACCAAAATTCTAGAGGAATAATTGGATTGGTCCACTCATTGGAGAGGGGCCCGAAGACGTAGTTGTTTCAAATGACGAACTCCGTTATCAATTTCATTTGCACTCTCTTTCTCTCTCTCATTCTGTTCTTTCTTTGTTCTCTTTGTAATTTTTTTAATTTAATTTTGTTGTGTGTTAAGTTTTAATTAAGCACCTTTGGTTTGTAATTGTTAACATAAGCATTTGAAGCAACTGTCATAGATCCTTAAAATAGATCAAATTGGTATTAGAGTTGTGTTTTGACTAGTATTGCAGATTTGAATGCTTACACACTCGAAGCTTCAACAAGGAAAAGGAAAACTTGAAGAATACAATCTTGAGATTGGCAAACGAAGGACTTCGCCAACAATGGATGAAACTGAAGTTGGGAAAAGCACCGAGCAAGAGCTTGATGATAACTCTTTCTAGCGAGTCTTCCTCGAAATGAAGGCTATGGTGGAAGAGTTGTATGTGGAAAAGAAGAAGCGTAAAAAGGGAGATTCGTCGAAGCTAGAAAAGAAGGAAGATCAAAAGGAAAAAGGAGGAAAAGATCCAGAAGCTCCATCTCCTCCATCTTCCCCTTCTTCTCCATCTTCCCCTTCTTCTTCTACCTCTTTTACTACTATTAATCCTTTCAAAAGCAAGTCTAAGCCTCTCATTAAACTTGATGTAAAATTTGAGTTGCCTAAGTATTGTGGTGAGTTAAATTCTGAAAAGTTAGATGATTGGATCCATCAGGTAGAAGTCTATTGTAGGATTCAAGGCCTAACAAAAGATGCTTCTATGATCTAGTTAGCCCCTCTTCGGTTGGGAGGTACAACTCTCACCTGGTGGGAGAGTAGGACTCGGGAGGAAATTTCTTTCCATGGTAAGGTCAATATGACTTGGATGGAATTTATTGCTACCCTTAAAAAATAGTCTTATCCTTTAGGTTATATGCAAAAATTAACCATGAATTGGCAAACCTTTAGGCAAGGTAAGGGTCAGTCTATCCAAGATTACACTCATGAGTTTAGAAAATGGGCTATTGCTTTAAATGTTCCATTGTTTACTCAGGATACATTACTCAAGTACATAGGTGGTTTGCATTCTTACCTAAGACATACTATTCTAATGTTGAGTCCTAATAATTTGGATGAAGTGTCAGTCCAAGCCACTCATTTAGAGTCAAGGGGTAAGAACACTTTCAGTGATAATTTCTCAAAGAAACCAAGTTTGAGGGGAAACCTTAGGGTAAAGATAAAGGAAAAGGAAAAAAGATAGCCATGGTAAAGAAAGAGGGTGAAAAACCCACTTGTTCTCATTGTAAGAAACAAGGACATGAAGATTATAAGTGCTAGAAACTACATCTAGAACTTAGGCCAAAGAGGTACGGTGGAAACAAAGGGAAGCATAAGACAACTACTGTAACACAACAGGATCTTGGATCTGATTCTGGGGACGAGATGAAGATAACTGCCATCGAAATTCAAGGTAAAAACAAAGGTATATCTCTTGCATCTGAATCAAGCATTTCTACAAGTACAAGTAAGCAACCTAAAGTAGATAAGCAGAGGAATGAACTATTTCATATCCATGTGATAACTAAACACACTAAGGTTGATACTTTATTTGACACGGGTTCACAAGTTAATCTCATATCTGAAGAAGTTGTTAAAAAGCTAAATCTGACTACAACTCCTCATTTGAAGCCATACCCTTTGGGATGGGTTTGCAATGATGCACATTTACAAGTCAGAAAACAATGTAAGCTTAGTTTTGCAATCACTGCAAACTTTAAAGATGAGGTTGTAGCAGATGTTGTACCTTTAGATATTTGTAGACTTGTGTTAGGAAGTCCATATTTGTATGACCATAAAGCTATCTTCTTTAGGGAAGAAAAAAAGTATCACCTATTTAAGGATGGGATTGAATATATTGTACGTGCACACAAAGTCAAAACTAGTCTTGCATTAGTTAATGCTGGTTAGATGAAAAGATTAGTGAACTCTAGTAAAACTTTTGTGTTAATGCTGGTTAAGGCCAAAGAAGATGAAACATCTGAGGCGTTTAAAGGAAGTGATCCTAAACATAAGGCTGAATTGGTCAAAGTTGTATCCGCTTATGATGAATTGATTCAGGAACCAAAAGTATTGCCTCCTAAAAGAGATATTAAACATGAAATTCAATTGCAACAGGATGCACCACTACCTAATATTGGCATGCATGTACCGTTTGTCTGTCATGCAAAATGAAGAAATCAAAAAGAAAGTTCAGGAGTTCGTTGATAGAGGAGTGATTCATCCAAACACATCACCTTGTGGTTCTCCGATCATTTTGGTTCCAAAGAAAGATGGAACATGGAGGATGTGCATTGACTTTAGGGCATTGAACAAAATCACCATAAAAAATAGGTATTCGCTTCCTAGAATTGATGACTTGCTTGATCAACTTAAGCATGCAATTTATTTCTCTAAATTAGATTTGCGAAGTGGTTATCATCAGATTAGAATTGTAGAGGATGATATTTGGAAAACTGCTTTCAAGACAAAACAGGGACTTTATGAATGGCTGGTTATGCCCTTCGAGCTTACTAATGCACCTACCACATTCATGCGAGTCATGAATGACATCTTCCATCCTTACATTGATGATTTTGTTATTGTATATCTTGATGATATCCTAGTTTTTAACAAGTCTTGGGAAGACCATGTAAGTCATTTTAAAAAAGTTTTTGATGTACTAAGAAAAGAAAAACTCTATGTAAAGATGTCTAAATGCAAGTTTGCAAAGACATCTCTTGTGTACTTAGGTTATATCGTAGGGAATGGTCAATTGAAAGTCGACCCTACGAAGGTTGAGGCAATTGTAAATTGGCCTAAGCCAAGTACTGTAACTGAAGTCAAGAGTTTTTTGGGTGTTGTCCAGTACTGGAGGAATTTTATTGCAAACTTCTCCTAAATCACATCACCATTGCATGCATTAACAAGTACAAAGATAACTTTTCAGTGGGGAGGACCACAACAGAAGGCCTTTGACACACTGAAGGAAAAGTTAAGTACCGCACCAGTCCTGGTTCTACCAGATTTGCACCAACCATTCGAGATTGAAAAAAATGCGAGTGGTTTTCCATGGGAGCAGTATTGACACAAGGAGGTAAGCCGATCTGTTACCACTCTAAATTTTTTTTTGGCATAGTAAGTAATTATCCAACTTATGATAAAGAACTTTACACTTTAGTATAGAGTGTTAAGAAATGGAAACATTATATAATGGGCAAGGAAACAATAATCCATACCAATCATCAGCCATTGCAATATCTGCATTCACAAACTAAGTTGTAGCAAAGTAGGCATTTTCAGTGGATGGGATTTTTACTACAGCTTCACTTAGTCATTAAGTATAAGAAAGGATCCCATAACAAAATAGAAGATATGCTTTCTAGACCTCCAGTTTCTAATGCTTTGATAATCCTTAAAAATAGTTCTATGATTCATGCAAGTTTTGAAGAACAATATGCTACTGATAAAAATTTTAAGGATATCTATGCAGCTCTAATCCAAGGCAAACAAGTAGAAGAAAAGGATTACTATGTGCATGATAAACTCTTGTATCACTTAAGAAAATTATGCATTCCAAAGAATGAACAAGCACATGTAATCAGAGAGGCACACACATTGCTAATTCTAGGACATTTTGGGGTTAGTAAAACTTTGGAACAACTACATAAATATTGCTACTGGCCTCAAATGCAAGAAATTGTAACAAAATATATTAAGGGGTGTGTGATGTGTGCAACTAGAAAACCAAGTAATAGGAAATTGGGGTTGTACACACCTTTACCTATACCATCCTGACCATGGGAAAGTGTATCTATGGATTTTTTCGGGGGGTTACCTATGTCTAGGAAAGGGCATGACTATTTGTCTATAGTAGTTGATCAATTCAGCAAGATGTGTATTCTTATGCCATGTAAAAAGCAAGTCACTGATGAATTGACAACTCATATGTATTTTTAGTTTGTATGGGTTCACTTTGGGTTACCCACTTCCATTGTATCGAATCGAGATTCTTGATTCCTTGGGGAGTTTTGGTCAGTCTTATGGGGACTTATGGATACTAAACTAAAAAAGAGTACAACCTTCCATCCGCAGACCGATGGAAAGACAAAGGTAGTCAATAGGACAGTTGTGCATTTGCTCAGAGGATATTGCAACAAACATCCTAAGTTGTGGGATGAAAGTCTTCATTATGTGCAGCATGCCTACAACCATGCAGCCCATTCTTCTACAAAGAGGTCTCCTTTTGAGACTTGCTTCAGTTACTTTCCAAAGACACCAATGGACTTCTCTTTTGGAACAAATGATGTTGAAGATGGATGCCTTATGCAGAAAGGGCTTTAAAGTTCACCCAAAAGCACAATTGGAAAAGAGTCAAGCAAAGTACAAGGCTTGTCATGACAAGAATTGCAATGATCATCATTTCCAAGTTGGAGACAGAGTTTGGTTACACATAAGCAAGGAAAGAATGCAAGGTGAAGGAAGGAAGCTCAAGCCAATCAGATATGGTCCATTCGAAATTCTGGAAAAGATTGGCACAAATGCCTTCCACCTTAATCTTCCTCCACACATGCAGATTTACTTAGTAGTCAACGTTGAGAACTTGAAGTTGTACGAACCTCCAATGATACTAGACGAGGAGGTTGAAGTGCAAGTTCCATCAGTTGATGACCTTTCACCAGAGTACATGTCAGAGTTTCCTGAAGATGTTATCCTCGACAGGAACACCAGGACTTCACGAAGAGGAGTAGTTGAATACCTCTGAGTGGGGCTAAAAGGGATGCATCCAAGCAAGGCAAAGTGGATAGAGATTGGTAAAGTGAGGGAACTTTACCCTCACTTACTTTCTGAGTGACTAGCTTTCAGAGGTCCAAAAGCTCTCCAGTGGGGAGGACTGATTCAGAGGATTTTTTGTCAATTTTGAAATTCTCCATTTTTCTCCAGTTTCGGCATCATCAGAAAGTGCTCGAGACCCTAACTCCAACACATCTTGAACAGAGTCAATCAGAGTCCTAGAGCTCAAGATATATATGGTCAAACCTATGGTCAACTCTCATAACCAAGCCAAAAAAAGGGAAAAAATCAAAGTCATCAAAACTAGTCAAAGTTAGCACCATTGCGAACTGCTCATCATCACTATTTTGATGGAGTTTGTTTCACGAAAAATGGAGTCTGTATGGAAAAGTTATGGAAGGTCAAAGATTGGGTCAACTCAATGACGTCAGTGCCTAGTCAGCCCAATGGCCAATCAACCCTTGACATATGGCAATACCTCATCCCTCCATGTGGCAAAAATTATTTTGGCAAAAATTAAAAATCAAATTAAAAAAAAATATATATATATTAAATAAAAAAAAAAGTATATATATATATATATTTTTAAAAAGATGGGCCCCACCCATCCATGAGGGGTGGCCCACATTAAGTGGGGCGCCACCCATGGTATGGGGGGTGACCCACCTTAATGGGGAACACATCTCCCACTTAAAGGAGGAGATAAAGAGGAGGGGAGTGTGGTGGGACCACCAACCCCCATTCTCTCTAAAACTTAATTAATTTTTTCCATAAAATGCCTTAAAATAAGGCTATTTCATAAATTTTTAAACCATGGAAATTGTATACCCCTCTATTCGGGAATATTAGGAATATTATTCCTAAATTAAGGAGCCTATTCAAACTACATCCCCAAATTAATAGGGAATAAATCCCTTCGTAACCATTCAAATGGAAAAAGAAATTATCTTGAGGGGATATTATCCTTCCAGGAATCATAAGAAGGGGATATTATTGGAATTTTCTCTATGTAAGGGAGATTGGGTAGTTAATTGGTTTTACACCAATTTTGGAAAAAAAATAATATAAAAAGGGGTAGAATGGGGGTGTGAAGGCAAGTGATTTGGGAAAATTTTTGCAAGTGTGAGAGATTGTTTTCCTTGGAGAAATTATTGTATTTTCGTGCTTTTGGAGAAGCTTGTTTCCACACACTTTGGAAGTGCATTTGTAAATTTATTTTTAAACCAAGGGGAGGTTTTTCCAATGAATGTAACCAAAATTCTAGAGGAATAATTGGATCGGTCCACTCATTGGAGAGGGGCCTGGAGACGTAGTCATTTCAAACGATGAACTCCGTTATCAATTTCGTTTGCACTCTCTTTCTCTCTCATTCTGTTCTTTCTTTGATCTCTTTGTAATTTCATTAATTTAATTTTGTTGTGTGTTAAGTTTTAATTAAGCACCTTTGGTTTGTAATTGTTAACGTAAGAATTCAAAGCAACTGTCATAGATCCTTAAAACAAATCAGTAGCGGACATTGAAAGTGCCATCCATCAGATAGCGCGACTTCTTTTCTAGCTGGAGTCTAGGACCAGGACTCCATGGAGCTTCCATTTAAGGAAATTATCGATATGCATAAGGCACAAGAGCATTTGCGTGCCTTATCGATGCCATCTGAGGCCGACTGGCTACCTCTGTAAATTTCCCTTTCAAATCTCTGAATATTGCCCAATGGATAAGGCTCTGGTCTTGGAACTAAGATTTTTGGGTTCTCATTTTGTAGGTGAAATGCCCTTGTTAGTCACCAAAAGCTGTGGATTTAATAATCTTGGAAGCTCCCTTTGGGTTGATTGTGTTGGTTTTGTATTGACCCCAACCCACGTTTTGTATGTTTGTATATTTCTGGGCTCTCTTTTGGTGGTTCCTTCATCTGCTTGTGCCACGTGTCAGTTGCGCACACATTTGGGAACTCTTTTCCCTTACTTCTTCTTTGAGATCCGCTCGTGTGCCATGTCGCATCCTCCATGGGCACCTTTTTGGTGGACCCCGCAATTAAGGCTTTGAGCGTAGACCGCACCACGTGTCATCTCCACAGGGATCATGGTCACAAGGGAAGGATAAATGAATGAGAGGCCCCGCCTCTACGCCACGTGTCTGAACCGACTCTTTGGGTGGTTGACACATGTCTTTAGGAGATTTCTACTGCTTTCACTTTTGGACCACATCCATCATTTGTAGAAGGGCACACTTTGTTCGAGGAAACTGAATGCCACATTTTAGAATCTTTTTGTTGCGTCAGTCTTTGAGAATCATTGCAAGGAGCGACACGACATGTACCTGGGGAATCTTTTCTATTATCCAGTATTCAGGTGGTAGAAGGATCTATATATACTGCTCAATGTCTTTGAAAAAGGGTTTGGAAATACACAAAAAAAAGATAAAAAGACTCTTGACCTTTGTACTATTTTTAAGATTATTGCATTAAGACTAACGAACTATGCCAATCTGTTCAACCTTTCTATTTTCTTGGTTAATTGATAAAACATTATATTGTTCTAGTATTGTTGTAATAAGTAGTTTATCACCAAAGCTTTCATAATTTTAATATAATTTCACTTTTCAGATCATGTTTGTACTCTTCTTGTTCAGTGAATGCATATGAAAGTCATATTATACCATTTGATTAATTTATTAAGAATTTTATCTCTGCTTTATGTTATTTTGGACACATAAACTATTGTGCGGGCCTTCAAATCTCACCTGAAAGGAAGATTTCCTATGCCTATTTACATAAATCTTGGCGCATCACCTTAGGCTAGATTTTATTTTAATATATCTGCTTCCTTTTCCCTTTTCACCCCCCAATACATGGAAGAGCGGACTTCTTTAAAACCTAGAGGTTACTTAGTTTAGCACAATTGGTCCCCCCATTAACTGAGTTTCCCATAAGGCTATGTGCCTAGAAATTTTAGGCATCAATAGGCTCAATTAGGTGCCTAGATGAAAAGTTATGGCTCTCAAAAGTTGTGCTTCTTAATGTTTTAATTTTAAAATTTTAAAGCTATCTTAAGCTATCTTGGGTAAGAAAAAGGGATAGATGGATTCACATGGTGCCAAAATGGGAGTTAAATTTCTATTATGTTTAAATGATATTAATTGATCACAAAATGGAAAGAGAGCTCATTTAGGATGGAGGCAAATTGGTGAAGTTGCAGCTTTCAACAAAGTGTTGAAGATTTTTAGCTCTAGTTGTAGGTGTTGCTACTATAGGTCACTGTTTTTGTCAACTATAGACTTGCATGTCTAATTTATTGATTGTATTTCAACCCATGTTGTTGTAGTAAGAGGTCTCACTACCCTTTTAGTTTTTATTTGCAAGTTTTGGTACTTGTTTTATTGAAGATAATAATAAATGTTGCATGTTTCTCTATCTTATGCTTGTTGAAGTTTTTGTTGATTATGTGTGATTGTATTTAAGGGGGGTACCCTTCATTAAAATTCCTTAGGATATTTTGTGATTTTGAATTAGTTTTGTCTCAAATAAAACATGTTTACAATGTAAAAAAGCAATGTATTAAGCAATGCAAAGTTTTTATCTACAATATAGTAGGAATGTTTGATGATTTTGGTATAAAATGGGTAGAAAGTTTAGAAAACAGTATAATCAACAATATTTCTATGTAAACTTCCCATTTTGAGGAGGGATTGAATTCACCCATGTGTACTTATGGAATTGATGTAATTACTAGGCCTATAATCCTTAACAATATTTATAATTGGTAAGTTTTCCAAGATAGTGACTAGATTTTTAGATTCTTCAATTATGTTGTAGAATATAATGACCGAGTGATTGAGTGGAAGCCAACCATGGAAAGGGAAAATGGAAAATAAATATTATTCAAGATTGAAATCATTTAACCTAAGATAGACACAATCTTGAGAGGAATGGTTGACCTAGAGAGATTCTTTGTTGGGGATGATAGGTTCAATTTAAGAAATAAACTAGTGATAAAACTTGATTTAGAGGAAGTAAATCTAGGAACTTGATTTACACCAAGAATAGTATATATAAAGAAGAGGATTAAACTTATAGAAAATATCATTTAAATTGTACTATTGAGAAAATATAAAATGTGATTTACATATTCATATGATGAATTGAAGGCCTGTAGGCAAGATTTATTATTATAAAAGAGGAAATTAAATTCATTTTTTTTATTGACTAAAAAATATATATTTTAAATTAATTACAAAATAAAAAAGAGGGTAATGAAAGGAACTTGGTGCTAATTATAAAATCTCACTACCCAAGACATTAGTGTGTCATTTGGATGCCCATGCTAGGTATTTTTATTTGTATATCCAAAATATGAGAAAACTTCCAAAAAGTGAATTTTTCTTTCAAAATAAACTTGGCCTACATAGAAGTGAAGTTGATGCAAGAGCATCCTAAGTGAAAAAGCAGTCAATATCAACCAAAAAAATTAAAATTTTAAATTTGCATTTTCATTTCGTGTTAGGGGGTTAAATTCATGTTTGGAAGCTATTTGAATAAGTGATTTTGATTTTATTTATTTAAATAAAATTCCACCTTTGTTATGCAAGTTGGTAGGTGGGGTTGTGGAGGTGTAATTGTATTTTTTTTTAAAATTTTGAAAAGGTAAGTTTAAGCATTGGGATTGGGAGTTACAAAATGGAAGTAAAATTCATTTATTAATTTTTCTATTGTGGAAGCAACTCATTATGAGGAGGTGGTCGTGGCTTTTCTTATTGGAGGAAAACAATCATATTTTTTTATTTTTGGAGGGGGGTTTTGTTGCATGTTTTTGGGGCATTCATTTATTGTTGCAGGTTTGGGGAAAAGAGAGAGCTTGGTGTGGTATTCTAAAAGGGGGTTCTGAAGACTTTTTTTTGCAAGTTGAGAGGATTATGGCAGCCATAAAAAAATTGAAGGATCCATGGGTGAAGATTTAAGGTTATGGGTGATTGATTGCAAGAGAAAGGTGCAGATTTAGAGGTGCTTGTGAAGCACACAATTATTTTTTTGTCGTAGTTTGTTTTGTGTTCATTTTCAGATTATGTATGTGGCATATGGTGCTACCCATTAGTCATTTGATGACTGAAAATTAATATGTAATCAGATTTATAGAATGAGAATACCTTTTGTTGCCAACTCTTTAAAGTAATTTCATGAGACTATGTTGCATATTTGAATGCATTGTGAGGTTGTTTGAGTGTTTATTTAAAAAAAAAAGGGTTGTTGAGAACCCCTACTTCATCATTGGTATCAGAGTAGGAGTTCCTAAGTGTGTAGGCAGAGCATCAAACATGAGGCAGTTTGGACTAGGGCTTGTGGTGGTGTGTGTGATTTGTGTCTAGACAGATCACCAGACGTGAGACAATCTATACCAGAGAGGATGGGATGGGTCATGAGGAGGCCCATAAGAATTTTATTTTGGGAACAATATTGGGAAGAAGTGGAAAATTGGAAGTACCAAGAAGAATTTCAAAAGCTTTAGGCTGAAATAGATGTATTGGAAAAGATGATTGAGGAAGTGAGAATACTGGAAGAGAGATATGAGAAGAAGAATGTTCTCTTGAAAGAGGACATCGAAAAGAAAAGAAGCATAAATAAATGATGGAGAAAGAGAGAAGAGAAAATGGTCATTGTGGATTATAAATTTAATGATTTTGTTTTATCTAAAGATGCATTGTTTGTAGGATTTAGCAAAGATGGAGAAAATGGTGAAACGAAGAAGGATACAACAACAAAAAAGAGGTATCATTTAATTACGTTAGTGATTATTTACATGTAAAAGAAGTAGATAAAGTTGCAATGTTCAATTCCAAAAATGGATCTTGATAGTCCTAGATTTGATAAAGAGAATGATGAAGAAGAAGATAGTCTCTTGTTGAAAGAGGAGATAAGGAAGTTAGAAAGATTATTTGAGGGAGGAATGATAGAAAAAATGAGGTAAAGAAAGAGGTTGCAGCTGTTACATGCCTCTCTGAAGGAGGAAAATTTATAGCAATGAGAAAGCAGAATAAATTAGAGATAATTGTTGATTTATCGAATTTTGTCAATGTTGCTAATGAAGCTAGTTTTTGTCAGGGTGAAATGGTAAAAGGAAGTGAAGAAAGAGAGATCTGGTAAGGTGAAACAATAACATGTTACAAGCTGAAATATAGCAAGTTATGATGAATTTTGTTGACATAGAAGAAGAAGAGGGTGAAGGAGAAATAGGTGAGAAAGATGTGAAGATAGAATTCATTTATTTTCATGAATTCATTAATACTAATTTATGTGCATGTGTTGAGAATGATAAAGTGGGATGGAAAGATGAACCATGGTATAGCGAGGTGAATTTCATGAGGGGAAGAAAGAGAGGAAAGATGAAGGAAGGAAGATATATGAAGTTTCAAAGTAAGGTGAAGAAGAAGAAAAGGTGGATAAGGAAGAAGGATGAATGAAGAAAAAGCACATGATCTATAAATTTGTATGAGTTTAACTCATGAAACATTTCTTTTTACCTGGTGTCTGATGTAAGAGCATCTTAGGTGAAAAAGCAATCAACATCAACCAAAAAAAACAAATTTTAAATTTGTATTTGCATTTCATGTTAGGGATTTAAATTCATGTTTGGAGGCTATTTGAATAAGTGATTTTAATTTTATTTATTTAAATAAAATTCCACCTTTGTTATACAAGTTGGCAGGTGGGGTTGTGGAGGTGTAATTACATTTTTTTTTGAAAAATATGAAAAGGCCAGTTTATGCGTTGGGATTGGGAGTTACAAAATGGAAGTAAAATTCATTTATTGAGATTTTTAAATTATGGAAACAACTCATTATGAGGAGGTGGTCGTGGCTTTTCTTATTGGAGGGGGAAAAATAGATTTTTGATTTTTGGAGGGGGTTTCGTTGCATGTTTTTGGGGCATTCATTTTTTGCTGCAGGTTTGGGGAAAAGAGAGAGCTTCGTGTAGTATTCTAAAAGGGGGTTTTGAAGAATTTTTGTTGCAGGTTGAGAGGATTATGGAAGCCATAAAAAAAATTTAAGGCTCCATGGGTGAAGATTTAAGGTTCTGGGTGACTGATTGTAGGAAAAAGGTGTGGATTTAGAGGTGCTTGTGAAGCACATAGTTGTTTTTTTTGTTGTAGCTTGTTTTGTGTTCATTTTCAGATTATGTTTGGGGCATATGTTGCTTCCCATCAGTCATTTGATGACTGAAAATTAATATGCAATCAGATTTATATAATGAGAATATCTTTTGTTTCTAACTTTAAAGTAATTTCATGAGACTATATTGTAGATTTGAATGCATTGTGAGGTTGTTTGAGTGTTTTTTTTTGGAAAAGGGGGTTGTTAAGATCCCCTACTTCATCAAAAGTGATGGGACACCAAGTATACACTAGATAATAGAAAAAGTGAGAAATATATTTAACTAATTTATTTAATTATAATAAAGGATAAATAAATAAAATAATAGAAGATATCACCAAATTACCAAGGGGTTGTATGTCTTCACCTAAAGAAATATAAGAGTACAAAGAACAAGAATTTTTTTAGGTCTATTTGGAGGTTTTCCTTCAAATTAAAAACCTTGCTTTAGTAATTCTACCTTCAAAAAAATAAATATGGAGAAAATAAAATATTTTGTGTGTGAGTGCTCCTATCCCAAGTGTGTTTGGGAATGGTAAGAGTTGTGATTATATAATGGTGAAAAATAAAATGAAATTAAAATGAATTTGAGGATCCCAAGGTGATTCGGGGCACAACAAGAAATATGCAATAAATTATAAATAAAGACAAGACAATAACAAGAACAATATCACCTATGAAGGCTAGAGGAAACCAAGGAGATAAGAGTGTTGAGGGTAAGTGCAAGCTAATGGGTCCAATTTTAGTGGAATTATTGGGCTTGAAAAATCCTAACAAGAATGGGTATCCATTTCATAAAAATGGGCACCCATTTAGGATCGGGCTTCCAAACGTAAATTTATACCTATATGAAATGGGTACTCATTTTGATTTTTAAAATAGGTACTTGTATTAAAATGGGTGCACATTCTAAATATAAAATGGGTACACATTTTAAATATAAAATGGGTACCCAATTCTATTTACATCATATTCCTACTCCTTTTTACAATAAGTATGTGTTTCATAAAATTTGAAATTGAACTTACAATTTGGATTTTGTTTTAGGCTTGAAAACCCAACCCTCAACCTTGGACCCACAAGTACAATACCATGAAAACAAGAGAAAAACTAACTTTAGTAATATGGTTGAATTTTTTTCATTTTTTTTACAAAATTAAAATCCATTATATATGATGACATATAGTTTTCAAATATTTAATTTATTTAATGATTGGACATGTTTTTTTATTTATTATAAAAAATTATGTCATTAATCTAGACATCAATATTTTTAAAGGGGTAAACACTTTTGATCTGGAGCTATGAACCGATGATATCACAAATGAGACCTCATTCCCAATATAAACATTCAACAATAACATCCCAATAGGATTTGAACCTTGATGGAAAGAACAACACCAAAACAACTTAACTATCACACTATGCCACTATTGGCAATCTAGACATCATTATTTACACAATGTAAAAAAACGGTTTTATGATTATTTTAACTCAAATTATGTTTTCCATACATGAGGGGTTTTCAAAATAACAATTAGGACCAATAAAAATAATAAAAATAAATTGTAAAAAAATTATTAAAAAATACCTCATAAAATTCACTATAATATATGGGGCAGGGGGCTTAGCTCGATTGGTTAAAGCATCCTATTGTAGGAAAGAGGTCACAAGGTCTAGTCTTCCCCCAAACCTGTGGTATCGAAGGATGTGTTGTGACAACACCACCGGTCACGTGAAAAAAGTTTACTAGGCGCACTGCAGTTTATAGGGGGATGGATACTTGACCGATTCTTGTAGTCTAAAAAAAAATTCACTATAATATACATCTTTCCTCAAGATTAATTATAAAAATACTTTTATTTAGGTCAAATTATGTTTTCTATAAATGTGCATGTTATGGCCCTAAAAAGTGACTTTAAATTTTTTATTTTTGTACACATCCTATACAAAATTAGCTTGTATCATCTGGGTATTAGAAAAAAAATACATATTTGAAAACTAGACTCAAAATTCTACATTTCATATTATTAAACTTTCTTAATATTCTATGTGTAAATGCTTCACATTTTTACTCCAACTATGACAAACTCTTATTTTTAGGAAAAAACACACTTTTTTGGCCACAAAGTGTACCTAGCTTCTTGCACTTACCCTTGAATTCTTATTAGTGTTGTATAATTCTTGAGAGAACCATGTGAAAGCTTGAGCGAATCCAATAAGAGCCAAGGTTGCAAGAAGAGAGTCCAAAGAGATTCAAGAGAGTGTACAAGTGAAATATTTCTTGAAAAATGAGAAGATAGGCTAAAGGAAGAGACTAACGAACTATGTGGATTCATATCAATCCACTATAACTAACTTGAGAAGGTTAGAAGTGGTGAAATGCTTAGAAATAACCATCAAATGAGAAACTATTACGATATGTTAGCACATCATGTGGATGTTTGCACATCATGCTAGTGTTTGCATAATTTGAGTTCTAAAACAACTAGACACTAGCAAAACTTGAGGCTAACACAAAGGTGACATTCCAGATTGATATAAATTAAGAAATGGGAAGCAAGACTTAAGAAACATGGTATAGAAAAGGGCTTTAATGCAAGGTTTAAATGATCTTAGAAGCACACTAAGGGGGTGACCACCAAAATAAGCATAGAATATAGCATGAAATTGTAAGAGTATACAATTTTTAATGTTACAATTCCAAAATGTAATTAATTTCTAACTAGTTGTAAAGTCATTTAGATAGAAATAGATAACCATTTACCCCACTCTTTCCTCAAAAATGTGAAAAGAGATCATAAAATTAAGGGATGCCGACATCATAAAACTAAAACTACTCTCACCTTGTGTGTTAGATCTAGTACCTATTAGAAAAAGAATGAGCACACTTGATTATGCATTGACTTTAGAAACCTCATCTTGTTGTCACCAAAAGATAATTACTTATAATTACCTAATATAGAAAACCTTCTCCAAAAATTAATTATATTATTTTCTTTCCATGATGGATGAATTTTATAGGTATAATCAAGTGATGGTCAAATAATTTAAATAATGTTAAATCTCCTTTTCAACTCCATAGTGGACATATGCGTATGGTTAAATGTCATTTGGGTTTATGAATGTAGAAGCTAATTTTTAAAGAGAAATATTTTTTTCTTTTACTAGTTTAATGGATGAGATCATTTATATATATCAAGATGATGCCATTGCATTCTCAAAAGACAAAATAAGCCATATTAAAAACATCTTAAATTTTCTTCAATAGGTGTCTAGAATATGGTATATCTCTTAACCCAAGGAAGTACATTTTTGGGTTGAGGAAGGGAAAATTATAAGCTACATGGGTTCAAATTAGGGACTTAGAATTGAACTTGAAAGAGTGAAGGTCATAGATATAATTCATCAGTAGAATACTATGAAAGGAATTCAATATTTCCTTGGGCTGAGTAACTTTGTAAGGATGTTTATGCTAAACTTCATTAAAAAGACCAAGTCCATATGAAATTTTAAAGAAAGGATAGACCATATAATGGGAAGGTGAAGCTATTAAATCATTCTTGGGAATAAAATAAGAATTCTTTGAAACAAGTCCTTCTTTTAACCAATCCTAAGTATACAAAACCTTTTCAACTATTTTTCTTTGCCTCGTTTGACACTCATGTCAATTTATAGTTTCAAAAGAATAATAAGGACCATGTTGAAAAACCTATTACATATTTAGTAAGAATCCCCAAAATAAAAATATAAAACATTCTATTATGTTTAACCACACTTATGCCCTATTCAAAGTAGTACAAAAATTTAGGCATTATTTGGTTGGTTTTAAGACTATAGCTCATGCTCCCCTCTCCACAGTTAAAATATCTTCACTTGATAAGAGGATTTGGAAGAAGGTGTCGATGGATTAATAAAATCCAAGAAATTAACATAGAAATTTAGATTAGTATCAAGCTCATAAGAGGTAAAGGGCATACAAAATTAATGATTAAGCCAAATTTAGAGGTATCATAGATTAACATTATAAATGAAGGTGGTGCATCAAACTTGTATTTAAAAAATAATCCTTGATATATTGATATCATACTCTACTTTGTTAATATGAGTTGTCCATCCAATCTATATGCAAATAAATAGTTTAAATTTTTTAGGTAATATATGGTAAGTTAATATAGAGAAACCCTAAAGGGATATTACTCAAATGTTTCAATGTGATAAAATATCATAAAATTGTATAAGAGTGTGATCAAGGAGAATGAATAATTCATGTTATTACAAATAATTTTTATCATAAAATCTTGATGGCAAGATATTAGTGACCATCCATGTTTGGGGATGTTGCTAAGTTGGTTAGTAGATGTAATGCTTATCGAAGTTTCTTTGGAATATTAAAATCTAATGGAACCTCACCCCTAAGGATAACATTAATTAAAACTCATTTTCAATAATGGAGTCTTAACTTCATAGATGAAATCATTGAGAAGTCTAACAATGACTTGAAGTGGATATTGGTAGCAAAAAACTATTTCACTAAGTGGGTGGAGTAATTCTCATGAAGAATATTACAACTAAGATTATTATATATTTATTATTGAATAATATTATCAATATATTTTTTATACCTCAAAAATAATCACAAATAGTTCTAAGTGATTTATGTTAAATGTATTAGTTTATATAACAATTATAGAATCAACCTTACCTACTTCTCTCCTTAACATTCTCAAGGAAAATTATGGATTGAATATTATATAAAGAATTTGAATAATATTACCAAAAGAACATTAGGAAAACATAAGATAAGTTAGGATAAAAAACTTAGGGTCACATTAATGGTTAATAGGGTCACCCCTAAAAGGGATACAAGAATGAACCGTTTTTTACTAATATATGGACTGTGTTGTAATTCCCATCAATTTATAGATACTAATATATAAACTATTATATTAAATTGATGAAATTTAGGATGACCTACCAAAAGTTACTTGTTAGAGTTAGATAAAATAAGAAGAAAATCCCATGATAAAATTTACATAATGAAAAGAAGATAAAAAATTTATTTAACAAGAAGGAAAAGTAAAACGGCTTCTTTCTTGAAGACATAGTCCCAATGTGGAATTCCCATATATAAAATAAGGGGAATAAAAGAAAATTTTATGCTTCATGGCTAATCCATTATCTCATTGATAAATTTTATGGATTGTGAACATTTTATTTTAAAAGCTTAAATGAATAAATTTTGCAGTTTCTAATGCATGGCCAATATCTAAAATAATATTTCTCATAATCAAGCTTTCTTGAGCCTTCTATTAGGAAATTATAGAAATTTGTGTTTTTTACAACTATGATTATGCATTCATAACACATAAGATTTTTTGTATCTAAGTTTTAAAATAAATTTCTAGTTTTTCACCAAGCCCATTAGGGGCATGCACCCCAAACTAGATCTAGATTGACACTTGATTTTATAAGATTTTTCAATCAAATCCATAATAGCTAAAGGATCAACTACAATCAAAACAACCTTCCACACAAGCAAGAAGAAATGTAAATGTTATGAAGATAGAGAGTTTATTGTATGAAAAATAAAACTAATATACTATACAATGAGGAAACCCTTTTTATAAAGACAAAGATGAAACTCTAGGAAATACCAATATAATAGAAATTATCTTAATCCTATGAGATGATACACAAAACATAAATGACCAAAGTAAGATTAAGTATGTAAGCATAAATAGGACCTAATAAGAAAATATTTAGGTAATATACCATGTTCACACCAACACTCACCTTAAGTGCAACTTAGGGAGTATAAAAAATATGTAAAGATTTAAGGATTGGTTTAGATACAAGGCCATGTTAGGTAAAACATACAAAAAAATATCTCACGAGTGAAGTGAAGAAAAACCCATAGGAAAAAATCCCTCTCCAAAAGAGAAAAGATAAAAATAAACATGTACAATTGAAAAGGGGAAGGAGGACTCAACACAACCCTCAAATCACTATTTATGTCACCAATGTACAATAGATATCCCCTATATAGGAGAGAAAGAAATATGCTATGTAGGCCCCCATAATGTGTAAACTCCTAAAGTGATGGTAGATGCTTGACAAAGGATGATGATAAAGATCCAAGAATGTCAAAGAACATTCCTTTCCTTGGGAATAAATAAAACAAAGTATATATGTAGGATGTCTTCCTGATAGGCCAAAAATGGGGTAAAGAATTAGAAATATTTTAGCTTGGTCTAAGAGTATCAATCCGAGGATCATAAGCTTGTGAGAGGTGTTGTGGAAATATACCTAAAGGGAGGAAAGCAACAAGTTGAGTGGGGATGAAATTAAAAAACAATCAAATCTAAATGCTTTGAAAGAATAATAGAAAAGAACACTCTTAAATTGTACTCCTAAAGCAAACCTTTTGAAACCATCAAGTGCTTTAAACTAACAACTCAAATAAAATCCTTTAATGTATATAAGGTTTGGCTATGTCCAATTTAGCTCTGATTAAACATTACTAGTTCTATTTAAGATTAAAATACTCTTGAATTCGCAACATTTTACATTGAAATAATTTTGGTGACAGGAGCTTTGTGTAGGTGACATGAAATTTGTGCAGGTGATAGGAGCTCTGTGCAGGCGACAAGAACTCTATGTAGGTGACAAGAACTGCAATCTTCCAAAACTGTATGAATTTTTGTAACTACAGTCTTATGAAATAAATAATTTAAAACTAAACTGAAAAAATGAAATCAAAAAATTACTCACACATTTTAATAAATAAAAGGAACCAAAATATTAAAATAAAATACATAATATAAAAATTAACATCACCACCATTTCAAGAGAGTGGGCCCTCCTCTCCTTCCACGAGGTGACAAAAATAATTTGTTGTAAACTCCTTAAGACTTCAAACCAGTTGTATTATTTCTTTTTTGAAAAATATTACATCTCCCTTCTCATGCTATTTATTATGCATTATATAAGAAATGAGGGATTTAATAAATGACATAATTCTTCCCTACAATCTCTCCATAAAATTAGATCTCAAATGAGAGAATCATGTAACTAAGATATTCTTAACATGGCACGTTTGTTTGGTAACAAAATAACCAATATATCAAATTGGTTTTAACATAATAATAATATGGACATTTATTTTTTGTCTCATGTCCATAATAATAGGGAGCGTAAAAATTGTTCATGGCCAACAAATACTACATTTAGTTTATGGCCATTACAATATAATAATTTGTTATAACAAAAGATTAAAAATATATATATATCTTATCAGATGTAGCACCCCTCCATTTTGCTCTTTTGACCGATCAATGTTTTTATGTATGCTTCACTTCTGTTAGCACTCTGACTTTGGCACTTGGTTACTTTTGACCACTATCTGTTAAGCGATGTGAACATTATATTTTGATGTGATGGGATTTTATTTAGATGTTATCATTATGGCATGTTTTGTATTTGCGTAGCAATTATTTAATTAAAAATGCCTTATGTTTTAATTATATTGTTGTTGATTGACTCGTCAGTTTTAAAGTCTGTATTGGTGAAGGGGACGGGATTGTATCACTCGCTTGCGAGCGCCCTACGATTCTGAGATTTCCGTTTCACGGTGTGTCTTATTATATATATATATTGCATGTTTGACATGCTCTTTGCTCGTAGGTTGACAGGTACAAGACATGAACTCCACCTGATTTCACAGGTTTGAGAGTCTCCATTGACCAACAGTTATCGATTGGGAGATAGTAGCTAGGTTTTTCGTGCCAAGTCATCACCCTAGTCATAGTTGTCATTGGGTTAGCGGTTTTGATTTGGTTCTTTCCTCCCTAGTTAGCTATTTTATTTCATATTTTAAAGGCTATTAAATGGTGGGTATGGTTAAAGTGATGATTTAACATATCTAGTTTCAATGTTGAATATTATTTTATTTCATTGATTATTTTGGTTTAGCTAATAAAATAATTTTTAGTTTATTGATTAACTAGGTTAAGGGTGATAAATTAAATGAAATGGTTGTTTTAGCATTATTGTATATTAAGATTCAAATTTATAATGGAATGAAAATCATGTTAGATATTTAAGTTAAATTAAAATAAAAATAGAAATGTGTTTTAAATTTCACTTTTTGAATTTTGGATTAAATAAATTCTTTGAAACTTTGAGATTTTTGGTTTTAAATGAAATTATGAAATTTTGAAATATCATTTGTGAAAGTAAATTGTTTTAAATTTTTTAAAAATGAAATATCCTCCAAATGTTCAATAAATTTAGTGGGTGGGATATTTTAGGGGTTTGACCAAATTTGGGGAAAGCTCTTTGTAAAGAAATGCAATTTCATTTGTTTTTCAATTTTTGAATTTTGGTGGAGAATTTTGCTGTGGCTGGATTTGGAGTTGAAGAAGAGATTTGGAATCACCACTGTTAAAGTCTTCAAGCTTGGGGAGAAAACACCAGGTTCTTCTTCATTTTTGTTTTCCTTTTTGGAATAATCTTCAAATTTATTTATGCTATTTGAAAATTATTTAAATTCTATTTAGATGCAAAGAAAACCCATGAGAAATGAATTTAAATCTTGCAAACTGTTGTTGGAATAAACAACAATCACAATGGAAAATAGGAAGAAAACCCACAAAAAAATCTTCATTTCAAATTGAAATGTTAAACCCTTTGTTGTTTTGGCAAATTTATTTCTGTTATTGCAAATTATGTTGATCATTTGCACAATATAACTGTAAATGAAGATTATGGGTATATAAATTCATAAATATACCTGTGTATATATGTATATATTTCATTATATATATAAATATACACACAAGTATATTTATAAATATACTGTGTTTGATTTATTTTATGTTTTGGTTAAAAAATAATAATTTTTTTGGGAAATGAAACAGGGTATGCCCTGTTCTGTCATTTTTTGTTGACAGTTGGTTTTTATAAAAAAAAATTTATATAAAAAAAATTATTTAGGGTTGTGGAGGGGAGGGCTGAAGCCCAACACCCCCCATAGCGCCCTTATGGGAGGTGCTGCTCCCATGCAGCACCCCCCATTGGGAGGTGCTGAGTGGAAGCAGCGTCGCTGCCTACAGGCAGTGGCGCTTCCCACACAACACCCCCCATATGGGGGAGGCTACATGGCAGCCTGGCCACTCCCTTATGGGAGGGGCCCGCGCCCAAAGCTTAGTCATTTTTTTTATTGAAAATTTATTTATTTATTTTTAAAATATTATTTTAAATATTATATATAATATATATATTATATTATATATATAATATATATATGTTATATGTATATATATAATATTATTTTAATATTTAAATAATATTTATTTTTATAATAATTTATTTATATATATATTATATATATATACTTATGAATATATATCATATACATTTAGTGTGTATATGTATATATATAAAGTATATATGTATATTTTATATATTTTTAAATAAATAAATTAGTTGAATTTAAAGCAGTTTATTTAAATGATAATGATATATTTAAATATATCGATATAGTTGGGTTTACATTAAACATACACTTATTCATATTATTTAATATATGTGGGAATTTAAGCTTAGTTAAACTTATGTTGCTTATTCTAGTATAATTGAAATAAAGATTGTTTTATTCTCATGAAATGATTTAGTTAGTTTAAAAGACTATTTAATCAGCTAGTATGATCGAGCAAGAAAATTAAATGCTTAGCTTTGAATTCGGTAATGTTTATCAACGTGATTGGATTTTCCTCTCGAATATGTACAAGGAAATGAATTATTTAATTTATACCATGCACTATGATGATTGAGTGAATTGGATTTACGAAATCCTAATATTAGTGATTTGATTTCTTTTAAAGAATTGCCTGAAATGCTTCCTTATGATGTGTGACGTTCATTCTTGGAGTGGGGCAATTGAGTCAGTGTATATGTAAGTCTTCCAGATGGTTGTTTCAAATTTGGTATGGGTTGCCATTATGATAGTCAACTTTTGGATTCCTTGGGTAGTGGGTTTAATCATATCTAGTTTTAACCCGATTATTGTGAACCGAAAGTGTGGGATTTATGTCTTGTATAGGAGCCATTCTCCTTGGGTTGCACTTGTGTACCCTTGAGTGTGGATTTACTCCACATGTTGTCTTAGAGGAGTGGCTTGCAATGAGGGCCGACACACAAAGTGGTGTCAGGGAAACTCTTTGCAAGTTGGTTAATTCAGTGATAACATAATAAAATTTTAGAGGCTTAGGTTGCATCAAACACTTAACAAGATTAATTTTGCCTCGCTCATGGACACAAGGGCTAGTATAGACTTGGGATGAGACGAGAAGGCCTAGAATGGCAAGATCATTGTCTTGTCTCTACGAGAGGCAACTGATTCCGCATTGGTTTACATGAGGGGCCGGAAGTCGTTAGAGGTTACCAAGATATCCCAAGATGGGTGCCGGGACCTAGGAAGACTTGCCAGGATATCCCATGTGACATTGTGATGACACTTCTCCTAAGTCAACAGTATGATTGTATCAGTGATGTAAATGATTATTTAACTCTGGAAGCATTGTAACCTTCATGATATGTGATGTGGTACTTGTATTTATTTCATTTCAGTTTTGTGTAGCCTATGTCTAGAGGTAGATGGTCTTGCCTAGGAATCCTTGTTACTATCTCCTAGCATGGGGGGTGAGCCTTCGGGTATCACATGGTTGGATGGAACGTGCATCTTAATCCATTGGGTCATCTTCTTGTTCGTGTGGACAAGATTTCTAGTTGGAGAGCTCATGGGATCCAGTTCTTCATGCTTTATTTCTTTCAGTTATCATGTAATTTAATACCCCTCTTGTATCGAGGTGGAAGTTGTAAATTGTAATCCTTATATTTTGGAAGTATCTCATTTGGGGAATGAGTGTTGTAAGCATATTGAAAAGTATATTATTGGGATCATGTGGAATGCTTATGTATTTGATTTAATTTTATCATGGATGGAATGTATGCGCATTAATTTGTGAAACAATTAAATGTAATGGTTTTAATTCATGTTTCATGTTTGGGTTGATGTAAACTTAGTCTCGTAACCTTAGGGGTTGTTGGCATTGTGTAGTGAACCTTCATGCTTTTTGTTCTTTTTAATTTTTTTTATTGCGTTTATGTTGTTAATTGCAACTTCCCCTAGGGTTGCGTGGCGGGGGTGTTACAGATATACTAAAAAGTGTTTATTTATTTTTCAACATAATGGTAGCAAATATTAGTAAATACAATCTAATATTTATTATTCACATATTTTATCTAAAAACTAAATTAAATATTACTTATATATATTTAATCATATGCAACATAGAGGTGGTAAAATTATATAATATGGTGTGGAAATGGAATATAAAATGGTTATGAAGGCATATGAAAAAGACTAATATATGGCATAAAATGGAACGTGAATGGCTCTCATCATTCCCCCCAACTTAACATATTGCACGTCCTCGTGCAATCTTTATTTCTAAAAGGTTTTGATTTGAACTGGTGACCTTTTGATCTATGACTTGTACCTTCTCACCCTTGACTACTATAGCTCTTGCTTAATTGCATTTCCCCTTGATTTTTATCAGCCCCTCTTCATAACAAGTTTTTTTATGGATTTGCTTTATTTTTCAACTTTTTTTTTTCTTGTCATGTTCAATATTCATACCTTCCTCCAACTTTTTATGTTTTCCATCATTTTTTCTTTTTTCTATTTTTTAATTTTTTTTAAATGCTATATATAGGAGGTATCATAAAAATTTATCTCCATATTCATGAGCTATATGAAATGGGTGAAATGATAGACAATATGAATGATTATGAAGGGTGAAAATAATGAATACTATAATAGGATACTTAGGGATAATGATGGGTGAAAAGATAGGTAATAAGGATGATGAACCTCCCCTTAACTTAAAGGGTTGATCGTCCTTAGGAAACAAGGAGATGGTTGGTGTGAATGCTGCTTTATATGATTAATATAATAAGAACTACTAATAAAGTTAAGAGATAAAACAAGAAAAAATAAAATTGACTATTTTACCAACTTGCTTGGCCATTTATGCCAAGCTTCGGTAGCCAAAGTATCTCAACAACTATGAATCTCCAAGATGGAACCAAAAATTGCAACTATGAATGTCCAACAAGGAAGGAACCAAAAACTATGATAAAGATGGCATCCACACCACACACAAAAGATCTATATAAGAATAAAGCATTATGGAACATACTTATGGCAACATATTCTCTCTGTATTGTTGTTAACATGACCATCAGAATTGTGTAAAAAAGGCATCAAAAAAAGTTAAATTCAGTTCTCAGTTTTATATTTTGGATACCCTTTTTCGCCATGAAATTCCCAATTTAGGGTTTTATTTTTTATTAGTGGAAAGATATTGTAGTTTTAGTTTCCCATATTTACTAAAATCTTCCGAAGTTATATTTGAGGCACCTTGAGTTCGAAATGACCCCCAAAACTTTCAAAATTGATGGAGTTAATTTTGAAGCGTTCTTGACTTTGAGACCTTTCCAACAGTTCAAACGGTTGTGAATCGAGATCTCGAATCAAAAGTTATGGCCCTGAAGTTGGCGCACTTTCTAGAAATACAATGCAAATGTTCTTTTGAAATTTGAGCTTCATGTTTTAAATTTTGAGTGCCAAACCGCCTAAACTCAAATTTGAATGTTGTTTTGGCAAAACTAAATGAGGAGCTCTATTTATGCATGGTTTCTAATTTTGGGTAACTTTTGGGACAAGCTCCATATTGTGAAAGGGTTATCTGTAGCTTTTTGTAACTTGCATGTGTTGTAGAACATGGGGATTTGAGATCCTCTACATGTAAGCTCCATTTCTGAATAATAAAATTATTCTCTTTTTGTGGTTATTTTTCTATGTCTGGTGGCCCTCATCATAACACCTCATTAAAAAAGGAAAAAAAAGAACTAAATTCTAACAATGAATAACCTTCAGGCATTGTTAGACAACTACAATTTGAAAACCAGTTTTCTGGCAGATTGTAGTTGAATAAAATTCTTAGTGGTGAAAACTATTTTCACATGCCACTAAGCGGTAAGTGATTGAAAACTGGCTTGCCAGCGGTCACTTGTCGCTATCAAAACAAAAAATGAAAAAAAAGTGAAAAAAAAAAAGAAAAAAAGACAAAAAGCAATAATTTGTGTTTTTTTTATGAGCTAATCAGTTTGCAGGTATACTCTATTGCTTCAATGGTTGTCTGAGTGCCTCTAGCTCCTTTTGTTGTTCACTTGTGTAGATGTGCTCTCATTTGTCATGGTTAGCCTAACTTTGACCACCTATATCAAAGAGAAATTATGTCCATGAATGTTGAACACCTCACCAAAAAATCCTCTTATGATCTCCAATAGTGAAGCACAAAGGAAACTTGAGGTGTTCCATATAGCTAGCAAGGCCAACAAAAATTTAGCAAATCCAATAAAGTGTGTTATTCAATGCTCATGTAGAGAAGCATCATCAACTGGTATTGGTGCAAAAGTGGTGGGTAATCATGACAACCTATAACCATATTCTCATGACCAAGCATATCAAGTATAGTAATGTAATATCATCCATTTAATAACTCCACCATTAAGTAGTTAAGTCATTTTTGTAAATTAAGGGTAGAGTTATTAATATGAATAAATAATAAAATGTATGAATTGCAATGAATGCTTGTGTAGAGATAATATAAAATCATTTCCAATTAACACAAGAATGTATACCTCGATTTAGTCCAAATCTCACACACATGGTTTGATTAGAAGCACCAAAGAAACAATCAATGAAGGCTTTATTAAAAATCAACCAAAGATTTCCAAAACTCAATGGATTTCCCCAACCCCCCCGACCAACTTAATTTCATACTGTAAAATCATGAGGGAATTAGGATAATCCAAAGAAAAAAGTGACATTTAAAAATACCTTGATTCTTATTTAATGAATGATCATCCATTTGTAGCAAGTTTGTTGTGATCATTAATGCATTCAAACCCTTCTATTTCTTAATCATAAAATCAATTATTGGACCCAGATCAACAAGTGTGCGAGGAATACACAGTTTTACCATAGGCCTCCAAAGATCTAGATGTTTGAGTATAAAAATATTTATAAATAGATCTTGTAGGATGTCATTATGTATCTCACACAACTCTGGAATCAGTAAGGCATATAGTTCACCATTTCTTATTACACGATTAATTTCAACACACATATTTATCATTTCAATGATAAAATTAGAATCACATTGAATTGTTTCCTTATGTGTGTGAATTAATTCTAAAAGTTGTGATTCATTAAGTAGATAAGAAGAACTAAGTTGATTATCTTTTAGTGGATAATTTTTTTCTTCAAATTCAATTAAACAAAAATCACATCCTTTAGTTGTGTGAATAGATTGCAATTGTGATTTACCGATTTCATGCATATTAATGAAATGTAAAGTGATCAATGGAATCTCATTATTATATGCAGATTGAACCACCTTATTAGATAATAGTAATTTATTAGGAATTTCAATTTACCTTGGTGGATATGTTGGGGTGGATGGTGGGTGATATGAATGGGATAATGACAATGGTAAAATTTGTTGTGGATATAGAGTGGGTGGGATTAAGTAGGACAGGTATAATGGAGATGGTAATGATGGGTGTTGTGGCTATTGTGAGAACTTATTTTTCCATTCTTAGCAGTATGGGGATTGTTTCCATTCACTATAAATACTAGATGGGGAAGCATTTTGAGAAGAAACATATTTTCTTTCTAATCCAATAGAATTATAAGGCATTTCAAAATCATTATGCATACCTCAACCTTCCCAATTTGATGTGTGAAGTTGTCCTTGAGTTACAATGAAGACTTGTTCACTTTCACCTTTGTCATGTCGAGGCTCACTTATATCATCTATCTCCTTCACCACGTCCTCTTGAACACCTTGGCATGTGCACATATCTTCTTCCTTTCAAAAAATCAAACAACAAATGGTCAAATCTTCATCTATGGATTCAGTTTCAAAAATCCATTGTCCCTCTAAAAATTTATCAATTATCTATTCTTGCTCAATTATAGGAATAAGATTTGTAGATGCTTGTGACAATGGTAAGGGAAGATCATGATAATATAAGTTGCATTCTTTAGGTAGAGGGAATATAAAACATCACCTTGTGCTAGTGCAATTTCCCCACCAATTGATGTATTTGAACTACCTTGAAAATGCAACATTTTTATTGTTTTTATGTTGTTTCTTCAAAAGTACTTCCTTTCTTATCAATGAACTCACAACAACTGATGTGGATATATAAATGGTTTTAATTTCTAAAGTCTACCTACAAATTCTAACAATGCATCTATATGATTTAAACAATGCAAATTAGGACTAATCACTAGGCAAGGCTAGCAGTTGCATGAGCTTTCATCCTAACGCATTGGTCCTAACTTAACTCACTAGATTTTTCGGCCTTTAACACCTCTCCTTGGCAACAACACCAAAATGATAGGCCAAAACTAGGGTAAAGAATAATAAAGATTTCAGTTTGGTCTAAGAGTGTCAATCCGAGGATCGTAAGCTTGGGAGAGGTGTTGCAACAGTATACCTAAAGGGAGGAAAGAAAAAATTTGAGTGGGGATGAAATGCAAAATAATGAAATCTAAATGATTTGAAAGAATAACAAAAAAGAACACTCTTAAATTGTACTCCTAAAGCAAACCTTTTGAAACCATCAAGTGCTTTAAACTAACAACTCAAATAAAATCCTTTAATGTATATAAGGTTTGGCTATGTCCAATTCAACTCTGATTAAACATTACTAGTTCTGTTTAAGATTAAAATACTCTTGAATTCATAACATTTTACATTGACAAAATTTTAGTGATAGGAGCTCTGTGTAGGCGACAGGAACTCTGTGCAGGCGACAAGAACTCTGTTCAGGCTACAGGAGCTCTGTACAGGTGACAAGAACTTTGTGTAGGCGACATGAATTGTAATCTTCCAAAACTGTACAAATTTTTGTAACTACAGTCTTATGAAATAAATAATTTAAAACTAAACTGAAAACATGAAATCACAAAATTACTCACACATTTTAATAAATAGAAGGAACCACAATATTAAAATAAAATACATAATATAAAAATTAACATCACCACCATTTCAAGAGAGTAGGCCCTCCTCTCCTTCCACGGGGTGACAAAAATAATTGCTATAAACTCCTTAAGACTTCAAACTAGCTGTTGTATTATTTCTTTTCTGAAAAATATTACATCTCCCTTCTCATGCCATTTCTTATGCATTATATAAAAAATGAGGCATTTACTAAATGACATAATTCTTCCCTACAATCTCTCCATAAAATTAGATCTCAAACGAGAGAATCATGTAACTAAGATATTCTTAACATGACATGTTTGTTTGGTAACAAAATAACCAATATATCAAATTGGTTTTAACATAATAATAATATGGACATTTATTTTTTGTCTCATGTCCATAATAATAGGGAGCGTAAAAGTTGTTCATGGCCATCAAATACTACATTTAGTTTATGGCCATTACAATGTAATAATTTGTTATAACAAAAGATTAAAAAAAAAAATCTTATTACATATACTGAAAAGTGTTTATTTATTTTTCAACATAATGGTAGAAAATATTAGTAAATACAATCTAATATTTATTATTCACATATTTTATCTAAAAACTAAATTAAATATTACTTATATATATTTAATCATATGCAGCATAAAGGCGGTAAAATGATATAATATGCTGTGGAAATGGAATATAAAATGTATATGAAGGCATATGAAAAAGACTAATATATGGCATAAAATGGAACGTGAATGGCTCTCATCACTTCCCATGAAGGAAGAAAGATTATGATGGATGGTGTTGATGTTTTTTTTTTTGTATATGTCTCTAACCTCTGGTCAAGTATCACCATGTTGGTATAAAAGTATGTCACAATCAAATTAGGTAAAACTTTAATAAATGAAGGTGATAATCCATGACAATATGCAAATGCATGAAGAACAAGATCCAAGGATGAATAAAATTTTAATCATCAAAGAGGAGATGGATGTACTCAACCATGTCTATCAAATTTTTAATATGGGACTCACAAAACAAATTTGTAATGTCTATCAAGTACACATCCCAATGTACCAAATCTAGAAGAATATTATGTACCTACTAAAAAGAATGAATCAAAGAAATGAGTGATGAAGATGATATGATATCAATGTATTTCATCCAAATATATTGGCGATCCCATGATGATGTACCCACACAAGATGTTTGAATATGAAAACCTAGAGACGAATCTACCAATGTTGGAAAGTAAGAATCCTCAACCTTAGGATAGTGACTCGAAGGTAATGAAGATGAAGCCTCTAAATTCGGACCGAGTCATAAAATACAAATAATAAATGGATGTGTTTGTAGAAGAAGAAGGAGCATTAGGTGAATCCTCAATATCATCACAACTACCAACACTTACCAAATAATAAATTTTCTCTTTTATATCATTATCATATGGTAGGTTATCAAAATTATCAAGGGGTGCAAGAATATCCATGATAGGATCATATAGGAATGGAGAGAGATGTGGGTCTCTAAATATCTCCCAAAATTTGGTCTAGAAAGTGTGTATGATAACTCAATATGTGAGATGGAACACATAGTGTCAAAATCAATACTACTAATAATCAATCCGAGGCCATGATCATTTCTATTTCCCCATACTATATTCCAATTAGTTGTAACTAGTTTAAGGACAAGTCCATAGAGATGTGGCAAGATATGAAGCCACTTGAGATGTTTTAAGATGTTATCTTTCCAAAACTCATAGTTCCCTTTGTTCAAAGTGATTACAAAATGATGAATTAAAAAACCCATGATTTTACAATAGTAAACTCCTCATATATCACTAGTAGAATTTGGAAAATAAATGACTACGTGACTAAAAATTTTAGTCACAACAACTAAAAATGACTAAATTCTAGTCATTTTTTGCAACAAAGCTATAAATGACTAATTTGATCGTTGGATAAAACCACAACTATAATGACTAAATAATTAGTCACAAAAATACAAATTAGACAATATGATATTAAAGTGGGTAATTAAAAAAAATGAACTTTTGGGAAATTATTGGTGGGAGTGGGTTGTATTGCGTGTAGGGTTAATAGAAAAATGAGAAATTATTGGTGAGAGTGGGGAGTACAGTAGAGTGCAGAATTTAGCAGAGGTCAACTACTTGCATGGGTGATAAAGCTTGTTTGGAGAGGACCTGGAGACTTGTGAATAGGTGGGCAAGGAATTCAGAGTTTGCTACAACGAATTTGAAGTCAATGAGGCCCTCTACAACGAAGTCAAATTTGGGGATGTTTTCTGTAGCGAGAGGTAATTCGAAACCATCATTACATTAAATAGTTATTGTATGGATCCTTGTGAAGTTCATGAGTGACTGTAAATTTGAATGTGCCAAGTATGAGTGTTTGTGGGTCCTGCTTAAGCATCAATGCGTCCATTATCTATATAAATCTTGTTTACTTATTTAGTTACTATTTTGTGTCTTATGTTGAATGTTACAACCATAAAAAAGGTAATCCCTGTGTGTGATGTTGTGATGAAACTTGTGTAAAGATTTATGTGTATAAAATGCAGTCATTAGGGCCCTCATAAACTCTCTTGGCCAGGGGGTAATGGTGAGAGCCATAAGGGCTTGATGACCCATTAACAATTGGGTGGAAACTAGCTTGCTCTCCCTTTCTTTTGTGTTTTATTTTCCTTGTGAATAGGTTTCAAAACTCAACTAGAGTTTCTCCTTTAAAAGTACTTGAAATTTTTTGTATAGTAGGAAATACTAGTTTCTTCGTATTATTGCAAAGATCTGTATAAAATAAATCTATTAATAGGATTGTGTATACCTCAAGTGTTTGAGGGTTTGAGATATTTTTGCAAAAGGGTGAAAAGTAACTGCCTGCTTCAAATGGAAATTCTAAAATCATATGTATGAATGAATGTCATATCAAAGGCTTTCTATGTTAGGTTTGAACTTTGAATTTGGGTCAAGTTCCTCTTTATGCTATTTTATTTTTGGGTTATTCCAATTGAAATGTTGAAAGAGTGCTTGCAAAATTATTCATGGGTCCTACAACTATAAATCAAAGCCATAGATAACTAGGGAGAAAGAAATCCTATTGTATTGGGATAAAATAAATATACTTCCTTGTGTGTTATAAGAAATGAGTTACATAAATAGGAGGGTATCTTGTCATAAGACATTGAATACCATGTAACAATTTATATTTCTTGAGATTGTGAAGAAATTGGATGTTTATATTCATTGTATAATCAATACAATGTAGTGACCATATCTTGAAGTTGTCTATTTGTGTTCCATGTTATCATGCATGGGTATGGTATTAATTTCTAATTTTGTAACCAATTCACCAACCTAATCCCTGAGGCTCCTTTTCACTAAGTCTTCATAGCATGGGTAGTGCATGTACATCATAATTAGTTTGTTATTGGTTGGTGTAACTTACAATAGTTACATAGGCAACTGAATACTAGAACCATACAGGCAATTCTAATTTTAGCAGACTATTTTTTATTAGTTTTCTATATGCATTTTGGAGCATATGGGAATTGAAATTGTAACATGCATCCAAATTTCAATTCCTTTGATCACTTTTCCATTAAACCATAGGCTCATGTCCCTAGCCTAGACCTCAATGCTTGGGTAACATTGTGTGCAAGCCTAATCTATTAATTGTATGGAATCCTAGAAGATGGTCTCATATGGCTTAGTTGAAAGTTATGCTAGTTAATCAAATAAATGTGGTCACCAAGCTATTTTAATTGATACTATATGTCTACACATGGGAGTATATCAATTGTTAGAACAATTCATCTTATCTCAACATGTTAATAATTGATGCTAGTAAGTAATGCTCAAAGTTACCACAAAGAATTCATTAGCCTGTTTATTAGTGTTTGTGTATTCATTAACATTGACAAGATTGCCATATGTTTAAATGCTTATGGTTCATCAATAGAACAAGCATACATTTTGTGTTCCATTGCTAAAGCATTTCTTTAATTATCATCTAGATAAGGAAGGCCCTCAATAAAACATGGATAAAAATAACATTTGTTTATTTCCAGTCATCACAACCCTCTTTTATGCACATTGTAGATGACATGTAAGCTGAACATAAGTCTACATGATCAACAAGATTTTCAAAATTACAACATGCTCCTATAAATACAAACAAATAGTATACAAACACCCCAAAGTTTCCTTATCTTTGTGTATTACAATTTGACCATTATTATTTTTTTTAATTGTAATGGATATTTTTTATATTAGAAATATAAATGGTGAGGTAAAAATAATAGATGGTTTACAACATATACTTTTAATCTCTGCCTCTTGCACATGGGCAACAAAATGAGGGCAGAGTAGTTTCTATGTTTCCTACTAATTAGCCATTGATAGCTGAGAATCCTACAAGTAAAAAATGCACAAAACTGTCCATAGAGATTTATGTAGAGGAAGAACATCTGATTCTGTATAGTGATGCCCAACTGTATTTCTTGAATTTGAATTGCTACAGAGTGCTCTGTATCCTATAGAGTGCTCTAATTCTAATTCTATAGAGTGCTATGTATCCTAATTCTATGAAGCGCTTTGAATTCTAGGTAAGTGCTGAAGAGAATGAGTTTACATATATTAGATCTTGAGTAAGTTGAGTTTTTCAGATTTTTTTTTCTTGAAATAGGAAATTAAATTAATATTGGAATGCATAACATTATAGATGGATCAATGTCAAAGGTTGACTATGGATCAATACCATGCGTATAATGAGAGAGTAGCTGATGAGAGGGACATGGAAAAATATCCATGTGCATGTAATGACTGTCTTGGTGGAAAGGTGAAAAAAAGAAATGTGATTTATCAACATATGATAAGATATGGGCATAGTGGTATATGCCCTTGAGATTACAATTATTATGAAGATATGATAGAATTGCATAGTGTGAGAGATGAAGAGGCAACACACATAGATGAAGTGGCACCAAACATAGATGAAGAGGCATAAATGTTAGTCAAAGGGTTTGAAGTTGATAGAATGTTGAATGAGGGTCTAAACGATGATTGGGCCAAGTCGATGGAGGATGCTTTAAAGCCTATGTATGCTAATTGCAAGTTAAGTCATTTGAAAACAATCCTTCAAATTCTTAACTTGCAAGTGGTGCTTGGTTGGACAAATGAGAGTGTAGATCAATTATTGGCATTATTAAGTTCATTATTACCACTTTATTCCACATTTCCAACAAAACGAAGTCAATGTAAGAAGAAAATCACTAAAGTATGCTTAGGGTATGAAAACATCCACACATGTGTGAATGGTTGTGTATTATTTCACAATAATATTGCAAGTGAGAGTGAATGTTCGAAATGTTATGGAGCGAGGTATAAACAAGGGTTGAAATCAGTTGTGGTTCTTAGAAAGGTTCTTTACCACTTTTCGATAATTCCACGATTACACTGAATGTATAGGTGAAGAGAAATTGTTGAACTTATGCAATGGCATGCCCAAAATAAGATCACTGATGGAAAACAATGACATGTGTTTGATTCTAAGATGTGGATGGAATTTGATAACAAATGGCTTTATTTTTCTCAAGATCCTCATAATATAAGGTTGGGTTTGGCTCTAGATGGGGTGAACCCATTCTCAGATAAAAGTACTAAATGGTCAACTTGGATAGTGTTTTTAATAAATTATAACTTGCCTCCATGCTTAGCAACTAAACCATTTTTCTTAATGCTATCATTGATTATACTAGGAAAGAAAAGTGTGACTTCAGATACAATTGATACTTATCTAGAGCCATTATATGATAAGTTAATGTAATTATGAAAAGGAATTGAAGCAATTCAATCTTTAAGGGATGGTCATTCAATCAAATTCACTTTAAGAGCTTCCTTATTGTTTACAATTCATGATCTTCCTTCATATGGAACATTGTATGGTCTCACTGTTCATGGATACCATGGATGTCCTGCTTGCAACTTTAAGGATTTTGTGAGGCGCTCAAGAAGTTTGCGTAAGTGTATTTATTGTGGATATAGTGCTTATCTTAAAATGGATAATCCATATTGTCGATAAAAAACACATTTCAATGGTTAAGAAGAGAATCATGAATCACCATTGCTAATAATGGGTGATTACATTATTGAGAATGAACAAAAAATAATATCATTTATAATTGTAAGTGATGGGATTACTGGTAGTAGATATGATCCATGCAATGAAAGCGATGTAAAATGGTTGTGCATATTCTATAAGCTGCCATACTTTAAGGATATAGCCATTAGGCATACTATTGGCTTTATGCATACTGAGAAAAATATAACCTATGCTATTATAGAAACTCTTTTTGGTGCTTTTGATACTATTTCATCACATGAAGACTTTTGAGAACTAAAGATTCATTGAAATCTTTGGGTTGAAAAATATGATGATGAAAATATAGAAAACCTAGTGCTCCTTATGTCTGGATAAAGGAACAACATGCATAATTCTTACAATTGATGTCTTAGACTCACTTTCCCACTATATATGTAAGTAGTAGTATTACAAGCCAAACTGACATTAATAGCTTAAGAGGCCTCAAGACCCATGACTATCATGTCATAATCGAGAATATTTTATATATTGTGGTAAATATATCAAGTTTGGCAAAGGGGCCAAGGTTGGAAATTATAAGGTTGGGCCTAATATTAAAGAGAATGAGTTTACATGTATTAGATCCTTCAAACTTTGATAGTTTGAGGGAGGAGGTTGTTGAAGTCCTTTCTCTATTGGAACAGGAATTTACACCAACAATATTTAATATTTCTATGCATCTTTTGATACATCTAGAATATGAACTAGAGCATCATGGCCTAGTAAGAACGAGATGAATGTATCCTATAAAAAGATATATGAAGGTTTTGAAAAAAAATGTTCGTACTAGGGAAAAACCGGAAGGCAGCATGTTTGAGGGATATTCAATGCAAGAGGCCATGGGATTTTCCATAGAATATATGAAGGATTTTAAAAATTTCAATCGACGTGTATATGATGATGAAAAAGATGAGAGAGTTGCAGGTGAAGTATTAGAAGGCAATGGATGTCGCTTCAAGCTATCACATCAAGAAATAAGTACGATACATGCCTATATTCTTCAAAACACATCTTTGTTTGATAAGTGGTGTAGGTAAAATAAATTGACACAATAATTTATTTACTCAATTAAATTTACACATTTATATTATTAATCTTACTATTTGTATGTTAATATTATATGTAGAAAATATGAAGAGAATCAAACTTGGATGCAACATCGACCTCAAAAGTGCATACGTCATGATTTGATTGGAGGTGATTCTTTTCCAAAATTTGAAGAATGGATTGATAATGTATTCAGTGATGCAAAAGAAGAAGGTCAAGATATAACAATGGAGGAAAGTGAGCTTTCACAATCTCCACATTTATGGGCTATGCGTTTTAGTGGAATGTGGGCCTATGGTAGTCATTTAAGAGTGGAAGAAAAAGACAAAGGAAATACAAGTTGTGATTGTGTTGTTAGTGTTGAATTTCTTCATGAAACTAACAAGAAATTTTATGTTGGATTCATCCAAGAAATTATTCAAGTGGATTTTGGTGAAAATAGTCCTATATTATTAAAATGTAAGTAGATCCAACCATCCACAGTACAATTTGATGAGTATGGATTTGTACGTGCAAATACACGATAATTTTTATTAGAGAGGGATGAGCTGTATGTTTCCCCTCTTAAAATTAACCAATCATTTCTTATTGATGATGTAAGAAGCCTAGAATGGTCTTAGGTCATTCAAACATAGTTTCATTTGAAACAAAAATTCATGGAAGTTATTGATATAATGCTTGATCGGAAATATGTTAATTTACAAGAAACATTTAAAGAAGTGGATGAGGATGATGATGGAGTGTTTGAAGAAGATATTTTGATTACCAACAAAGAGATTGGGAGAGAGAATGTATTGCATGTCACAGATGTGGATGAGGAAGAAAATCAAGCAGATGCAGACATGAGTGGTTAGGGTTCTGATCTTGCTGGCAATGCAAATGATTATGATGATGTTTTGTCACCTTAACTAGCCTGTCACCTTAACTTGTAAGCTTATCACCGAAGATTTGGTTATATGAATCTAATAAAAATTTGAGTATAGGTGTGCTTATTCATTGTTGTTTTATTGATACATTTATGAATGTAGTCATCATTATTTTGCTGGTACATTGTATACAAAACCTAAGATGTTCACTGCTGATTTGAAGTGCATTTAAAGTTAGGTTCAATCATTCTTCTTAGTTTTGCTACTTTGGTTGAAATTAATTTTGTTTAGTTAGAATATAATTTCTTGTATGTCCTATATGTTTTCTAGATGCTAGACTTTTCTAACTTCTATAGAATTGATAGATATGAAAATAAGCAAGCAAGGTCTAAAGGTATCAAATAATACAACAAGATACTTGTGAAAGTAAATAAATCTTTAAAATCCTAGCAATAAATTATAGTCATTTCTTTGATATTTGGATAGATTTAGTTTGTACTACAAATTATAGCATCCACATGCATTGAATATGCTTGTGTGAAGGAAACAATAATGAACATCTATGATTTAATAATACATATAGATATCTTAACATTAGGTTTGACTAACAATGAAAAGCCCCATATAGTTCTGAAGATTTAAGAAGTCATCATATATGCTTAAATAAGATGTCTAGTGCCTTTACATTCATAAAAATTCATTACTGCACCCCCACGAGAGTAGTTGTTCAGTTATAAGGGCCCTCGGCGGTATGGTGGGGTAGAAAATAAGATGTAATCATATATTGCTATACCAGGATAGTCATAAAAGATGTGTGTGGGATGGTGGTGACAGGTCTCTTGAGTATAGAAGTATACCACTAACCTGTAGAAAATAGTGACTATATAAAATAAAAACTGTAGTATGGTGGTATGATCTCAACTTAACTATCAAGGGTTAACTCATTATCCCGCAGTCAACAAACAATGTCATTAAAATAACATGTGGTATGGCGGTGTTAAGTTATGTAACCCGCTATCCCGCAATCAACAATTTGTAAAGAAAAAGTAAGTGCATGGTATGGTGGTATGAAGCTATATAACTCGCCACCCTGCAATATACATATTTTAAAATTAAAAGAGACTTGTGGTATGGAGGTATAAGGATGTATAACCTACCGTCCTGTAGTGAACAAACTACAATATAAAAGAAGTGTGTGGTATGGTGGTATGAGAACCACAATCTCGTAGTAGAAAAGTGATAACATAAATAAAGCCTACAGTATAGCGGGATAGCCAAAATGAGTATATTACATGACACCGCCATCCTGCAATGGTTAAGAGAAGTGATGGCGGTATTGTGGTATAGGTTGGAAAAAGCATTTATGTCAACTATGACATTAATTATTTAATTATCATGAACCATTTGATCTTCTAAGATCAATGACATATATTCAAAATTGAAATAGGTGTAAATTATGAAATATTTTGAATGAAGTAGACATTAATGTCAAAATGACTGAGTTCAGAAGCAATTATATCTAGAATTGGATGCCATTTTTTCCAATCATTTGCAAAAGGATCATCATGCCAAGAGCTAAGGAGTTCGAGGAAGAATAGATCTACAACTACTATATCACTGGGTAAGTGCATGAACACTCTTTGTAAGCAATTCTAAAGCATTTGGTTGACTAGGATCTGCAATTAAGGGTTTAGAAAGTTCAAAAGGAAGTAAAAATTTTACACCATGCCACCTAAGAAGAGTGAACCTATGAGTAAGAAGGAAGAACCAAAGGTGAAGAAAAGGCCTTTGCAACAATCCATACTAGACATTTTACCTAATTCAGTAGATAGAGGATTTAAGAAAGTGTTTAGAGACATAGCTCATGGGTGTCGGGATGCAATCATTCCCATCTTTGGGTGGGATTTGTTTTGGTATTTTTATGATAAAAGAGATGGAAAAACCCCAATTTCAAACCCTTGGACTCTAGATCTAGCCAATCTGGTAGTCCCAAATATCTTTATAGATGTTGAATTCATTAGAGTATTAGCACGAAACTATCATCCAACCACCAGAACTGTAAGGATGATAGATGGTTCACCACTAGTGGTATTAACCAAGTCTGCCATTGTAGAGTGTTTCAACTTGAATACACAAGCCCTTGCTAAAATCAACTTGAAGAAAAGTGAGGAGGAGTACAAAATATTGAGGAAAAATTATAGGAGTGATGAACTCCCTATGCACATGAGTAAGGGCGAAAATAACAGAAGAAGAACTATCTCCTCTTCCCACATTGAGCCATTTCCTATAGAAGATTTTTAAGTATATTTTAAGAAAACCTATTTTTCCTTGTGTCAAATTCTTGGAATAGATGCTTAAAGAGAAGATGCCAATTGGCCTAATGATGGTGGCCATTAGGATCCAAAACCCTGAGACAAATATTGAGTATGATTTTGCTTCATTCATTGAGAGAGCATTACATGAAGGATTTTTGCAAGAGAAGATAAAGCCCCCATCACATTCATATGTTACTCTTTGTTGTGTAATGTAATTATATATCATAACAGTGATAAATGGACTAGGAGAATTAATGTGTTTGAGAATGGTTGATCAATAGGGTGATCAACTGCCTATTCAAAATTGGTGTTATATATGGGATAGTAGATGAAAGAGGAGCAACTCTGTGATTTTTAATGATGATTTTATAGTAAGAATTATGTTTGTGCTTGGTCATAAATCAACAAGGTTATATACACCAATACTACAATTGTTAAGACCATTTGCATTGAGGCCAGAGCAAGGGCATACCCATAACATTGGTGATTGGTTCTTTTTGCCAGATGTTACAATAATAAGAGTTTATGGATGTCCCCAAGCCCCACATGTTTTCCCCAAGTTTGTTCCTCTCTAGTTGGATTTCTTAGAGTTTGTGGTAAATGTTATGGATGGAGAAGCAGGTCATGCATAGACATAAGAAAGGAACATTCTTGCCTAAATTGACTGTATGTGAAGAATTGTCCGTTGGATTTAATACTCTTGAGGAGTTGCAACATTATTTGAAAACACGATATTCTTTGTAGTCTAAGGGAGAAAGGGTCTTTGACCCTAAAGGCCACATGAATTTTGTGAGGCAAACAATCCTCACTAAGTCTGGGATCACCCATGATGTTGATTATGAGGAGGATGTGATAAGAAATTGCTTGAATCTCCAAGAAGTATATCAGAGGAGAAGAAAATGGGTGATATTAACAAAATTAGAGGAAGAAAAGAGGAAGACAAACATCGATTTCCCAGGATTTTATATAGATGAAATGTCAAATCCCATCAAGAGGATCAACCTAATGATTGATAGTTTTGAGAAATTATTTGGTAAATCAAGAATAGAGTTGGAGAAGCCCACCAAATTACCTATCAAAAGACCAAGTGGAGTTGTAATCTCTGAGCCCCCTCGAGACACTACTTCAATGCAATATGCTTCTCTAGAATCACCTCCAGAGCAAACAAGGCCCAAGAGACAAAGGGTAAAAGAGCCAAATCCCTTTGTATCATATGAGATAAGCGAAGAGGTTGGAGATATAGAGGAGGTGGCTAGTGTGCTAGGGAACTTAAAATATGATGTTGAAGTCGATCAACAACTCCAAAAGCATGAAACTGAAGCACACAAGCCAGAGGCGAGGGTGGATATGTATGCATAGGGTGAGCAGGAGATGCATGATGATGAAATAATGATTACAACCCTCATATTCATGGAGGATGATGAATTTATCAACACCCCAAAATTCAAAGAATTTTTGATAAAAATGAAAATGAAAGAGTTTGAGGATAGAGTTGAGATAAACAAGATGGGTGTTGAGGAATCTCAGTATGATCAAATTTTAGCCCAAAATTTCAATGAATTGAGGATAAATGATGTTGACATTAGTCCACAAGAAGCTAGGAAAATGGTGCCGAAAAGCAATATCTTGCTTATACTTGGGATAGATTTGAAAAGGATGTTCTTGCTTGATCAAGTAAGAAATCAAGAAGACCCCATGTTAATGGTTGAGTTTGATTCAAAGGAAGGCATGGGCGGGACATGATATAATCCAAGAATTGAGACCTTAGCCTTTTGGGCTAAGCAGAAAAATACAAAGATGCCAAAATTATTGGATATTATGCAAGAAATTATAGGGAGTGCAATGGTCAAGACCCTCAAAGATACCTCGGCCTTAGAAGCAGGTACCATGACTATGCATTCTACTATGTTCACCTGAGTAACTATTAAGAATTTGGAGAATAAACTTGCAAAATATGAAAAAGTACAAATAAAGATGAATGATGAAGTGAACATGTTGTTTGTAGAGAATGTGAAGCTAAAGCAACAATTGAAAGGGGTAGGCCCTTCTCAAAGTATTGAAATGGTAGTGTACCAACCCTCAACCCAAAAGATTGATGTTTCCATTGATCAAATAGAGGCCTTGAAGAAAGAAATAGAAAGCTTAAAGAAGTGCAATGAGGAGACCAAAGTAAGGAAACAAATATATGGTGCATTAGAAAAAGTCTTGGAGCAAAAAATCAAGATGGTGATAGACAAGGCAAAAAATGTGCATGAATGTTATGCTTCCTTGTCCCAAGCAGTAGAATAGATGAATTCCCATGCTCTCATTTTGGATCCTTTATTTAAGAAATGAAAATCCATCCATCATACACTAAGCACATTATGCAAGGTATTACAGAGAAGCGTGGATGCACCTGGAGCTTTAAAGCCCACAGAGAGAATGGTGAAACTGATGATTCATGAGTCCTAATATGTGTTAGGGGAGAGCTAGAAGATCACTACAAGAATATAATCTCTCCATACAATCAAATAGTGGTTTGTGCCTAGAATGCTTGGAGAAGATGATCACTTAAAAGATTTCACTAGTTGGAAAAGTGAGTTCAAACAAGTAGTCCCAAATTGCATTTCTCGTTTACAACAAGATCATGATATAAATGTCCATATTTTTAATTTGATGTTGGATGGGATGATTGCACTAGATTCTGGATACTCAAATTTCACTACAGAGACTAGAGGATTGTTAGACAACAGATGGAGAAGTCACCTTGCCAACATACCAGAGATCTAGGAATATAAATGGCCTGATGACTATATGGTGTTCAAATGGGAGCAGACATATCTGGCTCCCCCAAAAGAATAGGCCTAGTGTCAGAAATTGTGAAGTACTGAGCATTGAAGATGCTATCATGGAGAGAGGACCTTGCTAGATTAGAATGATCATGGGTACCTTACGATGACTAACAAACTTTGGTGTCTTACGAGTGCTTTGGACTTCAACATCTGATGAGTTCTCTTCATTTCTTATCTTTCATTACTTTATGTAACCACATGTAAATAACAATAATTAAGACCTTTTGATTTAGGTAACTAAAAAGACATTTTTTGAAATGAAACGGTCTGAAGCTTGTCACTCTCCTTATCTATCTATAAAAGGGAAACCAATACCGAATCAAAAAATCATTAGTAGTAGGATAAGTTTTTGAAGAGAAAAGACTTCTAATATGTATTGTAAAATCATTTTGAAGTAGATCAATGGAGAAGAAGTTATAATTTGGTGGCTAAAATTTTGGTTTCAGTTGTTTGTTGATATTATTGAATACGATTGTGTGGCTATCTCCAGTTTGATTTTTCTTTGTTATTCAAATCAAGTGTATAAAGTATATATTTGGTTTCTTAGGGCACATTTCTTGTTTTTGTGTGATTAATTTGACTAGTTTCTAAAAGAAAAATCCCATTCGATGTCCAAAATTTGAGATTCAAACTCATATTCCACTGGTGTTCTACTAATTCAAGTTGTTGATTTATACATTATTGTTTTATTTCAACTTTAAGAAATGAGGAAAAGGAATTTAAGGCACAAATTAGATGATAGTGATCATAATGTTGAAATTTCAATGACAGATTATGAGTGCTTTCATAGAGAAAAAGTGGCCAAGAATAACAAATATTTATCGCATCTTGGTTTGACAAACAAGCAAGTTGTAAATCCACTAAGTACTATATTATTTGTTTAATAATGTTTAATGAAATTTTATAGGCGAGAGATTTATATATATAAGACATAATATGATATGGTTTTTATTTTATAGGAAAGAAAAGGAGTGCAAAGAAAATGCGGAGAAAAAACAAAAGTAAAGGAAAGATGTAGTGTTGCCAACTTGTAGAAGCCAACACATTTGTGATTCAACAAATATAGTTGGTGAAAGGAATAGTTGTGATAATGTGTAGCCTAATATAACACATGGTGATGTGTAGCTTGATATAGCACATGGTGATGTGCAACCTGATATAGCACATGGTGATGTGCAATGTCATGATGATCTCTTAGCACAAAGTCTAAGAGAGATTATTGAAAAAACATGAGAGAAAAAGAACAGTAAGTCTACAGATGCTTTATTCAAGATTAAAGGATGTGTTTGAAGTGAAATCTACGAAGATCGTACTGATCTACGTACTCATGCCACACCTAATGTGGCCAAGGAGCATTAAGTTTTGGTTAATGAAAGTCATGAAGAGAGACCGCTTGCATCTGGTGTGCCTCAGGGTGCACCTGTTGCATCTACAACTCTTGTAGTGCATTAAATAGAAATATTGGTAGTGGTTTAATAGAAGATGTGTCTCCTTTTGTCAAAATACATAGATTGAGTCAAGATTTATACAGATCTATAGAGCATGAAGTTCTGGTTAATGAAAGTCATGAAGAGAGACTGCTTACATCTAGTGTGCACCTATTGCCTCTACAACTTTTGTAGTGGATCAACCAAAAATATTGGTAGTGGTTTAATAGAAGATGTGTCTCATTTTGTCAAAAGAGAAAGATTGAGTCAAGATTTGTATAGATCTATAAAGAGGAATTCAAAAGAAAGAAAATTAGAAGGCAAGAAGCCATTCTTGGTTGAGGTATCGAGAGATGGTGAGCTCATTGGGCCAAATGCTGCAAGGTGGGCCTCCGAGTTGGGTGTAAGATGTAGGGCCCATTCAGATATTTTCAAATCAAATTTTGCAGAGAAAGATCCACAAAGTGTGGAAAATGTTATACAAAAAAAGGAAAATTATTTTGAGACTATTGGTGGAAAAATCTCTAGAAAATATTACAAGCAAAAGATGAGATTTTTGATGAACAATTTTAGATACAATTGCAGAAAAATATCATGGAGGGAAAAGAGAGGCTAGAATCCACTGTATCTCCCAAATAGTGGGAGACATTGAAAGAAAGTATGTGTTCCGAAAAATATTTGACAAAAAGTAACAGAGGCAAGAGAGCAAGAGATAATGTGATGGCTGGATATACATTTGGTCAAGGTGGGTTGTAGGACAAAATGGAGAAATTTGCAGTAAGTGTATGGATTTTTGGTTCAATTTACGTTGTGTTATTTATTTCAATTTTTTATTGAACTAACTATATGTTGAAATTGACATTGTATTTTAGGTGGAAAAAAGTAATAGAGAAGCAGGTGCAAAATATATTGTCAATTATATGACAACATTAGATCCTAATAAATATAAGAGTAGGATGAAGTGGAAATCTAGTTCGTGAACAAAGATTTCACAACCATCTATTAGACACCCAGTAAGAGCCTCTCCACATCATGTCAACTCAAATGAAGGGTACCAACATGTAATGAGTTGCATATATGGTCTCATTGAGAAAGTTTCGTAGTTGGTTTCCTCCATTAAGCCTATAGTTTTTGCATGGAATGAGCATAATTCCATAGATTAATATGAGGTAAGAGGCTCTATTGATCTCATTTCTTCTTGTTTGAAAATTTTCTATACAAATGCCTCTTAATATGTAGATTCAAATCTGAGTGTAGGAGAACCCAAATCAGTTTATTTATTATTGGAGTGATCTAGAAAATGTTCTTTTGGACAAATTTATAGCTTGCATTCTTTACTTGACTATTGAATGCTTTGTATATTTTTTTGCATGATGGTTAAACCACATGCAGAGCAATTTTATCAAAGCAAGACAAAAATGAAAACACCTTGATGTCAATAGAGCTGTTGATATTGATAGTGATCATGATGAACTGGACAAGAATGTGCAACACAATCATAGTTTTACTGAAGTTGAGGTAATATAATAGTTGTTGTTAGTTATTTGTCCCAATGTTTTGTCATTCTTCATGCTTCAAATTTTCTTTTGTACAAAAATTTATAGCTTTTACATTCTTTAATTTGTAAGTTAATCTATCCAAATGTTTTTTCATTCTTCTTTTGGACAAAAAATTATAGCTTTTGCATTCTTTAAGTTGTAAGTTAATATGTCCCAATGTTTTTTCATTCTTCATGCTTAAAATGTTCTTTTGGAAATTTTTTTATAGCTTTTGCATTCTTTACTTGACTTATATTAATTTTTACATGATTAAACCACATGTAGAGCAATTATATGAAAGCATAATGAAAAGAAAAAGGCCACGTCAATAGAGCTCTTTGCAAAGTTGCACAACTTCATGTCAATGTTGATAGTGATTATGTTGAACTCGATGAGCATGTGCATGATATTCATAGTAGTAGTGGTGCTAAACTTTAGGTGAGTGCTATGAAACCACATGCAAGTAAGTACTATTCAAGTAAGTAATGGTTGTTTTATTATGTAAATAAGGGTAATCATTACCTATGTGATAGAAGCTGGTTAGAATAGTAGTGAAGTGTAATTAGCTAGTATACATAGATTATGGAAATAAGGGAGAACACATAACTTACATATGGACACCTTTTGTATCTAACATCCATTTTGTATCAAATAGTGGGAAGTTAATTTTTGTTTAATATGTTAGGTGCATGGTTTCAGGTTTCCTATCGTCATTTTCTAGTTTCTTATGAATATTTATTGAATGTTTATCTGTGTATTATCAAATGTTTTATATCTCAATATAATGTGTATTTTTTAATTTTTGTAGAAATTTATTGATAAACTCCAAGAAGGGGATAAAGTTACGATGTTGGATCTGTTTGATGGTGCTATTGCGAGCATTGGGCGGATTCACTCACTATCTATTGTACATGGAGTCAAATTGAAAGGAACAAGAAATGCAAATGTAAATATTTTAAAGGTCACAAGAAACAAACCCCTTGCTTATGAAGACAAAATAGATGGAGTTGTCCATCTGAAAGAGAAAGAAGGAATCTTCACGTGGTGACCACTAAAATATTTGCAAAAAATTACATAGTTGATGCTTATCATGTATTAGCTGTTAGCCAACTAGGCCCACTACTTTATGTAGTAGTTTGAATGTGTTGTTCACGGATCTTTATCATGGTGTATTTGCAAGAGTTGGAAACTCTTAGACTTTGACATATATATATATATATATATATATATATATATATATATATATATATATATAAACATCTTACAGTTCATCAAAATTGCATTATATTTTTTTATTGCAGATTACCTTTTTTTTATCATGACATTGAATCAATCTTTTAACTTCTAGCATGTTGTAGCTTGTTTGTATATGTAATTATTTTATTTTATTTTATGTTTTAATTCAATTTTAATAATATGTTTATTTCTGCATTATACAATTTATGATATTTAATAAATTATTCATATCATATAATTTGGTACACACTGTCAAAGGTTGTTTTGTTGGTCAGTCTAATTTAGAATATTGTCTAGATATTCTATAGCCAAAATAAACATAGGTAAAACTTCTTATGTTGAAGTATAATTATTTTTCAATATAACTTACTATCTCTTTTTTTCATATGTAAATCTATATGCAGTGTAACATGATCCGTGAAGCAACATCCTTTTTGTTGGATGTTTTGAATCCTAATTTGTCAGAACATGGACATCTTCAAACTAAGGCAAGTTGTTAATATGATCATGTAGCAACTAGCTTTTAAATTTTCTTAGACCTAGTTTAAAAAATGCTTATGTGCAAAGTCCGACAAGAGAATGAACTATTTATACATTGTTGATTGTAGAAATTATTGTGATTTTAGCTTTATTGATTTTATTTGTTCTATAGGTCCTTGAGATTAATTTGGTCACTTTCCCCAACATTGCTGATGAAATCTTGGCAAATGGAATTTTCAATCACCATGATCATCCTCGTATTGCACAACTATGCAAGAAAGCTAGCTTATATATGCGTGCACTTCAGGTAAGTGATTCATTGGGATGCATTTAGGCTTTAATTTAGATTTGATGTCGAGTATGAAGCATTGTCTATGTTAATTTTTGTAGAAATATTTAAATTTTCTACATATTTCCTTATGTCAAATGATTTCTTAGGAAATATTTTGTTCACCACTAATATTGTAAATTTTGGGTACAACACTATACAGAGTTGCTCAATATTAAACGTGTCATTGTCAACACCCATGCTATCGAGCCATAGGTCTATGAAACATGATGTTCTCTTGAAATTGAATAGAAACTACCAATTCCCTTACTGATTACAATACTTCTTAGGCCCTTGTTGAGTTCTTTGGGACACTTTCTAGAGAGTGGGCATTGAAGTGCATGATAGGTCTCCTTGTCAACCTGATGGAAAATCTCCAAATAATTGTCTAGGTAAAAATTATGGACCTTTTATTTATTTCAAATTAATAATGTTGGCTCTAGATGACATTGACAATTGCTCTCTTATTTTTGATGTTAACTTCTTTCATGTCACACAAGTTTCCAAGGAATATTCTAAACAATTGGGTGTAGATTCATACATCAAGTTGTTTGAATAGTTCAAGTCTTATGAAGGGCTATATTTCTTCTTGGGTGCATATTTGAGCTCTAGGTGATTTGACTTTGGATTGTCACTTGTATCATTTTGTCATTGGTATTCATTGATCTATTTGAGGAGGTAATTTTGTAGTAGCTTGGAAACCTTGTGCTTATATGGTAAACTGTATTTTCAATGTCATTGATAGTGAGGATCTTGACATTCATTTCAAATACATTGAAGCAATAGCCAAAACTAGACAAATCAAGGATGTGGAACATGTAACTAGAGAGTCAAACTTCTATGATGCTGAAAAGACAAAGAACTTTCTTATGAAAGTAAGACTTCCAAATGCTCATCCATTGATAAATGTTTGTGATCGATTTGGATTTGTACTAGATCTTAGCCATTACTTATATTCAAACAATAGGTTGTCATACATTAAAGGCTATGTCCAAAAGATAGGTCCTCATATTGAACACTTCTTTTTTCCTCCATGTTTTGTGCCAAATAAAACCTTATATATCTTCAAGTCCTAGGTCACTCATTTAAGAGATCTTTAGTTTCTAAAAAGAGTTCTATAAACAGGCCATATTTATCATGTTACTAATAATGTCTGAAATATTTCCATGTGTACCAAAATATTTTATGCATGCCAGGTGAAATTTATTGTTGATACCATGTCTTTTTAATAGTGGAGAACTAATATAAACTTAAAGAAAATTCTTTTTATTGGAAAAAGGGATATTTTTAATAGATATTGGTTACAATATCAACCTTTATGATTTTTATTGTGTGGGTTCCGCACATGCATTTAAAGGACTAAATTGTTTACTCTTTTTTGATTGTTGATCAGGTAAATCCAAGCAATGTTCCTTTAGTTGTTGGTCAGCTGCTTGATGATGATTGTCCTGAGGACTTCATCAAAGGTTTTATTCTTTCTGTTCATTCTCTCCTTCCTGTTGAACCACTTGTTGAAGAATGTGAGAAAAAGGTAAAGTATAAAATCTCCAAAGCTATTTTTCAATTTTTGTAAGGTTTATATTAAGCTAACAGTTCTTGTTTTTTCTTTGTTTATTCCAGGAACCAGCTTTGATTGCTGACACAATTTTTAGAGCATCTTGTGAGTGAAGGAAGTCAGGATGTACATGTACACAATGCATTGGGTAAAATCATTATTGATACAAATAATAATCCAAAGCACTTCCTCACTACACATCCCTACTATGATTCTCGGGTGGTGGGTAAATACTATGAGAAAAGGGATCCAACTCTAGAAGTTGTTGCATATAGGTAGGGACAATGTGATGAAGAGATTACTAATGTTACTAATCAAAATTCTCTATTTAAGCTCCAAGTGAGGTATATTATGAAGAGTCATCTAGGTTATGAATTGAGTTAAGGCAAGTTTCCAACCCATAAGATTACAGTTATGGACAGTCTTGAACCCTAAAATGAAGGCCTTTTTGCATTGCACGGCCATAACTTCTAAACCTCATGAAAGGATGATAAGGACAACAAGTTAATCTTTTCAAGGGGGAGTTTGAGAATTCATGAAAAAGGTTTAACAGTTTGGTAGTTCTATGAGAAGTCAAAGACATCATGAGAGCATCCAGGAGAGGATTAGAAAAATAGTAAAGGAAAATATGGTGACAAGGACAACAGTTTGAGCTTCTTAGGGGTAGTTTGAGGGTATCTAGGAGCTTCACAACCAGTTGGAGCACATTTTTAGGAGCTAGGGTAGACCAAGTCAAGTAAGAAGACCTCTTGGGTGTGTAAAATAGGTTTCCCTATTTTTAAGCATGAGAAATTAGTCAATTTTAGTTCCTATATGCTCTCCCATGCTTGGGATGAGATATAGGACCCTTAGTATTCATTTTTCAAGTAGTTATTTCATGTTTTGGAGCTGCATAAGCAAAAAATAGAGCATTGTAACTCATTTTTCTCAGTCACAACACTGAGAAACACACTTTGTAACACATTTTTCAAAGCAAAGACACATATTTAAGTCTTGTATCTACTATAAGAACACCTTTTCTCAATAATTTTTTTGTATTTTTCCTTCTTAATATTTATTTCATTATGTGTAGATGAATGATTGATTATATTTTTTTGTGTTATATGTTTAAACCTCAAAAGCATTATCTCATTTCCAACACTTTTAGGTAGAAATCAGTGAATAAAAACAATTAAATAAACTACTAATTGACTAAATATACTACCAATTGATAGAAATCAGTAAATAAATATGACTAAATATACTACTAGTTGACAAAAACTAGTGAATAAATATATTACCAATTGACATAAATCAGTGAATAAAAATGACTAAATATATGGCTAAATCAATGACTAAAAATATACTACCAAATTGATCAATCAAAACAACCAATAAATGACTAAAAATGGTTTAGTCATAAATTTGGTCACATTATAAATGATCAACAATAAAATACTAATGGTCACGTGACCAAGCTTAGTGAATAAATATGACTAAATCAATGACTAAATTAATGACTAAATATACTACCAAACTAATCAATCAAAATGACCAAATAAAAGACTAAAAATGGTTTAGTCATAAATTTGGTCACATTATAAATGACCGGAAATAAACTACTATGGTCATGTGAACAAGTTTAGTCATTTATATGTAATTTTTAGTAGTTTTTTTTTGTCATTTTTTGTTGTTTTTCTACTAGTGTATATAGATTACAGATTTAAAAATATGAAATTGGAACCCTTGTAGCGTAAAAAGAACCATATAATTTACAAATTATCTAAATTAAAATTGAAAATAGAGATGCAACTTCAACATTTAATAAAAAATATTTGGTAAAAAATTAAGGAAAATCAAGTGGATGGCTACATAGTGCTTGAAACCAACTTTCTAGTGTGTATTTATTTGTGGAAATTTGAAACTACATGCCTAGAAAAAATAAGTCCTTTAGGGATTAAAAAGTAGCTAACAATTATATGGTGACATCACTCATGGAAGCTAGGTGATGGTGTCTAGAGGGTGTCAAATAGGAAAAGGTGAAAAAGTAGGTGTGACATTAGTGTAAGCAATAGAATGTGGAGGAGGTGGCACTAGAGGAACAATCTAGGGGATGTTGCTTACAAGTATTAGCTCCATCACTTGGTAGGAACTAGGGGCATATCTCCCTATGAAACTAGAGGATTCAACTCCCCTATTGTCATACAATTGGCTCCCATGTCTATAGAAATGAATAAGAATACATTTTTTTATATTAAAAGACCTAAGAATTTATACTAGGGTAACACAAACTTGATACATATTGAAATATTCCTGCAAGTTATAATTGTACATGGTATATAAATTATATGGTCATATAGATTTTGACAATGATTTTTTACAAACCGCAAAAAAGATCCATTTTTTTGGAACCAAACCTTGTTAAGTTTTATATCATTTTTTAGGTTTTTGGGTCTTCTAAGCTCAACATCAAGGTCCATTTTTCACCAAGATGCACCACATAAAATATCTTAGTTGAAAATCTCCAAAAAGAGGGAAGGTAATTAGAAATTTGGAGCTTTGATACCATGTAAGAGAGGTTGATCAATTACTCTTATAAATTTGAGATATCTCTCTATGGTTCTAAAATTGTGCTAAGTTCATTAATTGTATCATTTCTTATTCATATTTTCCTTCTCCTTTTATTTATTTTTTGTTCACTATCTTGGTCGATATCCCTACTTATACGTTCATGGTATAGTGGTTTAAAATATTATGAAATCCAAAAATTTATATATTTCCTTATGAATTTCATTATATTTTTTGTAGAGAAGGGGGATTCGCTACTCATGAGTTATCTTCATTTAGAGAGCCTCATGGGGCGAACTGCCCTAAAATACCTTAGGAACAACAACGAGAGTTTAAGAATCCAAAAGAGTAGGTCACAAATATTTTCTGGACAAACTGAAAAGCTCTTGGCTAAAGGACGAAACTGCAAAATACAAATGACAACGTGGCACACTGGCATCTCAGAAGCCTACTAGTGTCTTGTATAGACCAGAAAGCAAGTTCGTCGCAAAAAATGACAAAGTGGCTACTTCTACTCTAATTGTTGAGAACTTCTAAAGCAAAGGAAAATAATAGAATGTGGTAGAACTGAGATAAAGTGAAGTAGAAATGATAAAGATAAGGAGAAGAAAGGAAAGGAAATATTTACAACCACACAAGTGATGAAACCTCAAGTATGTGAATGTCTTCAAAACCTTCATGCATGATATCTGGAGAAAGTGTTGGGGCTATATAGGGGTTTGCCTCAGTCAAACCCCTATTTTGGTGTTCCCACCTCCATGGACAACTAGATAGAAAGAGAAGAAGAGAGAATGAACAAAGCGTGTGGTGAAAGCAAAACCTGCTTCAAGAGTAGAACCCACACCACCAAGTAGGAGTGATAAAAGCAATCCCCGCTTGAGGAGGAGAACCTATATCACAAAAGAGAGATGCAATAGAAAGGAGATGTGGAATTCCAAGATGTTCACAAGCATGAGATAAGGGAGATGAAGTTGCAAGACCCAAAAGAGATGAAAAGAGGGAGAGAAAGAACAAAAGAAAGGGATGCTAGAGCCAAGAGTGTTGTCAAGGGTGTTGTAAGAGCTTGAGAAAATGTTGTTGTAGCAAGCAATGGAGTTGTGCAAGCAAGAGCAAGATGGGAGAAGAAGAGAAGAATTTAGGAGTGAAGCTAGAAGTTGGAAGAATGGAGCTAGCTACAAAAGAAGAGACCAAATGAATTGAAAATACTACTTTTAAGGAGGGAAAAGAAGCTTCTTGAGCCGTTTCAGGGCATCTCAAGTCGTTACCACCACCCAAAGGAGGTGACAAGTGGAAAACATGCATGGAAACAGTCATTTGAATATTGAAACGTTGTAGGACACTAGCGCTGTGCATGGATGTCCATGTGATGCGCTAGTGTTTGGACACATAACACTACAAAATGATGTGAATGAGAAAGACACAAAGTTTGATGCAAGGCTGATACACAAGGGTAGCTGCTGAAAAGGATGCTAGAGCATCCTGGGAGGGAAAAATGCTGATGCAGGGGATAAAATAATCCTACACAAAATGCTAAGGGAGTGTACACTAAAGCGGGTGTTAAGGTGCCAAATTGACCCACAACATGCAGGTAAGATAAAAGTGAAAGTATCTCACCTCTCCTGAAAGAGACAATCAGTAATCAAACTAATCACCTCCCAAGGTCTTTGATGTTGGTTCACAACATTGCTATTTCATGAAGTGGTCAATATGGCTGTAATATTCAAGGGGCATGTTGGTTTTGAGCTTCTGAATTGTTGCAAGATCAAACATCTACCTAAACCTACTTTAACCAGGGGTTTTAAAGAAATAGAAAAAGATAGATCAAGGTTTTCAAACTAAAAAGAATGTTGATTCATTCAACTAATCATACTTGTTACCTTCCAAGGAATTCCTAAACTAGAACTGCAGAATAAAATTAACCTGTAATTGATACTAAGTTTCATTCATTCATAGTGCAAACTTTAACAATAGATTGCAAATCATCATTCAAATAAAACATAAGATAAGATTTCATTCCTTGAAAGCTTTTCAAATCAAATGATTAACCCAAAATGAATACCATTCTAGAGAATAATATGAAGTAGGTTTAAATCTGGCTACTCCTACTATTAATGACACAGATAAGCAACATTTACAAATCTGGCAAGATCACCAATGTACAAAAACCCATGTCTTTAAATTATCTCCATCTATGCTAAGAAAATCAAGAAGAAACATCATCTCCTCCTGCCAAATCTCTGAATTGTCTAACCTTTCTTAACAACAAATAAATAGCAAGAATCATGCAAGATAGATCAACACAATGAATTCACCAAGAACACAATGTCTTCAGTTGTATCGAATCCCCAAAGATAGCAACAATTCGAGTATTTTGTATTACAACGACTACTCAGAATAAAATGACTTCTAACTCCTACTCTACCTCTTGAGTTTCTCTACCCTCTAACCCTTACAAAAGAGGCAAAATGCCATATTTATAAAACACGTCAGATGCGTCGGCACAATTAGGATTTACATTAAGTCGGTCCTAGAGCAAGTCGGCCCTAGAAGAATTTGAAACAAAGTCAAACGTGCATTAAATGCAAGGGCACTGACCAAATCAGCCCAGGATCTGCCACATAACTCGAATCAAAATGCGTGAAGAAGAGGCAAAGTGAAATGATGAGGAAGCACAAATTTCAATGCAACTTTGCATTAACTAGTTTCCCCATGTCACCCATACCTTACTCCATTATGGCCTTCGTCATCAAGATGTCCTCTGCAAGCCATTCACAAGTGGCATAGGAAAAACCCTAGTTCGCTATTCAATAACATTAATATTGTTCTTCAGCTGCCCCATCACATTGTCCCAGTTTCTCTTGATGGATAGATATTCATTGATGATTGCGCTGCAGGTCGCTGCATCATCTAGCTGGTGCCTAGCTACTGTATCCCATGATGGCCTTAGTCTTACACAACAGGGTGTTCATATTCAGGTCTGAAACCTTGAACCAGAATAATGTCATCTTGCTCTCAGGAACCCTACTCTTTTCGTCCAACTTCATTCTTCTTTGCTGCTTTAGAGATGGAGGAACCCTCTGTGTCTCTCTTAGCCTTTCCAGCTGCTGCCTTGCTAGACTCAGCCTGCATCCATCAAACACCAATGTGAGAATCCAAATGTTGACAACATTTTCATCCAAGTGTTAGCTTAAAATCATGATAAAACCATTAAATTAGCCATTAAGCATCAACACTGTATCATCAAAATGAACATAAGCAGCATACAATAGTGAAATTCATCAAGCTAAAGCAAGATATGTTTAAGCATTCATCATTAGATTCATCAATTTTATCCAATTTCTTAAATTCCACAAAGCATAGCAGAGAATTCAGAAAAATTCGACCTGACCAGAATTCTGCCGATGACTCAAAACTCCGAACTTCAGAAAACTGAAGGAATTCAGGAAAATTCGGCCAGAACGGAGAATTATGAAGCAGGCATAAGGTTTACCAATAAATCATTCGAATGAAGAAGGAATGCATATAACATTGTGAAACCCATCAAAATAAGCATGGAAACATAAGAATTTATCATTAGAATCATTCCTATGTCAACAATTTCAAGTCACTTGAAGCTTTGGCAGAAAATCTAGAAAAATCCATCTAGAACAGAATTCTGCGAAAAGCGCAAAACTCTGGACACCAACACATTTCTGGGAAACTAAAGGAATCTAAGAAAATCTGGCCAAAAAGGAAAGTACTGAAGCAGAAAGAAAACCCGGAGATCGGCATGACCTTTGGTCAATCAGAATGATCTCACGACAATGGTAGATGTCTCGCCAATAGAGCTGTTACAGATGCATATCACTGTGAATCCTACCGACAGAATGTTTGGATGTCATCGGTGAGACGAGTGAGTTTGGAGTGATCCTTGCCAATAGCATTTGTCTTGTCGACGGGTTTTGTGATTGGACATTTTGTAATCAGGGAGACACGATTTAGTGTCTCACCGACATGTGATATAGTTGAATGTTTTGACCGAATGAACTAGGGTGAAACACCAGGTAAGCATTGAGAATTGTTGAAGCCCAAATACAACCCACGAATAGATCAAATTCGACCAAAAATGTAATGAGCTGCTAACTTGGATGCCCTAGCGACCAAATCAACTTGAAACGCAAGAAACCCATGCACCAACAAGCAAATCAAGAAATTCAAGCCTCAAGCCTCAACTCATGCAATCCCATATGTAAGAAAAAATGCACAACAAAGATGAGAGCAAGTGATCCCAAACCCCTTCAGATTCGACCTTAGAAATCATACCCTTACAAAAGAGGCGAAATGCCATATTTATAAAATGCGTCAGATGTGTTGACACAGTTAGGGTTTACAATAAGTCGGTCCCAGAGCAAGTTGGCCCTAGAAGAATTTGAAACAAATTCAAACATGCATTAAATGCAAGGGCACTAACCAGATCGGCCCAGGATTTGCCACATAACTCAGATCAAAATGTGTGAAGAAGAGGCAAAGCAAAACGATGAGGAAGCATGACTTTTGATGCAACTTTGCATTAATTGCTTCTCCCACATCACCCATAACTTGCTCCCTTCTGGCCTTCGTCATCAAAACGTCCTCTGCAAGCCATTCACAAGTGGCATAGGCAAAACACTAGTTCGCCATTCAATAGCATTAATATTGTTCTTCAGCTACCCCATCACATTGTCCCAGTTTCTCTTGATGGATAGATATTCATTGATGACTGCACTGTAGGTCGCTGCATCATCTAGCTAGTGCCCATCTACTGTATCCCATGATGGCCTTAGTCCTTCATAGCAGGGTGTTCATATTCAGGTCTGAAACCTTGAACCAGACTGACGTCATCTTGCTCTCAAGAACCCTACTCTTTTCGTCCAGCTTCATTCTTCTTTGCTGCTTTAGAGATGGAGGATCCCTTTGTGTCTCTCTTAGCCTTTCTAGCTGCTTCCTTGCTAGACTCATCTTGCATCCATCAAACACCAATGTGAGAATCCAAATGTTGACAACATTTTCATCCAAGTGTTAGCTTAAAATCATGATAAAACCATTAAATTAGCCATTAAGCATCAACACTCGATCATCAAATTGAACATAAGTAGCATACAACAGTGAAATTAATCAAGCTAAAGCAAGATATGTTTAAGCATTCATCATTAGATTCATCAATTTTATCCAATTTATTAAATTCCACAAAGCATAGCAGAGAATTCAGAAAAATACGACCTGATCGGAATTCCGCAGATGACTCAGAACTCTAAACTTCTAAAAACTGAAGGAATCCAGGAAAATCTGGCCAGAATGGAGAATTCTGAAGCAAGTATAAGGTTTACCAATAGATCATTCGAATGAAGAAAGAATGCATATAAAATTGTGAAAACCATCAAAATAAGCATGGAAACATAAGAATTTATCATTAGAATCATTCCTGTGTCAACAATTTTGAGTCACTCGAAGCTTTGGTAGAAAATCCAGAAAAATCTATCCAAACCGGAATTATGCGAAAAGCGCAAAACTCCGGACACCAGCACATTTCTGGGAAACTAAAGGAATATGGGAAAATCCAGCTAGAAACGAAAGTCCCAAAGCAGACAGAAAACCTAGAGATCAGCATGACCTTTGGTTAGTCAGAATGATCTCACGACGATGGTAGATGTCTCACCGATGGAGCCGTTCTAGATGCATATTGCTATGACTCCTGCCGACGAAATGTTTGGAAGTTATCAATGAGATGAGTGATTTTAGAGTGATCCCTGCCGATAGCATTTGTCTTTCCGATGGGTTTTGTGATTGAACATTTTGGCATCGGGGAGACACGATTTAGCATCTCACCGACATGTGATACAATTGAACGTTTTGACCTAATGAACTAGGGCGAAACACTAGGTAAGTATTGAGAATCCTCGAAGCCCAAACACAACCCATGAATAGATCAAATTTGACCAAAAATGTAATGAGTTGCTAACTCGGATGCCCTAGCAACCAAATCAACTTGAAACACCAGAAATCCACGCACTAGCAAGCAAATCAAGAAATTCAAGCCTCAAGCCTCAACTCATGCAATCCCAGATGTAAGAACAAATGCATAACAAAGATGAGAGCAAGTGATCCCAAACCCCTTCAGATTCAACCTCAGTAATCATAACCAGGTGCACTAATGGTGCAGAAAAGATGGAATGGAGATACCTCCAGTTTTCTCACAACATTTCTCTACTACCAGTCAGGCGTCCATAGCCCCGGTAGAGATACTGGAATCACCCATTCAGTATTAAGTTCTCTTTTCTCTTTTTTTTTGAAGTTCCTTCATTCAATTCCTTCTCAATATGTCAGATGTCCAACATTTGTACTGGGTTGAAAACTACCATGGACCTCATAATAGCCTTTGGGGAATCAATTTTTTCAATCAAATCATGCAACACCATCGTCCTAAGACAAATATACCATTACAAAAGGAGATGTTTCTGATGATTTGTGATAGATTCAATCGTAGTTAGTGAAGATTGCTTACTTTACACCTCGTTCTTAATGACTTTCCACAACTCTCATTGACAATGGACATAAAATAATGAATCTAGAACAAAATCATCCAATCGGGAAACCTGAAAATATCTAAACCAACTTCTCTCCTAGTAACCAAAGTATACTTTAGATAACACCCCCCTTACTCAATTGAATAAAATGAAGGGCCCCACAAAAACAAAGGAACAAAAAGCAAGGAAAAGACAAAATGAATGAAACAACAAACTATTTACATATATATACAACCCAACAAAATACCAGACCTTTTACGACCCAAAATAATGTTTGAGGAACTATCCATTGATAGGCAATGGAATAGGTTCTCCTGTTAAACTACTCAGCCGAAAAGAATTTTCTCCTAGGATTTCAACAATTTTATAGGGACCTAACCAGAGCTTATCAAAATTTTGGTGGTCACCCTTCTTTTCATTAGCTTTATCCCATAGTAAGAAAAGGTTTGATATCCTAAAAGCCTTGCCTTTGGATCTTTTGTCAAACCAACCTTTGACAACAGCCTGGTGCCTAAAGAATTGTTGCAAAGCAGCATCTCTCTGCTCTTCTAATTTCAGTAAGCTAGCTAACCTTACTTCAATCCTATCATCACTAGAGTAAAATTCTTACATAAATTTCAAGACAGTTATTTGCAAGTGAATAGGGAACATAGGATCTTGGCCATACACTAGCTTAAACGGTGAAGTCTTCAATGTAGCCTTGATCCTAGTCCTATTTTCCCATAACACAAATCTTAACTGGGTATGCCAGTCCCTAGGATTGTTCTCTAACAATTTTTTTGATTACTCCTAGGAGATTCTTATTAGTTGATTCTAAAACTCCATTTCCTTGCGGATAATAGTTTGAAGAATACTTTAAAACAATCCTATGATCATAAGCCCATGCAATGAACTCAGTAGAAGAAAAGGCGGGGCCATTGTCACATACCAGTGCAAAGGGTACTCCAAACCTGGTTGTGATGCATTCAGCGAGGAACTTGATTACTACCTCCATTGTGCTATTCTTGCAAGGTATAGCTTCTGTCCATCTTGTACAGTAATCCATGGCAGTCAAAATAAATTTATGTCCTATAGAAGAATTTGGGTTAATTACCCCAATAAAATCAAGTTCCCATTGGGAAAATGGCCTAACCTCATAAATAGGGTGCAATGACATGGCTGGATGACGCTCTCTTGATGCAGAAGTTTGATATATATGACATGTCCTTACATGTTGGTGGGCATCCTTAAACACACATGGCCAATAATAACTAGATCTGAGGATCTGATGTGCTAAAGAATCCGTAGAACCATGACCCGTGCCATGTTTTCCATGAAATTCATCAATTGCATGCTTAACTTCTTGTTGATCAAGGCATTGTAGATAAACCCCCTAAAAATTATTCTTGTATAACAATCCTCCTTTGAGCATATAATGGGAGATTTTCATTCTCAGTTCTCTCCTTTGAGTTGTATTCATTCCCTCTGGGCACCGATTATTGAGCATGAAATAAATAATATCGGCATACCAAGAGTCATTAGAAAAGGACTGTGTTGTGTACTGCTGACAAGTAATGTTCTTACCAGCATCCTCCATTGCTTTAGATAGGCCTTGACCTCAGACAAGTTTCATAGGGTGAATCTCCAGATCAAACTCCTACAAAATAGCCATCCATTTCCCCCTTCATTCTCCCAACTCGCTCTGCATAAGTAGAGACTTCACAACAACGTCAAGAACCACAACAATGATATGACTTGGAAGGATATAATGCCTAAACTTCTTGACATCTCTAACCAACACAAAAGCTTGTTTATCAAGGGGTGGGTACTTGACTTCAACATTCTTAAACGAAGAGCTCATGAAGGAAATTAGCATTTCATCCCCCTCCTCTCTTTGTTGTGTCAAGACAGCTGCACATGAGTGTTCAAAAGAAAAAGAATAGATATAAAATGGGTTCAAGTAGTCAGGACTGGTGAGGACTGGCGCCTCCGAAATAGATTGCTTAACCTGAGAAAAAGAAACCTTTTCCTCATTACTCCATTCTATTCTAGCATCTTTCTTCATCATTTCATTCAAAGGTTTAACAATTTCTGCAAAACCTATGATAAACTTTCTCACAAAGTTGATATTTTTGAAGAAAGATCTCATCTCCTTCTTACTTCCTGGCATGGTTAACTTCAAAATAGACTCAACTCGGTCTGGATCTATCGATATCCCTCTTTCCGAGATTATGTGTCCCAAAAGTTTCCCTTTAGAAACCCTGAACACAGACTTTTTAGGATTTAGAGAAACACCATATTGGATACATCTTTCAATAACTTTAGCCAAGTCTGTAGCATGGTTTAGTCTATCTTTAGAGAATACTGTCAGGTCATCCATATAAATGATGATGCACTTACCAATCAAATCTTTGAATGCTACATCCATTGCACGCTGAAGGGTTGCTCCAGCGTTTATCAAACCAAATGGCATCCTCCTGTAAGCAAATGTTCCCCATTTAGTAGTGAAGGCTATCTTCATTCTATCTTCATAATTAACAATCACTTGATTGTACCCAAAATAACCATCTAGGAACAAAATCATTTGAGACCCATTGATAGTTTGCAAGACTTTGTCCAGAGAAGGGAGTGGGTAGTTGTCTTTTTCCGAAGCTCTATTCAAATTCTTGAAATCTACACATAGCCTGATCTCCCCATTCCTTTTATGAACTGGAACTAAGTTAGCCACCCATGTTGAATGTCATACAAGGAATATTATTCTTGTAGAAAGCAATTTCTGAACTTCCTTAAAGATCAATGGTTCAATTAGGCAGTTGACAGGACGCTGTTTCTGTTGAAATGGTCTAGCTTCAGGCTTCAAAGGAATAGTATGAGTTATCATAGAAGTATCAAATGTTTTTATATCTTCATACCCCCAAGCTATTGCAACAATATCATTCTTCAGTGCCCTCAATATATCTTCTCTAATTTCTTCAGTGCATGCTTTCCCTATGTAAACATTCCTTCCAGGGCCAAAGTCAGCTAAGTTAACAGTTTCATATTCACCTCCATTATCTTCGGTTGATACCTTTTCTTGAGTCCTTGGATCTAAATCAAAAATTATTTCTAAGACCACCATTCCCTTGGGAATGCTATTGCTTTTTAAGTTGAGGACACCTTCTATTTCGCAGTCTTCGGGGTTCTAGTCTCCTTGATCCCTGTCGGATTCATCGATGATCTGTCCTTCGAAAACATCTGAGATTGCTAGAAAAGCAAGGATATGTCGATCATTGTCGAAGACTTGAAAGTTCCTGAAATTATCAGGGACAGCCAGGGTGGATATCAATTCTACTGAGAATCTCTTGAGCTTGCAGCCTTGCATGGGCTTCAGGGTACTTGTGGCAATAGCTAATGAATCAACTATTTGATTCTCCTCTCTAGGGATTAAACTAATCCCAAAAGCATCAAAGTCTTCAATCAGGTTCCACACCCAATTTCTATAAGCTTCCATCCTTTTGTTGTGACATGTGTATTGGCTGCGTACTTGCTTGATAATCACTTTTGAATCTCCTTTAACCATTAGGGTAGTAACTTTCTTTTGATGTGTGAAAATCAGTCCCCAAGCTAATGCTTCATATTCTGCTATATTGTTAGTGTATCCAAACTACAACCTGTAAGAAGCAAAAAATGTTTTGTTTTCCCTTCTGGGCTAGTTAACTCAATTCCAACACCACACCCTGCTTTAGATTTGGATCCATCAAACGTGAGGGTCCATAGTTGATTATGAGCTGGGGTTGATCTCTTTGAGCTTGTTGTGGGTGCTTGGATAAGATGAACCATAGGTGGGGCCACTTGATCTTTTGCATCAAATATTAGGAATGGGTGTTCAATAGGTTCATCAGGTGTAATATCCAATTCTCGCTCAGATATATCATGTAATCCTAGGATATCTTTTTGATAGTTATCTGTATCTTTGATTAACCCCTTGGGTTTTGGTATACTTGTGAGTGCAGGGGTATCAAACAAACCCTGGGGTTGTTCAACATAACTATGTTGGTCCGGTATTATGACCAGGGTAAGTTCAGTTTGAGGAGGGACTTCATCTGAAGGTATATTATACCTGGTTAACATTATTGCATTTTTGGCTTCAAATGAGAAGTGATCTAAAATGATCTCAAGGTGACTTGGGCTAGTTTCTTCAGTTTGGAAAACATGATTTAGGACACTGATGCAGGGTTGGCAGGTCAATTTCGAATGATTTTGGTAGTGCACCCTACACCAATTTGGGAGTAGAAGACTCCACAAATTGATATCTTCCCCTAAGACCAGCTGATCCTATTGCAGCTTCCTGATCAATACCTGCTGGTTTACACTAATCATGGGATCAGGAAATTCTTGCATTGACAAATCATTAGAATCACGAACCGAAAGAGTCAGAATTTCCTCTCTTTTATAAACCCCTATCTCAGTTTCAAAATAAGCTACCTCATTGGGATAGTCATACTCAGTGATGATATGTTTGAGGTGAGGTTCACTCTTAATCCTAATCTGTGTAGGCATTCCCCCCATGGTAGCCACATATGCGAAAATTTAAGGGAGAGATATCCCCCTATACTCTTCATTAGATCTCTGCTCAAAAGCATATCGTAAGTATCAAGAATGTTTGCTACCTGAATATCCATATTGGTTTGAATCCTAGGGTCAGACCCTATTTGTACATGCATATTTTTCAATTCTCCAACTACATTAACCTCTGTTTTATCTAGTTGGATGACCTTCTTGTTAGTTTGGACAAGATTCAATCCCAATTTCCTGCATACAAAAAATGGCATAAAATTGCCAAAAGCCCTTGAATCTAGCAGACAATTGTGCAGATTCTTCCCACAAATTCTCAAACTTAAAAGAAATGGTGGGGTCCCTACCTTTTTTTTGAACAAAGCTGCGTTCATGTCCGCAACGGGTGCCACCTTGGTTTTCCCTTTTGATTTATCAACTTCTTCCAAAGCTTTCAACACTATACCTTGTTGGGAAGGGCACCATTTTAGGATGTCAAAGTATGATAAAGAGGTTTTCTATTTTTGCATCTTTGAAACAATATCAAATTATGTGTTATAACTTGCATTATATTTGAAAACACCAGATGGATTACCTTTTCTAGGGAAGTCAGGAAGACCCTTCAGTGGAGGAGGGTTGTTATCAGCACTCTGATTCAGAGGCACCATGTGGTTAGGTGGTGCTGATGTAGTGAATGAACCCTTATTCTAGTTTCTTAGGAAGTGTCCTCCATTTGTCTAAAAGGCTTGGGCATCATACACATCTTCTGGTTCATTCTCATTCTGCCTTGGGAATGAAGGTTCTTCTTCAAAGAGGTCATAAGCCATTGTTGTATCCACTGAGCCACCTCCTTTATTTGAATTCCCTTGGAACGTTTGGGCATCTTCCTATGCCATCTTCACAACCTTCTCCATTTCAGGACAGTTCACCTTAGAATGAGTTGCAGTCTCATGCAGCCTGCACCAGTTAGTCATAAAATTGAGGTCAACCACATTTGCAGTATGTGGCCTGCCCTCATTAGCTTGATACTTGTGAGAAACTCTGCCATTAATTGGCCCTGTGTTCCATTGTCTATTGTTATTAGGCCTCTAGTTATATCCTCTATTCTAATTTTGATAGCCTTGGTTAGGGAAGTTTTGGCCTTGATAATTCCTCTAGCTGTGATTGTTGTTGTTCTGATAATTACCCTGATTATTATTATTCTGATTAGGGTAATTACCTTGATTAGCATAACTAACTTGGTTCTGAGAGGGGTTCAGTTTAAGCTGAGCCATGTCATTTGTGACTTGAGACAGGGTTTTCTTTAGGGTCTCCACCTCATTTGTGAGTTGAATTGTCCTTTCACTCTTAGCATTCTTAGCAACAGGTGGGTGACATACATGATTTGGTATTCCAGATTGATTATGATGACCATGTGAACTGTGATGAGCCTATGATTGTTGAGAGAAGTCAGGAGCTCTGTTGGAAAATAATGGAACAGGAGATTGAGTCTACAAATCAGACATAGGTCCATAATGGGAAGGAGACATCCCTAGGACAATATTGAATAAAGGGATTGGATTAGGCATCTGATACCCCATAGAAGGAAAACCTCCTCCCAAGTTCCCTTGTTGAGAGCTAGTTTGTTGTTGCAGCTTGATGGCCAAATGATAAACTTTAGATAGAGAATCAATATCTGCCGGCTGATAAGTCCTTTGTAGGAACAAGCCAAGCAAAGGATCTATAACTCTAAAATATGCCTGAATGGAACTATTCTCAACAACTAGATAGGGGTCCTGCAATCTCCTATAGATTTGTTGAAATCTTGTATTGAACAAGGGTAGTGATTCACATGGCTCCTTCCTAATCATAGCGAATTGATGGAACAAAATAGTTGGATCCACATAAACTCTGAATTGATTGATGAAAGCATTCTCCATATCTGTCCAACTCAAAATAAAACCTTGTGGAAGATTTAGGTACCTATTGTACACCATATTCCCTAAGGAATAAGGGAACAACCTACAAACCACACCATGGTGAGCTATCTGGGCTCTGGTACAAGCATCCTTAAAAGCTTGTATGTGCTCCTCAACACTCCTTGATTCAACATGAATGTATTTGGGACATAATCTCTCAGGATTCTTAGGAATATCATGAAAGCCTCCAAGAATAGTCCCCAATGGAGAGGGATTATTCATAAAAAATTTCATTGGTGGCAGTGGTGGAGGTTGAGCCAACTATTGGATGGGCTGAACCAGCTGTAATGGCAATTGAGGTGGATTCACGGGTATCCACTGGGGTATTGGTGAAAATCCTGGTGGAGTGAGTGGAGCCGACAAGGATGGTAGAATGGTTGCCTTGTGAATCTTGTGTCTCCTTGGGGTCTTGATTTCTATCAAAGGTGGTGGGTTTTTAGTTGATTGAAGAACTCTATGGGACCTCTCTGGTGAGAAAGACCCAATGTTATCCAGTTTTCTCTTTTGACCCTCCTTCTAGCGCCAGTTCCTGTTGAGGTGCCAAATTGACCCACAACATGCAAGTAAGATAAAAGTGAAAGTATCTCACCTCTCCTGAAAAAGACAATTAGTAATCAAACTAATCACCTCCCAAGGTCTTTGATGTTGGTTCACAACGTTTCTATTTCGCGAAGTGGTCAATATGGCTGTAATGTTCAAGGGGCCTGCTGGTTTTGAGCTTCTGGATTGTTGCAAGATCAAACATCTATCTAAACCTACTTTAACCAAGGGTTTTAAAGAAATAGAAAAAGATAGATCAAGGTTTTCAAACTAAAAAGAATGCTGATTCATTCAACTAATCATACTTGTTACCTTCCAAGGAATTCCTAAACTAGAACTACAGAATAAAATTAACCTATAATTGATACAAAGTTTCATTCATTCATAGTGCAAACTTTATTAGTAGATTGCAAATCATCATTCAAATAGAACATAAGATAAAATTTCATTCCTTGAAAGCTTTTCAAATCAAATGATTAACCCAAAATGAATACTGTTCTAGAGCATAATATGAAGTAGGTTTAAATCTGGCTGCTCCTACTGTTAATGACATAAATAAGCAACATTTACAAATCTGGCAAGATCACTAGTGTACAGAAACCCATGTCTTTTAATTATCTCCATCTATGCTAAGAAAGTCAAGAAGATACATCATCTCCTCCTGCCAAATCTCTAACTTGTCTAACCTTTCTTAACAACAGATAAATAGCAAGAATCATGCAAGATAGATCAACACAACGAACTCACCAAGAACACAATGTCTTCAGTTGTATAAAATCCCAAAAGATAGCAACAATTCGAGTCTTTTGTATTACAACGACTGCTCAGAATAAAATGACTTCTCACTCCTACTTTACCTCTTGAGTTTCTCTACCCTCTAACCCTTACAAAAGAGGTGAAACACCATATTTATAAAATGCGTCAGATGTGTCGACGCAGTTAGGGTTTACAATAAGTCGGTCCCAGAGCAAGTAAGCCCTAGAAGAATTTGAAACAAAGCCAAACATGCATTAAATGCAAGGGCACCGACCAAATCGGCCCAGGATCTACCACATAACTTGGATCAAAACACGTGAAGAAGAGGCAAAGTGAAACAATGAGGAAGCACAAATTTTGATGTAGATTTGCATTAACTGCTTCCCCCACGTCACCCATACCTTGCTCCAGTTTGGCCTTCGTCATCAAGACATCCTCTGCAAGCCATTCGCAAGTGGCATAGGAAAAACCCTAGTTTTCCATTCAATAGCATTAATATTGTTCTTCAACTACCCCATCTCATTGTCCCAGTTTCTCTTGATGGATAGATATTCATTGATGACTGCACTGCAGGTCACTGCATCATCTAGCTGGTGCCTAGCTACTATATCCCATGATGGCCTTAGTCCTTTGCTATAGGGTGTTCATATTCGGGTCTAAAACCTTGAACCAGACTAACGTCATCTTGCTCTCAGGAACCCTACTCTTTTTGTCCAACTTCATTCTTCTTTGCTGCTTTAGAGATGGAGGATCCCTCTATGTCTCTCTTAGCCTTTCCAGCTACTGCCTTGCTAGACTCAGCCTGCATCCATCAAACACCAATGTGAGAATCCAAATGTTGACAACATTTTCATCCAAGTGTTAGCTTAAAATCATGATAAAACTATTAAATTAGCTATTAAGCATCAACACTGGATCATCAAAATGAACATAAGTAGCATACAACAATGAAATTCATCAAGCTAAAGCAAGATATGTTTAAGCATTCATCATTAGATTCATCAATTTTATCCAATTTCTTAAATTCCACAAAGCATAGTAGAGAATTTAGAAAAAATTGACCTGACCAGAATTCCGTGGATGACTCAGAAATCTAAACTTCGGAAAACTAAAGGAATCCAGGAAAATCTGGCCAGAACAGAGAATTCTGAAGCAGGCATAAGGTTTACCAATAGATCATTCAAATGAAGAAGGAATGTATATAACATTGTGAAACCCATCAAAATAAGCATGGAAACATAAGAATTTATCATTAGAATCATTCCTGTGTCAACAATTTCAAGTCACTCGAAGCTTTGGCAGAAAATCTAGAAAAATCCGTCTAGACCAGAATTTCGTGAAAAGCGCAAAACTCTAGACACCAACACATTTCTGGGAAATTGAAGGAATCCAAGAAAATCCAGCCAGAAAGAAAAGTCCCAGAGATCGGCGTGACCTTTGGTCAATCAGAATGATCTCACGGCGACGGTAGATGTCTCGCCGATGGATCCGTTCCAAATGCATATCATTGTGACTCCTACCGACAGAATTTTTGGAAGTCATCGGTGAGATGAGTGAGTTTGGAGTGATCCTTGCCGATAGCATTTGTCTTGCTGACGGGTTTTGTGATAAGAGATTTTGGCATCAGGGAGACACGATTTAGCGTCTCACTGACATGTGATACAGTTGAATATTTTGACCAAATGAACTAGGGCGAAACACCAGGTAAGCATTGAGAATCCTTGAAGCCAAAACACAACCCATGAATACATCAAATTCGACCACAAACATAATGAGCTGCTAACTTGGATGCCCTAGCGACCAAATCAACTTGAAACAAAAGAAATCCATGCACTAGCAAGCAAATCAAGAAATTCAAGCCTCAAGCCTCAACTCATGCAATCCCAGATGTAAGAACAAATGCACAACAAAGATGAGAGCAAGTGATCCCAAACCCCTTCAGATTCGACCTCAGAAATCATACCCTTACAAAAGAGGCGAAACACCATATTTATAAAACATGTCAGATGCGTCGCCATAGTTAAGGTTTACAATAAGTTGGTCCCAGAGCAAGTCAGCCCTAGAAGAATTTGAAACAAAGTCAAACGTGCATTAAATGTAAGGGAACTAACCAGATCAACCCAGGATCTGCCACATAACTCAGATCAAAATGTGTGAAGAAGAGGCAAAGCAAAACGATGAGGAAGCATGATTTTCGATGCAGCTTTGCATTAACTGCTTTCCCCACATTTCCCATACCTTGGTCCATTCTGGCCTTTGTCATCAAGACATCCTCTGCAAGCCATTCACAAGTGGCATAGGCAAAACCCTAGTTCGCCATTCAATAGCATTAATATTGTTCTTCAACTGCCCCATCGCATTGTCCCAATTTCTCTTGATGGATAGATATTCATTGATGACTGCACTATAGGTCACTGCATCATCTAGCCGGTGCCTAGCTACTGTATCCCATGATGGCCTTAGTCTTACACAACAGGGTGTTCATATTCGGGTCTGAAACCTTGAACTAGACTAATGTCATCTTGCTCTCAGGAACCCTACTCTTTTCATCCAACTTCATTCTTCTTTGCTGCTTTAGAGATGGAGGATCCCTCTGTGTCTCTCTTAGCCTTTCCAGCTGCTGCCTTGCTAGACTCAGCCTGCATCCATCAAACACCAATGTGAGAATCCAAATGTTGACAACATTTTCATCCAAGTGTTAGCTTAAAATCATGATAAAACCATTAAATTAGCCATTAAGCATCAATACTGTATCATCAAAATGAACATAAGCAGCATACAATAGTGAAATTCATCAAGCTAAAGCAAGATATGTTTAAGCATTCATCATTAGATTCATCAATTTTATCCAATTTCTTAAATTCCACAAAGCATAGCAGAGAATTCGGAAAAATCCGACCTGACCAGAATTCTGCCGATGACTCAAAACTCCAAACTTTAGAAAACTGAAGGAATTCAGGAAAATTCGGCCAGAATGGAGAATTATGAAGCAGGCATAAGGTTTACCAATAAATCATTCGAATGAAGAAGGAATGCATATAACATTGTGAAACCCATCAAAATAATCATGGAAACATAAGAATTTATCATTAGAATCATTCTTGTGTCAACAATTTCAAGTCACTTGAAGCTTTGGTAGAAAATCCAGAAAAATCTGTCTAGACCGAAATTTCATGAAAAGCGCAAAACTTCTGACACCAGCACATTTCTAGGAAATTGAAGGAATACGAGAAAATATGGTTAGAAAAGAAAGACTCAAAGTAGACAGAAAACTCAGAGATCGGCGTGACCTTTGGTTAGTCAGAATGATCTCATGATGATGGTAGATGTCTCACCAATGGAGCCATTCTAGATGCATATCACTGTGACTCCTGCCGACGGAATGTTTGGAAGTTATCGGTGAGATGAGTGAGTTTAGAGTTATCCTTGTTGATAGCATTTGTCTTGCCAACGAGTTTTGTGATCGAACATTTTGGCATCAGGGAGACATGATTTAGCATCTCACCAACATGTGATATAGTTGAATGTTTTGACCTAATGAACTAGGGTGAAACACTAGGTAAGCATTAAGAATCCTTGAAGTCCAAACACAACACATGAATAGATAAAATTCAACCACAAACGTAATGAGCTGCTAACTCGGATGCCCTAGCGATCAAATCAACTTGAAACACCAAAAATCCATGCACCAACAAGCAAATCAAGAAATTCAAGTGTCAAGCCTCAACTCATGCAATCCCAGATGTAAGAACAAATGCATAACAAAGATGAGAGCAAGTGATCCCAAACCCCTTCAGTTTCAACCTCAGAAATCATACCCAGGTGCACTAATGGTGTAGACAAGATGGAATGGAGAAATTCGGGACTCAACGGCGAAACGAAATCTAGAAAAATCTGAACCAGGCGAAATTCTACAGAGTCCAGAAATCTCTAAACTGATGTGAAAAAATAGACCAGGATGGACTCAGAACACAATCCAGGAAAATCCGAACGGGGCGGAGAATCCTGAACTAGCTCAAAAACTTGACCTACGCATTGAAACTGGAGTTTGAAAGAAAACTGGGAAAATCCAGACGGATCAAAAAATCTTGAACCAAGGTAAAAACCCAAACTATGCCCAAAACATAAGATTTTCAATATGCAACTTGGAGAAAACACCTGGGCAAGTAAGATAAACATATTAAGCACATGACAAGGCAAAGAAAAACCTCAAAATTGAAGGGGGAAAAAAAAAAAAAGCGAAAGCAAAAGAAAAGGGTCCCATTTTAATCAAACTTTAAAATGGGGTGGTTATGCAAGACATAACAACTGGTATAAGAATGTATGTGAAATTGCGAGGGGTGCAATTTTTTGACTATACATTTTTCCCCCACTTTAGTAGGTATATGAATCTATAGTAATATGCATGCTAAAGGAATTCTATGAAACATAAATAACATCATATGCCAAAAGGATACTGTAGAGGAAGCAAATAACTCTTTGAACCATGGAAGCATGCCCCTAGGCTGAAGACCTACAAAACAAATGCATTAGAAAAGAAAAATCTGCACCAGAAAATAGTGTCAAAACATAAAATTCTAAAGGATTCGAGTCAACAAAGTAAAAGAGACCTCGATGTAGAAGGTTGTCTCAGTACTATGCGTCATCCCAAAATTAATAAATAACACATAGAAGAATTCTAAAATGAAGAGTGGAAGGGCATATACTCAGGATGAAGAAGATGGAGATCTTTGATATGGTATATACAATTGAGAAGAGGAAGAGAATGTAAGAATGTAAGTGCCTCACAAGCTCATAGACCTGCAAGGAAGGCGTCCTCCAAGATCTCTCACATGAAGGATACCTGGAAAAGCACCCTACAGACCCGCAGACCTATAGGGGACTAACCCCCAAGATCTCTTGCATGGAGGAAGCTGGGAAAGTTCCCTACAGACTCGTAGATCTGAAGGGAATGTTTCCTTCAAGATCTATTGCATGAAGGAAACCCAAGAAAGAACCCTACAGATCCGCAAACCTACAGGGAGGTATCCCCCAAGATCTCTCACATGGAGGAAACCCAAAGAAAGTTCCCTACAGACCCACAGACTTGCAGGGGAGCCACCCCCAAGATCTCTCGCATGGAGGAAGATCAAAGGAAGTTCCTTATAGGCCCATAGACTTGTAGGGTGGTATCCCCCAAGATGTCTCACATGGAGGAAGCCAATGAAGGGGACTCCGCAAAATCAGAAAGTAGCTTCACAGGTGCACCTACAAAGCGAAAGCAACCACACAGGAAAATAAGCAGATAGTCATGCAAACCATCAATAAATTAGAAGGCCTTCAAAGGGGTCCCTTAGGAATCCTTCAAAAGAAGAGGGGTCCACTCAAAGGATGCACTATTTGAAAATTGAGGTCTAGTTAGGCTGCCCCCAAGCTAGATGCCATAGAATTCATTTGAGAGAGAATATTTCAAAGAGGTCCCTCGAGAACCCTTCAAAAGAGGAGGGTCCAATAAAGGAACACTTCAATTAAAAGATAGAGAGAAGAGGGGGTCCTTTAAGAGGGACACACATCTATAGAACAAGTTATAACTGCCCCCAACATAAAAGGGAGGAGAACCATGCAAGATGCTTGGAACATACAAGATAGAGGTAAACCTCAATAGCACTTGTCATTTGAAGAAGAGGTAGGCGAATCAAAAAACAAATGAGTAATGATAGCTGAATCATGAAATTGTATTTTATCCTTCAAGGCCTTACATTCACTGGTGGAATGACTAGGCACTTGATGGTATGCACAAAAAGAATGTTTTTCTTCATTATGTTCATGAGATTTTTTGTGTGTAGGATAAGGAAGAGTAATCAAGTTGGATTTTAGAAGCTGCAACAAAATACACTCTTTCTTAGATAAAGGATGAGGAGCAGGAAGCAACCCTTTCTCTTGTGGAGAAAATTTTGACTACTCACAAGAAGAAGAAACAAATATAGAAGACAAAGGAGGAGGATCTCCATAGAGAGCATTATTCCAGCAAGGGAGATCATATTCTTCTATGGGATCACCATCGACCTTCTTTATAGGACTACCAGAGTTAACCTCTTTAATAGAAGTGCGATCATCTTCCTTAAAAGGAGCATTGGAATTAAGGGCATTACAACTATCGCTCATAGTACCCCATGATGCAGAAGAATAACCATCTTCAATAGTGGGCTTGGATGATGTTATCAAAAGATCTGAGTGGACCGGGTCAAATTTACACTCTCCAACAAAGGATTCTGTAAAGTCTAAAGAACCCAAATCATCACCAAGACATGCATTCCTTTGAGAAGTAGAAAGAGTAGACTTGTGATTTCTTACTTCAGAAGGATCTTACCTAGGGATATCTATCTCAAGAGTATCCTTTGTAGTAGGTATTGCTGGAGTAAACATCAACACACTGGAAGATACTGAAGGGATAAGAGTAGGCACAAGCGAAGCCTGACCGACAACTACCATTTTACATAAGTGCATAGAATCAGGGTCAACCTTGACTATGACTACTTTATTGTTACAAATGAACTTAATAGATTTATGCAAGGTAGATGGGACTGCACCCATAGCATGAATCCATAGTCTACTAAAAAGAAGGTTATAAGGTAACTTTTCTGGCATAACATGTACAAGGGTAGGTACGGTAACTAGTCCCAACCTCAAAGGAAAGACTATCATGCCTAGGGATTGTCGACCAACATTATTGAACCCATAAATGACAACAAAATAAGTATTCAGAGAAGATGAATCGATGTTAATCTTAGGCAATAGATCAATGCTACATACATTGAGTTCTGAACTGACATCAACAAGAGTATGTCTAATCCTAATTTTATTAATGTTAACTATAATCATTAAAGGATCCACTTGCTTTTGTACTTCCAAAGGAAAAAGCTCCTATAGATAGAACGTAATATTCGGTGAATCCGCACGAATATGAGCTATCAACGCATCAACATCTATCGACCTAGTGGAAGAAGGAAAAAGGATCTTTTGCAAGGCTTCTTGAAGCATACCTTGATAAACTGAAGCATACTGAAGCAAGTCCCACAATGAGATATTAGTCAGAGTAACTTGGAGTTGCTCGACAAGATCGTGATCACTAGGTACTTTAGTCATAGGTTTAGGTGCTTGAGGAAGGATTGGTTGTTTATTCATACTATTCTCATAAGTATGGGCTACCACTCTAGAAGAGGGAGCATTAGAAAGATTAGGAGAATCACCATCAAATGGAAAAATATCGATAGAACAAACCCTTTTAGGAGGACTAGCTAGAGTCACGTAAATGACTGGTCTCTTAGGCCTTTGAGGGGAAACAAAGACATAGATTACATTTACACAATCATCACAACTAGTAGAACAATTTGAGGACATATTCTCAACATCGATCCAAACAGGATCAAATGTGGAAGGAGATTTATCATTTGTTAATGCATCATCTCTAGAGGAGAGTGCATTAGAATAGATAAGAAATTCATCATTCAAGAATGCAATGTCTCTAAAAGAGAGTGCATTGGAAGGTACAAGAGATTCATTATTCATGAATGCATCATCTCCAAAAGAGAGTGCATTGGAATGAATAGGAGGTTCATTATTCATAAATGCATCATCTCTAGAAGAGAGTGCATTAGAACAAAGATGAGATTCATCATTCACCAATGCAATGTCTCTAGGGGAGAGTGCATTGGAATGAAGAGAAGGTAGAGTAACATTAAGAAAGGTATCAATGATTTCATCTTCTTGCAACAAGATATCCTCCTAAGTAAGAGGAATCTCATGAGAAGAATCAAAGATACCAAGTGCCATGGGTAAAGCCAAGTCACTATCACATGCATGAAATGGAATATCATTAACATTTTGAACAAAATTAGATACTAAACTAATAAAAGAAGATATTAAATTCATTATGATTTTTTTGGTATTTTCTATGTTCTAGTAATTCACATTTTCAAAGGTCTTCGGAGCAAAATTTGAGGTTGGAACTTGCACCAATCCCTAAAATTTTACCACCAAAGGAAATTGTATTTTAGGGACTGAACTAGTTCTCTAGGAGACCTTTCCAACAGTGCAAAAGATTATGAATTCTGAGCACCGAGTCAAAAGTTATGACCCTGCCAAGTAGGGGTAAATAAATTCCTAGTTTTTGAAAAATACCCTCTTCATGTCAGGTTCACCAAAATGTAGAGAAGGGGGATTCGCTACTCACGAGTTCTTTTCATTCAGAGAGCCTGACGGGGTGAAATTCCCTAAACTACCTCAGGAACAACAATGAGAGTTTCAGAATCTGAAAGAGCAGGTCACGGATTTTTCTAGACAAACTAACAAGCTCTCAGCCAAAGGACGGAAGCGCAAAATATGGATAACAGCGCAGCGCATTGGTGTCTTAGAAGTGCACTAGCACCTCATATAGACTGGAAAGCAATTTTTTCATAGAAAATGACTAAGTGGCTACTTCTACTCTAATTGCTGAGAACTTCTAAAGCAAAGGAAAATAATAGAATGTGGTAGAACTGAGATAAAGTGAAGTAGAAATGATAAAGATAAGGAGAAGAAAAGGAAATACTTACAACCATGCAAGTGATGAAACCTCCAGTACATGAATGTCTTCAAAACTTGCATGCGTGATATCTGGAGAAAGTTTTGGGGCTGTATAGGGGTTGCCTCAATCAAACCCCCGTTTGGTGTTCCCACCTCCACGGACAACCAAATACAAAGAGAAGAAGAGATAAATGAACAAAGTGTGTGGTGAAAGCGAAACCCACTTTAGGAGTAGAACCCACACCACCAAGTAGGAGTGATAAAAGAAATCCCCACTCAAGGAGGAGAACCCGTATCACAAAAGAGAAATACAATAGAAAGGAGATGTGGAATCCCAAGATGCTCACAAGCATGAGATAAGGGAGATGAAGTTGCAAGAGCCAAAAGAGATGTAAAGAGGGAGAGAAAGAATAAAAGAGAGTTCTGCTAGAGCCAAGAGTGTTGCCAAGGGTGTTGTAAGGGCTTGAGAAAATGTTGTTGTAGCAAGCAATGAAGCTATGCAAGCAAGAGAAACATGAGAGAAGAAGAGGAAGGAGAAGTTAGGAGTGAAGCTAGAAGTTGGAAGAATGGAGCTAGTTGCAAAAGAAGAGACAAAATGCATTGAAAAGACTACTTTTAAGGAGGGAAAATAAGCTTCCTGAGCCATTTTAGGGCATCTCGAGCTGTTACCACCAACCAAAGGAGGTGAAAAGTGGAAAACATGCATGAAAACAAATTTTTGAATGTTGAAATATCACAGGATGCTAGCACGGTGCATGGGCGTCCACACAACATGCTAGTGTCTAGACACGTAACACTACAAAATGATGTGAACGAGAAAGACACAAAGTTTGATGCAAGGTTGATACATGAGGGTAGCTGCTGAAAAGGGTGCTGGAGCATCCTGAGAGGGAAAAAGGCTGATGCAGGGGCTAAAATGAGCCTTTACAAGATGCTAAGGGAGTGTACACTAAAGCGGGTACAAGAATGTATGTGAAATTGTAAGGGGTGCAATTTTATGAGTATACAATTTTGATGTTAAATTATTGATGTATTCAAGGATGAAGACTAAACAAAAAAAAAGTAACAAACAATTATATATGATCAAACAATGATAAGATTTATACTACATAGCAATACAAATATAGAAAATGATGTATTTCATCTATAATAATTAAACTATTTCCTTAGGAATTACAATCTAGCCGTGAATCCTTACAATAGTTACCAATTAATAGGATATATAATCTAATACAATGGAATTCATTACAAACTCTTTCCTAGTCTATAGTTACAAACATTTCTAAAACACGAGTGATTATACAATATTTATCACTTATGCTTACACCACAAGAAACACATTATTAGTTCCTCATTAATACACCGCCAAAATTATAATATTAGCTACTCAAATTCCCATTTGAAACATTCATTTTTACTTACATCTTCAATTCTTCTCTCATATCCATTTCCAATATTTATCCTTTCACCTCCAACCTTTCTACTCAAATGACTCTCAAAACTATAGCTTATAGAGGCAATTCTTCAATAATTATTGAGGAATGAGACTCACATTAGATTAGGGTAGCCTTATGAAACAATGATCTTTTACAACATTTCTTTCATCGATTCCCAGTCATAAAAAATATTCTATTCTTTTTTCCTAAGAATTAAGTCTTCAAGAAGGATCACTTTGGACCGAAGTCACCAAACATGTATACATGTACCACATGAACAATTCTAGTTAGTATTGTTCTTCATCACAAGTAATGAGAGGTATTTCTCATATTAGCTAAGTGAAGGAAACCAACTTTAATTTAAATAAGTCAACTTTTTGCCACCTTAAATCATGAAATACTTGTTTATTTATTACCACAACCTTATAATGAAAAAATACGGGCCATATATATTACTTCATTTCAACAAGATTATCAATTAGGAATTTATCTTCATGTGGTGGAGAATTATCAACTAATAATCATGTTCCATCAATAATTATATGTTTAGGATTTTTATGAACCACTATAAAATCATAAATTCGAGCTCTAACAAAAATTCTAATTTGAAATACTCATTATGCATTATCACACAAGCTCTAGATTGTAATATAGGCCTCTATTCTCATGCAATAATAAAAAATAAACCAATAAATATACATCATTTCCATGGGAAATACTAGGTTGAATATATATTATAAAAAAAACTACAAAACTAAACTCTAGCTATGGCTCCAAATTTTTCCAAAAATTAGAAAACAAAAGGATTTTTTTATGGTGTACTATTGCTTAATTTGTGAGATGGTCGTACACTAAACACCCAAAGTAAGAGGTTTTTAGGGTTAGAGATATAAATAAGGTATGGATGGCAGATCCATCCTTTCAATTCATATCCCAATGTTAGTGCATCCAAAACACATGATCGCATTTTAAGAAACATACAACCTTATTTCCCTACACCTCTTCTAGTTTGAAAGCAAGAACTTAGAAAAATATCAACCTCCTCCACCCTCAACTAGGCCCACTATATGCTTCCCCACTCCTTGAGGACTAGGGTCTCAATTTTATTGTCCACTCCATTTAAGTGTTCTTCCATCACATGATCTTGTGGTATACCTCATTCAATATAGCTATCACAACACCTCTACAGTGGTTCATTTGTATCTTCCTCAACATTTATACTTCTTCTATAAATGCTAACTCATTAGAGTATCTACTACTATTCTTTTTCTATCGTGTAACATCTCACTTCACCTTCTCATGCTTCCTCTAAAATATTTTCATTCTCTATCCTTCAATGGTAACGCCAACAATCACACAAATTTCTTGGAATTTATTTTAAATCTTCCCCTCATGGTAATTATTTATTATTACCCTCAACTATTTATCATGCCTATCCCATCTTCAATTGAGTCTAAATTGATCATGTGTTGAATGCAACCTCTTGGATCCTCTTCTCTATTAATTAATACATCCTACACTCACTTTATACCCATTTTGAATTTATTGTAACTTTATAACACTTGAAGGTATGACCACACATGATTAACATCCTTCCATCTAGAATCTCAAGTCTATCCATACCTTTTTGGTATTCCATTTCCTCCCTCCATTTGGTATCTTCCACCCAAGAAAATCTATTTCTCTTATGTACCCTTGCCAAATATTTTGATACATCCCTTTGAATCACATATTTCAAGTTTCTCTTAAAACCAATCCATGCTATTTTTTTAGATCAATCATCTGATTTTAGGATCCCACATAATCGTTCATCTTAACCATTACTATTAATAGATCCTTGATTTATCTAATCCCTATATTGAAAAATTTCTTCATCTTGACAACTATAACCTTTGGCCTTGTTAGTAAGATACATGGTAGTGCCAAAAGCTACCGCATAGGACTTGTGGAACCAAAGACCGACAAGGGAGACTAAGTAAGAGGTATCCTATAAGAGTCACATCTCTCTAAGAGACAAATTATATATATATATGTATGTATGTGTAACATCATGAAAACAAAGCAAATTAAAGCAATAAAATGCAAATAAACTCAGATGTAAACTAAGCTAAACAACAAAGAACAAAGGAAAGCTAAAACATAAATACAAAAGAATCTCACCCAATATATACATAGTTCCATGCATAACCTTTATTGTCCTCCATTTTTCCGTTTGATTATAATTTCCCTCAAATTTCTCTGTGCAAGTATTTCCTATGATAGTGATTTAGCAAAATATCGAAGATTAAACAGTTGATTGCTTCCAAAAGTCATAAGATTTCGGGAGGAGTAACAATGATGAAGGTCAGGTAAATTTATAGAAAATATTTTGTTCGAATGACAGGCTCAGATTAGAAGATAGATGAACAATTTAGATTAAAAGATTCGACATGCATTGAGATTTGTGTCAGTGGTGACATGAGTGATAAAGCATAAAAGGTGAAGATCAAGATTAAATAATGATTTAATCTTTAGTTGAAAGTATTTGAAAATTAGAAGAATAATTATTGCATGTAAAGATAAGGATTAGCATGGAAGAACAATCTGTTCGAATGCACGAATAAATTAATTAATTAAATAAAGTTATTTAATTAATAAATGTGTGCATGCATAAGAATTAAAACTAGATAACTAACCGATTTAAATAGATCTCAACTTGAGTGATAAGTGAATAATTAGATAACTAAGCAATTACCCAATTATAGAAGAATATGCCAAGAATAGTTCTTTTTGTGAATTAAATGATTATTTAATTCAACATTCAAAATTTAAGGATTAAATTAAATAAATTAAGATTTATTTAATTGACTGAAGAAAAGGATAATAAATAATTAAACAATTAAAGTATTTATTAACTTATAGTTGAAGGTGTGATAAGAATAAATTAAATAACAATTTATTTAATTTAAGAAAGGGGATAAAGTCAATTAGCGACGTAATTAAATAAAGAACATTTATTTAACTAATTAGGATTGAATAAAAGATAAAAATGAATTAATTAAATAATTAAAGTTATTTAATTAATAGTATAATAAAGGTTAAATGACTTAATTAAATAATTAAAGTGAATTAATTAATAGATGAGAAAGGACATTAGAAAATAATTAAATAATTAACATTATTCAATTATGACAATGAAGGTATGAATTATGAAGAAATTGAAGTCGCAGGCCTAGACCAATTTTTAGTGTCTACATTTTGCCCCTCTTTGATACAATGTCATATCGGCGTTGTGTCAAAGAAAATCAGTGAAAACCTACCCCAGTCGTGCCCCAATGTGAAATAGGTAAAGGTATGCCCCCTCGAGAAAAATGACAAATTTTTGAAAAATTCCAAAATTTTTGGAAATAGTCCCGATTAGTCAATTTGATAGCTAGAAGTTCAATGGTGGTGAAAGAAATCAGTTTCAAGGAAGTTTGGCAGGTGAAATGGTTGTCAGAAGTTAGTAAAAAGTGTGCCCAATACACAAGGTTTGTAAAAATCCCTCCAAAAACCCTAGGTATAAATAGAAATTGAGTGGAAATCCAATTCATTTGCACCCCTCAAGTTTGAAAATTGTGATTTGTGCTATGGAGTTCTCTGCCAACATGTCGCTAGTTCCCCACTCACAACATTGTGGATATCGGATTCAGATGTTCAAATGACCAACAAACGTGGGACCCTCGCTAAGTAGTTGAAAACTGTCTTTTGAAATTTTTAGTTGCTCGCATTTTTAGGAATTTAATGTTCATTTTTCAAACGCGTCACTTTTTAAATCAACGCAAATGCGTGCATAATCAACACATTTGACATTAGAATGAAACATTTGTAAAAATACATCCAGGATAGCGTAGGCGTGCAGATTAGATGATCACATTTGAAATTTTATGCACTGCATTTGTACTTTTGCAATGCATGTGTTAGGTGTTGTAGCACATGTTAGGTTTTGCACCACATTTGTGTTTGTGCTACACTTTTGCATGAATGAGTGGGCATGATTTCTATTTTTGATGCATGTGCATGCATGAAATGCATCCACATTATTCAATAATGCATATGATATTTTGCGACGCATGTGCAAATTGGAATGACGCATGTGAATTTTGCAACGCATTTGCTTTAAAGTGACACATTTGGCTGTCAATTTTGTTTGAAAGTTTAGGCTGTAAATGTTGGTTGTTTTTCTGACACAAGCTATGGACTATGCCATTACATGTTGTGTTGGATTTGATTTACACCCGGGAGTTGCGACTGTTGACTTTTTATTTTTGAGATCAGTTGTGGAGTGGGGAGAAATGGTTCCTATGGCACCTTGGTTTGCATCAAGTTACCTATATGCCACTATTCAGGCAAACTAAGGTTTGTTGACTGCGCTTTGCAAGCATTGGCATTCTGAGATGTCTTCTTTTCATCTGCCTACAGGAGAGGCTAGTGTTACTTTAAAGGACATGTATAGGATTTTGAGGTTACCTATTAGGGGTGCGAGAGTCATGTATGATACCCAGAGGCGTTTTAGTGAGATGTGTCGATATTATCCAAATGATGATATTAGATAACTAGGCATAGATCACTATGAGATTAGATGGAATGTCTTGGCCAGTAGATATGATCGGATAGATTGTTTATTATGCACATTGATTGGGGGGATAGTTCTACCTGATCACCGAAGTCATGGATTTCCTATAGGGTGGGGTGAGATGTTAGTTGGTATGTTGGAGAGACAAGTCGTGTATGCCTGGGGCCCCTGTTTGCTTGCCATGTTATATTTTCATTTGCATGATATAGCCTATAGAGAGGCATGGTCGATGAGCTATGGTACCATGTTGCTTATGGTATGGGCATGGGAACACATTGCTATATTCCGCCCACCTGTTATAGCTGAGCTAGAGCAGGGAGCTCCTTATGCCTTCCGATATGCAGGGGAAAATACCCAGACACATTTAGGAGATACATGATATTATAGACATGCCATTGACACTATGGTGCAGTTCATATGGAGGTTGTACATGGATTGTACTTAGTGGTTGGATGAGCCTCGAGACCTTCCCTTCTGCAAACAGACACAATATTTGATTGGGAGGAAAGTTTCACATGTACATATCATTGAGAGGCATATGTCAGATAGGGTCCTTAGATAGTTTAGTGAGGTTCAGGATGAGCCTCGAGGCCGGGCAGAGTTTGCACGATCTTCTAGGGAGGTTCCTCTATGGGTCCTAGAGATTCCTGTTGCTACAATTGAGGCTGATATTGATGCACTACAACTTGTTTAGTGGGGATGGAGGAGCAGAGCTACAGATCTTGGCATGGTAGTTGCATATGATACTTGGTGGGCGAGTCACGGGCCATTGTCCTTTACCGATCTAGAGCAGGATGCACCTGTGGAGAGGTGCGGGACAAGACCCTGGGGTAGAGGTAGGAGGGGTGGTGATGATGATGGGAGAGGAGGAGGTGGGAGAGGTGGTGGTAGGGGTCAACAAGGTTGTAGAGGTTGAGGCCCACATTTATCACCCATCTAGGAGGAGGGAGAGGGCGAGGATGTGCCCATGCTAGAGGTTGGCAGAGGAGAGGAGGATGTTGGTGGTGGGGCTAGTGGAGAGGAGCATGTAGTAGAGGATATTGCTAAGGAGAATGCAAAGGAGGCATTTAGGGAGGAGGAGGAGATAGATGTTCTTGGTATGCTTGCTGGCTACCATGATGATGATGAGGAGGAGATGAGAGATGAGGAGTGAGAGCTATGGGATAAGATCATAGATGACTAGGATATGGAGGTGGGGGAGTAGGCATGATAGGAGGAGTCAGGTCCTGTTGATCAGTGGGTGAAAAATCTATAGGCCAAATTAGAGTCCTTGGAGGAGCAGTTGAGAGCAATGAAAACAAAGAGGGACTCGCTTATGATGGAGAGAGACAAAGCTTATATGGATAGGGATCAGGCCATAGCTTGGAGATAGGAGACTGAGCAGAGATTCATAGAGTTGAGGAGTCTCTATATAGGACTAGTTGAGGTTATGGCTTGGGAGTTGGTTAGAGTTGGTGACCGAGAGCGCTACTATAGGGACTTATATGAGTAGGAGGTGCCTCTTGAGAGATGGGCTCCTAGATATTCCTAGGCACATAGCAGTAGGTCATGGAGCAGATCTCAACAAGAATCAGAGTACAAAGGGGGTCATAGGATCTCATAGATAAGGACCATATGATAGGCCTCCTTCTGCACACTGATCCTCAGGGTCTCCTTGTCAGTCACCTCCAAATTCTCCACATGGGAGTAGTGGGAGTTCTGACTAGGGACATGTTCTGATATTTATTTATAGACATTGAATTTTGATCATAGAGCTTTTGGGATTCATTTTGACAAGTACATTATGACATTGTGATGTGACACTTTTTGAGCGATATATATATATATATATATATATATATATATATATATATATATATATATATATATATATATATATATATATATATATATATATATATATATATATATGATTTTGGTGGTGATTTATATGATATGCAGTCTTCTATTTATGCATGTGTTCTATATGATATGTTATCGTCTATATGATATGCATATGTTATGGATGATGATGTTTACATTATGATGTTGATACAACCTATGATGTGATGTTTATTCTATATGATGATGTATGTATTTACAATGCTATCTACATGCGATGCTATACATTTGATGATGGTGGATGCAATGTGATGTTATGGATTCTATGTTCATGATAATGATATGCAATGTGATGTATGTATTAATGCTATCTACATGTATGTTTTGTGATAAAATCCTATAGAAATTATGATGATTAATGGATGATATGTCATGAATTCCTAAATGCTATGGATGCCTATATTTTTGTGTTTTCAAATGCAACACATATGTATGATATTTACATGATGTTTCTAAAATGAATGCATATGCAAGATGCTTTATATTTTCGTGTGTCACATGACTCTATCATAATGCAAGAAAGAAGAAATGTTAGTGCGAAAATAAATGAATAATAAAAGACATGGATGTTAGTATTAGCAATCTTCAATGTTTCACCGAAACACAATAGGCCTTGCACTAAATCATCATTGGGTAGTAACTAATACAAATAGAGAGAAACACCATGATATGAGATAGATCAAGGTGTGCAAGGTCATCCACCTACTAAAAACAAATAGTCGCAGACAAGAAATTCCCTAACTCATACTAAGGGCACAGTTGCCCCAGTATTTTTGTCAAGACCAACCACAAACAACAAACAAATAAAATATGGGTCATGAGACATCATTGATCCTCTAAATCCTTCATGGGACATCCTCAAGGAAACTAGTAACATGACTCAAAAATCAAAGTCAAAAGACAGTCAATAAACAACAGTAAAAAAAATAGAATTCTGATACATCATTGCTTCTCTAAATCCTTCATGGGACATCTTGGAGAAAGCTCAGTAACAGGATTCCAAGATAAAGCCAAATAAAGTGATAAGATAAACATGCCACAAAGTCAAAAGCCAGTAAAATATTTACCAAAACTTGATCTATTTGTTTGATTGTTTTGATTGATAAAATAATTGATTGATAGAGCCTGGTTTCAGGAAGGACACATACCGTATAAGATGTTGAGTCTGGTTTCGATGTTATGACTATCTGTATAAGGCATGACAAAAGCTTGGTTTTAGAAAAGACACGTATCGTATAAGACGTTGAGTCTGATGCCATTGATGTGATAACATGTGTAAGGCTATGTTGATTGTTTGAAAATGTCTATATTCAGGAAGGACTCGTCCTGTATAAGACATATGATGATTATTGTTTTGATAATGTCTATTTTTAGGAAGGACACATCCTATAATAGACATAAGTTGATTTGTTTTGGTTGTTGCTTTGGAAATTTGTTTGATTTTGACTTGATGAAATTATTGACTTGTTCATCTTGTTGATGTGTGACTTGATTTGATGTGCTGAAAATTGAATGTGTTTCACGAAAAACCCTAAAGGACTGACCTAGTATGGCTTCAGGGGCTCATCGATTGATGGCCTTGCCTACATTATACATGTAGAGACCTCATAGTTTGACTAGACTTTGAATGACAAGACTGACTGAATAAGATTTGATTTATTTACAAATATAAGATGTGTGTGATAGTGAATGTGATAAACCCTAATGGACTAACCTAGTGTGGCCTCGAGTGCCCATCGATTGATGGCCTTTCCTACGTTATACATGTAGAGACCTTGTAGTTCGACACAACCAATAACCTTGTCTTATAGAAAGATGGATTGAGTCATGATTTTATAAAGAAAAACCTAAAAGGACTAACCTAATGCCTTGGGGGCACATCAACATATGGCCTTGCCTACGTCTAGTCGCAGAGGCAACGTAGTTCAAAAAATAACAAAGATTGACAAGTGTGATTGACTCTGACTTTGTTTTTGGATTTTTGACATGTTTTGATTTTTGTTTTTTTGAAGTTTTCTGATGTTTTTTGACTTTTTTTTAGGACATTTTGTAATGTTTTTGGATTTTTTTTTTATGATTTTACGTCTTTAGAACAACCAATGTAAGAACCAATATGACATAAGTCAAGTGCTTGCCCCCAGTTGGGTATAAGACCAATTGAATATGAATAGGATGGGTTGGAGGATACTATGTGTGCTCGATGTCAATCGTTCCAAGTTATGGAAAGGACATCCATTTATTATGAGTGGTATGTATAGGCGATGGATGGGAAATATATGTGATATGTATAGGGATGTAGATACGAAAGATAGGTGGTATGTACAAGGAAGTTAGATTGGAATGATGGTAGACAAAGGAGCAGAGTCAACTACACATGACACTTGTTTGCCAAGTTTTCACCATGGTACTTATCCAAAGCGCTACTGAAGTGGTTTTTACTATTAGACAACTTATTTCTCTTTACTATTTTCTTTATTTTTTTGATTTATTTTTTTGATGTTACCAAGATGCTTATTTGCGAGGTTTTCATCTAGGTAACATTTTATTTTTATTTTTGATAATTAAGACAAGGCTCTTAGAAGCTATGCGCAAAACTTATTCAGATGAAGACTATTGATAGGTGCTGACAATGGTTCTCCTTTAGGAGTAGAGAGTTGATATGATCCTGATCCAATGACTTTTGTAATAATATAGGGTCCTAACTAGTTAGGTTCATACTTTCTTTGTTTTTCTCTTTTTGCTTGATTCTTTGGATTCTCCATTAAAACTAGGTCACCAATGTCAAAATATCTATTCAAGACTTTCTTATTATAGATGTGAAAAAGATGATTTTGATATGCTTGGAGATGATCTAATGCCTTATGTCTTCGTTCAACTAGGAGTTCTAGCTCATGTAGTCTTGAAACTCGGTACTCTTCATCGACAATATTCCCTTTCAAGGATACCCTTAGGGAAGGAATCACAACCTCAAGAGGCAAGATGACCTCAGAACCAAATACTAAGGAATATGGAGTGGTGCCAGTGGGAGTATAGATGCTTGTGCGGTAAGCCCATAAGGCTGGATTAAGCTGTAAATGCTAATCATGACGAACATCATTGACAGTATTTTTGAGGATTCTGATGATTGTTTTACTAGATGCCTCAGCTTGGCCATTACCTTTTAGGTAATATGGGGTGGAAAAGTGGTGCTAGGTATGGAATTCCTTGTAGAGATGATGAACTTCTTGGTTCTTGAATGGACGACCATTATCGGTGATTATGGATTGAGGGACACCTTACCGAAAAATGATATAGTTTAGGATAAACCTAGAAATCTATGTGCCAGTGATGTAGGTCATGGGAATAGCTTCAATCCACTTGGTAAAGTACTCAGTTGTAGTAATAATAAATTTATGGCCATTGGAGGATGTGGGATGTGTGTGTGTGAAATGTGGGAATTGTTAGTAAATCAACACAAACACCAATGAGACGTATTACATGAAAGATTTGAATCAAAGAACTACTCTATTTACAACAAAAAAAATATTTAAAAACGTTCCATTGTTCTCTAATCTCAAGGATTTATTAAACCGTTTGGCTCTCAGGTTTTGTATATGCACTATGGTTATTAAAATGAAAAATTGAGAAACAAGATGCTATTCAACATGCAAGCGAATTAAGTTCCTATATGAAATCTATGTGATGTAAGCTATGATGCTATGATAATGGAGATTATAATAAATGGATAATGTTGCTAAACTATGTGATACAAATGTTGTGATAAGAAATTAAAATGATTCTGCATATGCTCAAATGATTAGTGATATGATAATCTAAAATGCAACTACAAAGCAAAACATGATTTAAAATGTAAGTATAAAGCAAAACATGATTCTACAATGCTAACTATAAAGCTAAGCATGATTCTATATGCAACTACAAAGCAAAACATGATTCTAACTATAGACTCCAAATGCTCCAATGCTCCAAAGCTATTCCCGCATGATAACTCTACTCGAATGTGGGATGCAAAATATTATGGAAAAGGATTGTATTTATAGGATTTTCCAAGCATCTTATGATGTGGCAGCAATCGACGGTCCAGATTCAAACAAGAGGGATGAACGACGAAGATGGAGAGAATCAAGAAGAATGTTCCCTTGAACAGAGACAACTTGCCAAATGGATGAAGGAATCTCTTGACCAAAGACAACATGCCAAATGGATGGAGGAATCAAGTGTGAGAAAAAAACCATGTGTTTGAAAGTTTGTTGAAGAAGTGTGTGAGGAATAGGCCATGTGTTTGAAATTTGTTGAAGATTATTTAATTTCATGTGACCTTGGTGAGGTGGCATGAAAAGTTGTAGACATTGCTTGAATTCCAAATTTGGGATTAGTGAGAATTAATTAAATAAAACAAACTTTAGAAATTCGTTTATTTAATTAAATTAGAGGAATGTGATTTTAGATTTGGAGAATTAGAAGACATGAACTATAAAAATAAATTGAAAATTTATTTATACATAGATGAAATATTAATTAAATAACTAGTATTTAATTAATTAAATGTCTTGACCAATTTTAGGTGTATATATTTTTCCCCTCTTTGAAGTAATTTGTTTACACGTTGCTTCAAAGAAAAAATTGATACTGATTCTGAGAATTTTTTTTTCGATGCCCTAGACATTGATTTTCAGGTGATGACAAATATATGCCCCCTTAGGAGATAAATCGGTGAATTTTTGAATTTTTAGGATTTTTTGAAAATTTTGATGATTTTTCGATGATCTCAAAATTTTATGCTTTAGAAACGATTTATCTCCCGAAAAATGATGTAGAAGCCACCTGGTGATGATTTGCTGAATTAAAGTCCCTTTGAAAATAAAATAAAACAACCCCATAAAATGCTACTTAATTAACCTTAAAAGGTTAAAAAGTGTGATTAGAAGTTCATTTGAGCAATTGTGATTTGAAAACTTGAGAGCGAGAGTGATTTGTGCAAATTTGGAGTAGAATGGTGATCCCCTACCACACTCATCGTTTCGAGCGCATGTGATGGCACAATTGCCTAGCAACGTACAAACCTTCGCTAAGTACCCCAAAAATTGCCTTGTTATTTGTGCATTTCCTTTTTCCTACTTTTTCCACATTTTTAAATCGGATTCATTTAGTTTAGCGCATAGGAAGACCAAAGTAGCGCATAGAACGACTATTCTAGCGCATAGGATGAAAATTTTAGTGCATAGGGTTAATGAATTAGCGCATAGGTTTTCTGAAGTAGCGCATTCGATAACTGTTGTAGCACATAGAATAGATTAGCGCTTAGGGAAATTAGATTAGTGCATTGATGAGATGAACTAGCGCATAGGTGATTTCGGCACATCGGGACCCTGTTTTGACCCATAGATGAAATGAAATGGCACATTGGGTAGTTCGACGCATAGAACCTCTGTTCTAGCACATTGATGAATTTTTCTGGTGCATAGGGTTTTCCAGTGCATGGAAAGAATATTCTAGCGCATTGGTGAATTTTTAGGCCAAATTAATGATTTGCTTGATTAGACTCCATAATTTCGATCATGTTTGATCACATCAACCTTTGTTTTGATGATGATTGATGATGTTGGTAGATTAGATGTCCATTGCTCTCATGATAGGTGAGATCCAATGATAGGATTATGATAATTGACCTCATGATAAGCAAGGATCAATTATAGGTTGATTGATTAAATGACCTCATGATAGGTGAGGTGCATTGATTGATTGATAAACCTCATGATAGGCGAGGTTAAATTGGTTGATGAACCTCATGATAGGCGAAGCTGAGTGATAGATTGATGCTCACGAGATTTGATCAAAGTCTCACCAGAGCTAATTAGATTGATAAGCTAATTGATTTTCATTGATTGATTGATGGATTGATGTCGATTGATTGATTAGCTGATTGAGTGATTAATTTGTGATATTTTGTGATGATAGGAGCTGTTGACGAGCTTACAGATTAGAGAGCACTTCCTAAGGACATGTGAGTTGATTCAACACCTAACACCACCTAAGGTAGCCATCATTGCATGATGTGGATTGTCCTCTCTCATAGATATGCCCTAGATTAGGGTTAACAAGGGTTTACTAATAACTTTAGCGGAGAGGTGGCACAATGAGAATAACACCTTCCATTTGCCCACTGGTGAGATCACAGTTACTCCCGAGGATGTATATCGGATTCTACGGATACCCGTGGTTGGAGAGCTTGCATTATATGATTCTCGAGAGTAGGGCAGAACTAATGCACTACGCAGGGTGTTTAAGGATGATACCATATGTGGCTATGAGATTCCCTGGAGGGACATGGTTGATGCGTATGCCATATTGCCTTCTATTTTAGCTAGATTCATTGGAGGGTTCCTTTGTCCTGATCACAGGTCAAAGGGATTGTCAGTTGGATGGGGGCAGATCCTGGAGAGCATGATTGCTCATGGCACTTGATATGCATGGGGTTATTGTATTCTTGCACACTTGTACCATGATTTGCATCAGGTTGTTTATTTTGGAGGGGCTAGTTTATTAGCGGGAGTCACATTGCTTTAGGTCTGGGCCTGGGAGCACATAGCAGTTGCACAGCTAGTGGGAGACAGACATTGGCCAACCATGATCCCATATGTACACATTTATGCTAGTCGACTTGCTCAACCTATGCTGGGAAAACTCGAGTACTAGAGGAGGACCCTAGATGATCTTGAGTCTGTAGTATGGAGGCCCTATCTGGATTGTGAGCAGTGGTCTGAGGATAACACAAAGATGCCATTTTTGTGTCAATCGATATACCTGATTGGGTAGACATGGTTTATTATTGAGAGATTTTTGCTGCTATAGGTGCTCAAATAGTATGGTAGGGTCTAGGGAATGCCTCAAGGAGTGGCCCACTATGCATGACGATGACAAGATGTTACAGATTGGGGACCGATTTTATCTTATGATGCAATGGTTCAACATTTCCAGGGTTTACAAGCCATCCCTTGGGATGTTCATCCAAATATTACTGATGCTCCAATATCAGAGGAGTATGCTCAGTATATGTTCATGCATCCATTCCCATGAATCACCATTCCGGATGAGCCAACACCATTGTTAGAGGAGGAGGGAGTAGTAGGTCATGGGTGGAGATGACGAAGAGAGGAGGTGGAGGAGGAGGAGGAGGAGGAGGGGTTGGAGGAGGAGGATAGTAGTGATGATAGTGATGGGGGAGGAGATGAGGGTGGTAGAGGACTAGGGCCGTATGTTGGAGAGATGAGAGTACCTCGCAAGAGGTGATCATTAGTTGCCCCTTCTTAGTAGTGCATGGAGATTAGGTTACCATCACAACAATAGAAAACATAGATAGTTGCTTTATAAGTGTAGGTTCAGATGCTGCAAGGTCAACTAGAGTAGGTTTAGGCTCTACTTATGCAAGCATAGGGATAGATCCATATGTTGACGACTAAGAGAGATGCAGCTAGGAAGTAGGTACAATAGGTACAAGACCAACTTGCATAGGTATAGGCCTAGGGACAGGCATATGGATAGATGCAGGGGTAGATTGACATGTTGACTACTGAGAGGGATGCCTTGAGACAACAGGTGGACTAGGCTGAGGGCCTTACTAAGAGATTATAGCAGGCCACAACGACTGTCGGGTCTATAGATTATTTCAGGGAGATCTGTCGTACTACTCAGGAGGCATAGTTTTATAGGGTTAGATATCATGATGTAGTTCCTATAGAGCAGCGGGAGAGCTTTGTACAGTCCCGGTCACGTAGGTGTTAGTCTCGTACCATTAGCATGGGTGTTATGCAGCCATTTCTTGGTGATCAGAGATATCCTAGTGTGGGACCGTCAGGTGCAGGGTGAGGTATTGGTCCTGTGATGCTAGCACCATTTGGGGGGAGCATGACCTAGCTTCGATTTCTAATTTGTTGATGTATTTGGGACATGTATACACTCTTTATTCATTGATGTTGTACCTCTTGATTTTAGACATTATGACACACTGCCGTTTTTGATATTGATGTATTTCTTTATTCCTTTGGATATCCTTGTACACTTTCACATTATGATTTTGAGGTTATATGATATGTGGTGATGATTATGATCTATGTGTCTATATGATGTTCATATGATGATGATTATGATGATTATGATGATTATGATGATTATGATGGATGCATTTAATTACTATTATTTACACTATATGATGATGATGATATGATATGCTATGGATGCATTTAATTTCTATTATTTACGCTATATGATGATGATGATATGATATGATATGCTATGGATGCATTTAATTTCTATTATTTACACTATATGATGATGATGATATGATATGCTATGGATGGATTTGGTGATACAATTGATATGTTATGATTCTATGATGCTTTATGAGTAATGTATGTGATGGATCCTATTATACCAATGAAATGTGATGTAGTTTATGTTTTTGTACTTTTCTCATGCAAATAGATGATGTGATGAATGGATGAATGTATGATAATGTGATGGTACCTAGTTCTTATGTGTTTATGATGTTTATATGATGATGCTTATGTGATTCTATATGTTTTATGGATTTATGTAGATGATGTTTTATGCTATGTGAGATGGATTTGATTATGCAAATGATGTGTGATGATATGTGATGTTTATACTGATTATATATGGATGTAATGATGATGGGATGACATATGGATGATGTTTTGTAAGATGAATTATGATTATGTGATGCAAATGATTATGCTTAACTGAGCTTTCAAGACTTCAACTTCTAGGGTCTTAAGCTTAAATGAGTGAATCTATCCAACTTCCAAGAGTTGTGGGAAGGTTGCCATCAGTTGATTAGTTGTTAAGTTAAGCTTCACAAAACTTGACATATTTCCCAACTTTCTTGGAAATCTGAAGAGACTCACTCATTTAAGCTTAGTGAACCACTTTCTTAATGCAACTATATGAAATGATTTTGATTATGTAAATGAGATGCGATGCACATCTTTTTGTGTTTTCCAATGCAAATATTATGATGTGATGCATGGGTGGATGAATGATGTGATAATGTTTTCTAATGTATGTAAATGATAATGCAACTGATGTGTTTTTGGTAATGCCAAGTGTACTCAATCCATTAGTGTCAGAGATAACATTGTTGTGAAACTGTTGTAGCTTTGGAAAACCCCATAGATACAGATGCAAGCTAACATGGATGCAATCTAACTTAACCATGCAGATCTAATATGTAGATGTTGTCATTCATAACAACATATTTTTTGTGCTTTTTATCATCATTGAGCCTTTAAAATGTTGAGAGTGAGTACAAACATCGATGGTATATTAGACCATGATGACCTGACTACTACTTCCATGATTTTTGATATTCCAAGTTAACACAAGCATCTAGGTATAATTAAACCGAGATGACTTGAGTATTGCTTGCGTAAACAGACAAGAGTTAACCATTTTCCTATGCAAATTCGAAATATCATTAGTGATACTTTGTAGAGCACATTCCATGAAAATTTGCACAGTAATAATGATCAACTCACAGATAGCAGAAAAACAAAAAAATCATACTCCTTCCTAGCTCCTCTAGTTCAATAAATCATCGAGGTGCTCCAGAGATATGATAACAAAAATAAAGTTCAATCGTTGAACATTCATGCCATAGTGATAAATCCATGATTTAGAAGAACAATCATCCATTTGAAGTGTGCTTTTAGTTTGATTGATTTGGCTGTTTAATATGAATGGTTGATGTGTTCACGTTTGTGTGATTGATGTTCAATGTTGAGTTGCACTACAATCATTGTTTTGGGTTGTGTTGTACTACTGTTGTTTGTCTGTTGGTTCAAGCTCAAAGTTTATTGCTCCTAGTGAGTTCAGGATTTTTCCCCCAATCTAGGGTCAGACACGACCGTGATGCCAGGATATGTACATGAAGCTTTCAGATGATAGGTAGAATGATGGCGAAAGTGAATGGACGACATGCTCAAATAGATGGAAAAGCTAACCTATCACAAATAGTGCCTGTTGCCAGGTTTTCACTACTTGTTTTTATTACACTTTTTTTAGATTTTTAGATTTTTTGATTTTATGATTTTTCACTTTTTTTTGCTTTTTTTTTGCATTTTTGATCTTTTTTTGATTTTTTTGTTGTTAACAAGACACCTGCTTGCTAGGTTTTCATCAAGGCAACCATTTTTTTAGGACATTTTCTGATGTTTTTGTATTTTTTCAGGACTCTTTCTGATGCACTGGATGATTAGGGTGTAGAACCTTTTGAGATGCAAGCTGTTGAGGGGTTCATCAAATAAATCCCCTTCTGGTGTGGACAACTCCTGATCTGAAGACTGGCACAATAACAAAGGGAACTAGCCAGTTGGGTTCAAATTTCCCCTTCTCTTGATCTTGTTGATTACAGGGGTTCTCTTTCGGGACTAAATCACCCACCTGAAATGTTCTAGGCTTTACTTTGTGATTGTAACTTCTGGATATCCTCTGTTGATAGGATTTTAGGTGATCCACTACATGTTGACGACGCTCATCCAATAGTTCCAATTCTTGTAACCTAGACACTCTGTAATCCTCATCTGAAATGATCCCCTTTAGTGACACTCGAAATGATGGTAGTTCAAACTCGATAGGTAGAATGGCTTCTGATCCATAGACTAGGGCATATGGTGTTGCTCCTGTCGGGGTGAAAATACTGGTTCTAGAAGCCCATAAAGTAGGGTTTAGTTGAACATGCCAATCATGTCCAACCTTGGTGATGGTTTTCTTCAAGATTTTTAGGATAGTCTTGTTTAAGGCCTCTGCTTGGCTATTTCCTTGGGGATAGTATGGTGTAGAAAACCGATGTTGTATATGGAGCCTCTCATAGAGTTCTTGGAAATCCTAATTTTTGAATTGTATGCCATTGTCTGTGATAATGGATTGAGGGATGCCATACCAACAGATAATATAATTCAGGATGAATGATGAGATTTTCTTTCATGTGATGGTGGTTAGGGGAACCGCTTCAATCCACTTTGTGAAGTATTTTGTGGCTGTGATGATAAACTTGTTTCCGTTGGATGAAGATAGATGAATCTTTCCTATGAGGTCCAATCCCCATTGAAAAAAAGCCATGTTGATGCAAAAGGTTGCAACTCTTATGTCGGTGCATGTATCAAGTTTCCATGGATTTGACATTTTGTGCACCTTTTGACACATTAGAATGACTCCTTCTCCATATTGGCCAATAATACCCCAAATGTAGGAGTTTCTTAGCTAAAGTTAGGCCACTTGAATGTGTGCCACATATACTATCATGGACCTCACGTAAAGTGGTTTTAGCTTCATTACATTCTAGACACCGAAGGAGAGTACCATTAAGACCTTGTCGATAAAGCACATCGGCTATTAGGGTGTGTCGAGCTACTTGTCAGATCAAATTTCATTTTTGGTTCCAGGATAAATTGGGTGGGAGGGTATTGTCTTTGAGATACGTGTAGATTTTCTCATAGGTAGAGGCATCAACCTTGGCTAGATGGTAGATGACTTGGGATTATGGGTTGTCATAGGATGGGTTAAACAATTGTTCCACCATGAACTCATAATGGACCCATTTCTCAGGAATATGTAAGAGAGAAGCAATGGTAGCCATGGCATCAACAACTTTATTGTCACCTCTAGGAATCTGTTCAAATTTTATCTCTACAAAGTATTTTTTGAAGTCATCAACCATTCTTTTATATGGAATCAACTTGTCATCTTTTGTTTAGTAATCATCATTCACTTGGTTAATGACTAGTTGAGATTCGCCATAGACATGTAACTTTGTGATCTTCCACTCAACTGCTACTTTGATTCCAATGATCAATGCTTCATATTCGGCTGTGTTATTGGTGCAAGGAAACATCAATCTATAGGATTTAGGAATGGTATGTCCTTGTGGTGAGATGAAAAAGATTCCTATGCCTGATCCATGTTGTGTATAAGAGCCATCAAAATACAACATCCACTGTTGTGTAGATATTGTAAGGACATCAACATCTAGAAATTCAGTGTTCATTGGATGATTGTCTTGCAATGGTTCTTCAACTAGTTGTTCTGCTATGGCTTTACCCTTGATGGCTTTTCTGTCCACGTACTGGATGTCAACTCACTCAATATCATGACCCATTTAGCTAGTCTTCCTATTAGGGTAGCTTTGCTGAGTAGATACTTTAATGGATCAATTTTAGCGATGAGTTTGATGGTGTGAGTTAGCATGTAATGTCTGAGTTGTTGGGTAGAAAATAATACCGCAAGACATGCTTTCTCAATGAAGGTGTAATTGATCTCATAACCATTCAAGGTCCTACTGATATAATAGATTTCCCTTTCCTTCTTGCAAAATCTTCCTGTGCTAATAAAACTCCCAAAGATATCTCAGTTGTTGCAATGTAGAGTATCAATGGCTTTCCTTTGGTTGGTGGTACTATTATTGGTGGTGACATCAGATATTGCTTGAGTTGATTAAAGGCTACTTCACATCTCTCATCCCACTTGAAAGAGACATTCTTGTGTAGTAAATGGTTGAAAGGGTGAGTTTTGTCAGCCAGTTGTGGGATGAACCTCCTGATGGACTTAAATCTTCCTTGTAACGATCTAAGCTGATTGATGTTTTTAGGAGGAGGCATCTCCATGATGGATACTTTTTTTGTAGGATCCTCAATACCTTTGGCTGACACAATGTATCCCAAAAGTTTAGTTGATGTTACGCCAAACACACATTTCTTGGGATTTAGTCTCACATTGAACGTCTCCAATCTGGTGAAGATTTTGTCTAGAATTTATAGGTTTCCTTCTCTTGTGTAGGATTTTTCCAATAGATCATCTACATAGTCCTCCATAAAAGTGTGCATCATGTCATGGAAGATGGAGTCATTTCTCTCTGATATGTGGTTCCAACATTTTTCAACCCTAAAGGAATTACTTTCTAGTAGAAAGTGGCCCAAGGACATGTGAAGGCTATTTTGTCTTGATCTTCATGTGCTATATTTATCTGATTATACCCTAAAAATCCATCCATAAGTGATAACATTTTGTGTCCAACAGCCAAGTCTATGATGATGTCGAAATTAGGTAGAGGAAAATCATCTTTTGGGAAAGCTTTGTTAAGATCCCTGAAGTCTGTACATATCTTGATGCTTTTGTCTAGTTTTGAGACTGGCACAATATTTGATATCCACTCGACATATTCAATAGGTTTGATATATCCCATGTCTAGTAGCTTCTTTAATTCAGCTTTTACCAAGAGGGCGATATGAGGGTGCATATTTCTCAACTTTTTCTTTATTGGTTTTATGCTAGGTGGTAGTGATAAATGGTGCATGATGAGTTCTGGATCTATTCCTGACATGTCAACATAAGACCAAGCAAATTTGATCTTCCTCTCTTTAAAGAATTTAGTGAATCAGGGTTTTTCCTCCTCTGTCATGGATGCCGCGAGGTGTAGGTTCTTCACTATTTCATTTGCGCCAACATTGATAGATTGTGTAGGCTCAATCAACACTAACAATCTCTCCTGATAGTGTTTGGGGAGAGTGTCAAATATTCCATCTCTCGGTGCCTCAGAGAGGTTTTCACCTTGAGATACACTCTTTGTTTTTACTTTTTCTGGATCTAATAGTGCCATTAAATGGTTTTCACCATTAGATCTACTTTTGGTATTCATTTTGCAACTGGAAGATTTGGCACTCCCCTTGTCTGAAATTCTGTTATGAGATTCAATGATGGAACATGTTTCAGGGTTATCAGAATAGAGGAAGCTATTGATGGCATCATCATTCAGAAAGGTTGGTAGATCAAACAACTCAGATTGGTCCTAGTCAATCAATTTGGGGTGTACTAATGGCATGGAATCATCAAATTAGCTAAGGTTAGAAGGGGTAAGCATCATGATGGCAATTTCATCAAAATGTCCAATGGAAATATCGAGGTCTAAGATGTTACTCTTCCAAAGTATCTCACTAGAAGAATGACTATCTTCACTTGAGTCATCGATATTCTGTGATCCAATTTCAAGTGGTTGGTAACTCGAGCTCTGTCCCTCTGTACGTGTTGGTGTATACTTTTGTACCACATCAATCTCCTTATCATGACAAGAATCTTCAAAGAGGGAATTCCATTCATATTGATTGGAGTCTGTTTCAGAGATATCTCTCAATTAAAGGATTATCTTGACAACTTGCTATATGGTTTCTTCTTTTGCTTCTTCCCTGTACCCTAGTCCCATATTGTCTTTATAATTCATTATGATGGGTTGTATCGGTTCTATGATGTTGTCTTTTCTTTTACCGATAGGACCTTTTCCCTCATATCCCATCTTTTCTAGGATTGTCTTATCTTTGCCATATTGCTCTATTAGTACATTTGAAGTGGATGCTTGTGATTGCTCTTCATCCTTGCACAACCAATTCAAAACCTCCTTGTCTTCTAATTAATCCCGTAAGGTGCTTTCTCTTACAAATTTTCCATCAAAGAGTGTGGTTGGTTGTGATGATTGTTGTCTTGATGTTGATGGTTGTCCATATAACTTAGGAGAAGATGAGAGTTATGATAAACAAAAGGATTGCTGAAATCAGTATTCCCCCATGCATTTATCTTTCAATTGGATGTTTTCAACCTATTTTGATAAGGCATGGAGTTGAATTTCATGATTCGATGGAGTAGACTCACTAATACCCTTATCTTTTGATTGGTCCTTTTTCTCCACCCACTTTGACAAGGAATTTAGTTGTTTTTCACTGTTGAATGAACCATGAGTTGTCGCTTCCCTGTTGTGTGGCAGAAAAGTGTCCCGGGTTGTTCTGAGTGTGTTGCAGTATTGGGGGTTATTGGAATTAGCAACAATAGTGATCTCTTGTATGTTAAAAGGAAATTTCAAACATTGGTGATATGTAGATGGTACAACTTTCATCTCATGGATCCACAGACATCCCAAGAGTATGTTGTATGTCAATTCTTTGTCCAACAATTGGAATACTATGTCTTTCACAACTAGTCCTACTTGAATTGGTAGGACAAACAATCCTTGGGAGGATCTTTCTTCATCATCATATTCTTTTATTGTGATTTTCCTTCTAGGATCGATATCATTTTCAGAATATCCGAGTGCACAAACAAGTTTTAGAGTGTAGATATTTAAGCCAACTCCTCCATCTATTAGAACACATTTTACACGGTGTTTGTGGATTAAGACCTTGATGTGGAGAGTAGTGTTGTGTGGATGGGTGATGGATACATCATCTTGTTCAAAAATTGATAAGCAGTGCAGTGCAGTCAAATGTCCCACCATAGTCTGAAATTGGAAAACTTCTAGATTGTTCGGTACCGTGGTGGTGACTAGAGCTTGTTCTAAGATTTCCTTGTGAGCGGGTGAAATCTTGAGAAGCTCTAATATGGATATTTGAGTAGGTATCTTCTGCAACTGATCAACAATGTTATACTGAGTTTTAGGGACAACAGTAGGTTCTTTGGACGTTGAAGGGGTAGCTCCTTTCAATGTTACCTTGGCTTGTCCTCTTGTAATTGCATTGATTAGTGAATTGTCTTTTTTTTCTTTGATTTTAATGGCATTGATTTGGTTGTCATTTGCAACAATGTTGGTGATCAAATTTATTGGCACAAGGTCATTGATTTGATGTGGGGCAGTGTTGATATCGTGATGATGATTTTCAGTTGTAGCAATATTTCTTTGGCTCCTAATTTCAATGTCTTTGGTTTGATGTTCAACCACCTCAACACAATGAATGGTAGTGTCATAAATATAGTTTATGTTTTTTCCCTTGGTATTTGATGACGAGGACTCCCCCTTTTCATAGTTGGGTAGAGGGTTCTTGAACGCTCCATGATCATTGTTTGTTTTGAGTCCTTCTACATATATCATCTTGTTTTCAATCAAGTCTTGTATCAAGTGATTTAATTGCATATAGTCATTGGTTTTATGCCCTTTGTTTCAATTAAAATTACAAAAATGTGTGTCATTCCACCATGGAGGCTTAACTTGTGGTTCCCAATTCCTTACCTCTGGTAATGTTATGACTTTTGCTTCAAGAAGTTCCTTTAGTGCTGATTTTGATGATTTTCCCAAAGGTGTGAACCTTCTTCGATTGGAGCATGTGCAATATGATGGTGTTCTTGATCCAACATTACCTTGATTGTTGCTTTGGTTGAAATTTTGGTTGTTGTTTTGGTTGTTGGGTGGATTGTTGTTCTGATTAGTTTTGGTGGCAGCCACTGTTAAGATGAATACATGTTTTGCATTTTGGTTTTCAGCTGTGCCATCATTGTTATCCATGTTCTTGTTTCATTGCCAAAACTTTGGTTTGTCATTGTTGTTGTAATTGTTAGAGGATTTTGATGTGTTGTCATTGTAAAGTTTTATGACTCCTCTTTTGACCAAATTTTCTTCGATTTTAATCCCATTTTCAATCAATTTTTTGAATGTGGGTGGACATTGAAATTCTAATCTATAGCTCATCTCATCATTTAGATTATCAATAAAGATTTCCTTGTTTTCCTTTTCAAGTACAGGACAAGAATATCTGGTGAATAACCTTCTTCATTTTTGCAAAAGCACAAGGAATGATTCACCCTTTTTCTATTTCAAGTTGCAAAGGTCCTTCATTGTTATGTCATGTTGAATGTTATAAGAATATTGGGTGATGAATTTATTGACCAATTCTTTAAAGGTTTTTATTGGTGGTGTGAGTTTGGAAAACCATTCAAGGCATTGTCCACCTAGACTTCGTGGGAATAACCTCATCAAATAAGTTTCTTCATGAGAAAATTCAAGACTCATGGTTCTAAATTCTCTCATATGATCTATTGGATATATTTTTCCATTGTATTTTTCATACTTTGGGAATTCACAATGTTTGGGAAAAGGGATTATATGGATATCTTGATCAAAAGGATATGGAAAAATGTCTTGGATCAAGTATCATTTTGAGGTTCCCCTTTGCATGTCAAGAATTTGTTGTTGAAGGTTCTTCATTTGATGAGTTAGGGCAACCACTTTTTCTGTTTCTTTTTCAGGTTGTTTGGGAGGTGCTTTCAATTGATTCATGTCAAAATCCTCAGGCGATTTGACACCTTGTTTAGCCAACATTAGGTGGTATTTTTCCCCATTTCTTTCAAAAATATTTTCTAGGAACTTGTGGAAATTTGGATCTTGTTCAACATGTTTGATATCTTCCTCGGTTATTTCTTCCCCTTCATTGTTGTAGATTCCATGGAAAGGATTTTCTTCAGCTTCAGCCATGGTGTTTTGAATTTCATTGTTTTGAGTTTTGGTGTTTTGAGTCTCGATGTTTGGAGTTTCGATGCTTTTAGTTTCAATGTTTTACGTTTCGACGTTTTGTGTTTCCAGTTCTTTTTCCTCGAGTTTCTATTTTTTCAACCTTTTTTGAATAGGCATACAAGTGTTATACTTTGACTAAACTTTGGTCTTTGTTTGGAATAGTGCCAAGGATTACAACTAAGTCAAATAGAATGAAAAATTATATTGATGAGACTAAGTTTGATATGATTATATAGCTTTGCTTCGTGGTGAAAGGATGACAAATCATGATGATGAAACTAGGCTTAACAATCAAAGATATGATAAGCTTGATGATTTAGGCACTTTGGGATGTTTAGATCTAGGTTTAATTTGGAGAATTCCACTTGTAGAGGTCAGTTTTGACAAGTTTAAACTTTGTGGTATTTGAGGAAGGATTCTAGATTGAAAAAGATTCTGAATTTTGGCTCAAACTATGAAATAGGGGATGAATTTAACTCTCAGGTTTTGCATTTAATGGATGCTAAAACAAATCCTAGATGCGCTAAAAGATTGACTGCATGCGGTAGAATAGAGGGTTGATGCGCTAAAATATGCAGTGGATGCACTAGAATAGAGAGTGAATGCACCAGGAGATTGCACAAATGCACTATAAGACTGACTGCATGCACTAAAATAGAGGGTCAATGTGCTAAAAGGTTGCATAGATGTGCTATAAAACTAGCTGGATGTGCTGGAACAAAGGAAAAATGCACTATTCTAGAAAATTTCAATGTTTTGGCAGTCTGTCTTGTTTTTTAATCCATGAATCTGAATGTTACCAAGGTGTAATTTATTGAACAATGGATTTTGCTTGGTTTCTAGCTTGTAAGTTGAAAGAATCAAGTGTTCAAATGGATGATTTTTGAATCAATGTTTTCACTTCCATTGTATGATGTTTTGTTTGAAATTTGTTTTGAAAACACATTGGTAAAACACATCAAACATGTACAACCTAAGGTTGTGTAGGACAATATTCAATGGATTTCCACTTGAATTTTACTCCAACTGCGCCTACTTTTAGTGGATTATTAGATGCTTGACCCCATTGGTTCCCCTCCATGACACTCACTTCTTGGGGTAGCCAAGCATCAATACCCATGAATCTCCCATGGCATATTTCTCATCTCTACTAAAAGCCAAAAAAATGTGGCACGACTTCAAAATGACTGTTCTTGTGCCACCAAATAGAATAAGGATTTTGGCCTTGCTACAACAAAGGGTTCTAGTATAGGTATTCCATTCATGGGGGATCATCCATATAGAAAGAGACTAGTGCTTCCCTTCTTGTCAGAATAGTCCTTGTGATACTTGAACTTTCCTCAAGTACCCACATTTATATCCTAGTTGGAAGTCGCTTGGCTTTAGCGTGTTACCGACTGGGTCATTCCCTTGGGTGATTACTTTTTCCCACAAGGTAGGCCCTATATGGATAAAACAAAATAAAAGTGAATGGGTCTGACTTTTTGGTCACCCAGTTAAGGGGAGAGCATATGCCTACCATTCATCAAGCACATAAGACATGGTGTTCTTTAACCTTCTAATTAATCTAGATGCCTATCTTAATCAAAAGAAAGCATTAAATAATTCCATCCCCTGCATAAATCATCAGTAGTTTGATAAGATTTTCTTTCACCATCGTATAAAAGTACCTGCAAGTAGAAAACACCAATTAGTTCTCAAATTTTTTAATATTTTGTAAATTTAACCAAATGCTCTAAAATAGTCATCCAATGTGCTAAAAGATTATTTCAATGCACTAAAATAGCTACTCTATGTGCAAAAATAACTCTTGTATGTGCTAAAAGAATTGATGAATGCGCTAAAAGAAGTGATGAATGTGCTAAAGGAAAGACTAAATGCGCTAAAATACTCCATGTATACACTAAAATAGTTGATGTATGCACTGTAATAGACCCTAGATGCACTGAAAGATTGGTCAGATGTGCCGAGACATAAGTCGTATGCACCAAAAGATTTGTCAAATGTGCTGAAAGAATTCATGGTTGCACTAAAATGTCACATCCAACCTGTTTACAAGAACTTTTCCAGAAAATTGTTAAAAATGAGGTATTTCCCCATGGTGGGCGCCACAGTGGATACCAATTTATGTGTGTGTGAAATGTGGGAATTGTTAGTAAATCAACACAAACACCAATGAGACGTATTACATGAAAGATTTGAATCAAAGAACTACTCTATTTACAACAAAAAAAATATTTAAAAATGTTCCATTGTTCTCTAATCTCAAGGATTTATTAAACCATTTGGCTCTCAGATTTTTTATATGCACTATGATTGTTAAAATGACAACTTGAGAAATGAGATGCTATTCAATATGCAATCCAATTAAGTTCCTATATGAAATCTATGTGATGAAAGCTATGATACTATGATAATGGAGATTATGATGAATGGATAATGTTGCTAAACTAAGTGATACAAATGCTATGATAAGAAATTAAAATGATTCTGCATATGCTCAAATGATTAGTGATATGATAATCTAAAATGTAACTACAAAGAAAAACATGATTTAAACTGTAACTATAAAGCAAAACATGATTCTACAATGCTAACTATAAAGCTAAACACAATTCTATATGCAACTACAAAGGAAAACATGATTCTAACTATAGACTCCAAATGCTCCAATGCTCCAAAGCTATTCCTGCATGATAACTCTACTCGAATGTGGGATGCAAAATACTATTGCAAAGGGTTGTATTTATAAGCTTTTCCAAGCATCTTGTGATGTGGCAGTGATCGACGGTCCAGATTCAAACAAGAGGGATGAACGATGGAGATGGAGAGAATCAAGAAGAATTTTCCCTTGACCAAAGACAACATGCCAAATGGATGAAGGAATCTCTTTACCAAAGACAACATGCCAAATGGATGAAGGAATCTCTTTACCAAAGACAACATACCAAATGGATGAAGGAATCAAGTGTGTGAGAAAAAGACCAATTGTTTGAAATTTTGTTGAAGAAGTGTGTGAGGAATAAGCCATGGGCTTGAAAAAATTGAAGATCTTAATTAAAAAAATAGAATTATTTAATTTCATGTTACCTTGGTGAGGTGGCATGAAAAAGTTGTAGACATGTGCTTGAATTCCTAATATGAGATTAGTGAGAATTAATTAATTAAAACAAACTTTAGAAATTCATTTTTTTAATTAAATTAGAATAATATGATTTTAGATTTGGAGAATTAAAGTATATGAACTATATAAATTAATTGAGAATTTATTTATATGTAGATGAACATTTATTAAATAACTAGTATTTAATTAATTAAATGTCTTGGACCAATTTTAGGTGCATACAGGATGTATCTTTACCTATGCAATCGAAGTCCCCATTGGGAAAAAGGGCCATGGTGATGTTATTGGATGGAGCTCCTGTGCTGGTGCATGTATCAAGTCTTTGTGTACTTGACATTGTCGACATTTCTTGACAAAGATATATGAGTCCTTTTCCATTGTAGACCAATAATAACCCATTCTCATAATCTTCTTGTCTAAGGTAGGACCGCTAGAATGGGATCCACATATACCCTCATGTACCCCACGCAAGGTTGCTTGTGCTTCTTCAGTATTGAGACATCTCAATAGGGTATTGTCTAGGGAATGTCTATAAAGAGTGTCTCTGATGATGGTATACTTGGCTACCTTATGGATAAATGTCCTACATTGGTTGTTGGAAAGGTTAGGGGGTATGATCTTAGCATGGAGGTAGTCATATATGTATTTATACCATGGGGAATTGGGACCAACAATCTCACACACCATCTCCGAATCTGGGATGTCATAGGTAGGGACCAAGAGCTGTTCTACCAAAAACTTGAATTTAGGCACATTGCTAGGTATGTCCAAGAGTGAAGCAATAGTTTCCATGGCGTCTGCTGCCCTGTTTAGAATGTGAGGTATTTGATAAAATTCAACCTTGTGAAAATAATCTTTGAAACTATCTACCATATGTTTGTATGGAGCCAAATTTTCATCTTTAGTCTCATAGTCATCATTTACCTATCAGATTACTAGTTGAGAATCACCGTAAACTTTTAGGTTCTTGATCTTCCATTTGATTTCCATGCGTAATCTTGTCACAAGAGCCTCATATTATACTATGTTGTTGGCACATGGAAAAGCAATCCTGAACGACTTAGGAATAGAGACACCCTATGGTGTGATAAACAATATACTAGCCCCTGAGCCATGATTTGTGTGGGACCCAGCAAAGTATAATTTCCATGTTATTCTTGTGTCAAGAGTGAATATGAAATCATTAGGAAAATATATAACTAAAGGGTGATCTTCTTGTATCGGTGCATCATCCAACTGATCAACAATGAATTTTCCTTTGATATCTTTTCTTTCTACGTACTAAATATCATATTCGTTGAGTACCATTACCCATTTAGCTAGTCGTCCTATTAATGCTACCTCGCTAAGGAGATATTTTAGAGGATCTATCTTTGCAACCAACATCATTTGGTGGTTTAACATGTAGTGCCTAAGTTTTTGAGTAGCAAAAACTACAACAAGACAAGCACATTCAATAGTACTGTAATTGAGCTCATAACCTACCAAAGTGCGGCTAATATAGTATACTACTCTTTCATGACCCTCATTTTCATTTTGTGAAAGCAATGCTCCTAGTGCTAAGGTGGTTGCTGATATGTAGAGAATCAATGGTCATCCCTCAATAGGTGGCATTAACACTGGTGGTGTGAGTAGGTAATCTTTGATCAGTTGAAAAGCTTCTTGGCACTTACCTGTCCATACAAATGGTACTCCTTTTTTGAGTAGATGCTGGAAGGGGTGTGTTTAATCTACTAACTGCACTATAAATCTTCTGATAGACTGCAACCTCCCTTGTAGTGTCCTTAGTTGACTTAGATTTTCTAGTGGAGGCATGTCGATTATAGCTTTCAATTTTTCCGGGTCCACTTCAATGCCTCGTCTAGAAATGATGTATCCTAGAAGCTTTCCTGATTTCACGCCAAACACACATTTCTTTGGATTTAGCTTGTCATTATATTCTTTTAGCCTTTGAAAAATCTTGTCTAATACTTGTAAATGATTAGTCCTTGTCACTGATTTAGCTATCATATTTTCCACATAGTCTTCCAAGAGAGTGTGTACGAGGTCATGGAAAATAGTGGTCATGGCACATTGATATGTTGCTCCAGTATTTTTGAGTCCAAAGGACATGAAATTCTAGCAATATATTCCCCATAGACAAGTGAAAGCTATCTTAGGTTGGTCTTCAGTTGCAATTCTGATATGATTATACCCTAAAAGTCCATCCATAAGGGATAACATCTCATATCCTGTTGTTAAGTCAACAATCATGTCAATGTTTGACAGAGGAAAATCGTATTTAGGGCATGCTTTGTTTATATATCTAAAATATGTATAGATGCAGATGCCCTCTGTTGGATTTGTGACTAGTATAAGATTAGAAATCTAGTCTACATAGTCAATTGATCTAATAAAGCCAACATCCAACAATTTCTTTAGTTCAACCTTGACTAGTAGAGCAATCTATGCGTGCATTTTCCTCAATTTCTACTTCACAGGTTTAATACCTAGTTGTAAGGGAAAATGATGTAGTACAAGTTTAGGATCTAGCCTAGGCATGTCAACATATGACCAGGAAAAGTTGATTTGTCTTTGTGCGAAGAAGTTGTGGAATTCAGGCTGCTCTGTTTCTATCAA
>VDFB02256132.1:24444262-24495184 GCA_007258455.2 Sequoia sempervirens
AAGACTAACAATTTATACTGAATAAAGGATTTATCACCTACCGAAGAAGAGAAAAGTTTAGCAGCAGCCAAAAAGTCTTCTGTCTTTCCACCAGTGCATGAACCAATGTAGACTCTGTCTATCTTAACATGCCTGCATTCCCTTGCTAAAGCACGATTGTCAGGCGAGTGGGGCTGTACCATCAGTTGTAAAGAATAAGTTGACTCCAAAATGGAGAAGACCGAAGGCAAGAACAAAAAAGAAATAAAAAAATATATGAATTCCTGTAAAAGGGAGGCTAGAACAATATTGATGAACATGACAGAATGCTCTGTCATGGCAGCACACAAATGATGCTTGCAAAAATACCAGCTCACCTTCGCAACCAATGGTTCTAATTTGGAAACATCAAACCTATATTCATTGAAATATCTGCAAACAATAGATGCAAAATATATGAGTAAACATTAATTCTGACCTTAGATCAAACACATTCCAAGCAAAAAATAAAATTGGAAGTTATGAACTTCAAGAACATAAAAATACACCATAGGAAACAGCTGATAAAAGTACAACCTACTCATCATAAAACATAACCCAGCCATTAAACTAAAACACTAACATAAAAGAATTGCTATACACATGATTCCCTTAAACATGTTAAGAGGAAGGAAAATCAATTATCTGCAATCATGTAATATCATTGGTATTTTGAATAATGAAAATCAAAATTATTTCCAACCATACCAGTGCCATTGATTGAAGATACTATTAGAGTAAGAACCATAAGACCATTTATAGCCTGAATGGCTGGAGTCTAAAATACCAAACATTCCATGAGCTGGATAAGATGATATTTATCCTATAGCTTAGTAGCATCTCAGGTATCATTCCTGGACTGAAAAGCAAAGAAATCTGGACAGATATATAGAGATATGTACGGGCACTATTAGGTCCCAAAACAGCACTACCAAGTCCTAGAGCTTTTCTCCACTTTCAAGGCCAGGGCTATGTCTTCTAGAAGGTAAATATAGGCTCATCAAAAGACTCAAGAAGATTAAAGGTTAACATATGAGAGTGGGTAATTTCTCCTCTTCGGGCTCAACTTAAATCCAGGAGGGTATTCCTAGAGGTATGCCTGAATAAGCACTTAAATCAAACAAAATGAACAATTATGCAACCCACAACAGCCATACCCAAATGTAGACTTAACTACTATAACTATCACTAAGTTAAGTAAAAATATCAGCAACCAGCTAAGGAAACAATTGTTTACATATATCTGATGCAATAGCTACATCTTTGCAACTTAGATAACAACTCTAATGGTGGATAAACTATCAAATGATGAAACCCTAGACTATTATGCACCCTATCCAGCAAAAACCAAAAGAACCAACCCTTTGAATGAAAGAAAAACTTGCTTATATAGATTGGCAACTTGGAAAATCGAGCTTTGAAGGAAAAGGCATGCTGATTTGATTATGTAGAGAGCGCCCATTCCCTAGCCATTGTCATCATAAATGTTGTGCGTCAAAAAACACCCCTCTGGAAACCACAAACATTTGGAATTGTGTGAGAATCATCCCCCATCCATTTGCCATACCTCCAATCATCAATGGTGTGTGAAATCCTATGCAATGATAAAGAAATCACTCGAAAAATTTGCTAGAAAAATGGCTTGGAAATGACATGTTAGTTATCAAGCTCTCCAACAATAAATATGGTACAGATTGAGCACCAAATTTCTCCTTTGGACCCGTGCAAACCTGCATATAGAATGTTTTTTGGGCGTTGTTGAATTAAATCTGGTAGTTGCAGGGCCAAATCAAGTCATTAATGGAGAATTGGGTCATCAAGACGGGTAGGTGGGGATGAAAGTGAGAAATGGAGTTTTAGACTGTTCAGGGTTAGAGGAAACTCATACCATCTCAAGGAATCGGGGATAGCAAGGAAACAATGCCAACAAGGATTGAGGAGAGGGTAAGGTCGACAAGGAAAATTTGACAAAGGGAAAAGCTTTTGGGAAGTTGGGATCGAGGTTCGAGGAGGCTTAACTTGGTACTGAGTTAAGGGGAGGGCAAAAGTCTGACTCTGATAAGTCGTAGAGAGCAAATCGGCAGAAATTTAGGCTCTTGGGGTGATGGGAATGAGGTAATCGGATAAGGGATGCCCAAAAGTTTTGATATCTCTTGATACTATCGATTATTTGAATGTTTTACCTTTTGTATATTTTAGTACTTAGCCCGGTGAGCTCTTGATGTGGCTTCTTGTGGCTGCATATATATTGTAACCAGACTTGATATTATTAGTAATCGAATATCAATTTAAAAAAGGTATGCCCTAAACTTCAATAAAACACACCACAATGAAAACCCAAACTACTGCTGAACATGCACAAAATCATTGAACAATATATCATATCATACTAATAAAGAAATCAGTCAACAACAAGTCTATAACAGCTCGTTATGTTATTGGTTCGACAAAGACAGCAAGTGCATTTATACCAACATCTCATCAAACACTCCAAAGTTCACTTTCCCCAAACAGCCATGAAAAACCCCAAATAAGTAGTGATTTCTCTTTCCATTCACACACCCCTCTAGGACATGGTACAGCCTCCTCCAATAGTCTTCTTTGCACTTCAATGGCATGACAATATATGACAACAGATTATAATGTTAACAGCAAAAAATATATGTAAATAAACTCATCCTTATACCTGCAGATATATTTGGTACGGTCGGGCATGAGGTGTGGCTTGCTAAAGTTGTACGGCCAAAATCAAATGGCTCCCAAATCACTGAACAAAGATTACAAACTTCACTAGTATACTTCCAACAAACAACACCAATAATCCTGCAATTCAAACACATCAAAAGCGTCCATATTTGCAACCCCAATACCTGGAACTTCAATTCTGTAGCACAATGGTGATCTTTCTATGAAACACACTAGCTAGTTAGGGGGATTTTCATTCCCAAAACCAACAACTCCAAGGGTTTTCATCCTCAAGAAGCTTCGAAAGAACTCAAGTTCTCTCCAAAAAAAGCTAGTATCATTTTCTAAGTCTGAACCCCCAAATGAGCCCTCAACCTCCTTTTATAACTTTTTTGGAAGGAAATAACTAATTTTAAAATATAATAATTTTTTTCCATCACAAAGATATTTTAAGAGAATTAATATTACTTTTCATGTACAAAGTCCCCCAAGCCTAGGTGTCCAATTTAAAACACATCTCGACACCTTTTTAACAAGTTATTACACTAAGTTGTACCTTTATAATTTTTCAACATTAGACAACTTAAGTGAATAATTAATTAATAACTCAATAATCAACCCAAGTTCCAGAAAGCACTAAAATGACATCGAATTTTGATTATACCAACATGATACTGAAGACTTGGGATGATGATCAAAGGCAATTGAGTGACTTTCTGAAAATAGTCTGCTCCTCCAAGAAATTTTGAGAGCTCCCGAAAGGTTGGAAACATGTTCTAAAAGCATCACTAGACTTACCAAGGCCAACTAAGCACACCACTAACAACAACTCTAGAAGACTGATCCTGCATTCTCCAAGAACTTTGGAGATACTCCAAACACACCAATTAGCCTTCAAAATTCAAATGAACTCGGAAACTGAGCTAATTGTTCACAAATCAATAATGCTAAAAATGGGGACATTACACTTCCCTCTAACCCCTTTGATGCATGGTAACAAAACTATTCCCAAATAGTCAAGTACTCCTAATTTAAACTAATCTTGAAATTTATTAATTAGTTATATTTAGGCAGTCTCGGGCAAAATTTAGCCAACCCTTTTAAATGTTTGGGGTTTTGCCAAGTTTATAAGTTCAAAATCAGCTCTCACTCTTCGGTTTGCTGTGTCACCCCTGGGTTCAAATCATGTCACTATGCTTAGGCCCTATTCCTGTTTACAATATTTAGAATAATCAGAACTGAGTACAGTTACAGGTAGAGAGATGGGTACAACTTTACAAGAATGGGGACATAATTTTCAGAATAAAGGTACCGGGATAAGTATATATATATATATACATGTTTCAAAATATAAAAAATCAAAATTAACCTATGTTCCACCGGCGTCGGGGACGGGGGGACGTCGAGACGGAGGGACGGGTTTCCGGGACGGGGGGACAAAGGGGCCTCAATTTCGGGACGGCGGGGGGACGGCGGCGGGGGACGGGAGGGGGGACGGGGTGTATATACTATATACTATACATATGGTACTTAAAATGCTAGTTATGAAAAGATGTATAAGACTATTAAGAAGTAAAATAGCAAAATTGAAATACTAAATTAGTACTTTAACATTGAACATTGAATATTGAAGTTTTCAGTATCGAATGATGAATTACTAATTAGAAATTAGAATAGTAATACTCAATACTACAATGTAACAATTGTTGCATCGGCAAATGGAAGATTTCTATTATATTATATCAAAAATATCTGATTATAAAGATGATTACAATGAGTAGCATGATTATATGATATCAAAACAAGTACAAAATCAAAATGTCAAAATGACAAAATGTAGTGAAGGAGGCAGAGGCCTCTAATCATCCCTCGGGAGGTCGGCAAACTCCTCATCACTAGAACCACTGGACTCCTCAAGGTCAAGATCCGCCAAAGGAACACCAACCAACCCTATATCTGAAGCATCCTCATCCTCATCAATCTGTGATGGCTCCTCTGGCTCTACATCCCATCGTGCTGCTGGGCTCTCCTTGTACACACGTGTCCTGCGGTCAGTGATACGCAAGGCACTATGTACAGCCACTAGCTTCTCTGCTCTCTTAGAGGTAAGTCTATTCCTCTTAAGAGAGTGGATGAAGCTATAAGTAGACCAGTTCCTCTCAGAAGCTGAAGAACTAGAAACCTGGGACAGCAAACGAATGGCTAGTGTGGTAGTCAGTGATTTCGGTCCATGACAAGTCCACCACAAAATCGGATCCTCCTGTGCCATAGTTCTTATGTCCGCCTTTGCTGCAGCCTTATAACCCCTAAGAGTAGCAAATTTCGTCCACTCAGTGCGAATGGTGCCAGCAGCTTCAACATCATACATCCTATCAATGCATTTGAAGAACCCTTCCTTCACCTCATCATCCTGAATCGGTGTAACTCTCCCAGGCCTAGGCATGTACCACTTCGGATTCAATGCATAAGCAGCCATGTGCAAGGGAGTGTTTAGGCTGTCCCATCTACGCTGAATAATAGGCTGAATGTAAACATTGTAGAACGCTAAAGTGGGGTCCTTCTCTTGCACAACTGCCCTCATCTGACCAAGCATAGAATCAATGCACTCATACACCTCCCCAAGGTTAGGTGCATCCCCATCCCCATATCTGATGACCTGTACAACTGGTGTAATGATGGTGACAATATATTTTGCATCATGCCAAAATGCATCACTCTTCACTATCTCCTTCACCCTCTTCCCCTGCTCTGTCCTGGACCCATCCCAACGATTCCATTCTTGTGTCATAACCATGACTTGCAGTGGCTCTTGCAACTCAAGCATTCTCTCCAAAAGAATGAAATAGGATGCATATCTGGTCTCAACTGGTTTCAAGAACTCCTTCGCGAAGCTCCTGAAGATGGCATGTGAAGTGTGGTGGTTGCAGATATACATCTGCACATCTCTAGCATTGCTGACCACTCCTCTAATCCACTCAATCTTCCCCATGTCCTTGAGTGCATTGTTCATGGCATGCACACAACATGGAGTCCACCAAATGTGTCTGTATGATGCCTCTATAAGCCTCCCTGCAGCTCTGCACACATGTGCTGCATCTGTCACTACTTGGACCACATTTTGTGGCCCAATCTCCTCAATAGCTGCCCGAAGGATCTCAAACTGAAAATCAGCATCTTTTCGATGCCCTGAACAATCAACTGCCCTGAGAAAGAATGGCCCCTCTGAACATGTAACTATAACATTGATGAGTGGACGATGCCTAATGTCCGTCCACCCATCCATAACTATGCTACATCCAGACTCCTCCCAACATGCCCTCATCGTCTCCATCAATGAATTGATCTTGGCATAGTTGTTATCCAAGATCGTGGTCCTCAATTTGTGCTCACCTGGTGGCACATATGATGGTCCTCCCTTCGCCACCATCGACATCATCTCCTTATAATAAGGAGATCGAGCTACATGGAATGGGATTCCATTGGCAAAAAAGAACCTGCCAATGGAATCATCTATCTGATCCCTCAGGTGCACATTAAATAAATCAGCTATGGGGTTAGGCTGACTTTGCATCTTGCGTTTCCCCTTGCCCTGTTGTGATTCAGCCATAGTGCTATAAGTGGATGACGGTCCTGAGGCTGACCCTGACAATGTTCCTGCTCTCTGATGCAATGTAGGAGTAGAAATACGTGGCTGCGTCTGCATTTGCTGCTCCTGAATCTGCTGAATAGTCTGAATATGTTGCCTACCAGACAAGGTAGTAGGCATTGGAATTGCCAGGTCATCTGGAACACCCCAAAGCTTGTTGAATTCAATTCTGTATTTCAAATTTTTAGGCTCCTTCAAAAATTCGCATGCTCCCACACCCTTTCCTGGCCAAAAGAGGAAGTGTGCATTAACTCTGGTGATGCTCCCAAACCAATCATCACCACAAATGTTGCATTGCCATTTCCTCGTACCACCAGTTGATGACGTTGGGGCTGTTATTCTTGTTGCAAACTGTTTGAGAGGAGATTTGGGATCATAAGGACCCCTAGCCCACTTTGCCAAAACCTGGGAAGGGCAATCAGTAGAAACTGGTGCACTAGCTATGGAACTAGTATGCCCTTCTGGATTTGACCCTTGCTCACCCCCCTCATTGTGCTCATCCTCATGCTCAGGTTCATATTCTGATTGGCTTGCACTATGAGAATCAGTTTCCATCTCATGCTCACTCATTTCATGACTATGGGAGCTCATTTTGACACTGCATTTCACAAAATGAAAAAAAATTCAATAAACACATAGTTTCAGCCTATGCCCTACTTTAAAATTAAAAAATAAAACTCTATATTTTAAATTTTTCAACAAATTTTATATTGCAAAACAAAATCTAAGATTCTAAATTAATTTAGAAACTAGAAAATGGAACAACAAGAATTTAGAAATGAAATAAGAAAAATTAAAAAATGAAACAACAAGAAATGAAAGAACATTGAAAATCAGAAAATAAAATAAAAAATAAGTTAAAAACCCTACCTTTTGCTTGAAAAATCTCTTCAACAAGGTGAAGAATCTTCCTCCTCTTCTTCTTCTTGCTCCTTGACACTCCTTTTTCACTTGCAATCACTCCTTTCACTCCTCCAATCACTCTTTCCTCAGCCTTCACTCTTCTTCTTCTTGCTGTAGCAAACAAGTAGAAATGCAAATGTGAATAAAAATGAAGATTAGAGGGCCTTTTGAAGGCATGTTAGAGTTTAGATGGGCCCCACATGCCCTTAGGGTTCGAATAGAACAAATAAACTATTAAAAAAATGTTTTAAATTTGAGTTTTAAACTTCCTTTTTGCTGTCCGCCGCGGGAGACGCCTGGGCGTCCCCGAGACGCTCGAGGGACGCCCAGGCGTCTCCCTCGGCGTCTCGGAGACGCCCAAGCGTCTCCGGCGGCGAGCCAAGGAACGGTGGCGCCGCCAGAGACGTGGGAACGCCGTCCCCACGTCTCCGGGACGTCCCCGTTCCCGAGACGCTAGGGCCTAGAGGGGGGGACGCGTCCCCGGGGTTCACTGAAATTAACTGGCATAAACATTTGATCATAAAATAAATTGAGATTGCTCCTCTCAGCTGTACTCCATTGTGTTACAATTTGCCTCACAAAATGTTGCCTCAACCTGAAATTTTGTAAAATCTTGCTCTCCTTTTTTCTCATAATATTGCTGTCATGTTTTCAGTGATATCTAAATTGCCTGTGAATTTCCTTGTTTAAATGAGAAAGATGCGGCTTAGTTCAGGACTTCTGACCCTTCTGAGCTTTAGGGCATTTCATAAACTTTTTGTTTGTCTTTTGATTCTCCTTTCCTTCAGTTTTTTTATAGCAGAGCATCCACTGAGGTAACAGAAGATATCAAGACACACCCCTTGCCTGCTAAAAACCTCTACTGCTACCCATCTCCAGTATGTCTACACATCTCCGAGGTATGTTCCAGTCTCTGAGTTGTGTATTCTACCACCTTGTATGCGTCTCCTGGTTTCAATGGCCGTATTTGACATTGTGTATTCATCTCTACCACCACGTATGGGTGTAAGTTCGAAATGGAGGGAGAAAAATGAGGAAACATACTGCATAGATTTAGCTTGAGAGGATTCATTATTAAGTAATTAACATTAAAAGGATATAAGTGTATATTTTAATCATCTTGAGAAGATTTTAAGGTGCTCCTTGAAAAATATTCTAGGCTGATTATAACCTTAATATCACCTAATCTAACACCCATGATTCTAATTTTCCATATAATATGTATTCAATGGTCTACTAATCATAATATAATACTTCAAAAAGCTGTGCAAAATTATTTTCACATGCCAATATTTGATCAATCTACAGAGACAAGTTCTTTCTGATATTATAGCAACTAACAGCTTCCATAAATCTCATTTAAACAACATGAAAGAAAGGACATATTTCAGTTTATAGATGTTGCATTTAATATGCCCAAGTTGACGCTTAAACTGAGAAGTATTTCGAGTTAGTATTTCCCTTGTAATAGGAAGCAATGAAATAACTTGATCATTGTACCTGGCTGCTTCATCACTATACTGTGGTTCAAAACTAGATGTTGTCTTTCCCTGCACAGCATTGGACAGTTGAATTACTTTTTCCTATATGCCAAAATGACCTTTTGCAAAAACTGTGGGATTTGAAAATTATATGAAAATGAGCTACATACAGATGGTTAAATCCAATGTAATTTGGTGCATCAGATAGAGTTTTTTAATTTTATACATAAGAGATATTTGCAATTACAATACCTCAAGATAATCAAAAGTTATCTGATCTGCTGCAACAACACCATTCTTCCCTCCCGCTTCAACAACCATGTTGCATAATGTCATTCTATCTTCCATCTGTTAAATATTGAAGATGCAGCATGTAGATAGCATTAAGGAACTCGGCATCTTGAAGCAACATACTACAGATCATAAAATCAATTATGTGGACAGCAAGCACAGGGACATCACAATAAACAGAAATTTCCACAATAATTGTGTTCTAAAGGTCAACGCCCTCATGGGAAAAAAAACTACAATTACTAGCATGTTAGTGAGTACTAACCGTTAGTCTTTCAACTGTGGAACCTGTAAATTCCATTGCTCGGTATGTTCCTCCAGATATAGTTATTTCACCAATAATCTGCAACACTTAATGCATCATAGCTGTAAAAGATTGAATAGGAAATGTGCCAAAATTCTAAACCTTGAGTGTATTTAAACAGAATCTATACATGACTATTTAAAATCAAAATAAGAATTCCAGTAAACCCTAAGACAGAAGGAATATAGCAGACTGACAATGAATAAGAACATTAAAAAAAAAGACAAAATTAGGGTCAACAGTCATCAAAACCTAGGACATGGAGCTTACCTGTAAAATAAGATCCTTTGCAAGCAGGTAATGTGGCATCTCTCCATCCAAAATAAATCTCAATGTTGGTGGTACCTGCAATTATACTCCTCAGTCAATTACACACTAGCTCTAGAAAATTCAAAAGTTATATCAATGTCTTGTTCAAAGTTTTAGCTTTTCATCTTTTACAGCCAATAACACTAGTAATAGAGCATACATAGTACACCACATGAGCCTTTTAATAACAAAAATGTAACCATAGTGATATACGTATTCAATATTCAACAATGTATTCATCAGAAGATCCAATCTTGTTATGAAAAAAGAGACAAGGGTTTATCAATCATAAAAGGATAACTTCACAAAATACACAGGACAGAAGTTATGCTTAACAGGACAGTTAATTTACAAATACAGCCTCCAAAATGAGTAGGTAAGAAAAAAATATATATATAGAACCAAAATAACTCATTAAGCCAAACGGAAACCGCATGGTATAAGACTATAAGTTGAGAATGGACTACCTTTCATTCAAATATTTTGACATAAAAATTCTCATAAATTTGTGTAGTTAGTGTTCAAATCATCCCTATCTTCTGCGATGCAGTTTGAAAAAATATCTGCACTCTTTAAGGAAACATCCATCTTCTCAAAAATAGGTGCCTTGAGAATGATATCTCTCAACATCTTTTACATATATTTATCTAAACTAAGTATGCTAGTTTATTTTACTATAGAGCCATTTTATTTACTATGTGTATTATTTACTTTAAAATTAGTCTTTATATTTAAAAAATAAATGTCATCTCTAAATAGTTTTTTCTTTCAACTATTCTTTCATGCTCACAACATCAGATGCTTCTACCACCCTGCTGCCACTATAGGTTATGACTCTCGGAATAATAATTTCAGAAATGTATCAATTTAGTGGCTGATCCATTATCTGACCAAACTCTGCTAAAAATACAAATGTACACTTTGAGAGATAGACAACAAATAAGCCATTTAAAATTTCAGAAAGTTTTCTTTAAGCCTTTTCTGGTAATCCAGGTTATCAAGAATTTGCACAACAGCCAAACATTCAAGCTCTATCACAGCATCATTTAGAATCCCAGAGGTCTGAATATAAAACAAGATTTTCCCAAAAATTGAAACTTTTACAAACTCATTTTACTAGTTATTTGTGGGTTCAAGACTCTGAGAGACAATAAAGATTCAAGAACATTCAAAATTTTAAAAGGCTGCCAAAAAGTCCAGAAATCCAGATATGACATAATAAACTATCTAATACTTTTAAGGCACTCCAATTAAGAATCTCAGAATTTGAGATCCCAACTAAAGAATCTAGAAATCTAGGAATCAGAGCATATAAGATATGCTCCAATCATCAATAAAATCAAGAAGCCTAGATAAAAGCTAAGTTACTGAATCAGAGTCAGCTACAGGTATGGCTAAGTGGGTATAATATGCTTGTACAGCATTCTTTCTAGAGGAGGATGGGTATATCCATACCAAAAAAATAAAAAATCATAAATATATACATATTTGTTGATAGTGTGAACATAGTATATTACCTAACTAGTTTCATATTAGGTCATATTGACACTTGCATACTTAAGCTTACTTATTTACTTTTTGTGTCTCTCATCATAGAATTAAGACACTTGTAATGATCTTAGTATGTCCTAGGGTTTCATCCTTGTCTTTATAACAAGGGTTTCTCATTGTATAGTGTACTAATTCCATTTATGTATATAATGAATTTTCTAGCTTCATAGCATTTCCATTGTTTCTCCCTTGTGTAGAAGGTTTATTTGGTTGCAAGTGACCTTGGCTCCTGTGAGGTTGATCAACAACTCTTACATTGTATCAAAGCTTCAGATCTGCAATTCCCTTTCCTTGTTTGGAGAGTTTTCACCAAAGAACTTTCATACAATACATCCTGGTGCAAAACAAACATCGCAATTGAGCTCAAGAGAACCAAAAAACATATAAATCAATACGCAACTCAATAGGATTTGGCATCAGAAAAACAATATCCTTTTTTCATGGTTTGCCAAGGTCAAATTTGTACCAGTTCATACAATCATATAAATTTGTATGAACATACGTCATTATCTTCCATTGTTGCACAATCATCAAATTTGTCAAGAATATTCCTCTACATCAACATTGATACTCGTAAGATTTTCAATTTTTTTATAAAAATATTATTTGGTAGGTAAAACCATTGCAAGGCTGACGTTGGCACCTGCATAGCTGCTAAGGTCGAAGCCCTTGGTCATAGTAGGGGGTAGATCTTGGTTGTGGCCAATCCATAAGGGCTTAAACCCCCGTGGTTGCCGAAATGGCAAGATACACCACCTCAACTAGTGACTCGACCTTACTACCCAGATCTAGCAACACCCATCCTACCACCACTACTCAGCCAAAGCTAGCAACGCCCCCATAGGGCCACTTAACAGTACCCCAATTTGATTTTTAATGCATAAAAGAATTTTTTTCAAGAAGCATAACTTGAGCATATGGGATCAGATTTTAGCAAACAAATGAGTGTCAGAAAACTAGTTCCATGTACTTTGTAGCCATCTATCGAGTTTTTCTTGGTTACTTTCTCAAATTTTGGCACAAGCTGGGTGTTATTTCTGGTTTAGCCATTTAGGGGTTGTATTACAATAATGTTGTAATAAATATGTAATTAGGTGTAGATCTTTAAGAAAGGTTGTTGTTGTTGTTGCAGTTCTTTAACGAGCCTGTTGTTCTGTCATTAATATGGTTGTTGTAACATTAATGTGGCAAATGTAATAGTAAAATTCTACATCTATACAATGCTCCTCTCTCTCTTTGAGGAGTAAGCCTTTTTCTCTCATTTCGTTTCCTTGTTCATACTAACAAATAGAGGCATCTAAAATCCATGACAATTATCACTCAAAAAAATGTATGCAGTGCTTGCAGAAGAAGTTACCTTTATTAATAATTTCCCAGTACCCATTATGAATCCTGCATCAGTGTTTCCAATTCCAGTTGCAAATTGCCCAAATGCGCCTGCATTGCATGTGTGTGAATCTGTCCCAAAGAGAACCTAAAAGAGAGAGAGGAATAAATAACTGTTTACATACACCTAGAAGACCATATAACGAAATAGAGACTTAAATATAAACTTAACATAAAAGTACCTCGCCAGGTTTGCAATGGCCTTCTTGAGCAAGAGCAATGTGGCAAACTCCTTTATAATCTGGATTTGCCTAAAGATAATAAAATATAAGTCATCAAAAATAAATATCAACTGCTATTTTTTTATAAATATTGTCAACAAGTCCTAAGAAGAAAATGTGAAACCATAGTAGCATTACACTCAAAACACCTGTAATTAACCCCAAGTAATCACAACCTGCTGCATTTGCTGTGCCGTTTCCCAAGGTTTCCCCAAATTTTTCAAATAATGGTTTTGATATATATATATATATATATTGTTCTTTTTAAGTTTCTTTAAGTTTTACTTTGAATAGATTTATTTCACAAGTTTTATTCTAGACCACAATAAAGACTTTTCTTTTATTTTATACCCTGATGAGGGTTTAGGTAAACAAAACACAAGGCTGCACCTAAAATAGTAGGACATGCTTCAAGATTGAATGGCATACCATTTTAAGGCCAACTAAAAGCTTTTTACATGGAAATAAAATAGATTTTTTAAAAGCTGTATGCATTTTTTAATAATTAGCATTTTTATAATGTCTAATGTATGTTTAATATATACGCACTATAATTGACATAAATAACAAAATTAGTCTTTTTGTCTATTTGTATAACTAATACACTGTTGCCAAGTTCCAGATATTTTGCCAAGCTTTTCCCATTTTAAACCTGGGTAATTGAATTCCATTTATGCTTTTACGTGGCTGTATAAATGGAAACCTACCATGCATGAAACATGATATAACAATGGGACCAAACTGTTCCATGTACAAATAAGATTCTATGAACATCTCAGAAATTAAATATCATGATACTCTTAAAAAATATTATTTATGTGTGTGGAATGTTGAAAGACAAAATCACAAGGCATACCTTGAAGTCATTACAATCTTTGATGTCATTAAAAAAGAAGAAAAATTATCAACATGCGTAAAATGTTGAAAGACAAAATTGCAAGGCATACCTTGAAGTCACTACGATCTTTGATGTCATAATAATACTTGATATTCTGCTCCAGGGCAAAGTCTCTTATTATATCCACATTTCTATTTGCACGCTCATCATTAGTAAATATATAGTGATCAGGTATTATAACAATCTTTTCACGATCCCACACCTGAAAGCAACTTTACAAAATAAGGAACCAATATCCTAACACTCAATTAGAAGAAACAGAAAACTACACATTACCACTTTTTCATAACCTAATACCATGTTATTCACTTCTCGCTAAAAAACTCAGAATCCTACACAATATGAAAAACAATGGACTACAAACACAAATAGATGAATATATTGAAAGAATCCCTTCTCAAAGACAGTTACAGGGATCTGTCTGTCTATTACATGTCTTCCAATGAGCCTCTTATATCCTATTTAACATTTGTTTGTGTCATTTCACATATGACTCAGTGATGCTTTAACATATAAATAACTTTCTAGGAAGTACAACTAATTTTCTTCTGTTTTCTTTTAATTATTGATAACACAATGTTACCTTTCCATCAGTTCTCAGTTCTCACAACTACATAAATACAAGGCAGTAGTTCCTAACTTGCATTGATTCCACATTCAAAAAAATCAAGAGTTCAAGATCCTTGAAGCAAGTTAAGTCTACTTTCTAAAAATTCTTCATAAGTGATTTATCAAGCATCATATTCTTGAGTTCACAAGAAGTTTACGTGCCAAGCACCTTGTACTTCAAACTATTAGTTCTTTCATAGCTTTGATATTATATTTAAAAATGTATTAAGATTTGTATGAACTTGGAATTAGTTTGTAATCAGGAGACCTGGGCATTCTCAGAAGGCAATCAGCGGAGTCTACACTGCACTGTAAGATGATATTTTTGGTTCATCCATGCAAAAATATCTAATCTGTTTCCTTTTCAATTTTCATGTATTCTTGGAAAATCAAGGGATAAAAGGTTCGCACATGAATTACAGGTGAGGCAGAAAGACTTCCAAGACAAAGTAACCTTTCAAATGAATCTTTTAGCTCACTAATAATATGACCTCTTCTTTTTAACAAAAAAATGTGTTTCTTCTGTCACAAGGCCTTGATAACAACTGCCCCTCCAAACATGAACATTATTTACCCTTGGCAAAGTATCAAACATAGACAATCTAAAATGTAAATTTCTTAACATAAGTAAAGCATTTATTAGCAGGGTGAACTCCTGCAGGAATGGCACAGGTGAATGCAGTAATATGAAAAGAATACTTTGCAGCTAGGTATGGGTGACATAAGGGCAATGAAGGTAGGTAAAAGTTACATCATATGTTTCTCTCATTAACATCAATGATCTGTAATCACACAGGTTATAACTACTAAATGCTTCAGCACCGATTAAAATATGCCATAGAGATGGTAATTTGGCAGGGAGGACTTCTGTGAGCTTATCATTCAAAGCTCTTGTCACAAATCAAGCTCAGCTATAAAACCTCCAACAAGGAATTCCATGTGCAGGTGATACAATTTCTATTTGAATGTGTATTAATAGGAGAAACATCTCCTAAAGACATTTAAGGTTTCCAACTCCCACATACTAGTACCCACTGTCCACTCCCCTTTTAATTAATTTCTATATGTCCTCTGAAGAAGTTGAATAACTGATTCATAATAAATAACTCTAGTTAACATAATAATATATTGAATGTCTTTGATCATTCCCTTCCTATTTCGGGGAAATTATACCCAATTCTGACAAAAGAATTGAAATCACCATCTTCAAAAGACATTTAAGGATTCCAACTTCCATGTAATAACTACCAACTGTCCATTTCCCTTTTAATTAATTTCTATATGCCATTTGAACAAGTCTAATAACCCACTTGCATATTAATTTAACTGGTTTATAATAAATAACTCTAGTTAACATAATAATATATTGAATGTCCTTGATCATTCCCTTCCTATTTCAAGGAAATTGTACCCAGATCTAACAAATGAATTGAAATCACCTTGTAGCATATGTTGATGATCTAAGTTGTGGATCACAAATCCCTAAGGCTGGATAGTCTTCCAGGTGCCAAGGGTGTCAAAGCTGAGAAGAATATCCACAAAACCTATATTCAAGTTGGGCAACTTAGGACCAATTATTGAGGTGGGTAAAACCTCCTTCACTTCTGGCTTTGCTAAACCAAGGGGAGTTTCCCTAAGGCACTGCAATATATATCACCACAGAAGCACAACACTTATCCTAATACAAAACATACCTGCTACATAGTGAACCCCTGATTCGGTTGTCACTTCATGCCTATATATTTGCAATATTCATGGTCAAGCACCTGCCATGTGAGTGTCTAAGAATGTGCTTTATGAGACCCCTTATGCTGTTATATACATTCAAACATGGCAGTTGAAACACACAAGAAAGGATAAAATTAAAAGATGTGTCTATTGAATTGTTTTGAATGTGTAGAAGATTATGGGGAGAAGGAACTAGTAACAGACCGGTGCCTTTATCCAATTGGACAACAAAGTTTCTAAATTCCTACAAAAGATGCAACAACTGAAAGCAAGGTGATAAATCAAGATGGCACAAAAGACTATCTCTGACTATGACTTTCCAAATCCACAAACAAGCTGGGCTCTACACATACATTCAAGAAAACAATAAATGGTTGCAAAATATTAAGTGAGTCTACTTAGTAATCCATGAGCATACCCATACATTTCCTTTATTACGCTGAAAAGATACGTTACAAAGACTTTGCAAGGATTTTACAATCATCCGGTTGACCAACTAAAAAATACACATCCAAAAATATATACCATACACAGGCAAACACTCAACTAAGGTTGATTCTGCCTTTAATCATTTGATCCACAAAGTTTACAAATGCTTGTTACAAATTTGGGACAAACTCATATCATCACAATACCAAAATACCTTTACCCCTAAGTTGCCGGTTCTGGTACGGGATCAGGCACGGGTACGGGATACGGGTACGCCGGTATGGCAATTTTTTTGTTCCTGAAATATGGTACGTTTGGGTACGGCTGTATATATATATATATATATATATATATATATATGCAAAAAAATTAAAAATATACAAAATTGTAAATACATTTGATAGTATGATATAGTATACTTCATCAATCATCAGTCATCAATTCATCATTGAATCATTGATCAATGGTAGTGATAAAGATAAATGCCAATTGATAGTTCAAAATTTCAATATTATGTCATATATCATATATGTCTAAAGTCACGATTCAAATGAAGATCATTACAATTACAAACTTACAATGATAATAGGGATCTGACAATAAACCATCTAGTTATTACAATATTGGATTAATGTCAATGTTTATACTGAAATAAATATTTTATAAATCCACTAAATTGACAAGCAACATTTAAGAAGCTGATAATGAAATAATACCATTGAAATTAATTTGAAACACAAGCTAAAACAGATCACAAACTACTGCAACAAAAAAGGATGATTCAAATTAACATTTTCTGCCTGGCCCTGGGAGCGCCCTGGGAGTGCCTGGGAGCGCCCAAGAAGGACCCATAGAGAACCCGGCGCTGCCTAGGCGCTCCCCAGGCCGCTCCTATACCCAAACGCTCCAGGAGCGGGCATGGGGTCCTTTTTTGAAGAACCCAGTAACATAGCTTTACCCTGAGCTGGAAATTAAAACCCTATGGCTTCCTGCAAATATCTTTGTTTTGTTGGTTCTACAACTGCTCCTCTTTCTTGCTCTTCCCCTTTCTCATCCAAAAGTCATCCTCTCCTTGAAAAATGAAACTCAATCTGCATATATCCTTCTGTAGGTCCCCCAAAATGGGAAAAGTGCAGACTGCCCTGAAAGTTTGTGATTTCCTCAAAGTCTTAATCATTTCTACCACAAATTTGACTCGAACAACATTAGTTTCATTCCCAATGAGCATGGGAAACATTCATTCCTCAGTCGGCATCATTTCTCCTCATAAATGGCATTTGCAGCAAACAGAGAAGTAAGTGGAGTTAAATCTAGTTGTTGTGAACATCTGCAATAATGATGGCTGTTGAGGACAGACATTGCCATTAAGGCAAGTAGGTGAGAAAACAAGTGCAATGCCATTCCATTTCGCGCTATCCACCTTTTGAAAATCATTGGTCTTCCGAGTTCTTTAATGTCAACACACTATGTGATGAGAACATTATAAACTCCGACATCCCAAAAAGAACCATTGCCATACCACTCCTATCGAGCCATCAGGCCTTTCCATACTTGCTTGCCAATTAAAGACAAGTCATGAGCATGTCCAACCCCAATACTCTGACAACATACTTATCCATAGGACATTGAGCCTTCGACATACCATCTGCCACTTTGTGACTACAGCACAAGAAACACCAACATCTCGAAAAAATGCACACTCCATCAAGCATCAGGCCTCAGTCCTCTCATATACTATATGCCTATTGAGGCATCAAACCAACCTGTACATGCCTATTGGCGACGAGGGATGTTGAAACCCTGAAGTCTAGAAACAAAGCCTTCTCCATACTCAACATTGAAAATTTACAACAAGGATCGAAAAAAACCAAGTGTCCTTCAATTAAAACCAAGAGCATTACCATAGAGCCAATGCAAACAATCAAATCCTCAAGATATTGGGATTGGAAAGGAAGGAACGAATGGATGGGAAAGTTGTGAAAGTCTGAAAGACTTAGAGGAATTTGGAGTGGACTAAGGAAAATGTCAGGGAATCAGACTATTAGAGAAGGCATGACCAAGATGATAAGTTTGAAAGGGATGAAGAGATGAAAAAGTTCAAAATTCCAACATATAAAGGACTTTCGAGGAATTAGGGAAGGAAGTGTTGCAAGTATGAGCAGTTGGTGTTGTCATTGACGTTTATTGGGATTGTTGCAAGAGTGTGAGCAATTGATGCTTCAATTAGTTGCATTATGTTGTCATTGGTGAAGCTACTAGTGTCAACCTCTAGTGTTGCTTTGATAAGCTTCTGTCTATGGATGAGGAAGTATTGAAGGTGATGAGAATGTGTCTCTAGTACTTGGTTTCCAAGTGCTTTAGAAAAAATTTGATAAAAAGAGGAAACAGTGTGTTACAGAGGTGTGTCATGATTTTGCTCCACATTTCGTCTAGGTTGAAGCAATGCCTGTGTGATTTGGATATGTTGGTGAGAGGTGTTTAGAGGTGTTATATTCAAGAATTGGAGTGCTAGATCGTTGTGCAGAAGAAGTGTTCACCAGTGTGTGATCTATGCATTAAAGAGGTGTCTGGGAGAAATGTTTATGCTCCACATTTCTCCGCAACTATGTTTCAGGTCTTGCGGTGTTGAAGGAGTGTTGATGGTGTTGGTATCTTTGTTTAGTCAAGATGGTTTGAGGTTTGGTGCTTTGGAAGTCAATTTTTCAAGTAACAGTGTATGCCAGTGTTGTCTGAGTGTACTAGGTGTGTACATTCTTTAGGTAGAAGTTGTGAAGGAGTTTGTTGGATTTTAGGGTGTTCGTGGAGTATTCTAGATCATGTTCAAGCGTGGTGTGTGGTTCGCAAGTCGTCCTTGGGTTTGAGGAAGTGTGTACTTAAAAGTTTAATGGTGTTTGCACGAGTAACGACCAACTTAGTGTTTACACTACATGCAATGGATAATTATTGTTTATAGAAGCATGTTGTAGTGTGGAGTTATTGATTTGGGTCCCAACTAAGGTTTGATGTGGTCTGCTTTCACTTCTATCCAACACAAAACTGTTTTGGCGCCAACCTCATTTGAATTTGCACGTTTGATGTGCATAGCTGACCTTGGAGAAGGTTTCAAGGTTGAAGATGGTATAAATATGAGTTGAATTGTTGAAGGATGTCAAGGTAGATGCGAGAGATGTGAATGATGCGAAGTGCAGTGTGTTAGCATGCGAAATTGAGTAATGCGGTGCGAGCTTTCATGTGTTAGTTTACTGGATGCAATCAGCAAAAGGTGGCTACAATTCTTCAATCAAACTGCGAAGGTGTTGATGCCATTATGGTAGATTCTCTATTGCATTGAGATGCTTTTCTCTGTGTAACATTTCTTCTTTATCTTCTTTTCTATTTTGGCAGTGAGCCTTTCTTCTTTTGGCAGTGAGCCCTATTGTATTCGGTGTTGATATTACTTATATTGTGAGCTAATCCTCACCGTGGTTTTTCCCTTCTTGGGTTTTCTACGTAAATCTGGTGTTCTCTTGTGTATGGTGTTAAGTTGTTTTTGTTTCTGTTATTTGCTTTTCATGCTAATTCATCATAACAGATTTAAGGGTTTAATGAATGAATGTGGATCTAAATGTTAATGAGGGTTTTGAAAATTTAAGGTACAACCAATTCACCCCCCCTCTCAATTGTCTTGTGCATTCAACAGGAAGGGATGCTAGGAAGGTAAGAGAAAGCCTGAAACTCCAAAACTAATAAATACTTAGGCAAATGTCAAGGACTTCAGTGAAGTTTTGAACCATCGGGGGTGCACGAAAAGAGGAACCAAAATAAGGGGTGGCCAAAAGTCCAATTGTGATAGGATACACAGAGCAATCAACAAAGTATCGAACTGTCAAGGGAAGCATGACAGGGATGACAAGTTCGACGAGGGTGGATGGATGGATGAAGAACTCCAAAAGTCCAACAAACAAAAGACTTAAGCTTTTAGGAAAACTTTCGAGCTTCGAGTCTCGAGAAGAATTCATACTACATGCCAAGGATCAAAACATCAAGGAAACAAGGAGTTGGAGAGACAAGAACCAAGGGATTGATAGAGGAGGAAGTTCGAAAGTCCAACTAACACATAGGACATAGGATTTTTAAAGACTTTTAGACTTCGATGATCGAGAAGGCCAAGGAAATGGTAGGGATGGAAGGGAAACCCCAACAAGTCTAAAAGGTTGACAATCAACACTTGGTAACTTTTAGGTTTCAGCCTTCAAGGATCAAGAGTGTCAAATGAAGGGTACGCATGTAAGGGGATCCCCGACAATCCAAATTGGACTTCAAGGATTGGGGATGCCTCAAAGAGGCACGAGTGTGAGGGAAACCCTGATAGTCTGAAAGGCCAACAATTCTAACACTTAGTCATTTTACAAGGTTTCTAGGCAGGGTTTTGGAATCAATAGGAAACGCATGCAAGGATAGAAACCCTCGAAACTCCAAAATCTCGAAAAACACAACACATGGCCAAATTTTGGTTTCCCAATTTGGGTATTTGACTAAACATGAAAGGGGGATCAATACAACATTTAGAGGCACAATTCTAAGCAAGATGGCCCATTTAGAATCTCCCAAATCAATTATAATAAATGGGAAAGGAAAAGCAAAATGCAGACCTTTAGAGAAAAATAGGGCAAAATGAGACAACAAAATGAGGTGCCAAAAGCATCCAAGATGAACCAGGAGAAAATGAATCTAATGGAGAATGAAGTAAATGTAGACTGCAAACACTAATACAAATCCAAGACTATAAAATTGTAAAAAGATTTTTAAGTTAAACTAATGAGAGAGATAATCCTTCATAAAAACATCCTTTAAAAGGACACTAAATTAACAACTTTGACCTACATATGAAACGTCCTTTTGGCTACAAAAGTAATTAAAAAAATAGCTTCATAGCATTGCCACAAGTAAATTAAAAAAATTTATAATATGAACCTAACTGAAAAAAAATAAAAAAATAAAAGATGACCTGAAGTGAGTAAATTAAAAAACTTTATAATATGAACCTAACCGAAGAAAAAAAAAAAAAAACGATGACCTGAAGTGAATAAAAGAACTTTATAATATGCTCCAAACAACTTTATAGATCTCCTTAGGAAAGAAAAAGAAAATCGCCCTCCTTAGAAAAGGAAATGAACATTTGAGGGGGGAAAAAAAGAATACTTTTAGATTAGATTCAAGGAAATTTCATTTTTCCCAAACTTAGAAAACAAACAAAATATGGAATAGAAGAAAACCCACAAGAAAATTTTTGGAGCAGCTACAGAATTTCTTGAGCACAGTTTGGGGGGGCTTTTGGAATGGTAGAGCCATAAAAACCAGAATAATGGACCAGATCTGGCAGTATATAATTCTTTGGACCAAAGATCTAGTGACTAACAGGTTTCTTTTGCAACTTTCTCTTGACATTCTGTTGCAACAACCTTCTTCTACCAGCCATTCCCGGCTTGTCAACACCCTTCCTGACCTACAAGATTCATTGCCCTCATTGCACACAGTTCACAGCCTCCTTAGCATTCGACCACCAACTGCATATGCTGTCAAATCCCAAGAGTTTTTCTCTTCTTGAGCCCCTCACATAATTTTCAGTTAGGACCTGACTAAATGTTCCACTATTACTGGCAACCTTACTACTCTGCAGCAGGGGCCATCATATTCAAGATCTAGTCATCTTTCCAATGCAAATGTTTTCTTTTGTGGTCATGGAAGCTTCTTTTCAAGCAAATTAACACAGCCTTACCAAGCTCATTGGTTTGGCCTTGAAAACCAGTCTGTGCTTGACATTCCATGCACTTGATTTCCCTTGTATAGTCACTCCTTACACACATCATTGCTTTGGTAGAGACAAAGACCAGTGGATGAGACCTCGTCTAACAAGTATTTTAATTCCCCCTCCACAAATACAACTCATATTTTTTGAGCCGACATTTTTCTCATACATGTCAATGCCAAGCCATTTTTTTTTTGGTACAGCAACAACATTTGGCATTGACAGAGTTTGACCCTCACGGCTAAGAACCTAAATCTAGGGCCCTAATGTGAGAAGGTGATAAACATTTTGATAGTCTAGCACAAATTTGAGTATCACTTTTTTTAAATCCCCTGATCTTCCAAGCTTTTCATGGGCATGTAATTAGTTTCTGAAATATATCATCTGTAATAATTGTAAATTTTATGTTTTTCAGAAATTAGTTGTATCACTCTCAAACATGAATTTTACTTTGGTAATACGTCAGTCATGTGGGCAGTTTTTTAGGCCCCTCTGTTTTCAAATCATGTTTTTATACATGTAGTTTGCAACTGTAAGGTCATAATTCCTCATTTTATGTTCCATGGATGTTAAATTTGCAAGCAAGGAAGCAGATGATGCTATTGCCAAATAAATTATGTTCAAGCCAGCCCATTTCATGTGTCTTGTTTTCCATACTTCAATAATATTTGAAAAAGACAAACACAATTGGATCCTCATATGCCCCCTGGAGAAGATTGATTACATACCAGCCTTCTTGACAAAAAAATTGGGGGTGAGATTGTTGGTGGAGGGCATGAGACTAACCTGGGTAAGGATGGGCTGCTCCATCAATATTAGACCTTGGCCGCTCATCAATATTATTGTTTTTGATAAGATAAGCAGCATTTACAGGGTGTTGTACCCTTCACACAGAAAGCCCACAGGGCCAAAAAGAAGCTAGTTCAAAACAGAACATGAACTAGGAAAAAAACAGAAACAATTGACCAACAGCTGTAGAGCAGCAAACAAGGACTAGACAACCCCAGAACCTAAGGGGACTAATCTAACTCCCAAAACCCTAGGCTGCGAAGAAGCGACGGATTTGGGGAGTCCCTTCTTCTTCCTCAGCACAATAGACTAGGAAGACTCTGAATCAACATCCATTGAGCGAGGCGAGAGGAGCGGATCCACAACAGCCACCCCGGACAAGGAGCCACCACATAGCAAGGCAGCCAACTGCATAGAAGAGGAAACAGGAGCAATCAAAGGATCAGCAGAGTCAATCAACGAGGGACAAGTAGGTTCCGCCAGAATACCGACAACAGATTGAGGCAACAAAGGTTCCACGAAAGGGATAGCCGAAAGGGGAGCCTACAAGGGCTCAGACACCATGGGAGGAACAGGAGGGTTGCCCTCCTCAGAGGAATCATCCGAAGAGGGAGAACCAACAGTGAGGTGGTCCGAGAGAGCATTCTTCCACCAAGTAGCAGCGCCCTTGCGGAGAGCAAGAGAGCAACCAGAGGCCAAATGACCAGTGGAGAAACACCTCCTGCACCAAAAGGGGAGGCCCTCATAGTCCAGCAGCTGCGTCCAAGGTCAGTCTACCAGCATCAAAACCACATCACCATGGGGAGGTTTGGAGATGTCCAAAGCAACTAAAATATGAGCCACCGTAGTATGCCCTAGATCCCGAGACGTAGAGTCCACCTTCCGAAAGCATCCAATGGAGTTGCCAATAGCTTCAAAATCATCAATATTATTGTTACATGTGCAGCTGACTCATTTTCTTAGAGTTTTTTGTTTCTTAAGAAACACAAGGCTATAGACTTCCTATTTCCACTTTTTGAGGAAAGGCACAAATTTTGAGTAGGTTGTAATGAATCCAATACATATTTGTAAATTAGTTGATATGATAGTGGAGAGTCTTTACAATCACATTTTTTGGACTCAACGTTGTGCTCATTCATTGAACAACACACTGAGAGACACTGAAAAGATGGATTGGATGAAAGTGGTGGTGGCAAAAGCTAGAAATAACAAATATTTATTTCTAACAACCACAACTCACTTGCTCTTATCAAGCCTTTCTTGAGAAACGAATTCCTCAAACAAATTAGAGACAAGATATACAAGCTACTTCATTTTGCTAAAGAGGATGAATGGTCAAGAAGAAGAGAGGCCAAACCAGCTGAATGGAAGAAGATGAAGCAAAAGGTGCTTGATGCTAATTGAAAGTATATTGAGAGGTTAGAAATTAAGAATGATTGTAATTATGTCTACCTTTTATGTTTTAATTTTTTTGTTCTTTTTTATTATAACTTTGATTTGAATTTTGAAGAAATTTGCTTTCACTCTTTTTTTAAAGTTCTACTTGTTGATACATTTGCTTTGCCCTACTGTGCAGATGATTACATATGTTGATATAGACTCTTCAATAGCGTACTTGGCTAGATAAAGCAAGCAATTCACAATAGAGACCCCAATTTGGAATTTTAAGAGTAGCACATTAGGCCTAATTGTAAGACAGAGATGAAACGTAATGAAAACCCCACTTCATATGACAGCATATGCTCTAAACCATAAGTGGTCAACACCAAGTGCTGGGAGAATGCCTCCTACTTATTATGATAAGGTCAAGGAGGAGTTTATGAAAGCCCTTCAAAAAATGTTCAGCAGTAAGAATGATTCTAGATTTCAGCAAAAATGGGTTGCATTTGTAAATCTTTAGGATCTGACATTTAGTAAAGTTAGGAACGATAGAGCTACCCCTGCACAAAAATACCCTACTAGATGGTGGACATAACAATGCAAAGATACAATGCGTGTCAATTGCCTCCTTTCATGGGTTGCTAATTCCTCTATCCTAAAGAGAAATTGATCCGCATGTTTCATTCACTCCATCAAGAGGAATAGACTTATCTCCAAACACACGGAGAAGTTGATTATCATTTTGTTCCTTGCAACTTCAATATTAACAAACACCAATTGCACTTTGGGATGTTGATCCAAAAGATGCCAAACAAATTGATGAGGTGCAAGAGGGATTGGTTGGGATCCCACTTGATGAATTACAAATTGCCATTGGGAATGACTTGAATTCAAAGGTCTATTTCAATACCAATATCTCAAATGACGATGCCTTATCATATGAGCCAATGTAATGTCCCCTTCTCAGACCTAATCCATTCAATGACCATTAGCCTATTTTCAAAGTTCTCGTAGGCTAAGTGGTAAGACAAGGGGACTCCAAGATTCTTGGATGATTCAATGGCAGCAATTCATGGAGTCTTTTGTTGGCATTGTGCTTAGGAGATAATATTGGTCTGAATGACACTCTCCACAATGTTTTCGGACTATCGAGGTGTTCTCCAAACTTCTTGGAGAGCACGTATATTTTTAGAAAGTTGCCAAAATGACTTCATTCATTCATCCAATGCCTAGGTATCTCATTGGTGTAGTCAGAATTGGATTCCAAGGTGTTTTGGAATTTCTCATCACTTGGGGTAAAATATTTTAATATTTCACTTAAATTGTAATGTTCAAATTATTATTTTTTCATAAAAGTGATATAGCTTTCTAAAGTCAAAATGCCCCCCAAGTTGGACGCCTAGGTTGGAAAAGGGGGACGTTGCACATGAGGAGTAATAATATTATTTTAAAAAGCCATTTTTCAAAAAGGTGAATTATTCTATTATTTCAAATTGTAAAATCTCCCTTCAAAAGCTATAAAAGGAGTCGCGGGGTAGCTCATTTGGCTATGTTGAGATTTTGATAACGAAGTGTTGTTGGTTTGAGACTAGATTCTTCAAGGCTTTGAGGACGAAAACCCTCAAGGTTCGTTCTAGTTTTGGAGTTGGAAGACACTCCCTAGCTGAACTGGTGTGGCTTCATTTCAGGAGTCACCATTGGAGCTAATGGTGAAGCTTTTTTTCATTGCATTTCAGTATGAAGTTTTTTGAAGAGTTTTTCTTGTTAGTGTTTTCTTGGCTAATCTGATGAGTTGCGGAGGTTTTTGACATTGCATTCTTGAAGTTCACACTTGCTAGCCGTACCTCTGCAAGTACAAGCCGTACCACATGATTTGCTCACGCTGATTGATGTATTGAGAATTTGGTTTTGGATATTTGACATATGCATTTTCCAGACTGGGAAACTAGGTAGGAGGTGAGGGCAGGTTTCTAGCTGAAGGTTTCTAGGTGTGCGAGTTTGCAGAAGTGAATCCCCCTCCTTTTCTTGTGGTTTGGGGGTCCCAAGGGGGTGCCTAAGGTTGGTGACTTCATTGTTATCAATTGGAGGTTGAACTTCAGCAGATAGAAGTGTGTTGGGGTGCTCTTTCATGGCTGCCAGGTGAATTAGTGAGTATATCAGACTTCCTGTCCTGCATATCAGCCTGATGCAATTCATTTCCAGACCTTCATATGCTTCCAGATTGAGGTATAATCACATTGTTCTACTTGGGCGTTGATTTCCAGTTATTTGGGGTTCATTGTGGGTTATTTTCATCTTCATTGCATCACAAGTTTGTAAGTAGCAGTCATATCATGTTCATGAACTGAATTGTAATGAGCTCATATTGTAACACCGTTTGATAGTACCATCGGTGACTTGGCTCTTATTTTGATTTGCCACTTACCCCATTGAATAAGTGGTATCATTTCTTACCCCACTGGATAAGTGGTATCATTTTATCATCCCATTGAATAAGTGGTCACATTGTATTGACCCCACTGAATAAGTGATTCTTGGCTTGTGCTCACCACTGAAAAGTGGGAGAGCTGATTTACTTTCAGTTTGTACCCACTGCATAAGCGGAAGTATTCTACTCACCCCACTAAACAAGTGGTTTACTTTTCAAAAGAATTATGATGTAATCCTTGCCACCGTATGCTCTCACCTTGCCCACACTAGGATCTGGGTGATCAGAAAGTGGAAGGAAGTTGATTAAGTTGATTATCATTACTTATGTTTGATGCTAACAAGTTGTCAAAAATCAAAAAAATTGGGGTAGTTATTACAGTGGTATCAAAGCTGGTCATCCTACTAGCTTGTGCCTATAACACATGCTATGCAACTGTAATCATCTATGAGTGAAAGAGAAAGATAGTATTACGACAAAGAACAAAAGAAAAATCAGTGGCAACCCCCACCGATTCCAAACCGAGAGACAATTTCAGGGATTCTTGGAATCCATTTGGATTCTTCTACTGACAATGAAAGTGTATCAGGGGATATGGCAAACAAGGGGAAGGGACCAGCCCAACCAACAGTCTGAATGCCAAAACAGAGAGAAAATTTGACATCATGCTTAATATGATGTCACAATTGTTTGCAAAGATGAATCAAACAGTGCCTCAAATGCCCCAATTTCAAAATGGGGAAGTCAGTGCATCAAATGCCCATAATAGTAGAGGGAGTAGTGGAAATACCATTGGCACTCCTGTTGAGTCTAACCCAAGACCACTTCAGCCCATCTTCACTTGTAGGGAGGAGCCCCCAACTAAGCAAGAAGCCCAAATTCCTATGGCGGAAGAAGTGAGGACCAGTTATGGGAGTATGTGACTCTCCCACCCAAAATTTGGGAAATCTTGACCTTAGAACAGGTCATGAACCAGAAGAAGAAGAGGGGAGCTGGAAGGTTTGATAATAGGGGCCCAATGATGCAAAGGGACTATCAACAAGCTTTGGGCAAAGTGACCTTACCTCACTTTGACAGGAGTGACAAGTGCACTGCCAAAGCTTGGGTCCAAAAATTGGACAATTATTTGTCATTGAAGCCAATGCCGAAGTTGGATGCCACTTTGCACCTTGACGGAGCAGCTCACAAATGGTGGTATTATGGCCTTATCACACTTGGCCATAACATGATTACCTTTTATCAGTTTAGAGAGCTTGCACAACTGAAATAGCATGGCTCTCTTGATGCCTACATTGCTGAATTCCAAAGACTTTTCGTGATGGTTCTAAATGTCATTTATAGAACATTAGTGGTCCTTTTCAATGAGGGACTAATGGAGCCATTGAAGGGATGGGTTAAGGCCTTTGACCCACCAACTCTCCAAGAGGCAATCAGAAAAGCAAGGAGCATGGAACTTGCAGCTCCAAGACCAAAATTCCAGTCCAAGCACTTTCATAACAAGAAGGATAAGAGGTCCTTTCACAAAGATACCAATCAGCCCAAGAAATTTCCATCAAGGATGTATGATGATCTCAAAAACGAGCTCAAAAGGAAGAAGTTGTGCTTCACTTGCAAAGAGTCGTGGGCCCTAGGACACAAATGCTTCAAAAGAGGCAAAGTACATCATTTGGAGGTCTATGCTGTTGATGAATCAGCATCAGAAATGTCTGAACACAATCTGATTTGGAGGAGAAAGAGGAAGCTGAGGTCCCAAGAGAGGCGGAAGAAGACCAAGAGAGAGGTGACACTTTTGCCCAACTTCCAACTTTTCGAAGAATGAGTCTTTCAGGGTCGGAGAAGTCCTAACATAACTTCATTGGCGAAGGAATTGTGGCCAAAAGAGGATTCAAGACTAAAGAGTTTGAAGGATTCAAAGTTATGGTGGCTAATGACTTTACAATCACTTGCACCAAGAAGATATCAAACATGCCTATTCAGTTGAGCAACTATGAAGTCAAGGATGACTTCTATGATGTAAGTAGTGGTGACACTGATGCAGTTCTTGGTATCCAGTGGCTGCAATCTTTAGGAGAGATCACATTAAACCTTCAAACCATGGAGTTGAAGTTCACATCTAATAGGAAGAAAGTGGTTTCGAGAGGAATGTCCAATGGGGGTCCTTGCATTGTTTCATTCACACGAATAGAATGTATGATTTGGCATGACTAAGTGGAGTGGGCAGCAGAATGTGTAATGTCCCCATTTTCGCGAGCATCAAGGTTTGGAGGATTAGCCTATCATTTGACCCTCGTAGGCTATCGCTGATGGTTAGAGAGTCCTTCTTGGCAGTCATCAGGGTGTGTTTTTTTCTTCAGGATGCATTTGGGTTCAGGTTTGGCCTTCGTTTGACTCAATTCTTCACACTTACTATTTATAGTAAGTCACCATTTCAGTGGAGTCAGTATTGCTATATTTAGTAAGGCACCTAAACGCGATGGATTTGCAGTGTTGATCTCCTTGCTTAGTTGGCTTGGTCAAATAATGGGTATTTATGAAGTTATTATCATTAAAGTCTTTTTAATGATAATAAAGTAATATAAAATTATACTATAAAGTTTAAAAAGTCACTTTATGCTCAATGGGGCCATAACCCTCATTTAAGTGACTTAAAAGTGCATTAATGAATTATATTTTGGAGGCTAAATATTAAAGTATTTTCTAAAGTCAATGTGAACACAAGTTATATTATTTTAAATGATATTAAATGCATTTTAGAAGCCACTAGAAGGGATCGACCTCCTTGAGGAGGCTATATAAGGTTTCAAAAAGTAAATGGATTCTCATTCTTGAAGATTAAAAACTTGTGCTTTTTGGAGTTCTTGCTTGTAGAAGGAACCAGCTAGGGTTTCTGCCATTGTTGAGCCTTTGGGAACGAAAACTCTCATAGGTTGTGCAATTTTGAGGTTGTGTAAGACCAGCTGAGATTATTGCTTGAGTATGGGCTTCATCCAGGAGTCCAATCTAAGCATAAAAGAGAAGATTTGTGAAAGGTTTTCGTGCAGCATTGACGGATTACTTTCTGCAGGTCAAAATAGAGCATATTGGTGAAGTTTTATTCAAGTTTCTTGAGCCGGTTGAAGGGGTTTATTGCTGCTACAGTACCTGCGCTACAATAAACTCTCTACAGTAAACGCTACAGTACATGTGAATAGTGTTTGATACAGTGTTTTGCATATTAGTGGAATTTACACAAGAGTTTACAAGGGTTTTGATAGAATATCATTGAAGGACAGTCATATACATTTGTGGCTGCATTGTTAACTTGTTTGAGTTTGATTCTTCAGCACATGTGAATGCTTGAAGGCTATACATCATCTATATTGCTGGGCTGGTGGTTCCTAGCTGAAACGATTTCAGATTTGAATAGTTACCTACAGCACTAGAGGCGGCTGGGCTCAACTAACAGATTGTGGCATTTAGGAGTGAAGGATGCTATGTGTAAAAGGGACGTGTGAAACCTACAGGTTGAAACGCCAATTATAGAGAAGTGAGACCCCAGCTATATTAGGCGGCTGGTTGGTTACCATGAATCTGCAATCATTAAAGGTTGGAGAAGTTTTAATTTGTTGACCAGGCATTCATTCTAGTGAGTTGCTGCTGCTGACAACAATTTCCAGATTTGCTGGTGTATATGTTCAGACGTGCATATATTGCATTTTAAGTCCCAGGTATGAAGCATTAATGTTTGTAAAGAAGTAAAAGTCTGATTTTATATATTTATTGTACTATGCAAGACTTTGTTGAATCTGGTCTAATATAATAAGAGCTACAGCAGTTTGCCAATTTGAAATGGATATCAATATTCTCTTTTGGCATTGTTTTTTGTAAATGTTTATTTGCATTCTCTTTATATTTCCAAGCATTATATCATATCTCATTGAAAGAGAAAAAACCAAACAAAAACACAACACTTGCATAGCATTCAACAGTCGGAGAACGGGAGGGTTCTTACAGAATGTGTAATCATGCCCACCAATCCTTCAGAAGAAAAAAGAGTCTATCATCCAGATATGCAAGCTTTGCTCTCAAAGCGAAGCAAGGTTTTCGGTGGCATTCCACCTACTAAGAGACCTCCTGAAAGGGGGATGGAGCATGTGATAAAACTAGAGCAAGGTGCCAAGCTCATCATCACTACCCCATATCGACATCCAAAGAGGAACAAGGACGAAATTGAGAAGGCCATCAAGGAACTCTTGGACATGGGACACATGCGCTCAAGCAAGAGTCTTTTTACTTCTTCAGTGGTTTTGGTGAAAAAGAAGGATGGCATTATGCGCATGTGCATGGACTACTAGGCTCTAGACAAGTAGACCATCAAGAACCGGTATCTGATACCAAGGATTGATGAGCTACATGGATCAGTTTTCTTCTCCAAAACAAACCTGAGATCTGGTTATGATCAGATTAGAGTTCGGGAAAAAGACATTGAGAAGACTGTTTTCAAAGTCCATTTTGGGAATAATGAGTTTTTAGTTATGCCTTTTGGCTTAACTAAGGCTCTCGTGACCTTTCAATATTGTATGAATCGGGTGTTCAATAAGCAATTAAGGAAGTTTGTTTTGATCTTCTTTGATGACATCCTAATTTACAGAAAGTCGTGGGAAGAGCACATGAAACATTTGGAGGACGTTTTGAGCATTCTGGAGGTCGAATCTCTATTTTCCAAGGAGTCCAAATGGGAGTTTGGTATGATTGAACTCTTGTATCTTGGTCATGTGATCAATTCAAAGGGGGTTAGCGTAGACCAAGAGAAGATTAAGGCTACCTTGAATTGGCTACCACCAGAAAACCTTAATCAGTTGAAGGGATTTTTGGGTCTATGTGGCTTCTAGAAAAGATTTGTGAAGGGATATTCTCAGTTAGCTACTCCTCTCACAAATCTTACCAAAAGGGCGTATTTGTATGGTCAAATGCCACACAAAAGACTTTTGATCAGTTTAAGCACATAATAAGTTCGTATCCCTTTTTGGCCATACCAGACTTCTCCAAGCCTTTTGAGCTTCACTGTGATGCTTTGAGAGAAGGGATAGATGATGTTCTAATGCAGGACTATGTTACCGAGTTCGCCCCAAAAACGCTGGGTTCCGGTCTTGGTTTGTGTTGGGTTCGAATCCTGGTTCGTTCCCTCTATGGGTTCGTCCAGGGTTCATGATTTCTTGGTCCGGTTCGCCCATGCAGAACCCGGACAAACCTGGGAAGAACCCAGAGTGAACCCGGGCGAACCCGCATGATAAGGCGACCAAAAAGTGGCTTTTTTTTTTTTTTTTTAATGTTTTATGCAGTTTGACTTTGAAGCACACCCAAGGAAACCCTAAAAATGAGCTCTAAAACACTTTAAACACCTAAACTACCTCATTCTTATTCATTTGTTTTGCAAACAAGCATTTTCATTCCAAGAGGCTGAGTTTTCATTTTTGCTTGTTGGATTGACAAAAGGAGTTGAAGATTGATAATTGAAGCTTCTACAAACGATTGCATTGCCATTCCTAAAGATTTGTAAGTGTTCATAGGCTGCCACAAAGATTGTTGAAAGGTATTTTTGCAAAGAGGTAAGTTTTTCTCCCTTTTTTTTTTGAGTTTTTTCATCCATTTTTTTGTTTTACAAACCTGAAACTTTGTTTTGTTTCATTTTATGATTTATCTATGTTTTTCCATTCTTCTATGAATGTATGCAAGATTCAAAAGATCTATGTTTTATAAATCAATATTTTGTTTTTCAAGGTTTTTTTTTTAAATTTCAAATTTTGAATGTGTTGTTTGCAAAACAAATTGCCATAGGAATCATAATGTCAATGGGTTCTACCTCCCTCCGTAACTAAATCAAAGTTCAAAACAGTCCAAATTCTCCTCTATGGAAGTATGTTGAAATGATAAGACCAATTCCAGGTGATGGTGGTTACGTTTGGAAATGCAATGGATGTGAAGTTCAATATTCTAGCTCATACCCTAGGGTGAAAGCACATTTGTGTGGCATAACTGGAAAAGGCATCACGCCTTGCCTTGGAAAAGACAATACACCTATTCCACCTGAGACAATTGCAAAATACATTATGGAGCAAGACGCAGCAGATCAACAAGAAGCCCAAAAAGGAAATCACCCTTTATTAAAAAAAAATCAAAGGGAATGCAGCCCCCATCTAATCCCAATATTGTGGTAGAAGACCACCCATTTATGGCCACTCCGCATCCTCAAGCTCAAAGTGCACAACCTATTGCAAACAAGAGAACAAAGGGGCCTCTAGAACTTGCATTTCAAAATGAGAACAGAGCCATTGCCGACCAATGTGTAGCAAGATGCATATATGCCAATGGATTAGCTTTTAATGTTGTTCGTTCTCCATATTGGAAAGAGATGTTGAGAACGGTTAATGAAGCTCCAAAATGGTACAAGGGCCCAGGTTATGAGAAGGTGTGTGGCACTTTATTGGAAAAGCAGGTTTCGTTGGTTGAAGATTCACTGAAGCCTATAAGAGATTCATGGGTTGAGATAGGTGTGTCCATTGTTTCGGATGGTTGGAAGGACTCAAGAAATTGGCCTTTGATCAATGTCATAGTGGTGTCCCCTAAAGGGGCAATGTTTTTGAAAGTCGTGGATTGTGAGGGGCAAGTAAAAGATGGAGAATTTATTGCTAATATTCTCATTGAAGCCATTGAGCAAGTGGGACCCCGCAATGTTGTTCAAGTTGTAACAGACAACGCCAAGAATTGTAAAGCTGCAGGGTTGTTGGTTGAGGAAAGATATTCACATATCTTTTGGACACCTTGTGCGGTCCATTCACTCAATCTTATGCTGCAAAAGATTGGGAATAAAATTGCATGGATCAAAGAATTGTATGTTGAGGCTGAGGACATTCAGATGTTCGTCACCAACCACCACTTATCTCAAGGGATCTTTAGATCATTTTAAAAATTGGAGCTATTGAAGTTAAGTGAAGTAATATTTACATTTTCTGATTTTCATAATTTGATTGTGCATTCTAATTTAAAATCCTCATTAAAGTTTATTTTTAAATTTTTTTATTTTTTTTAATTTGCAATAGGTTGGAGAGACCCGCTTTGCCTCTAACACAATTGTCTTGAGACGACTTGTGAAAGTTAGAGAGGCACTTTCTAGCATGGTGATTAGCAACAATTGGTCTATATGGAGGCAAAGCAACACTGAAAGAGCAACAAAAATTAAGAGCATGATATTAGATGACTCATGGTGGGATCGTGTGGAGTATCTCCTTAGCTTCACCGAGCCCATTTTGAGTATGATTTGCTATACTAACATGGACAAGCCATGCATTGGAGAGATATATGATGTATTACGCAAGTAATTGGTAAAATATTCGATGTTATTAACAAGAGCAATGTGCTCAATAAATAGTTTACAGAATTTACAAAAAACAGGAAATTTCTAAAAAGAAACTCCAGATAAGATCAGAGACGATCTTATCACTAATTTACAATAATTTACATTATTGAGCATTAATAAATAAATAATAAATATTATTTTAATACCGTCCCTTAATGCTCAATCTATCAACTACACCAAGATGCTCCCTAAATTTGACAAATTCATCTGGACTGAGCAACTTGGTGAGAATGTTTGTTGTCTACTCCTCTGTCGAAACATACAACAACTAAACCGATCTGTCTTCAACCAGCTTTCGAATGAAATGACAATGGGTTTCCACATGCTTGGTTCGTTCATGGAAGACCGAATTCTTGGCAAGTTTGAGAATCCCCTGATTATCACAGAACAAGGGAGTCGGACTTGCTTGATATATTTGCATATCCGCAAGCATCCGGCGAAGACAAACTGCCTCACATGCTGCTTTAACTGCTCCCAAATACTCTTCTTCTGTTGAGGAGAGAGCCACTGCCTGTTGCTTCTTACTAGTCCATGTGACTGCACCGGATCCCAAACTGAACACATACCCAGACATTGATTTCCTATCTGTCATCAACTGAACCTGCCCAATCTAAGTCTATGAAACCACTGAGTCTACGATCGTGACTCTAAGTGTACAAGAGTCCAAAATCAGAAGTGCCCTTCACATAACGCAGCACACACTTCGCTGCTACCCAATGATCAGCCTTGGGGGTTGTCATGAAGCGTCATATGTAGCTCACTACAAAACTGAGGTCAAGTCTAGTCGCAGTGAGATAGATGAGGCTGCCCACTAGTTGCCTAAACAATGATTCATCTACCACAGGTGAGTCGGACTTAGCTGACAACTCAAGCCCTTTTTCCATGGGTGTGGAGGCAAGTTTGCAATCTTGCATTCAGAACTTATCCGGAAAACTTCAAGCATACTCGGACTGGGAGATGAAAATACTGCTCTCGGTCTGCCAAACCTCAACACCTAAACAATAATGCAAGAGGCCCAAGTCTGTCATGTCAAAAGTTTTGCACAAATCTTGTTTGATCTCAACGATCAAATGTGTCGAACTGCCAGTAATGATCAAGCCATCCACATAGACAACAACAATCAAAATCTCATTACCAGTATTTTTGACATACAAATTAGAGTCAGATGGACTCCTCTGAAAGCCATGATCTGTGAGGTACTTGTCAATCTTTATGTACCAAGCCCGAGGAGCCTGTTTTAGGCCGTAGAGTGCTTTGACCAATCTGCACACCTATTCTTGACTAGCAACTTTGAAACCTGGAGGTTGCGTCATGTATGCTTCCTCCTTCAACTCACCGTTGAGGAAAGCACTCTTCAACCTTCAAACCAAATTGGGTTGCTAAGGCAAGGACGAGCCGTATGGTGCTCATTTTGGCTATAGGAGCAAAAGTCTCCTCATAGTCAATGCCTTCTTTTTGTCAAAACCCCCGTGCAACAAGACAAGCTTTGTACTTGTCAAGGGTTCCGTCAACTTTGTATTTCACCTTGTACACCCATTTGCAGCCAATGGGCTTCTTCCCTGGAGGAAGATCAAAAAGGACCCAAGTGTGATTCTTCTGAAGACTCTGGTATTCAGATTCCATCACCTTTTCCCACTCAGGAATTCCTTTAGCCTCTGAATATCTCTGAAGCTCATAGACACTATGGATGTTGGCCATGAGAGAAAAATTCACTGTAGGCTATTGTTTGCTCTTGTTTCTGGATGATCTACCCTCAACGAGCTCATCCTGTCGAAGATCACTGATAGTCTTAAGCCACTATTTCGGCTGGAGAGTAGAACTGCCAACATCAGATGTAACAGGAGGAGCTAGAACTGGTTGTAGATCTGGAACAAGTGCAACAGGGGGATTTTCACTATCATCCGAAGGAAAATCAGGTTGAGCATCATCAAAGACTGAATCTTCATCATCCCTCCCATCAAGTGAACCTAATGGAAGTCGGACACCCAAATCAGAAGCCTTCAAGAGTTGATCCTCTAAATGCTGAACAGGAGAGGAGAGGTGAAACGGTCCTCATTCTTCATCAAAGACAACATCCCGACTGAAGATAAGACGATCAGTGTCCACATCAATCAACCAGTAAGCCTTGTCGTTGTCACTATACCCTGTGAACATTAGTTTCTGGCTCTTGGAATCCAACTTAGAGTGCTTGGCATCTGGAATCCAAACATATGCTAGAGAGCCGAAGACTTTCAAATGATTGATCCTAGGTTTGAGACCAGTCCAGCCTTCCTCAGGAGTCTTCCCCTTGACGGCATGAGTGGGCGACAACTTAAGGAGATAGACAGCAGTATTCACTACTTCTGCCCAAAACTTGGTACGAACACTCCTGTGTTGCAACATGGAGCGAGCCATCTCAACAATCGTACGATTGTGCCGCTCTACAACACCGTTTTTTTGAGGAGTGTAGGGTGTGGTTAACTGTTGTTTAATCCCATGTGTATCACAAAAGTTGAAGAATGCACTAAAACATAATTCCCCCCCATTATCTGACCTAAGAGTTATAATACAAGAACTAGACTCTTTTTCTACCAAGGCCTTAAACTTCTGAAATACATTAAACACTTCTGATTTCTGCTTAAGAAACTACATCCACATTTTCCTACTAAAATCATCAACAAAAAGTAGAAAATACTTGCAACCAGTTATAGAAGGAGTAGACATAGGCCCACAATTATCAGCATGAACTAATTGAAGTACCTTAGAAACTCGCCAAGAGTCTCCATCTGTGAACGGTGTCCGATGCTATTTCCCGGCCTGACAAGCACCACAAACGCCCTGCTGTTGAGTCTGAATGTCAAGAAGTCCAGCTACAAGTCCCTCCCGAGCAAGCTGAGAGAGATAGTGCACATTCAAGTGCCCATACCGCTGATGCCAAAGACTGGTGACAGCAGAATTCTTGGCTGCCGTGGCTATTTCCGGAGAATCACCTGTGTCCACAAGCCTGTAGAGGCAAGATTTTCTATACCAACGGCCACCATTGTGCGAGTCTCCCAATCTACAACAATCTACAATAGAACATTTGTGCGAGCTAAAAACCACATCCATCTGAGGAGAATGCCACACGATCTGACTGACTGAGAGAAGGTTGAGCTCCATATAAGGTACATAATATACGTTGAGGAATATCAGATTCCTCCCGCCAGACTAAACTTGAACAATGCCTGTACCGACAACTGTTTATTCTTCGCCTCCTCCAAAAATCACTGAGTCAGTGCAAGCGGAAAAGTCTATGAACCAGTCACGTCGATGAGTGAAATGACGCAAAGCACCTGAATCAATGTACCAAGCAGAGGATTTTCCATGGTCTATAGGCCTTTTTGCCATGAGTGCATAAAAGGCAGATTCCTTCTGCTCGGAGTGCTCGGCGACATTCACTTTTTGTTGAGACCCTCCCTGCTTCTTTTGTTCAGAAGCCAAGCGTGCACGGCAATCCTTCTTTATGTGACCATATTTGTGGCAATAGTTGCAATGAATATTATTCTTCTTAGGGCTGGTCGGGGGTTGACTAGAGCCTTTCTGCTGCGAAGGCTGACCTTTCCCTTTGAGCTTGGGCTGGGTTTTAGATGCAAAGGCTTGCTCCGTAGAGGATGAGCATGTAATGCTACCGAACTATTGTTTCCAGCAATCCTGTTGCAAGAGGATAGTGCAAAGTTCTGGAAACTTGAGGTCAACATTAGCAGACGTAATGTTAAGATTCTCTATGAAGTGTTCATAGGACTTAGGTAGGCTCTTTAAAGTGATCACGACCATGTCTTCCTCCTCCATTTTCCGACCAATCGCCTCCAATTGATCTCTGATCTCTTGGATTTTGTTCAAGTGCGCTTGCAAAGTTGTCTTCTCATCCATCATGATAGAAAACAGCATATTCTTCAAGAAAAACGCACAGCTTTTGTTGGAAGTTTCATGCAAACCCTTCAAATGATCCCAAATCTCCTTAGTTGATTTTCCAGGCAGAATCTAAGGGAGCTGATCATCAGTGACCGAAAGCTTAATAAGCATCACTGCTTCACGATTCTGCTCATCAAACTTCTCCTAATCCTTACCCGCCGTTGTGGGACAAGTAGCATTGTCGAGGATCATCTGATCAAGGCAGCGGTATTCAAAGATTGTCATCATCCGCTGCTTCCAGGTGTTATAATTTTTGTTGTTGAACCGCTGACTGCCCTCCAACATAATATTGTTCAAATTGGCCATCTTCATGCTTTTCGAGGCACGAAAAACAAGGTACTGAAAAGAGGTTGATGCACAAAACCCGAGGTACGAGTTTCAATAGAATGAGGCAAGTTCAAGCACGGAAAACAATGCAAATCCGCTGGCACAAAATTCGAGGCATGAAAAAACGATGCACCCAAAAAAACGGAGACAAACCTAGTTGAGATTTCGAAAAACCCACCAAGAATCTGCAATTGAAAAAAATTCCCGCCTTGAAACAGAGGGTGAAAACCCTAGACGAACTGGCAAAAACCCTAGGCCGCCATTAAAGCTTCAAAAATGCAGAAAAATTTCTCAAAAATGCTAGAAATCTTGAGGATACAGCCAAGAGACAAGAAAAACGTGGCCAAACACATTCAAAAATCGCGCGGAGAAGAGTACTACAAATCGCAACTTAACATTCACCAAAAAAACGTGCTTGAAAGCGTCTGAAAAACGCAGGCATCCAGAAGCATACAGAGTGAAGAGAAGCAAAGACGAGACTGCGCCCAAAAGGAAACAAAACAGGGTCACGCCACAACCTGAAGTCTTAAAACTCCAAAGAAATCTCGTCGCAAGAAAACGAAGGTCGCACGGATGGCGTCACGTGCAGAAAAATGGCACGAAAATGTGTGCAGGACGCAAAAGAAGGTCGCGTTACAAGTTGCAAGAGGAGATCGCGCGACTCAAGAAAAAAATCCGTCAATTTTAAACTCTGAAAACCTCGCGATTCTGAAAGATTTTCAGAAGACAAAGAAGAACAAAAAAAAACTCAGGAAGAGGAGCTCGAAACTAGAACCCTAAAAGATTTTGAATTACCGCCCACAAAATTTTTCCAAAAAAATTTCGGAAAATTTTAAACAAAAATAATTTCGAAGAAATTATAAGTTTTTCAAAAAACTTAATTCCCTGAGCTCTGATACCATATTATGCAAGTAATTGGTAAAATATTCAATGTTATTAACAAGAGCAATGTGCTCAATAAATAGTTTACAGAATTTACAAAATGCAGGAAGTTTCTAAAAAGAAACCCCAGATAAGATCAGAGATGATCTTATCACTAATTTACAATATAGACTCAAAGCTTGAGAAGATCAAGTGCACCATAAATGCGAGAGAGCAAGACCCTGAAGAGACTTTCTTCAAACAAGTGCAAACAATTGTTGAAGAAAGATGGAACAAAATGACAACTCCATTACACCTTCTTGCCTTTGCATTGACTCCAAAATACTACAATAGTCAGATTCTTTCAGTGCCAGAGGCTTCCTCCATATAGAGATTTAGAAGTGGCTGAAAGGTACAAGGCAGCGTTTGTGAGACTCTTCCCTGATCAAGATTTGTGAAGTGTAGTCACGACTGAGTTCATTGATTTTGTGCACTCAAATGGTCTAGATGTTGATGCTCTTCATGATAGGTTCTTAAAGGATGCTCATAGTTGGTGGTACTTCCATGGACAATACTTCCAACATTTGCAGCCGCTTGCAATCAAAGTTTTATCACAAGTTTAATAAATTTTCATATTTTAGTTTTAAAAGTTTCATAATTTCATTTATAATTTTTTAATTGTTTACTTTGTCTTCATAGGTTGCTAGTTCATCTGCATCTGAGAGGAATTGGAGCACATATTCTTTCATCCACTCAATAAAGCGCAATAAATTGATCTCAAAAAGAGTAGAAGACTTAGTATATGTGCATTCCAACTTGCATCTCCTTTCACACAAACAACGTGACTACAAGGAAGGGGAGACGAAGTTGTTGGATATAGAGCCAGAGGATACTAACTTGGATGCTTCCACTTCCCACCATATGCATATGAGGAGTCTGATATCCAACAGCAGCATGGGCACAATACTAGTGCTAGTGACAATTCCATTGGCACTACTTGTGATTCATCTAGTCTTCCTACTTCATCTAATGTCAATGTTAACATTGATATGGATGATTTAAAAAATCCATTTGATGATTAAAACTTTGAAAGTGTTGTAATATTTAACTTGAAGTTTGAACGATGAATATTTATCATGCATGTTTTAAATGATATTCAAGTTTATGGCGGTTTTGTTGTTTATATGATGTTATGTGATATTCTAATCCTAATCCATGCTTCTAGGCTGCATATATATATGTATACACTTACGAACCCAAACGAACCGAACCCGCCCCCAAAAAATTTAGCCAAACCGGCGAACCAAACCCCGAACCCAAACCCGAACCCGAACTAGTATCGGAGCCGGCAACTTAGATGTAGGACAAGCACCCAATTGTTTTTGAAAGTTGGAAGTTGAGGGGTGTGGAAAGGACATATTCCATATATGATAAGGAGATTGCTTGCAATAATGCACGCTTTGGCCAAATTCCGGGAGTATTTGGTTGGTGGCAAGTTCATTCGGAAGACCGACCATAATAGCCTCAAGCATTTCCTACATCAGAAATACCTCAATGACAAACATTCGAAGTAGGTCAATAAGCTACAAGCTTACGATTTTGACATAGAATATGTCAAGGAAAATATAATATTGTGGTTGATGCCTTGTCAAGAAGGCCACATTTGAGTTCTTTGATGGAGATCACTGCTGATTGGAGAGATCAAATTCTTGCAGAGTATGCAAAAAATTCCTTCGCCACCGGCATTGTGGAAGGTGCCTTGCAAGATGAGAGGGACACAGTGGTGAATGATTTGACCCTATACAAAGGAAGAATCTTTTTGGTGCCGAATCTAAGCTCAAGATGAAGGTTCTTCAGACATTCCCTTATGTTCCATTGGCTGGTCACCAAGGTTACCTCAAGACTTACAGACAAATTCGAGAGAGGTTCACATGGAAGGTGCTCAAGGATGAGGTCCTTCAGTATGTCAGAGAATGTCATATTTGTTAACAAAACAAGAATGAGCATACCATTCCCGCAGGCTTGGTGTTGTCCTTGCCTATTCCCAATAAAAAATGGGAAAGTATCTCCATGGATTTCATCACGGACTTGCCTAAGGTGCAAGGGAGAGATTGTATTTTGGTTATTGTAGATATACTGACAAAATTTGCACACTTCTTTTCCATTTCTACAGCATTCACAACTGCTAAGGTTGCTGATTTGTTCTTTAGAGAAGTGTTCAAATTGCACGAGTTGCCCAAAAATATTGTGAGTGATAGGGACAGCAAGTTCCTAAGCATGTTTTGGCAGGAGGTATTCAGATCAATGTTACAAGACTCAAACTCAGACTTGGAACCCAAACTCAACACAAACTCGACAAAGACTCGGCAAATTGAAAAACCCAAGAAATTCAAAGAATTTTAAGGATTTAAAACTTGTTTCATGCACCCTTTAATAAATAAACCTTAAAGACACAATAACCTCATCAAATAGAAACTACTTTGATCCCATACACAAACATACATTGATCACATAAGTATAAACGCAAATTTTAGCTGAAGGAAATAACACGTTTAGATATATAAATATTGTCCAATGTATACAAAACTCATGGAATATGAAATCCATGGCATCAAAACAAATATCAAAACTAAAAATATAAGTCTATAGCTCAGAGGAGCCTCCATTCCTCTTCCCAACATCATGACAAGTCATGCGCTAGCGTCATTTTCCCATTTCTAAAATCTTTGTTCTATATTATTGCCTTGCTTCTGTGTATTCTTGTTTGGTATCAAAGCTTCTGTGTGTTGTTTTGGTGTCAAATTGTTGATTGTAAATTGGTATCAGAGCTATGGTTCAATACAGAGCTATGGAGTCAAGTTTCTAATGCATGTGTAATAACAGACCCATGTTCTGTTAAGATCTAGTCATAGTGAATTTTTGTCATAAGAGTCATATGTTGGTAGCCGGAATAAGAGTGTGAAGACAGAACAATCGAAGGTAGAGACGCAAAGTAGCTATGGAGCCACAATAAGGCCGTAAATCCCGTGTTGAAGCCAAAGGATAGGCGTGGAAGGGTGAGCAATAAGACGGTAAAAGTAGCAGTGAAACGGTCTGCGAAAAGTTTCAATAAGTAATAAAACTCTTCAATGGCAAGCCAAAGATCTCTTAATGCAAGTTCTTCGCTTTCATCTGTTATTAATAATGTGTTTGAAGATAAAGAAGAATATGTTGATAGCAAATGCAATTTTAAGTTTCCAGATATTAAGATTTCATATTTGTATCCTAAGAAAGGCATAAAAGCTAGGACTATGAATTCAGTTAGGCAAACTGAGCTTAATCTTTGAGTTTTAGGAGAAGACATTTGCCCGGTATACCTACCTTTCCTATTACGTGAAGATATCAAGAGATGGAAAGATAAAGGATTTTTCCATGTTCATTTCTCATATGTTGATATCATTATCCACCCACATTTCAATTATGATATAGGAGTTGAGTATTTTGCTACTCTGATAGATACCCATTGCAAACAATGGGATCAAGTTGTAATTGCTGAATTTAGGGGAAGGCTGACTAGAGCCCAAGAAAATGATGAGACTAAGGGTGGTGATGGACGAATCTCTGTGCGTCCAAATTTCACAATCAATTTAGATGATAAGTATATACAGTATGCATTATGCTTGTTACTGCAAGTTAAGGGATTGATTCTTCAGCCAGAATCTATCTATGCCACTATAGGTGGTAGATGCATAAATAGGTTATTGAATATTGTGTTTCCTCCTTCAAATTTTTTGGCGGGGGTATCCTTTCTAGAAGGCAACTGCAATGTTTTAGATTTTGGAAGACATATTATCATATTGGTTTTGATATAGGATTTCTTGTTATAGAAAGACTTATTAACCAGACATCTGCATCTAGATTCCAAAATCTATCAGTACTCTCCAAAGGCCTATTTTCTGACAAACCCATGTTGATGTTATATAGCCGCGGGCCTCATACTTCCAACGGCGACTTATTTAAATCAACAATAAATCAAATATAGCCTATGGCTATTTATTTATTGAGGTCGATTTATGAAGAGTTACTCCTATTCATTTGTAATTAAGTTCACGATCTTTCAAAGAGCCACATTGTTTTGTTAAGAAGCAGACTTATCTTGGAGAAAGAATCACACCTTTTATGGAGAGGCAGACCTCTTATGTAGAGATGCATCCCTTGGGAGAAGTCATTCTTATGTTGTATATATATGCGCTGCTCTCTCCCTCATTATTCATTCATATTCATCATTGTTCAAATTCGCACAAGCAAAAAGTCGAGTTTCATCTACAGCAGATCGATCCAAGTAGAGGTTCGATACTCTTTGAGTGTGGTGCCATTATTATCTATACAGATCGGCCTTGTGTTGGGCCTCATTGTAAAGCGAATTGTTGTTCATTATTCAATATATAAGTGATATATTGTTGCTGGGTTTTCCCAGGGTATATGCTGTGTCAAATTGTTTAAAATTGTTCTATATCTGTTTATTTAATTTCTGATCCTAAAACTAACATGGTATCAGACCGGGTTTAAGCAAGATCGTGATCAGATTTCTATAAGCAGCATGATCTTCCTCTCTTATTCTCATCTTAGTGTGTCTATCTTATCTTCGAAAATGGTTAACGGTCTAAAGGTTGAAGATAGACTCGAAGGTGCCTCTAACTTCACCTCTTGGAAGTTTAGAATTCTTATTGCATTGGAAGAAAATGAGATTCTTGAGTTCGTGGAGAGCAAAGTACCTGAGCCTTCCGATGAGAATGAGAAAACACAATGGAGGAAGAATGGCACAAAGGCCAAGAAGATATTGATTGATTCTATGAAGGATCACCTTGTGCCTATTATCTCCAAATTGAAGACAGCTAGAGAGATGTTCAAGTCTTTGGAGGGATTGTATGAGATCAATAACACCAACCAAGCTCTTGCATTGAGGCAACAACTACATCACATCAAGATGGCGAAAGGAGATTCAATCATCTCTTTCTTTATGAAGATCACTGAGTTGAAGGATCAACTCTATGCCATTGGAGACATAATTGATGATCGAGACTTAGTCATGTTGGCACTTAACGGTCTTCATCAATCTTGGGAACCTTTTATCCAAAGTATAAGTGGAAGATCTAAGCTACCTAAGTTTGATCGTCTTAGGGCAGATTGCATTCAAGAGGAATCAAGGTTGGCAGCAAGGGGTAATGGACAAAGCTCTCACAATGAAGACAATCAAGTTCTTGTTGCTCAAACTTCAAAGAAGAAAGGAAGAGAAGGGAGAAAAGGTAACTTCAAGAGGAATAGAGACAGGATATCAGATGCTGCTCCTGAATCAAAGAAGAAGGATCTCTCCCATATACAGTGCTTCAGATGTGACAAGTTTGGTCACTATGCTAGAGATTGTGGAACAAGACCAAAGCAACATGCTTCTACTACGGATGTGGATGATGTCTCTCCTCAAAAGGAATCAAGAGATAACTCAAATGGATTTCTATTTATCTCAGCCCTATCAAGCAATGTTCCAACCGATAGCAGCACATGGTTGATTGATAGTGGCACTTCTCGACACATTACCAGATTTAGAGAGCATCATTCAGATTTGGTGGAGAGAGAAACCAACATAAAAGTAATAATTGGAGATGATGCTTGCTATTCTGTGAAGGGTGCAGGAGCCTCCTCTCTTCACTTAGATTCCGCCATCTCTATTCATTTGAGTGATGTTTTGTTCGTACCAGGTATCAAGAGGAACCTTGTATCAATATCAGCCTCGGAGGACAAAGGATATCAAGTTGCATTTTTTGAGGGAAAAGTTCTTGCTTGGCCGAAGAACTCTAGCATCAAGACAGCTCGAGTGATTGGTGTTCGGCAAGAAAGTCTTTATAGACTTTCCATTCGTCCAATGCAGGCATTGTTACATGATTCCACCAGTTCAAGTGAACTTTAGCATAGAAGACTTGCTCACCTCCATTTCAGAGCTCTTCCATCCATGGAGAAGATGGTCACTGGCCTTCCAAAACTCAGTCAGGAGCATGATGGTACTTGCAGAGGATGTGCATTAGAAAGACTTGGATTCATTTCTTAAAGACTAAAGAATCTGAAGAAGTACTTGAGAAATTCAAAGAATTTAAGGCTCAAATAGAGAATTTGTCCGGAAAGAGGATCAAAGTTCTGAGATCTGACAACGGAGGAGAATACATCTCTAGAGGCTTCTATAACTTTTGTATCGAGGTAGGGATTAAGAAGGAGTTTTGTGTTCCTTACAATCCACAACAAAACGGAGTTGCAGAAAGGAATAATAGATCCATTGTTGAGGCAGCTAAAGCTATGATCCATCATCAAGACTTGCAAACCTTCCTTTGGGCAGAAGCATCTAGAACTACAGTGTATGTTCAAAATAGGAGCCCTCATCGTATTTTGGAGAATATGACTCCTGAAGAAGCCTTCACAGGTGTGAAGCCTGAAGTTAGTCACTTGAGAATCTTTGGTTGTCCTGTTTATATTCATGTGCCTAAAGATAAGAAAACTAAGTTAGAACCATCTGGCAAGAAAGGAATATTTGTGGGCTACAGTGAATCCTCAAAAGCCTACAAGATTTACATTCCAGGACAGAAACAAATAGAGATTAGCAGAGATGTCACTTTTGAAGAAGATGTTGCATTCAAAAGATCTAAAGGTTCATACATGGAGATAGATAATGAAGACCAGGAGACTCCTCAGGACATGGACATTGATCATACTCCTGAGATTCAAAGGGAGTCTACTGAACCAAAAGAGGGTATTGATCCAGTTGAGCTTTTGGAACCAACTGATGGGCCAAGAGATATTGTCATAGGTCGAAAGAGACCTCTATGGGCTAGGAAAACTATGCAGGAGGCAGAAAAGCTTGCAGCACCTAGAAGCACATTCAAAGAAAGCAAAAGACCACAGAAGTTTCCAAGCTATGTTGCATTAATGAGTCATATCATTGAATCTGAGCTTTCCAGTGTCGAGGAAGCAACAAGTCAGCAAGTATGGAGAGATGCTATGGCTAAAGAATATCAATCTATCATTAAGAATGATGTTTGGGATATTGTACCAAGACCTGAAAGGAAATCAGTTGTATCTTCTAAATGGCTTTTCAAGATCAAGCATGCAGCTGATGGAAGCATTGAGAAGTACAAAGCTAGATTTGTGGCTAGAGGATTCTCTCAAAAAGAGGGAATAGATTATGAAGAAACCTTTGCTCCAGTTGCTCGTTATACTTCCATCAGGACCATTATTGCTATTGCAGCAACTAAGGGATGGAAGCTACATCAGATGGACATGAAGACAGCATTCCTTAATGGTGTAATTGATGAAGAAGTATACATTGAGCAACCTGATGGCTTTGAGATTCATGGGAAGGAGTCTCATGTTTGTAAATTGAAGAAGGCTTTGTATGGCCTTAAGCAAGCTCCTCGTGCTTGGTCTGAGAGGATTGATCGATACTTGATGAGCTAGGGCTTCTCCAAGAATGATGCTGGTTCAAATCTTTACTTCAAGGTAGTCAATGGTGAGGCATTAATCTTGGTTCTTTATGTTGATGATCTATTTCTTACTAGAGCAGAATATCTCATTATCAAATGCAAGGAGTTAGCTTCTGAATTTGAGATGAAGGATCTAGGATATATGCATTACTTCCTAGGATTGGAAGTGTGGCAGAGACCCAATGAGATCATTCTGAGTCAAGGGAAATATACTATAGACATCTTGAAGAGATTTGGGATGATGGATTGCAAATCCATGTCTACACCGATGGAAACCAATTTGAAGAAGTTAAGTGAGTCTGCAACTTGTTCAGGTCTGGTAGATCCCACTATGTACAGGCAGTTGATTGGATCATTGATGTATCTAGTCAATACTAGACCAGATATTTGCTATGCAATGAGTGCACTTAGTCAATTCATGTGTGAACCAAGGCAAATTCATCTAGCTGCAACTAAGCATATCTTGAGATACTTGCGTGGCACAGTTGGATATGGCTTGAAATATACTTCCAGTGCAAACCTAAAGCTACAAGGATATTCTGATTCTAATTGGGCAGGGAGTGTAACTGATCAGACTAGCACCTCTGGTTGTTGCTTTAGCTTGGGGTCTCTGATGATTTTTTGGTGTAGCAGGAAGCAGTCTTCAGTGGCACTAAGTATTGCAGAGGTCGAGTATATTGCAGCATTTGTAGCAGCTCGAGAAGCAATGTGGCTTCGAAAGCTCCTTGCAGGGTTGTTTGGACAATCATTGGAGCTGACTGTTATTCATTGTGACAATCAAAGTTGTGTGAAGCTATCTGTCAATCCAGTGTTTCATGACAGAACAAAACATGTTGAGATCAAATACCACTACATCAGAGATATGGTATTGAGGAAAGCTATTCAGTTGAGATATTTTTGCACTGATGATCAAACGGCTGATATTCTCACCAAGCCTCTCTCCAAAGTAAAATTTGTGCACTTTCGAGACAAGCTTGGAGTTGTGGAGAATGAAGCCCTAGCTGAGAGGGAGACTCAGCATCAGTGATTCTCTGTGATTTGCTTTAATGCATCTTTCTCTGTGATAGAGAAATTTGAGGTGAAAGCCCTTGTTAATGCATCTTTCTCTATGATGGAGAAATTTGAAGTGAAAGCCCTTGTTTCCACCCTCTGGGAGTAGCCATGGTGGATGTCATGTTGAGAGACTCCATGACAACATCACGTTGAGAGACTCTGTGATGATTCCCTTGTACTTGTGTTTATCCACCCTCTGGGAGTAGCCATGGTGGACGTCATGTTGAAAGACTCCATGACTACATCACGTTGAGTGACTCCGTGATGGGCACTTGTACACATGTTCCTTTCCATACATGGGAGTAGCCATGGTGGACATCACGTTGAGTGACTCCGTGATGAGCTCTTTTCCACAAATGGGTGTAGCCATTGTGGATGTCATGTTGAGATACTCCATGACTTGGATATCTGGAAGTATTCCTCCCTAGCTAAGAGGGAGTGTTGATGTTATATAGCCACGGGCCTCATACTTCCAGCGGTGACTTATTTAAATAAACAATAAATCAAATATAGCCTATGGCTATTTATTTATTGAGGTCGATTTATGAAGAGTTACTCCTATTCATTTGTTATTAAGTTCGCCACCTTTCAAAGAGCCACATTGTTTTGTTAAGAAGCCAAATTATCTTGGAGAAAGAATCGCACCTTTTATGGAGAGGCCAACCTCTTGTGTAGAGACGCATCCCTTGGGAGAAGTCATTCTTATGTTGTATATATATGCGTTGCTCTCTCCCTCATTATTCATTCATATTCATCATTGTTCAAATTCGCACAAGCAAGAAGTCGAGTTTCATCTACAGCAGATCGATCCAAGTAGAGGTTCGATACTCTTTGAGTGTGGTGCCATTATTATCTATACATATCGGCCTTGTGTTGGGCCTCATTGTAAAGCGAATTGTTGTTCATTATTCAATATATAAGTGATATATTGTTGTTGGGTTTTTCCCCCTCAAGTTGGAGGGTTTTCCCAGGGTATATGTTGTGTCAAATTGTTTAAAATTGTTCTATATCTGCTTATTTAATTTCTGATCCTAAAACTAACAACCTAGAACACAGTCTAGAAGAGTGTCAAGTATAGAATTAAGATCTTTTCCAGAAGAAACACTCCTTGAGCAACCTGTAGCATCAACTAGTGGTAGACCCAGTCTATCCCATATATCCAGGTCTTATTCTTTAACAAGACATTTTCCAGGTTCTAACCACAAACCATATATTGATTACAACCCTGACGAAGCTATAGGATCTTCTCACCATCTCACTCAGACACCAGCCCTCCATAAATCCATATCCCTCTAGATCTTCTTTAGCCACATTATCTAACCTTAGTAGTAATCCTGAGTTGATGGATAAATTGGCAAGACAAGTCAGTCAGAAATTAGCATTAACACCTAAAGAAGATGAACAAGGAGGTGATAAGGAAAAAGGGATAAAAATTACTAAAATGGGAGAAAAGAGTTGTATGTTGATAGGGTGTCTCCCAAAGGAGCGCCTTCCAAGGGCAAGCACTGAGAAGAGAAATAAGTAATGAATAGAGGCTAGAGGGGTTGAAAAAGAAGTTTTTGGCTATGAACCAAGCAGATGGCTGACCCCAAAAACTTTTACTGTGATAAATTCTGATAAGAAGTTACGGGGAAGATATGAAGCCAGACTTCATGTAGAACTTGGAGAAAAACAAAAGAACTATGAGGCCCAAAGAAACTAGATGGCCCAGGGGATGATTTCTGCTCAAGATAATCTGAATGATATGGCTATAGATATTAGAGATTCTGCAAGTACTACTATTAGTAATCAGGAAAAATTAGCACACATTACTCAGATGCAGCATAAGATTGATTCTTCAGTTTCAAAGATAGAAAAGCAAACTTCTTTATTGAATGAAATTTCTGGTCTAAGTTATCAACTAAGGAATGTACAACAATTAGCACAAGCAATGGCATCAGCTCAACATAATCATCAAGAAAACAGCATAAGAGATGCAGATTATAGTAAAGCCTTAATTGAGTTTGTGGTTAAAAAATTGGAAAAGATAAGACAAGTAGCAAAAAAGATTAGAAAGACTCAAATTGGCTGAGACAGCTCTTCAGAAGAAAATGGTCAAAAGAAGCAGAAAGGGAAAGCACTAGTTGCAACGATCAAACCAAAAAAACTAATAGTTCAGAGAAGAAAGCTTATTCTTTGATGAGAAAGAAGAAATTACTACTTCTTCTCTAAGATCTGCTAACGTTTCTTCTTCTATAAAGACTCCTATTTCAATGCCAAAGGTAAACGAGTTTAGTTTAATTATTCAAGAGCATGAAAGAGATTGGCTTCAAGAACTTAACATTCCTATTGAAAATGAATAACCAAATTTTGTAGATAAATCAATGTTTTGGCCAATAGATCAATCAACATGGCATATTCATACACCAAAGTGGGAGCAGAAATGGCAGCCAGAACCAAGGACAGAGCTAGAACAAGAATCAGAGTCAGAGCAAAAGATGCAGCCAAGATTAACACCAGAATGGAATACAGGATTAGAGCCAAGGTACAATACATATCCCGATGAAGAAGAAGAAGATTATCTGATTGGGGAAAAATATTCATTCCAAAAGAATATTGAAGATCTAAATCAAGTAGATAGCCTAATTTCTAGCCAGTCTTTAGATTAGTCTAATTGGTGTCGAAAGGTTTTTTGTAAGCCAATAATCAGTGTTAAATTAGAAGGTTTTAGCCAGAGTCTTTCTGCACTTTTAGATACAGGATTTATTACGCAAGTAATTGGTAAATTAATTGATGTATTAACAATGAGCGAGACGCTCAATAAATAGTTTACAAGATATACAAAACTGGAAAGTTTCTAAAAAGAAACTCCAGATAAGATCGGAGACGATCTTATCTCTATCTTACAATATCTTACAATATTGAGCATTAATAAATAAATAAAATAAACATTATTTTAATACCCTCCCTTAATGCTCAATCTATCAACTACACCAAGATGCCCCCTGAATTTTACAAACTTATCTG
>VDFB02256132.1:24495284-24704305 GCA_007258455.2 Sequoia sempervirens
CTATCATCAAGCCCCGAACACCTTATCGAATGCGTGAACCGGGTTTAGGATCGTGACTTCGAGTGTACAAGAGTCCAAAATCAGGAGTGCCCTTCACATAACGCAGCACACGCTTCGCTGCTACCCAATGATCAGCCTTGGGGGCTGTCATGAAGCGTGATATGTAGCTCACTGCAAAACTCAAATCAGGTCTAGTAGCAGCAAGATAGATGAGGCTGCCTACTAGTTGCCTGAACAATGTTTCATCTACCACAGGTGAATTGGACTTAGCTGACAACTTAAGCCCTTTTTCCATGGGTGTAGAGGCAGGTTTACAATCCTGCATTCGGAACTTATCCAGAAGACTTCGAGCATACTTGGACTGGGAGATGAAAATGCTGCTCTCTGTCTGCCAAACCTCAACACCTAAACAATAATGCGGGAGGCCCAAGTCTGTCATGTCAAAAGTTTTGCACAAATCCTGTTTGATCTCAGTGATCAAAAGTGCTGAACTGCCGGTAATGATCAAGTCATCCACGTAGACAACAACAAGCAGAATCTCATTACCAGTATTCTTGACATACAGGTTCGAGTCAGATGGACTCCTCTGAAAGCCATGATCTGTGAGGTACGTGTCAATTTTTATGTACCAAGCCCGAGGAGCCTGTTTCAGGCCATAGAGTGCCTTGACCAATCTGCACACCTTCTGTTCTTGACCAGCAACTTTGAAACCTGGAGGCTGCGTCATGTATACTTCCTTCAACTCACCATTGAGGAAAGCACTCTTCACATCCATCTGATGGACCTTCCAACCAAATTGGGCTGCTAAGGCAAGGACGAGCCATATGGTACTCATTTTGGCTGTAGGAGCAAAGGTCTCCTCATAGTCAATGCCTTCTTTCTGTGAGAACCCCCGTGCAACCAGACGAGCTTTGTACTTGTCAAGGGTTCCGTCAGCTTTGTACTTCACCTTGTACACCCATTTGCGGCTAATGGGCTTCTTCCCTGAAGGAAGATTGGAAAGGACCCAAGTGTGATTCTTCTGAAGACTCTGGTATTCTGATTCCATTGCCTTTTCCCACTCAGGTATCCCTTTTGCCCTTACTCACGAATATAATACGAGGCTCTGTGAATGTTGGCCATGAGAGCAAAATTCACTTGTGAAATTCTTATTTAGCTCTTGTTTCTGGATGATCTACCCTCAATGAGCTCATCAGCACGAAGATCACTGATAGTCTTAGCCCACCATTTCGGTCGGAGAGTAGATGTGCCAACATCAGATGCAACAGGAGGAGCTGGATCTAGTTGTGGATCTGGAACAGGTTCAACAGGGGGATGTTCATTATCATCTGGAGGAAACTCAGGTTGAGCATCATCAAAGACTAGGTCTTCGTCATCCCTCCCATCAAGTGAACCTAATGGAAGTCGGACACTCATATCAGGACCCTATAGAGGCTGATCCTCTGAATGCTGAACAGGTGAGGAAGAGTGAAATGGACCTCGTTCCTCATCAAAGACAACATCTCGACTGAAGATAAGACAATCAGTGTCTATATCAATCAGCCTATATGCCTTGTGATTGTCACTGTACCCTGTGAACATGAGTTTCTGGCTCTTGGAGTCCAGCTTAGTGCGCTTGGCCTCTGGAATCCAAACATACACAAGAGAGCCAAAAACTTTCAAATGACTGATCCTAGGTTTGCGACAAGACCAAACTTCCTCAGGAGTCTTTCCCTTAACGGCATGGTGGGTGACCTGTGGAGATAGGCCCGTGTATTGGCTACTCACGCTTAAAAACTTGGTAGGAACACTCGTGTTGCAACATGGAGCGAGCCATCTCAACAATGCGATGCGATTGCGTCGCTCTAGCTCTGGATTTCTTTGAGGAGGTGTAGGGTGTGGTTAGCGGCGTTTTATCCATGAGGTATCACCGAGTTGGAGAATGCCTAGAACGAGGGAATTCCCCCCATTATCGACCTAAGGTTATATGCAAAGGCGGACTCTTTTCAGCTAAGGCCTTAAACTTCTGAAATACATTAAAAACCGCTGATTTCTGTTTAAGAAAGTACACCCACATTTTCCTACTATAGTCATCAACAAAAAGTAGAAAGTACTTGCAACCAGTTACCGAAGAAATAGACATAGGGCCACAAATATCAACATGAACTAATTGAAGTACCTTAGAAACATGGAAATTAAGCCATCAGCGAACTGATTGTGCGATCTTCCCATCGACAAACACCACAAAGCGTAGGTCGAGTGCGAATGTCGGGTAAATACTACAAGTCCCCTCTCGAGCAAGGAGATAGTGCAGTTCAAGTGCCCATACGGTGGTGCCAAAGACTGGTGACAGCTGAATTTCTGGCTGCCAAGGCTAACTCCGGAGAATCACCAGTGTCCACAAGCCTGTAAAGGCCATGATCCTCTATCCCAACGGCCACTGTTGTGCGAGTTTCTCGATCAACAATCGAACATCTATGCGAGCTGAATACCACATCCATCTGGGGAGAATGCCGCATGATCTGACTGATTGAGAGAAGATTGAGCTCGATATCAGGTACATAATATACGTTGAGGAATATGAGATCCCTCTCGCCAGACTGAACCTGAACAGTGCCGGTGCCGACAACTGTGTATTCCTCACCTCCTCCAAAGATTACTGAGTCAGTGCAAGGGGAAAAGTTTGTGAACCAATCACGCCTATGTGAGAAATGACGCGAGGCACCAGAATCTATGTACCAAGCAGAGGACTTGACATGGTCTGCGGGCCTTTTTGCCATCAGTGCATAAAAGGCAGATTCCTTCTGCTCAGAGTGCTCAGCGACATAAAAATTAAATCTTTGGCTGCCCTCCAGCATTAAATTGCTTAAACTGGCCATCTTCACGTTTCTCGAGGCACGAAAAACGAGGTGCTGAGAAGAGGCTGATGCACGAAACTCGAGGCACGAATTCCAATGCAGAAAAACAGAGGCAGATTCAGGTACAGACTGCAGAAAGTACAGTGTACGGATGGCACAAAATTCGAGGCACGGAAAATGATGCACCCAGAAAATTCGGAGACCAACCCAGTTGAGCTCTCGAAAAACCCACCAGGAATCTATGATCGAAAAAATTTTCTGACTTGAAACACAAGAGATTTTCTCAAAACCCTAGCCGCAGGTCGCGTTTTCACAAAAACACTGCAAAACGACTTTGAAAAATTCTGAAAAAACGCAGAAAACGACTTGAAATCTCAGAAAAATCGCGTTTTCAGAGAGTGGAGATCCGCAACCAAGAAAATGCAGAGAAAACGCAGCAAAAGAAGACTGAATCGCGCCCGTAAGATGAAGAAAACGCGGCCAAGATACAGCGAACTCGTGTTTTGCGTGTGGATAAATCGCGTGCGCCAGAAAAGAACAAAGCACTACCAATCGTCAAAAAGCAATGACCTTATTAATCATCAGCGCCAGGATAGAGCTTCGCCGGCGTTTAGAAGCCCGAAAATCAGCGTAAAAAAAGCAGCGATCGAGTTTTCTGCCAAAAAGCGGCGCTTGAAGAGTCGTATGACGGAAGCAGATCCACTAAAACTTCCTTAGAATTTGGTTCGGTTTTTGAATGACCTGAAATTCACAAGCAAAAAACCCTTTCGAATTTTTTTCTTCTTCTGAATAGCCACAAAAATTCCGAAAAAAAAATTCGAAATTTTTACTCACAGAAAAATCTTCAATATTAAAAAAAGATTTTTGAGAATTTTTAATTCAAAAAATTCAAGAAAAAATCTTAAACGATTTTTATATGAATTAAAAAATTCACTGTTGAGCAATCTGGCTCTGATACCATATTACGCAAGTAATTGGTAAATTAATTGATGTATTAACAATGAGCGAGACGCTCAATAAATAGTTTACAAGATTTACAAAACTGGAAAGTTTCTAAAAAGAAACTCCAGATAAGATCGGAGACGATCTTATCTCTATCTTACAATATCTTACAATATTGCGCATTAATAAATAAATAAATAAACATTATTATTTTTAGCCAAGTTCACAATTGAAGGTATTGCTCAAATTCATGCTTTGCCATCTGTATATTGGGATAGTCAACAAATCACAATCAGAGGTTTTGGCAATATTAGAACTGAGCAAAATAGATCCACTAATGTCCTTGTACATATAGATGATTTTAGCTCTCTTTGCAATTTATGGCAAGATGATAGTATAGATATTGATGTCCTCCTAGGTTGGGATTTTTTGTGTTAGTTTGAACCATTTTCATTTCTTCAGAGGGGGGTAATATTGGGAAACCATAAAGAAATCAAATATCTTATTCCTCCAGATAAAGTAGAGTCTGTCCAAGTCATTGGAAGGTTTGATATGAATGGGAATCTTCTTCCTAGAGATCCTCAAGATTCTGCTATTCGGAAAATTAAAGACCTTCCTGACGGATGCCAGAGAAAGATTTTAGAAGATTATTTCTTCTATAATCCAGCGCCTATATTTCAGAACCAAGGATGGGGAGATATTCAAGTTGTTCCAGGTACAAAGCAGATTCATATCCTATCTCCAATAATTACAAAAGGACAATTAATTGTCTTAAAGCACTTGGTTAGACAATATGAGGCCCATATTATTTTCAGCTGCAAAAATATTATGAGGCATTTTCCATATGGATCCCACCAATTGCAGGACCTAACTATGATATTTAATCCATCCTGTAAAATCCTGTTATGCCAATTAACTCCCTTCAAAGCCAGTACTGAGGAAAATACTCTTTTGTTCATATTAAATTTAGTAGTCCATTTCCCATATAGCCAACTTGAATGAATAATGAGACATGATGATACAAAAATTATCGGAGAATGGTATGATACAGTTACATGCCAGTTTGCCACAAAAAAGATAAAGCATTATTATTCATATCACTACCTATTTGATTTCGAGAATATATGCCGACAACCTGGCAATTATCTTCTACCAGACCTTGCAAGATGGCATATTATTTATGGATGGGAAAATGGATGATGATTTACCATGAAGAGTATGATCTTGTAAATAATTATGTAAATAAATAAAATAAATAATGGGTGGCATAATTTAGCTAGCACAAGGGCTTGTCTGTGCCGTGATGTCAGCCACGTTAAGATCTGACAACAAGATGCAACCCTGTTTCAAAGAGCAAGATCCCTGTAGCCACTTATGGGTGTTAAGTGGGTCGTTCTCACTTTACGGTGTCATAAAAGTGAAAATAGATATTGTAAAGTAATAATATGTCTAGGATAAAGTAGTAATAGATTCTAGAATAAAATATTATGGAGAAAGTAAAAGTAATTGTGGGCAAAATTTCAAAAAGGTGGGGAAATTTCTAGACAAATCCCATGTGAAGCTAGAAAAATCTTGTACCAAAAAGTCTATCCACATAGTAGACCCTTGTACTAAAAGGTCTATCTTGTACAAAAGATTCCCACATGTAAAAATTATTTTGTCCACTACCAAAAAGTAAAGATAGACAATATCTACGGAAAATATTCTAGAATAAAATATTATGGAGAAAGTAAAAGTAAATGTGGACAAAAATTCAAAAAGGTGGGGAAATTTCTAGACAAATCCCATGTGAAGCTAGAAAAATCTTGTACCAAAAAGTCTATCCACATGGTAGACCCTTGTACTAAAATGTCTATCTTGTACAATAGATTCCCACATGTAAAATTTATTTTGTCCACTACCAAAAAGTAAAGATAGACAATATCTATGGAAAATATTCTAGTAGATATTTTTACTCCACTCCATAATATGGACAAATAAATAAAGGTTGTTGTAGAAATCAAGGACTGACAATGTCTGCCATGTGGCAAGATAATCTTCCTTGCATTTTCTAGAGAAACAACCTAGTAGAATCGGTAAAAGGTGAAAGTGACCGGATCTCTAGGTCATTTGAAGCCTATAAATAAAACCCCAAGAGCTCATTTGAGGCATTGGAAAATCGGGGAATTGAGTCTTGAGCATTCAAAGTTAGAGTCAGGTGTTGGAGCTTGGGCATAGAGTCTTTGAGGTTGAGTCCTCATATTGTCTTGAGTCCATAAGTCTAGAAGTCTGATTGTTAGCATATCAGACGTATGCTCTTACTTTGCACTTCGAGCGATTTTGGTAATCAAAAATTTGATAATGCCAATACATATATGTAATATCTTTTGAGTTAATGAAATCATTTTCCCATTTCTGAAATCTTTGTTCTATGTTATTGTCTTGCTTCCGTGTATTCTTGTTTGGTATCAAAGCTTTCGTGTGTTGTTTTGGTGTCAAATTGTGTCTCAATGATTGGTGTGTATATTCAAGTGACGAATTTATTATTAAAGTTTTCTTGAAGCCTTCAAGACTGCATGTTTTGTTGTCAAGCTTATTAACAAATAGGAACAATTAAGTAAAAAGGTAAATGGTTATATTCTAGTTTGACCTTAGCTAGCATACCAATAGATGGGATTGTTCTATGAGTTGCCTATGTAGGGCATGATTGATACATATTTGCATTATAAAAATGGCATTTCTTGCCAACTATGACTTAACTTGTATTCAACTGCACAATGATTGTAGCATGCCAACTTTGCCTATGGCCATCCTTGTGTACTAAACAAGTTTGTCCAATGTATGAAACAAGATAATCCTTGATTGTGGCTTTGATTGTGACGATGCAAAGATTTGCAACAGGATATATGTATTTTGTAGGTTTTATGATAATGATTTATCATTGGCCTATTGCATGCTTAGACTTATAGTTTGATGGGGGTTTGGGGGAAACACCCCAACGGGGTCAAGGGGTTGAGCCCCCACCACCGAGCCCAAATGAAGACCTTCAAAACCACAAAGACCTTCATAGCGCACACCATTTTCATATTTTTTTGTAAATCCTATATGGGCATGTCATAAACCAAACAAGCATTGAAAGATTGTACTGAATCCCAGGCTCGGGACTCACCCTGACCCAACGAGTCTAGCGAGCCTCCCAAACTCGTCGAGCCTAGCTCAGCTCGCAACTCGCCAAGTTTGAGCAAGTCTCGACGAGTCTTGTAACACTGATTCAGATTGAGTGGTACTGTGCTTACCCCAAGCACCAATTATCACCCGCAAACTGATGGGAAAACCGAGATTGTTAACAAATGGCTAGAAGGATATCTCACAAACTATGTTTCTGGACAGCAAAAAGCTTGGGTATTTGGTGACAGTACAATTCCCCAAGCCAAGGATTTGTTGCAACAAAGTTAGGACATTCTGAAATCCTTGAAGAACAACCTTCAACATGACCAAAATCAGAAAAAATAGTATGTTGATCAGCACCGTATTGAGCATGCATTTGAGGTTGGAGACATGGTTTATCTAAGACTTCAACCCTATAGGCAGTCTACTCTCAAGAAGAGTGGAGCAAAGAAGTTGAAGCCACGTTTCTATGGCCCATTCAGAGTCTTCAAAAGGATTGGAGAAGTGGCTTACGAGTTGTAGCTACCAAACAGTAGCAAGGTGCATAATGTCTTCCATGTGTCACGCTTCAAAAAGGTGCTTGGACACAATGTTGTTGTTTCTACTAAGTTACCTCTCTTGGATGAGGAAGGGAAGCTTGTGTTAGTTCCTGAAGCAGTGATAGATTTCAGAGAGTGCACATTGAGGAAAAGGACCATCAAAGAATACCTGGTCAAATGGAAGAATCTACTAGTCAAGGATGCCACTTAGGAGATGTTGGAATAAGTTTGTCATTGATGTCAAGGTTGAGCTGTGTGCTAATGTGCTTGACCTGCTTGACCTGCTTGACCTTCTTGTATGCTTGCTTCAGCTGCCTGGGTGCTTGGTTGAGTTGCCTGCCTATTTGCCTCAGCTATCAGCTTGCCTACTAAGTCTGCAGATGTATTGTCACCTTCATGTCAGATTATGTGACATGTCAGCACAATTGAAAAGTCAGATTTTGTTTTTATGATCTACTATCTTGCCCAGCACGATATGGCTTCTTGGTCAAATTTACTTGTTCAGCCTTGGTTAATGTTTGACCGACTTTCTTTTGTGAGGCTCGATTTCTTTTACGGTGGCAGCTACTATTATTAAAATGTTAAAGGATTTATTTTTATTAAGCTTTTAAGAATCTTTCATATGGTGACACCTGGGCTTCATTTCTTATCGCCTATCTTATGCCAAGTGGAATTTTAAAAGTGCCAAATCATCTTGCTTAGTCAACAGTTGTGTCAGTTTGAAAAGTCTATTCAAGTGAGCTTCAGCACAGTTGAAAAGTCAGATTTTGTTTTTATGATCTACTATCTTGCCCAGCACGATATGGCTTCTTGGTCAAATTTACTTGTTCAGCCTTGGTTAATGTTTGACCGACTTTCTTTTGTGAGGCTCGATTTCTTTTACGGTGGCAGCTACTATTATTAAAATGTTAAAGGATTTATTTTTATTAAGCTTTTAAGAATCTTTCATATGGTGACACCTGGGCTTCATTTCTTATCGCCTATCTTATGCCAAGTGGAATTTTAAAAGTGCCAAATCATCTTGCTTAGTCAACAGTTGTGTCAGTTTGAAAAGTCTATTCAAGTGAGCTTTGAAAAGTCTAATTCTTTAGGCAGTGAATACTCTCTATGAGGTTCAATTATTTTGAAGAGGTGGCACAGAAATTACATGTGGCAGAAACTTGTTAAAGCAGACCCTATCATGGCATTTTTAGAATGTCTCTTTCTCGCTTGTATGAATGGCTATATGAGGTCGTGTTTTCTTCAGGTGGAGTTAATGTTTGGCAGAGACGTGAGCTATAATCGTTTTCTTCTGATGGTCTGAATATTTTTATTATTAAGACGTGTTCCTTGTGTTAGTCGATTGTGTGGCTTGGCAGCGTCTGTTTCTTCAATGTGTAATGTTGAATTTATTTCTGACGGGTTTCTACTGCAACTGACAAGATGGGGCTGCGCTGAAGTCATTTTCATGAGGTGCTGTGCGTTTCATCTACTATCGACAGCTTCAAATGTTATACTGGGCAGCATTAAAATAATATTAAATGCCTTCTGCGTATGGGAGAAATTTAAGTTTTGAATGAAACAGCTTCACATATTCTTCATGGAGGCGACTAAATAAAAAGTCGTGCATATTAAAGACTATACCTGCTGCTCTTGGTGCGACTATGTTATGTTCTAATGCGATTAAATCATGTGGGTGGAGACGTGTTTGTGTGTGTATCGAGCATTTTGTTTGTGGTTAAATTAATATCTGGATGATAATATCTGAGACGGATTTCTGAAGACTCTTCATTGCATTTATCGTGGTGGCCTTCAAATATATCGTCGGTTTCTGAAGACATTAAATTGTTTCTGCAGAGACGTGCTGGCACAAGGTGCATTCATATTGAAGTCTTTTGATATCTTTAATATATGCGTTTCTACATGGGGGCGGCTAATATTTAAAAAGTCGTATTTCTTCAGATAAAAAGCGCATATCTTTTATGCAAGTCCTGTTTTAAGCAAATCGAATTTGAAATACTGAGGACATTGTGGCAGCGATGTGATTAAAAATATCGTGTGTTGGCTTGATTTTAAATTTTGGAGGCATTGATTTGATAAGAGTGTGCTTAGTGGTTCAGGGATATTTTATTGCTTCTATGAGTGAACTTATGTTGATAAAAAAAATACACACCGGCTGTGTGTGTAGAGGTTAGAGTTGAAGAATGAATGGCAAAGAGAAAAAGTAAGTATAGAGCATTGAGTCGAGCTGTGGAGAAAAAAAAATACCTTTATTAGCGACGGTTTTGAGTTTGAGACTATTTTTGTCTTCACCTGACAGGTTGAGGCACTATTAATTCTAACGCTAATAAGTGTATGCATTGGCTAAATCTGTCTTCAGCAGGACGTGAAACAGATGTGAACTTTATCGAAGACTATATATATACTTTGTTAATTTCTGGGCTGGGTTAGACTTAATGCTGGAGACGTGTTTTTGAAAGGATATTGCGAGGTGCAGAGTGTTAAATATCTTTATGGACAGAGAAATTGGTATGGGACGGCTTGAGGAGATAATATAGTGATGCTGTGTGAATCTTTCTTTCATGAGTGCCAGTTTTCGACAGCAAGCTCTGGAGATAATTACACAAAGTTTTGCAGAATGTATTTGAGACACTTGCTGAATATATGCTTATAGTTAGGTGTGTGAGCAAGGAGTTATGGTTGCTGTGAACAAAAGATTTTCGCAGAACTATTTCTTTCTGATGTTAAATATAATCGAGCTTTAGAGTGAAAGACATATACAGCCAAGTCTTCTTAGTGGTTTCTATTTCGGTGGTTGTCATGCACATGATGTAGGCTGCTGTGAAGAAGTGTTTGTAGTCTTCAGTGTGTGCGTCTCAATGCTGCGATAAAGGTTGTTGACTTACAGAGTATGGAGGAGCTATCTTTGAAAAGAACCAAATGAAAGGCTTTGAATGTGTGTATAACTATCAAGCTGTACATGTTTGCTGAGACTGCTTGAGTGTAAATAATGATTATTACTGGAAGTTGTTATCGCTGGTGTGAGGGCTGTCTTGTTTTTGAAATGCATACTTTCCAATGAAGAGTAAACACGTGAGAGCAGGGTGCAGACTTTATGTTCTGTGATTGAAGATTTGTTTGAGGTAGCATTCAATTTGCAGCAGTATGTTACAGTGGTTTGAGTGGGCTGAATTGATCAATTAGCAACAGCAGTATTTGGGAAATCAGAATATGGAGTTGAGTTTTTGAGCAGAAGATTTTCTGTATTTGGACAGCATATATATTAGTGTGGGCCTCACTGTTCAAGGTTGGCAGCGTTTCAAATCAGTGTTCAAAACTCATATTTGAGAAGTCTGGAGTTGGTGCTTCGGTGTTTTCGGAGTTGGTGCTTCGGTGTTTTCGGAGTTGGTGCTTCGAAAGAGAATTGGGGCTCTCAGTGGGTTGGTGCTCACTAAATGTAATCGAAGATGGTGCTTCGTGAGAGTTGGTGCTCTCGATGGGTTGGTGCTCACCTATGTAACAGGGTCGGTGCCCTTTGGAGAAATAAAAGCAATATTTTGCCATGGTTTTTTACCCGAAAGGGTTTTCCACGTAATCCTGGTGTTTATCTTGTTAATGGTGTTTGATGATGCTCTTAATCTTCTGATTTCTGATTTACTTGATTGATCTGGTTTAAAGTTAAAAAGTTCTGAAATACTGATTCACCGCCCCTTCCCTCTGTTGGGAATATTGTCATTGATGTCAAAAATGCAGACAAACGTTGTTATCAATATTAAAGGAAGATTGAGAGTGAAATATTCTCATCATTATTGATCTCAATAAAAGACATCAAGGATGGTACAGTAATCAGCGATAAGATAAAGCTCATTGTGTTACACATAAAACAGGGTGAAGATATAATATAGAAAGCCACAAATGTCAGCTAGCTGTTGCATGATATTTCAGATTTTATCTAGCTGTTGCATGATATTTCAGATTTTATACAATACTCAGTCAAAGATAAGATATATTGGGGGCCCGATAATCTTATATCTGTCAGATATAATTAAAAGAAACATCTTTTTCGTTTAAAAGTAGAGCACAGTGGATGGTGCTTTTCCAAAACGCACTTGGAACTAAAGTGGACGTAGTAAATAATAAAATTATAAGCATCCAGAATCCGTTTCAGAATTAGAGAGTTCTTCCGGAAGTGTTTGAAAACATCACAAATTTTTGATATGCTATCAATTTATCAAAGCATTAAGAAACGAATGAATTTAAGTATGATTTGGAGAGGAACAAAATAAAAGAAACAGTCTAAAATGCGAATGAAGATTAAAATTAAAGAAGTGCGAATTGGAGTACGTATTAATTACGTATTATTTTTGAAAAAGCCGGCAACTTAAATATTCAACTTGGATTATTCAAAAATAAATCCAAAAGATGTCTTTGTATCAAAGGATGTGATCTTTATTAAAAAGACGTGTTTATGATAACTCAAATATTAAAAGACGTGTTCTTGAAAGAATACGTTTCAGAAAGAAAAGCACGTTTCAATATAACTGCCGGAAAAGTAATACTAAATGAACAGATGCGGAACTTGAATAGACGTGTTTGAATAGATGCGGAATTTGGTTAATGAACCTGCGAAAAGTTTAACACCACGTATGTTAATCCTTAATGGATAGACGCGATTTCATGCTTGAGGACGCGATTTATCAATAAACACATTTCACCTCTTGAAAGGCCGCGATAATCTTGAAATGTCGTGCCTGTTTGGATGGGCGTACTCTCTAAAAAGGAATGTTAATTTTTAAATAAAAAAAAAGGGGAGAGTCTCTTAAAGAGACGTAAACTCTAAAAACAACTAAGAGTGCTTATATGTTAAAAAGACACAATCATTCGTACCTGAAAGAGTATGTTGATCTATTCACTATTGGAATAACACAGTCAAAATAATCAAAACAAAATAAAAGATCATTAAGGCAGAAAATTGGATTAATGAAGGGGTATGAGTAAATGTTGAAAAGGCAAAGTTATGATCTTTCATCAAGAGGCACAATCTTAGATCAAAATATATATGTGTAATTCATTCTTGTTTTGAAGTGGTGGTTGTGTAAATTAAAGACTTGCAGATCAGTCAGATTCCCACCTCCTTGTGTGGGCTGAAGGTGATATCTTGGATCACATAGAGCAGATTGGAGAGTTGGGCTTGTGCAGATCAGATTGAGGGCAGTCTCACTTCCATCAAGTCAAGGTTTGGTGCCTTGCATTAGGGGTTGGTGCTCCTTGTAGGCAGGTGTCTACTAAATTCTGGAGAGGTCTAGGTGTTCCTTGTGGAAATTATTCTACTAAATCATCTCATTGTAAATTTGTAGGTTGGTGCCTACTTAAAAAATTACTTCAATAAAATTGTATCAACTTGTGGAAATTGGATCATATCAAAAAGTTGATTGTAATAAAGATTGAAAAGTTTTAAAAATAAAAGTTTGAGATTGATTTACTGATTCACCCCCCCCTCTCAGTAAATCTTTTGTGCTCTTCACCCCCCCCCCCTCTCAATATTTCCTGTATGCTCTTCAGGAGAATGAGCAGAAATTGCAGCATCCAGACTTGCAATTGCTTGGGGACGAGCAATTCTAGGGAGGGAAGACTATAGTGTCCCCTTCTCAAACCTAATATGTTCAATGACCATTAGCCTATTTTCAGAGTTCCCTGTAGGCTAAGTGGTAAGGCAAGGGGACTCCAAGATTCTTGGAGTATGCAATGGCAACAATTTTGTTGTACCCAAACCAAATTTTTTGCTTCATGAAGGCATTTTGCTTAAAAGAGTCTAAACTTTGCTAAAATGATGTCAAAATACAGTTTTTGGGCTAGTCAAATATGGACTTTGGTCAATGTCATATCAGTTGTCAGCAACAATTGAGTAATACCTGGAGCTCAGAACTTGAACCTGAGACTCAGAACGAGGCATATCATGATGGAGGAGCACTTCACGATGAAATTTGACTCCTACATGGTCAAATCAATGGCCAGAAGGGTAATTATAGAGATCAAATTGATGAAGATTTTTAGCAGAATGAAAATCTGCGCCCCTGTAGCTCAAGGGCGCCCTTCTTTTTGAGGGACCAGATCTTGTTGTTTTCGCCTGTAAATGTAGTCAATCTCTTCAGAATTATGTCTGGTTATCCGACGAGCTATCCGGTGAAGTCATCCGAGTTGCAGAACTCCGGTTATTGAGGTTAGAAGTTGAAGGTACGAGAGGTTGCATGTCTCAAGGGTTTGTCAGCTCACAGCTTTTTGAGCCCCTGAAGCTCAGGGGCGACCTTGAATATGGCCTATCAGATGATGGTATTTGCAGATGAGGTCTTCTCGAGATCTGTGCTAATCTAGTCTAGCTTCGCAGTGCACCAATCAGCTAGTCAATCCGACATTCTGAGTGATCATGGCAGAGATTCTACCAGGCACGTAAATCAGAGGGTGGAGAAAAGTGAAACACACACTTGTACCTCTGTAGGCCAGGGGCGCCCAGCCTTTAGGCCTGTCTAATGGAGTTTTTACTTTTTAGCTTTCGAAGTCTTCATGAGACTTGTGCGCAATTACTCCAGCTATCTAATGAGCCCAGCCATCAGCCTCCGGGATTTGGCAAACGCTCGTACATGCAAGGTCTTTGTAGAATGCTGAAAAGTGAAGACGTCCGAAAAATGGTTGTATAGAGCGTATATTTCATTTTAGAAGAGGCTATCTTCTCTTTGAGGTCTTAGAAGCAGTTTTCTTGCTTCGTCGCCTCCAAAGACATCTCTTGTAAGTTGTTTTAGCTATGCAATGAGACAAACAATGCGCGAATCGGAGCACTCCAGCTCCGGTATCAAAGGTTGAAGTAGGGCATCTAGTTGAAAATTACACTTTTGCCAAAATGGTGTTTGAGCCTTCACAGGCTAGGGGCGCCCTTGCTTTTGGGGTCCTTAATGCAGCTTTCAGGTGCCTTACATACAGTCGTTGTATGCGGAATACTTCCAGTCACACAATGAGCCTACCATCTAGTTCGCAGGGTTCATTGTTCACCGGTAATGACAGTTTGAAGCGTCAAATGGCAGAATGGAGAAATGGCTAAGTCTGGTGACCTTGCATCAATTTAATCAAAGGCGCCTAATTTTTTGGGGTGTAAAACGTTGATTTTAGCAGTTGCAGCCCCCAGCAGACATTTCATCCTTGCTCTGCAAGCTTCGCGGTGGATATCTCAGCTTGGTCACAACGTCACTCAATCATTCGGAAATCAGTGTTGAACAAGGGAGACTGTAACTTTGCAGTCAGCTATAAAATAGGAAGTTAGTGAAAAGTCTCATAACTTGTGCAAACAGATACCTGGAGAGTTAATTTTTTACTTTTCAGAATCCAGATGCTGAGCTTTTACTAACTGGTCAAAAATAATATTTAATATTTATTTTGCATGCTAAGACATTAAATGGCGATTTTTCTCAATAATCTATTATTGGCACCTTTTTGATGTTTAATTTGTAATTTGCATGTTAACTGAATATTTTATTATTATTTTGTAATCCAGACTCCGAGTCAATATCAGTTCAACTGGAGGGGGTCCAATCAGAACCTTTCTTTTGTTAGTCAGGGTTTAAAGCTGAGAGTGGCACCATTATGCAACAATTTTCTCTATTTATTCATGGCGTCCATCATTTCTCATTTATCCAGCTTGAGCAAAGGCGAATTTCCTTCAGAGTTGGGCGAATTTTCATCAGCGATCATTGGCGAAGACATTAGAATTATCTTTTGCAGGGACAAGTCCAGATTTATCAACGAATTTCAAGATCAAGTGGTGTTTTTGGCAAAAGAAAACATCAAAAAACGTCTTTCTTCTTCTCAATTTCTTCCATTTTCTCATCTTAAATTCATTCGCATGTTTGAAGAATTGGCGACTTTTGACAAAACAAATCATCTAGGTTGATTCAAAATAGCTTCCTCAAGAAAACCCATGTGCCAGAATTTTTCAAGAAAATTTACTCCAAAGCATCAGTTCTGGAGGCTCCAATTTTCTCAATTGAAAATTCCTTGCATGGTTGAGTAGAAGTCAAATTTTCGCATTTCTGACGTTTTGGGTTGTCTTAGAATTTTTTCTGGACAAAACCCATATCTCAGAATTTTTCGTGAAAATTGCTCTCCAATAGGCTATTTTTAGCCTTAGCAGGGTATTTTTAGTTTTCCAGAAAAGTTGTCAAAATATAGCCATGTTCACAGTCAACAAGCTAGTTTTTCAGAGTGCAGTACACGCAAATTGAATTCAAGACCAAATCAGTCTTAATTCATGATTTCATCAGAAAAGCTGAGATTGATTTGTATCAAGTGCATTCGGAGGGTTGACAGGCGTAGTCACTCAAGTCCATATGGTTGCATGCCTCGTATGGCCAATTGTCTTCCAAAGCCGGTTTAGAGGGCTGATACTGTTGGAATTTTGTGTGTGCAACAAGTTTGTTTGCATTTCTCACAACCAGAGTGTGCGCAATCAAACCTCGCAGTTTCGTCATGCAACACTCTTTCATTAAGGAAAAGCGTTAGAGGCATCAAGCTGTAGAAGAGATAGTGGCCATCACTTCAGTTACGGAGCCGCCAAAATTATAAGTCAGTGAAATGCCAGTTTGAGTGTGTAAAGATTTCCAAGATTGCTCAAGTTGTTGATAAGCAGTGAATTGTCAGTTAAGGCATGTGACAACCTCCAGATAGTAACGCAATCAACAACCTCGTGGAGGGGTTGGTTGCTCAAGATCACGGCCAGTAGACTTCAGTTCCCACCTCTCAGGATAGACATTAAACACAGGAGTTAAACTTGGCATTACCTTTTCAAGTTAACTCGCTGTCACATCTCATGTATGTCTATTTTGGGATTATCTATGTTCACTTGGAGTTACGTTTAGGGTTTTCGTTAACTAATGGTAGTGTTCCAGTTAACTTGCTTTCAATAAGGACGTGCATGCTTGCACATTGTCCAGTTTTAGATTAATTGTACCAGTTAACTGATGGTAGCTTTCTAGTTAACTGTATAGTTTGTTTTATTAGGGTTTAGTAATAAAATCTTGCATGCATTGCAAGACTGTAGTTGACGCAAGGTGATTTTAGGATTCCTTACACCTTTGATGTCTATAAATAAGAGCTTTCAGCTCATTTGTAAATAACTTTTGCACGCAATAGTAATATATGTTGAGCCAAATTTTCCTGTAATATTGCTATTCTGTATCTGTCCACTTTGGTTGGATGATCATTGTTTCATATTCTTGTGTTTATAAACTTTCTTTCATATCTACACCTCGGAAAGGTGTTGTCACCTCCTTGGGAATTTAGAATTAAGGCTTATCGTTTGGTGTTATTGTGTTAATTCACTTTGTTTCATGTCTACACCTCGGAAAGATGTTGCCACCTCCTTGGGAATTCAGAAGTAGAGTTCATCATACTGGTGTTGTTGCCAATAACTTTTCTTCCAGCCTACGCCTTGGAAAGGTGTCGTCACCTCCTTGGAAATCCTGTCTTTGAAGTTATTGTATAATCATTCCCGCTCCGTTTCCTCATGCTCTGATATCTTGAGGGGATTGGATAGTATTTGTTTAGTTTTGTGTTGTAGTTAAGTCCTGCGAAACCAGAAAATACTTGACTGCAACGTTCGAAGTTTATTGCAAACCTTGTGCCTCTTTCAGCTGAGACAAAAAGACAGGAAATAGTTTAGTTTACTTTTCAAAGCATTTTGTCCCCACAACGAGGGAGCTTCCCCTCCTAATTTGAAGAGCACTCATCACGTAGTGTGCATAGCTGTCCGTACCAACTTTCACTCCAGAGGTGTTAGTTGTTACGCCAACAAATTCATGGAGTCTTTTGTTGGCGTTGTGCTCAGGAGATGATACTGGTCTGAATGACACTCTCTGTAGTGTTTTCGGACTATCGAGGTGTTCTTCAAACTTCTTGGAGAGCATGTTATTTTTAGAAAGTCGCCAAAATGACTTCATTCATTCATCCAGTGCCTCAATATCTCATTGGTGTAGTCAGTATTGGATTCCGAGGTGTTTTGGAATTTCTCGTCACTTGGGATAAAATATTTTAATATTTCACTTAAGTTGTAATGTTTAAATTATTACTTTTTCATAACTTAAGTGATATAGCTTTGTAAAATCAAAAATGCCTCCAGAGTTGGATGCCTAGGTTTGAAAAGGGCGACGTTGCACATGAGGAGGAATAATATTATTTTAAAAAGCCATTTTTCAAAAAGGTGAATTATTCTATTATTTCAAATTGTAAAATCTCCCTCCAAATGCTATAAAAGGGGGCATGGGGTAGCTCATTTGGCTATGTTGAGATTTTGATAACGAAGTGTTGTTGGTTTGAGACTAGATTCTTCAAGGCTTTGAGGACGAAAACCCTCAAGGTTCGTTTGGAAGACACTCCCTAGCTGGACTGGTGTGGCTTCATTTCAGGAGTCACCATTGGAGCTAATTGTGAAGCTTTCTTTCATTGCATTTCAATATGAAGTCTTTTGAGGAGTTTTGCTTGTTAGTGTTTTCTTGGCTAATCCAATGAGTTGTAGAGGTTTTTGGCATTGCATTCTTGAAGTTCACACTTGCTGGCCGTACCTGTGCCAGTACAAGCCATACCACATGATTTGCTCATGCTGATTGAAGTATTGAGAATTTGGTTTTGGATATTTGACATATGCATTTTCTAGGCTGGGTGACTAGGTAGGAGGTGAGGGCAGGTTGCTAGCTGAAAGTTCTGAATTTTAAGGAACAAATTGTTAGTGTTGTAGCGGCGGGAGATATTTTCTCCTAAATAAATTGATCACTAGGCTGGTCGGCTTTTATTTTATAAATAAAATTATATTTCTTCTAGGTTGGCCCTAGAGAGGAGGCCGCCTAGGTTGGTATATAAAGAGGATAGAGTCCTCTTATTCATTAATCAATTCACTCCAATTCGAATATCTTCAGCAGCAGTCTGCATCTTCAATCAGCAGCAGGTCGAACTTTCAAGCAGCAGATTTCATTCAAGAAGAAGTGTTATCATTAGTGCATTTAAGGTTCGCTTCAAGGAGAAATGCTATTTCTCATTGTATGAGACTCGGCCTATTCTAGGGCCTGATTTTGTATGCAGTTTTCTGCACTTTTCTTCTGATATATAAGAGAATATTGTTGCTGGGTTTTTCTCCCTCGAGTAGGAGGGTTTTCCCAGGGTAATCACTATGTTCATTGTTTATGTGTTGCATTTTCTGCTTATTGCATTTCTGATCCTAAAACTAACACAAATCGCCCCTGCTGCGGGCCATACACTTCCCTAGGGAGGCGTGTGAGTTTGCAGAAGTGAATCGCCCTCCTTTTCTTGTGGTTTGGGGGTCCCAAGGGGGCGCCTAAGGTTGGTGACTTCATTGTTATCAGTTGGAGGTTGAACTTCAGCAGATTGAAGTGTGTTGGGGTGCTCTTTCATGGCTGCCAGGTGAATTATTGGGTATATCAGACTTCCTGTCCTGCATATCAGACCTGATGCAATTCATTTCCAGACCATTTCAGACCTTCATATGCTTCTGGATTGAGGTATAATCACATTGTTCTACTTGGGCATTGATTTCTAGTTATTTGGGGTTCATTGTGGGTTACTTCCATCTTCATTGCATCATAAGTTTGTAAGCAGTAATCATATCATGTTCATGAACTGAATTGTAATGAGCTCATATTGTAACACCGTTTGGTAGTACCATCGGTGACTTAGCTCTTATTTTGATTTGCTACTTACCCCACTGAATAAGTGGTATCATTTCTTACCCCACTGAATAAGTGGTATCATTTTCTCATCCCGCTGAATAAGTGGTTACATTGTACTGACCCCACTAAATAAGTAGTTCTTGACTTGCGCTCACTACTAAAAAGCAGGAGAGCTGATTTACTTTCAGTTTATACCCACTGCATAAGTGGACTTAAGTATTCTACTCTTCAAGTGGTTTACTTCAAGTGGGTTACTTCCATCTTCATTGCATCATAAGTTTGTAAGCAGTAACATATCATGTTCATGAACTGAATTGTAATGAGCTCATATTGTAACACCGTTTGGTAGTACCATCGGTGACTTAGCTCTTATTTTGATTTGCTACTTACCCCACTGAATAAGTGGTATCATTTCTTACCCCACTGAACAAGTGGTTTACTTTTCAAAAGCATTATGATGTAATCCTTGCCACCGTATGCTCCCACCTTGCCTAAAATGGGATCTGGGTGATCAGAAAGTGGAAGGAAGATGATTAAGTTGATTATCATTGCTTATGTTTGATGCTAACAAGTTGTTAAAAAACAAAAAAATTGGGGTGGTTATTACAGCCAAAACATGAGGCACACAGTCCTAAGAAGGCCAATTGATGTGGTTTTTCAAATCTTACTGCTTTACCTATCATTGGATATTTTTTTTGCATTTGGGCCTTTTATCATTTACTAGTTTATACTAGAATGTAAAAACAATAAAATTCCCATTTACTGCTATTATTCAATCTTGATAGACTATATCTCCACTCTCATGTGAATCCATTAAATGTTTAAACTCTAATGCTATGGTTTGTTTTAATTATTATCATTATTTCTATATTTTGAATTTGCCATATTTCTTAAGCTGCCATCCTGGCTGTCATTCCTTGACATGTCCAGAATAGCACCTCCTATCGCTGCTGTCCCTATCTCAGAAATGTCATGGAAGAAAGAATCATCTGATTTTGCAGGTCTTATCCATGTTACACCAAGAATCAGAAAAAGCTAGGCAACAGACAGAGAAGGAATAGGAGATTGTAGAAAAGAATAATGAGATTTTGCAGGAGTCTCATCCATGTTACACCAAGAATTGTCAACAGACAGAGAAAGTATAGGAGATTGTAGAAACTTGGGGTAAACTTTCGGCGAGGAAGCAAACAATAGAATCAAAATCTCTAAATATGAGCAATAAGATGCCAATATGCATGCCTAGCAGAAATCCATTGGAAATGCCATTTCTAAAAACCTATAGAAACAATTTTATGTTAAATTTTTATCATCAGCTGCTGTTCTTTTAACAGCTGGCAGAGCACCAGTGAAGCCAGACACATAAGAATCCTATGTTTAGCATTGCAGAAGCAGTTAGTATTCACCTTGGGGCAGAAACATCCTATGCTAGTGAGTAAAATTGCCATGGATGGGCGCTTTTATTTAGTTATAGCATTCCTATCTTTAGGATACTATATTTAGTGTTAACTTTCCTAAATTTAGGCATGCTAAACTTTTTCGCAGTTTTAAGTTTGTTTTATTTCTTTTTATTTCAGTTTATATTTTAGGTGCAGGAGCAATTAGTTTTCCTATCTTGAGAGTGATGCTAAGTGATGGAAAAGGGTATAAAGCTCCAGTTTTAATTAGTGATATAGTTCTGTTTTGGGTGCTCAAGTCAGCATGTCCATTTAATGACCATGGGCATTCACATTTGTACAACAAAAGAAAACAAAACAAGAAGAATATTCAAACAGCAAGTAATATTGTTCTGATTTCATCTTATTCATTGGTGTTTGTATTTTCAGCTGATTGGTTTTGCAAGTTAACATAGAAGATAGTTTTTATTGAAGTTTCAGTTTGCAATTAGGGTTATTTTCAGAGAGCGGAATTTACTTACCATAGTCTGAATTTAAACATGGTCCCAGAGTATAATAACTGAAATCATCTACTCCATGAATGGAATTTGCTGCTACCTCTGCTAACTGTGAAAGGAAGTTGCCAGAAGATTTATATACTCTTACTTAAGTGATTGAAGTCATTTAGACTTGTGAAAGGTTGTAAGGTGTCATGCCCTAAGTGCTTGAGTGATTGTAGTGTTGATTTGCACCTATGAAAGGCTGCCGATGTGATTTGTTCAGTTTCAGCATTTTCCAACAGCTGAAACCATGACTTGTATCAATCCCAAAGAGTGTGACAGCCTAGAAGGCACTTCCAACTTCACAACTTGGAAGTGCAGATTGCAAATGCTATTGAAAGAAGTTGAGCATTGGCTTTATGTGGACACCAAGGTTGCACCTCCTATTGATGTTGTCATGTTGGCTAAACATAACAAAAAGATAGCCAAGGCAAAGCAAATCATCTTAGATTCAGTGAAGGATCCCTTACATAGCAAAGAAGAAGACAACAAAAAAGATGTATGATTCCTTGACCACTCTATATAAGAGTGTGTACATCTCCCCTATGATGTTGTCGAAGAACAAGCTCAGTGCCACACATGAGTGACATAGACACAGTAGCTACCTACCAAATGAAATTTGATCTCTCACATAGCAAATAAGACAGCAAAAGAGAGATGTATGATTGCTTGACCACTCTATATTAGTGTGAACATCTATGGTATGATGTTGTTGAAGAACAAGTTCAATGACAGACACAGTAGCTAACTACCAAATGAAAATCATTGATATCAACTTGATGCAATTAGGATAAAGGTGGAAGATGAAGAGTTGTTGCTTGTAGCCTTAAATGGATTCTCACCATTTTGGGATCTTTTTGTTCAAAGTGCCTATGTTCATAAGAAGCTTCCTACTTCTGAGAAGCTTTGGGATAATTTCATCCAAAAAGAAATCAAACTTGTATCTAATTCAATCAGAATGGAAGATAGTCAAAACCAAGCCCTAATTGGAAAGATAAGAAAAGGTGGCAAAAAAGAACTTGAGAAGGATTAGAGAGAAAAGGAGGAATCAAATTAGTCTAAACAAGGGAAGAAAAACTTGATCCGTATCAAGTGTTTCAAATGCCAATTGAATGGCCACTATGCTTCTCAGTATCTTAAGAAGAAAAAGGGGAAGGGCAAGCAGCAATAACAAAAACAGTTTGTAGGGAATGTAGAAGCTTTAGCAATAGATAAGCTTTCATCTAAGATTGAAACAACCTTCTCCATGGTATCATGTTTATCTAATAACATCATTTTTTACTTGGGCTGATATGTGGACAATGGAGCATCAAGAGACATAACCTTCAATAAGAACGCTTTCAGCAAACTTCTGGAGTAGAAGGCACATATACAAGTAGAGCTTGGTGATGATGCTACATATCCCATTACAAAGACTGGAACTTTCTTTCCACGTGCCTTCAGATGATGTTCTTGAACTTCATGACGTCTTATATGTTCCTAGATTAAGTAAGAATCTACTTTTAGTTTCAGCCATCACAAATTTGATGTGTGTGGTTAAGTTTGATGATTAGTAAGTTCTCATCAAAAATTGTAGCCAGGAACTTAGTTAAGTATCAGCCAAATTTATTCAAAAGGCAGGTCTTTACAAATTGATTGTTGAACTAATCAAAAAAGATGCCTTGATGACATGCCAATAACAAATTGTGTGAATTGTGGCACAAGAGATTTGACCACTTGCACTATGGAGCTCTACCTCTCCTGAAGGATATGGTGCATAGATTGCTTAACTTCAAGGTACAAAAGACTGGAATACACAAGGGGATGTGTACCTGGCAAGCACATCAAGACTATTCTTCCTAGCATTGAACAAAGATCAAAAGGGATTCTAGATCTGATTCATTCAAATTTTGTGGACTTATCTCAGCAACTTCATCGGCAAGAATTATTTACTATGTTTCATTTATTGACGATTCTTCAAGGAAAACGTAAATTAATTTCATGAAGACCAAAGGTGAGGTCTTTGTGAAATTTCAAGAGTTCAAAGCTCTTGTGGAAAAATGGACAAATAAGAGAGTTAAGGTTTTGAGGTCTAACAATGGAGATGAGTGTATCTTGAAGGACTTTGACATCTTTTGTAAAGATGCAAGGATCAAGAGTGAGTTAATTGTGCTTTATAACTCTCAGCAAAATAAAATTGAAAGAACAAGTCCATTATAGAGACAGCAAAGGTTATGATTCATGACCTGAATTTAACCATATTTTTAGGGCAAAAGCATGCTGTTGTGTTGCGCACATATTAAACAAGTGTCCTCATGGGAGTTGAAGAACAAAACTTTAAAGGAAGATTTCACAAAAGAGAAGCCTGATGTTTCTCAATTTTGGTGTTTGGGAGTCCTATTTACAGTCATATGGCAAAAGAAAAAGGGACAAGGTTTGAACCCTCCAACCTAAAGGGTGTCTTTGTGGGATAAAATGAATCTTTCAAAGCTTACAAGATCTATGTTTCATCACAACAAAAGATATAGTAAGTCAAGATGTGAAATTTGATGAGTATGCTTGGTCCTCTAAGTCTTAGGAGCCTCCTATGGAGGTTGATGATAGTGAATAGGTTGATGTTCAAAGTTTTGATCAGAAAAATACAATTGTACCAAGTCCAACTATAGATCAGCAAAGTTCTAGTAAAGTAGCAGATACCTCAATGCTACCAAAAACATCCAAGAAGCCTAGATGGCTTATTCAAACATTATAGAAGGCACAAGAACAAGTAGGAGCATTGAAAACTTCTTTCAAAGTGAGTGATCCACCTAAGAAGTTTTCAAGTTATGTTGCATTAATGTCCTTCAACATTGATGCAAAGCCTTCCAATTTTGAAGAGACAAACTTAGAGCAAGTATGGGAAGATGCAATGACAAAGGACTATAACTCTATTATTCTAAATTTTTTGGGAGATTGTGCCTAGACTAGATGGGAAGTTGTCATGTCCCCTTTCTCGACATAAGTCTTTTAAGAGTCCCTTAACCTATTTTTTTATTTCTTGTAAGTTAAAGCAATAAGGTGAGGGAAATGATATAATAATATAACTTTAGTTGTCCTGGTAACTTTATGTTATATTTATTAAAAAACAACTTATGTTTTATTATTAGAAAAAGGTCCAATATTAAAAAGTGCTTCTAGAAAGGGTGGCCAATATAATATAATATAACATTAAAAAGGCATTTTCTCGTCACTTCAAGAATAAAGCAGAAAATGTTTTTAAATTAAAAAGAGGGTTATAAAATGAGAGGTTGGGCATAGAATAAATCATCCATTTTATGAAATCAAAACCCCCTTTCTCAAATATCAAACGTTTGTTCATCTTCTTGCTTGAGGACAAAAACCCTTAAGTATTTGGATTTGAGGACAAAAACCCTTCAATCGTTCATGGTGGTTTCATTTAGAAATCACAATTGTGCTACAAGATTGTAGTTGCAATTTGTGGTTGGGATTTCCAGTTGTTGAAGGTTTCAAATTAATCCCTGAATTGTGAAGGCTTATCAAGTTAATATATTTTATTTGATATTGGCAAACCTTGCTTATTTATATTATTGCTGCTGGTTGTACCTATATTCATTCCTGTCATACCATTTCTACTGATCAAATCAATGATGTGAGGGCTACTATAAAGCTTTGAAAATCATATTGTGAAATATTTGGAGCATCGTACAAGTATAAAGGAGTGGCATGACTTTTTAAGGAGGAATTTATTTATTATTGGCTATCGTACCAAGTCAAAGGTTGAAAGATCATTGAAAAAGGAATGGCATTTTGTTCATTGGCAGCCATACCATTCAAGGAAGGAGCTGTATCCCTCCAAAAGATTGGACTTTGACTCTTAACAACTGCCATATCTTTGTGAAAAGGGATCACAGCATTTCAAAGCTATAAGATTTCACTTTATTGCTGCCGTACCAGTTTACACTTGGCCATACCATTTGCAGCATTAGTTTTGGTATTTTCAGTCCTTCCTTGAGCTGTTATTGGAGGTTCCTGGTTTCTTGAATATCGTAGCTGCTGGGTAAACTTAGGGCACATTTCCAGCATTGTTAATCTCTGATTTGGTGATGTAACTTTGTGTGGTTCTCTGCCAAAGCTGTTATAGATTTTGTATCTGTTCTGCAAGACTTGCCACCAAAACCAATTTATTTCCATTTTGTAATTGCATGCATTATAGAGCTGTGCAACTTGCCACCAACAAGCATAAGGACTTATATTGTTCATACCTATCACCATATGCTTTCACCTTGCCCATATTGAGATCTTGGTGACCTAAAGGTGTCAAGGTTCATGCATTTTCATTGTGAATTTGTCAAAAATAAAAAAATAAATCAGTTTAGGACATTAAAGAAGCCAATGATTGATTCGAAGTGGTTGCACAAAGTGAAGCAGGAGTATAGAAAAGTTCAAGGCCAAAAAGGTTTGAAACCCTTGTCAGAAAGGAAGTTTGAGATTCTAAGAGCTAAGCTGGGTTTGGTGGAGAACAGCTTCCAGAGGATGGTAATTTTTTATCACTCAACTGTTGTTCTTTTCCAGCTGGTGTAACTGTAGTGAAACTGAATAAACATCACAACAATAGTTAGCCTTAAAGTTGGACGCATAAACTTCCTATGTGTAGCAAATAAAACTGCTATAGATGGACACTTTCATTTAGTGATAGATTTCCTAAATCTAGCGTGCTGTATTTAGTGTTAGCTTTCCAAAATTTAGGCACAAATCAACTTTTTGACAGTTTTAAGTTTGTTTATTTCTTGTTCTTTAAAAAAAAAATATGGACGTGGGAGTGGTTAGCTTTCCTACTTTTAGAGAGATTCTAAAGCTCCAGCTTTAACTAGCGCTTTCGTTTTGTTTTTGGATGCCCAAGTCAGCAGGTCTATTTAATGACCATTGGGCGCTCACTTTTGTAACACAGACTGAATTTTATCATTTTTGTATTTTGGTATGAGATGTATGAAAAAAGGGTATCAAAATTTCTTAAAACACAAGTACCAAGCCTCCTTAGTATTATCAGCTTTAAAATTAATATTTGTTTCAATTTAAAGTGCCAATGTGTTAGAAAAATAAAAAAAAATTTAAAAAAACAGATTTTAACGTCTGAGCATTTCGAATTGTTTCCCTCCGCTGTATACTTTAAACCTTAGCCCTGCAGGGTTTAACGCGCATTTACACTTAAGCTAAATAAAAACATCATCGTTATCCCAACTTTCTGTAGGGATAGACGCAAATCCAAGACGCAATTAAAACTGATTTGAGAAGAGAAAAATCAAACCTTAGCCTGGGGGCCGAACTCTTTCTTGAAAATGCCGATAGTTCCAGGGCCACACACGTCATGAGTCATCAGCGTATCCACATTCACCCACACATTTTCCCCGGGGCTCAATGTAGACTTCTCCGCAGCCCTTGCCAAGATCTTTTCTGTCATGGTCATGGCGTGTTTCACCTGCAAATACATCCCAAGCTGTGCTAGTAAACAAAAAACCTAACAATTCTTAAAAAACGATGTTTTGACAATTACAGGTCCCGAGATCGAAACTCACGGATCCCGTGGAGGCAGGGGAGCGCTGTTGCGGCTGCGTTGGAGTCATCACTGCTCGGATAACTACATTCTTCTTTTTCGTAAATGTCAAGCCCGCCTTCTGACGGTTTAAGCGGCCCAGGCTTTGATTCTGTTAGCAAGAGCAACATATTCTTATAGATATTGAAATCTCTGCAGAATAACCAGACGAAAATGAAAATACATAATGTTAGTTTCTTCTTCTTTTTTTTAAGTTTCATTTATACCTTTAATCTGAGCAGTTGGGAAATGGAAGCAGTGCCAGTTATGGAAGCCATTGACGGAAGGGAGCGATGACGGAGTAGTCTGCAAATAGGGCTGTAGTAAAAGGGAACTAATATTTCAGCGAAACGGTTGCATCAGAGGAAGGCTTTACTAAGCTCTCTATTGTTCATACTTCATAGTCGTGGTTCCGTCCATAAACACGGCATCGTGATATTTCGATGGAACAGCCAGATAATCGTGGCAATTGACATAGAAGGGATATAGATCAAATTTGTGGGGCTTCGTTTAATTTCAATCATTAATCCAGTCATAAGGTTATGATATTGCTATCAGAATTCAACCGTGTAGTTTCGAGTCAAATTCATTGACCCATGTTTCATGAGTAGTGGTTCACAAGAACCCATCTCTCATGATATCGAATGGTCCACTTAGCACTCATTGCATCTAGGTGATGCTCACAGAGGTGAAGCACTGGTTCGTCCCAGGAGGTCACCCATCCCATCGCTCAAGCGGCTTAACCAGGAGTTTTCTCCAAGGTTAAGCCCGCAGTTGTTACCCCCCAAAACCTTCACAAGTGTTGTGCCTTATGAACCATTCATAATAGAGCCCCTTTAGCTCATCAATTGATAAGTAAGGTACTTTCCTGGCGGTCAAATTATGATATTGCTATCATTCAACCGTGTAGTTTCGAGTCAAACTCATTGACCCATGTTTCATGAGTAGTGGTTCAACAAGAACCCATCTCTCATGATATCGAATGGTCCACTTAGCACTCATTGCATCTAGGTGATGCTCATAGAGGTGAAGCACTGGTCCATCCCGGGAGGTCACCCATCCCAGTACTGCTCCAGCTCAAGCGCGCTTAACCAGGGAGTTTTCTCCAAGGTTCTTACCCCTTTTTAATTAAAGGGGTAAATAGATTTTAGAGGGATCCTCAAGGGCAGCAAAGTAAATATCAAAATTCAAGTTCAACTTTACGTTGTAGCATGATGAAAAAGATTGTCTCAGGGTTATAATTAAAGGAAAGGTTAGGCTTTTAGTTGCACAGTTAAGTTTGGTAGGTCGACTATCCTCAAGGAAGATTGGGAACAAAGAACTTGCATCTTCTGCAGTAAAGGGATTGTTGAAACTGAATGGCACTTCGTCATTGAGTGTGTTGCTTATGACAATATTCGTATCCAATATGAAAACAATTTGAAGGTAGATAACCTAAATGAACTTTTTAAAGAAGCGAGGTTTTTCAAGACTGTTGGCTTTTTTTATCAAGATCCATAATAGAAGAACCGATATTGAAAGGAACTTGAAAATAGTTAAAGATTCAACTCTTGGTCTCATAGGATGATGGTCTACTGGACGCCATTAAAAAATCATTCATTCAAGTAAAATAATAAACAAAACAATTAAAAAATCAGACACTGAATCTAATTGAAACTTTCTTAAGGTTTCAATAATTTTCAACAATATTTTATAGAAATTTTCATGTAACTTTGACAAAGTTTAGCAAAACTTTTTCTTTAGTTATTGTTTTCTTCAACTTGCTTCTTGTACTAGGTATATAAAATATAGAGATCCACTATTTATATAAATTAGTAGTTTCTCTTAAAAAAAATAATAATAATAATTTCATGAAATTGTTTTATTTGTTGCAACACAATTAAAATTTAATACAAATTTTATATGTGTAAGGGAAAAGTGCATCCCTTATGTTTTTCATTATGAATGAAATGAAAGACTTTAATAATGTCTATAAGATCAAGTATAGTGTGTGGGTAAACCATATTGAGAAGCATGAAAAAGTGTAATTACTAAATAATTATTTTGTAAGGGAAAGATGCTTCTTAGAAACATATTGTGAAGGAAAATAAACTTTTTTAAAAATTAATTCAAGTTAATTGAGTAAATGTAAATAATTAAGCACAAATTAGTCCATAATAAATGATGACAACTTAGACTAATAAATTAGGTAAATTGTGTAAGAGTTGGTATAGAATAACTCTATGCCATGCAAGATTGGCTGAAGATTATAGCCACCCAATATCTAGGCGCTTCATGAAAGCACAAGAGAGATCAATATGCAATGCTCAAGATTGTAATGGAATTTACTCCAATAGTTGTATGTTTTACATATGAGACCACTTGGATATATAGCCAAGGTGAGACACAAGATTAAACAGGATTATGACAAGTGTCTTAATCCTATGGCATGTGACAACTTATCACAACTACTTACGAGACATGTGTTACAAGTCAAAAGATAAGATAAAAATTAATGACAACTAGCACCTTATAGAAAAATTCCTTCCTATGACCTGATTGGATTAAATTGTGGATTGATATTAAAGATAAACTATCCTTGTAATTCTATCATATTGGTAAATGTACTTACATCAATCCTCAAGAATTTCATGGTAGTTTCTTTAGTTTATTCCTTAAGTGTCAACCCAGGGATCGTAAACTTGTGAAAGGTGTTGCAGCAGTCTACCTAAGGGCTAAAACTAGTGAATTAAGTGGGGATGGATGCAGCTAACATTATGGAAAAGATTTAACTTGGCTTCTATTTTCTATTGTGACAGGAAGTTATAGAGTGATAGGAAGTTCACAGTGTGACAGGAAGTTCATAGTAGAATAGAGAATACAACAAGAAGTTCACATAACAAAGTAAAATGGAATAACTTGTAAAAGTAGTGCATATAATTGAATAATAAATAAACTATTGAAAACCTTATATTCTTCAAGCCACAATTGTATCTGACCATGAATTGATCATGTCAATTATAAAACTGAAATTTAACAATGAACTAACCACATTAGTTAAGTATCAAAACTTTTCGAACATAAAATGAATTTAAATCATAAATTGTTCACACCTTACAGAAATGGAAAACAAATCACACAGCATATAAATTCTAACTAGTTCAAACATAAAACGATCTCACCAAGTGTCCCAAGAGTGGGCCCTTCCTCTGTTTCACAAGGTGAGTGGGAAGAAATCAATTATGCTAACGCAATATCATGATCATTCAATTCACTTCATTTCAAACAGTTGTAGAACCACAATAAATGTTTATTCTCTATTGTCTATCTATTCTCTACAGTCTAAACCATAACATATTTATATATGTGACTTCTTACTGTTATGGCCTATGGCCAGCACACTGAATACTACAGACTAAGATTAAATGAGGTTACGGTTTGTTATGGCCAATGGCCAACAAATCAAATATTAATAGTCTTTGGTTTGGTCGCAGGCCACAAACCCAAACACAACATTAAAATAGTTTCAAAATGTAATGCAAAAATAGAAGTGAACAGTTCCACAACGCATTTGGTCCTTCCTTTTCCTCTCCTCATGTCTTGTGCTCCTCAAGGGTTATCATCCACATGGCTAGTTCCTTCATCATGATCAGTTCCTGTCGCAAATCAATTAGATTATATCATTATCTCAACAATTTGGCACTTTGGAGGCATTCTTCCATTCTTCAAAACATATCTGATATTCCTTCATTCTCATAATAACTAATGGCATGAAAACCTAGGAAAGGGCAATAAAATGAAGCAAAAAGGGCATAAGAATTGGACATGTTTTTCACCCAGCATTTCCCCCCTGCTTAAGGAATTTGCATGTCTTCATGCAAACAATTAGTACAAACTAGTTTTTTGTGTAGAAAGTGGTTGAGTTGTGCTAGTGGTTGCTTCTATCACACTGACCCTTAGTTCCTTAGGAGACCCTACCTCTTGACACAATCTTGTTTTTTACTTTATCAATTTCTTTCTTTTGTTGTTTGTTCAGTACAACAAGCTCCTATAGTTGAGTCTTCAATTGTTGATTTTCTGCCTTAAGCTGTGTAATTATTCAAGACACAATTGTCCAAAGGGTATAAGTGGATCTTCACACACTTCTTTTGGAGTCTCAGTAGTAAAAACAACAATGGCCTTTGAGGCCTCTTCAAAATCAACAATTTCCTTTACTAATTGTCGTGGAGGAGGACACTCTTCAGGATGGACATTTCCTAGAATATGTTCTTGCTCATGAGGGCTCATACCTCCATTATATTCTTCTCCTACAATATGCTCTCCATAGCTCAAGGTTTTCGCACTCTCATTTAGGGTTTCTTTGTACTCCTTCTCTTCATGTTCAGGAAAAGTTTCCTCATATGCTTCTCCCACTTTGTCCATAAGGGTTTCATCTATAAACTCGTCTTTGTATCCAGTTTCTTGTCTATCTTCAGCTTCCTCCCTTATAGTGTGTGTTTCTTGACCTAGTACCTCATTAACTTCACAAACATTTATTTGATCAATATTTTCCAAATCTTCAAGGACAGGACTTTTCCTTTGTTCCTGCTCAACTCATTGCTTCTTCTTATGTCGATTTTGACTGTGGAGTTCTCTATCCACTTTTCCTTTTCTTTGGCCAGGGTTCGTGGCTACAATTTCCACATCAATCATTCAACTGAAAGCTTATGCAAGTTTATCCAACTTGGTGGAAGTGGGAGTTTTCTATTTTCTCGACTTAGTTAGAGGTGTCCTCATATCCTTTTATGGGGTTGTGTCAGTAATTATGGAGTTGGCCCTCTTCTTCTTAGGGGATTCATCAACTAGGGTTTCCTCCATTTTCTTCTTTTTAGAGGATTCACCAACCAGGGTTTCCTCTGTTTTCTTCATCTTAGAGGATTCACCAACTAGGGTTTCCTCTATTTTCTTCTTCTTAGAATGTCATGGAGTTTAATCACTTCCTCTTTCATGGTTAACAAAAGCATCCCATTCTAGAGGAGGTTTTGCAGAACAAAACCCATGCATTACAATTAACTTAATCAATCCATGGTGTGCAAGTGAAATTGCATGTCCCTTACAAAACTGGCTACATGACCATTGCAGAGAACAATGCAAGTAGTAGGGAATGTTAACCAAAATAGCATTACGCAAATGTAGCATAAGCCTAAAGTGATGGGCATAGATATACATGTACCTTCCCTCGCAGGTGATGTATTGAATCAAAAACTTGGTGACTTCATCCCAAGGTGGCGGAAGAGATTCATGTTTAGTTCCCTGGTCATGCACCAGTTCAACAAATTCCCCCCTCTATAGAAATTGCTTTTGCTAAGACTTGAGGTGACTAACACGAGAGGAAGCGGAGGGAAAGAATGAGTCATCGGTCTGAGGAAGCCTAGTGACTATAGCAATGGTTTGCATTGTTATTGAAAATTACAACCCGTTCAAAATGATATTGTTCTTACGAAACTCCATAGAAAACTCTGAAGCAACTATGTCGTCAAAACCACACAACTTCCTGAAATATGTTATCTAGGAGTCTTGCCGAAAGATTTTATATGCCTCCTCACTGGCTAGGAGCTTCTTCTTCAACGCGGGTTTTCTTCTGGTATATGATCTCCTCCTATAGTTTCAAAGTGTGGTAGGAACTTCCCTTTCCAACTTACACATTAGCTACAGTGGTAGAGAAAAAGATGAAAATGGAGACAATAGAGACTATGAACAGGGAGTTTACGGAAAGTAGCAGGTAATGTGACCGGATGAGTTGGCAGATAATAATGGTGAATACTATGGGATTATAATCTGATTACGAGATTTAAATTTGGCCAATAAAAGTAATAATGAACATTATGGGAATTTATCCTGTGTACCTCCTCCTCGCTTAAAGATGAGTTGCCCCAACATGCCATGCCATTATTAAGAAAAATGAAATAATACTTAATAAGTTTTAAAAGAAGAAAAGAATACACTTTGATACCAATAACCGCGAGACAAGTGGAGCTGATGTAATGATTGGAGTGTGGAAGTGCAAGCCATAACATAGGATGACATCACGAACGAGTGAAGAAAATCTAGTAGCGGATTCACAAAGATGTAGCACAAAAAGCAATAACGAGGCGACACGAGGGAAAATAGAAAGGATCGTAAAAGAGGTGACATGAGGCGTACATGGAGAGAGGAACAGTAGCATCGATAGACACGTGGAAGGAGCAACCAAAGAAAATAGAGTGTTTGACGCATGTGATGATAAGATTGTTGGCTAGATAAGACGAAAAAGTTAAATCGCCTAGCAAAGTAATAATGAAGAAGGCCGCCAAGGTACCAAAAAGGATAGTTGGCAGAAAAGTGGGACCCAATAGGAGCTATCATTAAGACTGTAGAGCAGTCGGTAGATGGGGTAAGCGACAGGTACTACAAAGAAAAGGTTCCTATTGCACCATAGAATAGGTAGCGACATGAAGAACCATTGAATGTGCTTGCCTATCCTTCTTCTACGTTTTCTTTTTATTTATTTTTTAAAATATATTTATTTTACGATAATAGACTATTGGTATCCTAGTTTTCACCCTATCACTACCTAGAAACGTCAAAAAACTTAGTTTTCACCCTAGGTTTATTCAACAGTGAATACCCATCGAAAGCTTGATTTCAAGTATTCGCTGGCCAATAATGCCCGAAGGTTTTCATTGTTGGATGTTTTTTTTTAATTATTCCGAAGGGGCAACAAGAACAAGAGTGAGTTCCTTCGCCATGTCACAAAAAAAAGTTTCTTTTGAAATGGTTTGTTTGTAAAGTTTCAAATGGTTCCCATTGACAAGAAGAGCCATGCGCTCTGAATCTACAATGCACAATTTAACAGCACCATTATTATAGACAGCCTCAATCTCATAGGGACCAAGCCATCAAGTGTGAAACTTCCCTTTGAAGTGTCCTGGAACCAAGAGTCATAAAGCAACTCTCAGTCCCTAGGTTGGAATGTTCGTAATTGAATGAAGCGGTCATGCCATTATGCTCTTTATTTTTATACCACCTCAGCATGAAGAAGGGCCCCCTAATGTATTTTGTTTAGAGAATGAAGTTGAGCAATTATTTCCTTCTAGGCTTCGTTGAGACTCATCCCAAGTTGAAGAGTGATGTGGAGAGTCTTCACTTCAAATTCAATTGGAAAACCAACCTTTTTGCCATAAACAAGCTCATATGGTGTCAATCCAATGGTCGTCTTCCAAGTTGTTTGGTAGGCCCAAATTGCTTTAGGAAGTCTGTCTGCCCAATCTTTCTTATGTAACGTCATTGTCTTCGTAGAATATTCTCTGACTCTCAATTAGTTATTTCCAATTGCCTATTGGCTTGTGGATGGTACAGAGAAGACTTGTAATGCTTGATTTCATATTCCCACCTCAATACAACAACCAAATAAGAGGTGAACTGCATCCCTTGGTATGTAACAATTTCTCTAGTTACACCATACCTGGTAAAAATCTCATAATATAAGAAGTTAGCAACTTTGGTATCTCTAGCATGTTTCATAGCTACTACTTCTACCCACTTAGTAACATAATTTGTATAGACCAAAATGTATTCCTTATTTCGAGAAGGAGGATTAATGGGTCCTACAAAATCCAAGCCTCACTTTTCAAATGGTTCTATTGATAATTATGGGTGCAAGGGCATCTCATCAGAGTGTGTAGGTCGACCCATGCGTTGACACTTATCACAATACTGAACAAACCTTTTACAATCCTTATAGATCGTTGGCCAATAATATCTTGTAGTTAAAAATTTGTTAGCAGTTTGTTGTGTCTTGAAATTTCCTCCGCAAGGCTCAGAATGGTAGGCGCAAAGTATATTAAAGAAATCCTCCTATGCAACACATTGACGTATAACATTATCAATTCCCATGTGAAAAAGTAAACCATTAATCCAACTGTATTGCCCATTAAGTCCTATAAGCTTTCGGCGTTCTTTCAGAGAAAAGCGTGGTGGAAATTTGTAGGTAACAAGATAGTTAGCAATATCAGCAAACAGAGGGCTTTTTACAAAAATGGAAAAAAGATGTTCATCCAAAAAAGTATCATCCATAGGGATTGGTTCATCATCACACTGTAGTCTAGATAGAAAATCAGCCACTACATTCTCTCATCCTGGTTTGTCAAGAATAGTAATGTTGAATTCTTACAAGAGAAGCAACCAGTAAATCACTCATCCTGTACCAACTGGCTTTTCATAAAAAATCTAATAGTAGAGTGATTTGCATGTAAAAAGACTTTTTATCTAGTAATATAGTGGCAAAATTTGTTTATCGCATAGGCTACAACCAAAAATTCCTTCTCAGTGACAGTATAATTTACCTTTGCACCAATAATTTTTTTACTGACTGTAAGAGAGGGGTACTAACCACATTCAAGGCCCCAGGTCACGGAGGACCAAGAGCGGAAGGCTGCCCTAACTTACCTTAGCTTAACAAGGTGTTAGAAAATGGGAGACGAGAATGATGAGGACTATAAGGTCCTTCAATCACTCTACAGACCCGAAATACAAAACGGGGCTAGGCGAGCCAGTTTTTGGGTTCAACACTACGCCTCAGAAAGCTCTCTACCCGAGGACGAAAGTGTTGTCCTAGGACGACAACGCGGCGCACTGGTGTCTCTCAAGTGCGATGGCATCCATACGACTAGACAACTAAAGAGACAAGGTCGAACCTAGGAAAACAATCTAACAACCCATCTAACCACTACTAAAGGGCCAAAATAACACTATTAAGTAAACAAAATATGCTCTAATATGATAAAGTAAAAATATGAGAGTTAGGGTGGCAAGAATGATCTCACAAAGAAATTCATTCGCCAACTAGCTCTCCAAAAGCACATTCACCTACACACAAAGAGGAGGAAAAATGTTGGGTGGATGTATAGGAGTCTACCTTAGTCAAACCACTGTTTAGGTGTTTCCACCTCCACGAACAACCAAGAAAGTGAGTATGGTAAAGAAAATAATGTAATGAAGAACAGTAAAACACTACAAAACAGTAAATGTGCTTACTCAACCTTGTAGTAGAGGAGAGGAGTGGAAAGCTTACCACCTCCACCAAGAGCACTCAAGACTAATGGAGGAGAGAATGAGAGTACTCGAGCCTCTGCTGCAATGGTGTTGTCCCACACTTGATCTACTGAAGTGATGGAGTGAAGTTGTTGCTGCTAAGGAGTGCAAAAGTGTTGCTATTATGCTTGGGGATGCAGACTAGAATGCTCGAAGATTGCTTGAAGGGATGCAAAAGAAGTTGAGTTGAAAGCCTAGAAGATTTGAAATGCATGTAGAGGAGGGAATTTCAAGGAGAGATGAATAAAATGGCCATATTCAAGTCGGTCAGTCGAAGGGGGTGTTACAAGTCAACTGCCAATGAGAAGTGTAAAGCCTCTACAGGTTCAGCCGCAGGAATCTACCGAGGACGTAAGCGCGTCATGCGGACGTTTACGCGCTGCACGGGCATCCCCGATAGAAATTCCCCCATCGGCGCTTAAAACAGTTGCCAAGTGCAATGAAGACAGCGGGCTTAGGTGTAATTAAGCCTTTGAACTTGGTTTTCTAAAGTGGAGAAGGGCAAAGGGGAATTTGCGTAAGGGGTGAAAATTCAATCCTATACATTTTCCCCCACTTTAGCGAGCACAAATACTGATGAGTGCTTCGGTAAAGTAGATCGAAGAAATGAATAAGGTTAGAAATGTATACCTAAACCGTCGAGGAACCAGACCACAATCTAACGAACCTGAAGGTGTAGGGCAACTTAAGGACTTCGTAGCTTCTCAAAACTATGAAGTTGAAGAAAGAAAGTGTCTTAGAAGTCTGCAGACTTGCAAGGAGGCAACCCCCAAGATCTCTCACATGAAGGAAGCCCCATGAAGTAAGTGTCTCACAAGCCTGCAGACCTACAAGGAATGTGTCCCCCAAGAACTCTCACATGGAGGATACCCGGGAAGCATCCCCCAAGATCTCTCACATGAAGGAAGCCAGGAAAACACCCTATAGACCTGCAAACCTATAGGGAAGGTATTCTCCAAGATCTCTCACATGAAGAATACCCAAGGAAGTGCTCTGCAAACCTATAGGGAAGGTAACTCCCAAGATCTCTCACATGGAGGAAACCTAAGAAAGCACCCTACAGACCTGCAAACCTGCAGGGTAGCCACCCCCAAGATCTCTCGCATGGAGGAAGCTCAAAGGAAGTGCCCTACAAGCTCTCAAACCTGTAGGGAGGTATCCCCCAAGATCTCTCACATGGAGGAAACCTAGGAAAGCGGACTCTGCAAAGTCAGGAAGCGGCCACATAAGCGAGTAAGCGGACAATTGCGCAGACCATCGATAATTTGGAAGACTTTCAAAGGGGTCCCTCAGGAACCCACTGTGAAGAGGGGGTCCACTCAAGGGAGGCACAATTCGAAAGCAGATGTTTTCTTTCTCAGAACGATCCATCATCAAAGGATCCTTTTGAAAGATGTTCACTTCATCAAGAAATTCGAAAGGAAGAATATGCCCCCACATGAGGGGAAGGTCAAAGTTGTTCCCAATTCAGAGGAAGGTTTTCAAGTCCTTTCTTTACGAATCCATGATGAAGGAAACATGTTCCGTTAGGGCTCCAAGTTGAGAATGCGATTTTGAAGAAAGGTTTGCAAATATTTTTGTGAAAAGATTCGTTGGCAACGAATACATTTTGTAAAAATTGAAATGTTGAAGAAAGGGAATTGTCACACATGAGAGGGACAACTCAAGAAAAGAAGAGAGAAAGATAAAGAGAAAGAAAAAGAAAAAAACACAAACAAAGGGCATAGGGGTAGCTTGATATTTCGGGGTCAGAACTACTCATATATATATATATATATATATATATGTATAGTAATAGTATATAAATGAATTGTCATCAACCCCTTACTATATCAGAACATGTGAAGAATGCACGAGAAGACAAAGTAAAAATAAAAAATTGGGTCAACATGGAAGGGAAGCCCAAATGCCCCTATATATATGTATGTATAGTAATAGTATATAAATGAACTGTCATCAATCCCTTACTATATCAGAACATGTGAAGAATGCATGAGAAGACAAAGTAAAAATAAAAAATTGGGTCAACATGGAAGGGAAGCCCAAATGCCCCCAACGATTTGCATCGTCCCTAATTTATCAAAAAATCAAGCACAAACATGGAAGAATGATGATACAAATAGAAGAAGGTTTACGACAAAAAAACCACACCTATATCCAAGCACCAACAGGGATGTCGAGGGTCATCCAGGCACACATGGCGTGATCACAGGGGAACACATCACAAAACACACACACACACAAGATCAAGAAGAGGCTTCATGTTAACACTGATCGACCAAGAGGTCGTCTTCTTCCCACTCTAGATCATTGTAGGGGGAAGGAGGATGAGCCTGGAGTGGTGGGATGTTAAGAGGAGGAGCATCCAACCCTCCCGCAATAAGGGGTAAGGAAGAATCCCCTGCAAGGTCTTCTTCGTTGAGCTCTTGTGGAGCTAGGGTCAGCGATTTTGCAAAAATCAATGAAAAGGCTGGAACTTCATCCATGGAGTTAAACACTCACCCTACAAGAGCGCCATGTTTAACTTCAATGGACGGGATAGGCTACGCCTGAGATTCATCTCTAGGCTCGCCAAATGACTCGAGAGTGGTGATAAACTCAGGGGAAGCCGAGACTGGTTTTGTCACTAGGACAAAACAAGTCAGCATGAGACCACCTTATGAAGAAGGTGGGTTCCTCTTACGTCCTTCACTGCTAGAAGGACCACACTCCACCTTTTACTTCATCGGAGGAGATGAACTCCCCATAGATGAGGCTAGAGGTGCAGAGGAAGGGGAGGAAAGGATCATAGTGGATACAACTGAGGTATTAGTCATATCCATGGGTTTCAAGAAAGTCTAGATATCTGAAACAGACATCAGCAAAGGTGGCTCCACCGAAGGAGAGATGAACACCTGTACCCCCTTGGGTTTAGGCACATTCATACTCGCAATGGAAGTCGGGAGCAACGCAGAACTAGACTGAAGAGAAGCAGAAGGAAGGGGAGAGGAAGACACTGCAAGAGGCCCTGAAGTAGGGGTGGTCGTCTCTTCCTCCTTCCTTTGCGAGGTGGCATGCTTAGACAGGAGAGCCTTTCGTCAGTGCTTCCACTCGCGCGCAAGGCAGTTTCTATGACTCTTTGAGTTGGAGGCTGGAGGTTGCAAAGGAACGAAAAGCTCCTACTCAACCATGGGAACGTCCACTATAGTCGTCTCCAACGGAGGAACGAATTCCTAAATGGGAGCAGGAGGAGCAGGTTGAGGAACAGCAGGGGGAGTCAGTTCAAGAGCCTCGACAGCAGGCCTCTTCCCATTCATTGCTTTAGGGGCAGGAGTGGTAGGAGGCCATAGAGGTCAAGACAAAGAGGACTCTCCACAGGAGACCTTCTTCTCATCATACCGAATGGGTCTAGGCTCTGTCGGCAGAACAAGAGGTTTAAATGCAAGATGCTTAGGCTTTCGCCAAGTGGGAACCGTAGGATTCTCCCGCAAGTGCAGAGCAAAATTTGACGGTACCACAGTAGAGCGAGAAGAAGCTATAGATTGACCAACGGAAGAGGAAGAAGGAGAATCTCGGGACTGCTTCTCTTCTTCCTTCCTTCGTGCCTTAGTGGCATTATTGTCAGCTTTTATGCAAGCCCTATGTGAAACAACATAAGGTGACAAAGGGTATCTCACTTTCGGCCTTAGGTGGCCTTTCTTATAGTTTTGATATGTTTGGTGCAGAAGGTTTGTCCTAGGTAGAAGAGGACCAATGGGCATAGGCCAAGAGTAGTCCAAGGAGTAGCTAGCATGAGCAACCGATGGTTTATAATCGGTGTCATGAATTACATGCACAAAACCCCTATGGATAAATTTTAAACATTTATGCACAACCAAGGGCACTGCATTCATAGCTACCAACCAAGGGATACCCAACTTCACCCTAAAGAGCTCAGACCTAGGGATAATGTCGAACAAGAGTTTCATAGATTTAGGTCCAACCAAGACTAATAGGACAATACTACACAAAGGGGGCACATGAAGCCTGTCATGCATGCATATAGTGCTTATAGGTGCATCGTACTCATCTTTATGTAAGAAGTTAATCAACATGATCTCCTCAGTTATTATGTTTACTTGTGATGTCGGATCAACGAGAACACCCGCTACATTGTTTCCATTGATCTGCGCAAGGATATAAAGAGGAGATGGTTCCCTATCAAAACCCATCAGCAAATCCTGTGAAGTGAAGGTTATACTAGTACCACTGTCCACAGGCTACGCATAGGGGATAGTTTGATGCAGGAAGGAGGCCTTTACGCACACTAGACGATATTTTCACGGAGTCCCTAAAGGTTAAAAGATAAGACGGTGACCCAAGTAAGGTTTTGTTACGCAACACCTTTAGAACCTTCCAACTACGCCAACTAGGGGTCGCAGGTTGGGTTGTAAGGCAACAGCCTCACAACACTCGCACCTACAACACTCCTAGAGTATGAGGAAAGGAACTATTATTATTGCAAAATAGAACCAAAATGGTTCATGTTAGGTTCACCAAAAATGTAAGAGAGGGGGACCAACCACATTTAAGGCCCCAGGTCATGGAGGGCCAAGAGCCGAAGGTTGCCCCAACTTACCTCAGCGTAACGAGGTGTTATAAAATGCGGGATGAGAATGATGAGGACTATAAGGTTCTTCAATCACTCTACCGACCCAAAATACAAAACGGGGCTAGGCAGGCTGGTTTTTGGGTTCAACACTACACCTCGGGAAGCTCTCTACCCGAGGACGGAAGCATGGTCCTAGGATGACAGCACGACGCATTGGCGTCTCTAAAGTGTGATGACGTCCGTACGACGAGACAACTAAAGAGACAAAGGTCGAACCTATGAAAACAAGCTAATGACCCAGCTAACCACTACTAAAGGGCCATAATAACGCTATTAAGTAAAAAAAATATGCTCTAATATGATAAAGTAAAAATGCAAGAGTTGCAGTAGCAAGAATGATCTCACAAAGAAATTTGTTTGCCAGCTAGCTCTCCAAAAGCACGTTCACCTACACACAAAGAGGAGGAAAAATGTTGGGTGGATGTATAGGGGTCTGCCTCAGTCAAACCCCGTTTAGGTGTTTCCACCTCCACGGACAACCAAGAAAGCAAGTATGGTATAGAAAATAATGTAACGAAGAACACTAAAACACTACAAAACAGTAAATGTGCTTACTCAAACAAGTAGTAGAGGAGAGAAGTGGGAATCTTACCACCTCTACCAAGAGCACTCAAGGCTAATGGAGGAGAGAATGAGAGTACTCAAGCCTCTATTGTAATGGTGTTGTCCCACACTTGCTCTACTGAAGTGATGGAGTGAAGTTGTTGCTGCTAAGGAGTGCAAAAGTGCTGCTAGACTGCCTGGGAATGGAGACTAGAATGCTTGAAGATTGCTTGAAGGGATGCAAAAGAAGTTGAGTTGAAAGCCTAGAAGATTTGAAATGTATGTAGAAGGAGGAATTTGAAGGAGAGATGAAGAAAATGACCATTTTTGGGTCGGTCGGTTGAAGGGGGCATTACAAGTCGATTGCTAATGAGAAGTGTAACGCCTATGCAAGTTCAGCCACAGGAATCTGTCGGGAACATAAGAGCGCTGCGCGGGTGTCCCTGATAGAAATTCCCCCACCTATGCTCAAAACAGGTGCCAAGTGGAATGAAGGTAGCAGGCTTAGGTGTAATTAAGCCTCTGAACTTGGTTTTCTAAAGTGGAGAAGGGAAAAAGGGGAATTTGCATAAGGGGTGCAAATTCAATCCTATACACTATTATAATAGATGGAGTAAAAGAGAGAGTCTTTCTTCTATCCAAGCATGGATCCCATGGAATTGTCTGATGCATCGGTATGGATGTGAAATAGTAGTTCCCAATTAGGTCCTCACAGTACTGGTGTAGTGATAAGATTGCCTTTGATTTCTTTGAAGGCTTGCTAGCACTCTGGTGTCCATGAGAAATCAACATCTTTTCCTAGCAAAAGAAAGAGGTGAGACAATCTTACTGAAATTTTGGATAAATCTTTTATAATAACCGACATGTCCCAAAAATATACATACATCCTTTGAAGAGGTGCACATGTAAGTCTTGAATTATCTTTACCTTCTTAGGATCCACCTCAATCCCTTTTGCATAAATGTAATGTCCCAAGACAATACCTTCAGTCATTAAAATATGACATTTTTCATGACTTAAAGAAAGATTAGTATCAATACATTGTTTAAGAACTTTTTCTAGATTTTCCTTTGCCTCATCATATGTATCACTATAAATAGTAAAATCATCCATGTACACTTTCATACAATCATGAATTAAATCTACAAAAATACTTAGAACAACCCGTTGGAAGATAACAGGGGCATTACACAACCTGGAAGGTAGGACATTATAGGAAAATGTACCCCATGGGCAGGTAAAGGTAGTCTTTTCTTGATCTTCCGGAGCTATACGGATTTGATTATACCCACTAAATCCATCAAGGAAGGAAAATAACTTCTTTTCGGCTAGGGTGTCTAAGTCTTGATCAATAAAGGAAAGTGGGAAATGGTCTTTCTTAGTAGCCTTGTTAAGGGCCCTATAATCAACACATATTCACCATTTTACAATCTTTTTAGGAACTACCACAAGTGGGGACACCCATTGGCTATCTGAGAGAGGGTAAATAAATCCTATGTTAAGTATCTTTTGAAGTTCATCCTTAACAATTTCTCGTAAAATATGGTTTAATCTCCTTTGGGTTTGTCTCACAGGTCTACTTCCTTCCTCTACGTAGATATTATGTGTGCAAGTAGCGGGATGTATAACTCTCATATCTTGGTAATCCCAAGCGAAGGCATCCTTGTGGAGACACAACATAGCAATAAGGTCTTCTAATTGTGAGGCACTCAAGTTGGGATTTATGTTAAGCATTTTCCTAGGTAGAACTTCTATAGCTTGGGATTGGACACAAGTATTTATAGCAAGCAATTGGGAAGTGGATGAATATGGATCAAAATTTCCAAATATTAAAAAATGGACTATATATACAAGTGTGCGGTAATAACTAATGCAAAGTAATAAAATGTTGAATAGACTGCGAATTACTAACTAATGGAAAATTTTCAATTGGGAAATTATCACTTATATCCGAAGGAAAAATCTTTGTCCCTAAAACATTATCAACCAAATAATAATTTTACAAGAAATTATTAATAATAGTGTCTTCTAATATCTCCTCAAATTCCCTACTTTGATCAATTATCAAAATAGGTAAAGATTCTTCTAGATCACTATCGATCCATAATGGATCCTCCGTTTCCAATAATGGTTGTGTTGGAGGGTACAACGTCAGTTGCTTCATTTGATCTCCATTCGAAATCACCATGTTGCTATACCTACAATTAATAAAATCATTAGCAATGACTAACTAAGGTCTACCTAAAATTAAAGGGTACCCCCAGCTTAATCTTTGGTTGCAAAATCATAAAATCTGTGGGATACTCCCAAGACTCAATATAAATAATGATGTCTTCAATCATACCTTTTGGATTTACAAGGGAGCGATCTGTCGTTTGCAAGACCCTTGGAGTAGGTCTTAGTCCTTGAAGGGCTAGTCTCTCCTTAGTCTCATTAGGCATTACATTTATGGTTGCTCCTAAATCCACAAGTGTATTTGGAATGACTACATCACCAATATGTACCTTTATCATTGGGCTCCCAGGATCTACATGTTGCAAGGTGTTGCCCTTGGTCTCCTTGTGTTGTGCATTCGTGGTGCTTGGGGTTCGCGACATGGTCTAACTGCCTCCTATGGATCTTAATTGATGCGTGTATCGTGCATTGATAGGTCAATCTTTTGGTGCAACGACAAGGCCAACAATTGGTATTAGAGTTGGTCACGGGTTCAAACCCCTTGCTTGCATTGGGGGGATTGTTGCAACGTTTCGCCCTTGGTCTCCTTGTGTTGTGCATGCACAATGCTCGGGGTTTGCGACATGGTCTAACCGCCTCTCATGGATCTTAACTGATGCTTGTATCGGGCATTGATAGGTTGATCTTTTGGTGAAACGGAAAGGCCAACACTACATACTTAGGGACATAGATATTCCCCAACATCAAATCCGCAAGTTGGCTAGTGACTTGGACTTTCTTGGGGTCTTGTTTCTTCTGTTGTTTTCTCCCACATAGTTCCTTAACTACTTTGGTATACACTGGAACATCTCGAATGGCCTGTAATAAAGGAGTTTTAACATTAACATTATGTAAGTCATTCATAAAATCAAAACTTGATTGAGATATTTCTTTTGGTTGCTCTTGCAACCTATCAAGAAATGGGAGCCTTGGTTGCTCTTGCAACCTATCAACAAATGGGGGCCTTGGTTGCTCTTATTTTGGTTCAGCTGGAGAATCCTCCACCTTTGTGATAGTTGGCCCTTGAAGATTCTTTACTGATGTTAGTTGTACACCATCAATTTCTAATGCATTGACAGGATAAGTCGGGTATCCTACCACCTCATTGTTATAAACCGGTTGGGCAACCTTATTATTCAGATTGGGTGATGGTTGTGCAGGCATAGGCGTGGCTTTTAGAGGTTGAGTTGAACTAGATGGATGATTAGATGATGATGGAATAGGTTGCAAGAGTTGATGGGATTGTTGATAGGGAATTATTGTTGGAGGTGGTGGATATGGAGGAAATGAATGGTATTGTGAGTAAGTTGGTGGTGGTGCTCGCCATGCTTTCCATGATTGTGGAGAATGTGGATATTGTTGTGTCCACTGGGGGTAGTATGGAGGTTTTTTCCAAACTCCAAACCATCCAGGTTGGTTTGGGAAAGAATTTTGTTGAAAAGGATTTTAGGATGCTGCTTAGTAATCAGTTGGGGGCATTCCTCGTCGTTGCCAAGGTCTTTGTTGGGCCATGAAGTAAACAAGCTCATCTATGTATTCTACCTCAGTCATACCTAAAGGAAGAGGTTTTAGAATAGTGTCCCTACTAGCTTCTTCTAAAGAAGAGATTTTTGTTCTGTTGTATGGACATTCTTCACCATTATTCCTTTTACGATAAACATGACAAAATAAAGCTAAGGCTTTTTCAGCCTCTTCCTGCTTCCTTCGTGTACAAAAAGTATCTATCTGCTTACCCCTATGAATCGGTAGGTGTTGATGTGTTTTTTATGCACTTCTCAACACAAGTAATGCATAGGTGCATCACCTCTCTTGAAAGACAATCTTCCACAATAAAATTGCAGAACACTATCCCAAGTTCTCTAATGTCAGGTCTTCACAGTGCTTGGAATATCTCAGTTGATTTATGTGATTTGTTGGAATCACAAGGCAGACTTACGGATGAGTTACAAAGTGTGGGAAGTTGGGCCAACAAATACAGTTTTAAAGTGCTGGAAGTGAATGAACAGTGGCTACCCACTCAAAATAGCAAGCTAAAACCCACCAAATTCATCTGATTTAGCTTCATGGTGATGCTTGAGATCCTACTCTAACCAAGGACTAAAAGAAATAGCAAAAGGAGAAGGGTTAAGAAAGTTCTAATCCTAAGCTACGAATGAATAGTAACAATGGTGGCTGCTACAGTAGACAGGCTTCCTAAACTGAGTTTTGCTTGACCAAGAGAAACCTACAGCTACACAAAACCAGTGCAATCTTCTAAGGTCTCCTGATTTTCAAATTACACATACACATCATGAACATGTAATTGAACTAGGTTGCAACAAAGACATAAAGAAGCCCAAGCTAACTTTCCACAATAGCTTGTCATCAACAAGTGCTAAAAGTATGGGCTAGAAGCTCATCAAATACTGAAACATAAATCACCATCACCACTTCCATTCAAGAAACTAGCACCTAAACTAATAGGGAAGTTGAACCATGTATACATAAAGAGCAAACTCAAAAGTAACACCCATAAATCATGCAATGTTGCTTTCTATTGCTGTAGAATGTCTTTACATCAGTTCTTCAACCCTTACAAATGAGGGGAAAGCCCCTATTTATAGTTTTCCAAAGCCCAAATGAATGGCTAGGATTAATTCACAATGATTGGCCTAAATTTGATTTATATTAGGGTTTCACCTACCCCCCATTATCTAGCAATTTTAAAATACATCTTTGTCTTTTCCCTGATTTGTCATCTAGTGCTCAGGTGTTGTAGCAATTTCGTCATTTAGTTGATTGCCCTTTTACTATAGCTAAAACTGCCTGAAAGTTGTCTTCTTACTTGATGTGTTTGCAGTGTTCTTCCTTGGATCAAACGAGCCTGTCGATGATTGGCATCAATGGATTGGTTGCCCCTGATTCAGGCGGAAAACTCCCTTATGCTTTCTTCAAGGCCACCCCCTTGCATTTTTGTCCTTGACTTCCTTGGCATAGGCCTTCTTCTAACGCCGACCCTATTGGTGGGTGCTAGGGGGAGAGGCAAACATGAAATGAATGGTGACAAGAGTTATGCGCATTCCTTGTTCAACTTTCTCAATGGGTCCCCCGACAGACCCGTGTAGGCTTCTTGAATCCTGCATACATGAAGTGTCGTAAGTGCTTTCATACACAAATAAAGGAAAACGTTAGTCAAATCTTGCAACCCCTTGTTAGATTCATCCATGCATCATCAAAAGATCATAATATTCATATTTGGAGCTCATTTGGACCATAAACATTAATGGGGGCCCAAAGGGAGCGGACAACGAACGAGGGACAACAAACCGGAAGGGAAGTTCCCGGACCTCACAAAACTTAGCAAAACCGATATTTTTCAATTATAGTGCATGGGAAAAGGGGAAGGAAGAGTGCCCAAAAAAAACTTCCTCAAGATTGGACTCATTTGAAAAAGTGGAAGCTTGGAAGGGGAAACCCTAAGGGTCACTGCCCTTTTGAAAAGGCAATGAGCACACGACGGCTCAGAAGGAAAGTCCCGAAAATGGCCACAAAGGGGCGGAGTCCCAGAAATGGCGACGAAGGGGTCGGGTTTTGGAGGTTGGGTCGCCGGGGGTCCACGGATGTTCAAAATGACCACAGAGGGACAGAGTCCTAGAAACGGCCATAGAGGGATCGGGTTCCAGAGGCCAGGGGCCGGCGGATGTTCAAAACAGCTGAAGAGGGATGGAGTTCCAGAAGGAAAGTTCTGAAACTTAACGAAACCTTGACAATTCACTTAGACACCACAAAAACATCCCAAATTCACAAGAAATTTGTCCCCAAAGTAAAAAATGTAGAAAGCGGACCATCAGGGGTCCAGAAATGTTTCAAAATAGCCAAAGAGGGACGAAGTTCTGGAAGGAAAGTTCTGAAATCCCCAAAACTTAACAAAACCTTGGCAGTTCACTTAGGTACCACAAAAGCATCCCAAATCCACCAGAAACTTGTCCCCAAAGTCAAAAATGTAGAAAGTGGACCATTAGGGGTCCAAAGATGTTTCAAAACAACCAAAGAGGGACAAAGTTTTGGAAGGAAAGTTATGAAACCCCTGAAACTTAACAAAACCTTCGCAGTTCACTTAGGCACCACAAAAACATCCCAAATCCATATGAAACTTGTCCCCAAAGTCAAAAATATAGAAAAAAGTGAATCAAACGATCATGGACCAAGTTAGCAGGAATAGGACAAAAGGCAGAAAAGGGACGGGGGATTTTGTTTCTCCCTGGACTTGAATACCCCAAGTAGGTGAATTTGGTAAGCGAAATTTGATCATTTAAAGGCACATGACCAATTTGGGCTTGGAAAATGGGGCACGCAGAACAAGATAGGAGCAAAGTAGCTTATCAAGAGCGAAAAGAGGGGGTCCCTGCCTACGGTGGGACGTGTGTGCAAAACATGCACAACAAATGGTGACTCGCTAGGGAAATGCTCCGGAGCATTTTGATGACAAACTGGAATCACAAACCTAGAATCTTTGGTTCTGACCTGCACACTAGGAAAAACAAACCAGACGCTCAACCAAAGGATCAAAACTACTAGCCAACCCAACCTTCAGTATGTTGAAAATCCAAGTGTGTGCAGTTGCATTAATTCCCATCCTTCAGTTGCTACAGGAACCCAAACTCCATCAAGTTAAGCTACATAGTTTATTCTAACTCCAAAAGCATTTAGGACATTGCCTCATTGCCAGTCAGGCGTCCATAGCCCCGACGAGGTTGTCACTGTGATTCTTCTGAACATTACTCTACTGCCGGCCGAGCGTCCATAGCCCCGGTAGAGTTGCTCGGATGCCCCTAAAAAGTTGAATTTTCTCTTTCTTTTAATTTTCAATATTTTTTTTCTTTCTTTTTTTTCTCTTTTCATCTCTTTTATTTCAACCCACAAGCATCGAAACTCGCGCTCAGGCCTGAGAATCACAATGGCACTGAAGGAAAATTTTACATTTTTCACTTAACTAGACTTCACAAAAGGCCCTACAGTGACCGTCAAATTCTTAAGATGTGTAAGAGTTGTAAGATTTTAGAATACGTTAGAGTCTGACTAAACCAACAACTTATCCTCTTTGAATCAAACACCCAGATCACTTGACACTAACAAAAGACCTTCACCATCCACTATGAAGACTTTATTAAAGTTTGACAAAGAAATATGTAGAACAACCCCAGAAAATAAGTATGGTTGTTGTGTGCACAGATGTGCCCAACTAAAAGTAGAGGGACCCCGAGCAAAGCAACAACAAAGCAAAAGAAAACAAAAAGCTAACAACCCACATCACACCAACTAACCTAAGGAAAGCAGGAAAGCAAAGTATTTACAAGAAACCTATACTACTCAACGTGGGCTATGTACAAAGATATTTACAAAGCACTATGTTTAGGCAGGGTAAGCTGACATTAATGTTTATTGGATTTCGTAATGCATGCACAAGTAAACAGGAAATCGTTATCGTTCTTAGCCATGAAAATTTATCTTCATATTCAGAAAAAAGGAAGTTCAACATTGCAACACTCAAGTTCAATCATGTCATCATGAAAAATCAGCAATTGAGGAGGCTCATTGAACCCATGGTTAATCCATAAACATGTTCGTTTTCCCTCATTCCCATAATCAAAATAATAAGTGCAATTATGAGAAATAATAGGGGCAAGGAAGGATATAACTTGGATGTCATCACATGGAGGTGGCAGCGTTGGACAGTCGAGAGCAAGCACAACATCGTTGATCTTTGCATCGGTAGCCTTGAGCGGGCACGGTGGAGGGTGCAACACTTCAGACATTAAGCTTGCATAAGGCTGGGAGAATGGGGCAGCAAGCACCCCTTTCCATCTTCGTGTGGGATCGGCAACCCCTATCGGTTGTTCTTCAAGGAAGTATACCTCATCTCGTTGATCTTCTGCAAACCTGGTGTCCACTTGATTGTTGTCCTCAAGGGGCAACATGTCCCATCCCCTTTCCCAAGTGTTGTCCTTATTTATGTGGTGTTCAACGTCGTGGGACAATGACATGCGTGAATCTTTCCTATTACAGCCATCTAAATATGAAGGAGGATCAACAACGATCATGGCGGAAGGACTCCAAGTTGCATTTTGTAGTTGGTCGGGTGCTTCATCTCTATTGGTAGCTGTCTCAACACCTCCGCCTTTGTCTTCTTCTCTTTGTTGTGTATGCATTTCCTTGTGGTGTTCAGTCATTTCTTCTTGGTCACCATCGCTATAGACAGAGAAGGAACCCCTCTCCCACTCTGGAGGCTCTAGTATTTCATCAACGGGAGGGGCAAGTGGTATGCCTTCATCGCTACCGTCTTCTAGGATGTGCTCTTCCTCGGCATGAGCATACCTCCATAGTACAGTTCCCAATGGAAAGAAGTCATTAATTGATGACACCTCATAAAGGGGACCAAAATTCACTATGCAATCTCCCTACAAAGACTCGCCAAAAATCCTATCATCCATGGTGCACAACTACTCTTCAAGAGGAAGAACTTCTTGATGATTGGTGGACAACATTCCCACTTGATCTACTTCATTACTCAAAGGCTTGAGATTGTGTTTTCGTCCTTCTTCTATTGCTGCCCCAACATCCTCTTGAGGTCTGCCTTTAGCTGAGCCATAACTTGATTCAGGATTTTGGTCTTCTTCTTCGATATGGGCAGCAAGTAGAGGAGGTCGGGTACTTGGCTGCTCCACTTGTCCTCTAATTTGTTCAATAGCCTCTTTGCATAGCTCGCATACAAATTTAGAGTGTGATGAATTATGAAGTCTGCACCAATTTGGCAATAGCAATACCTCCAAATCCACTTGACATCTTAGTTTAGACCAATCCTTTGCTAATCTGGAGACAAGTTGGCCATATCTTTCTGCTACTGGGTCCTCATCATCACTTGAAAAAGAAGCTTGATGGTAGATAGTCGTGGCGAGTGGTTGTTTCCACTCCTCCAAACTTTCATTTTCAGATTCTCGATCGATGTCATTGATGAAGGAGAAGTCTTCTAATATGATTTCACTTATACCTTCTACGTCATTTTCTGCTGCTCCAAGGTTTTCAACCTTTTCTTCTTCCTATTCTTTAGCATCTTCGTTGGCTGTCCCAACATGCACTGTTGCAGACTTTGTTGATTCCTCTTCAACTACCAATTTCTCTCCTTCTAGATTAGAGGACTACTCTTTGCTGATAGAGGAAAGGCTTTCCAACTCCCTTCCAACTGAATTTTCATCATAGTGTTCTATTGTCCTACTAAAATCAGCTTCTTCCTTTTCATTTTCAGCTTCAACGTTCGTTGTCCCAACACTAGTTTGTGTTGAATCCCTTGGTTCCTCCTCGATGTGCTCTCCTCCAGATGTTGACAGCTCTTTGGCCTCATGGGATGATTCGTCCTCCTTGATAGTTGACTGCTCCAACTTGTCTGAACAACCCTTCACTTGAGTGATGATGTTGTCACATGATGGACACGTAAATTCTGAATGTGGTGCATTATGAAATCTACACCAACTTTCCATTAGTACTTCCTCCAATCTTGGTCCATCCTTGCTGCTCAAATATTTTTGGATCAGCTCCTTGAATGCTTTGGATGCCATGGTTGTCAACTCTTCCTCTAGGTCTGCAGGAGCTAAAGGTTGGTATATTTCCTAAAGGGAATCTCTCCTTGCAAGACTCTCTCAATCCTATTTAGGAATGTTAGACATCCCAATTCATTATGCCTATGGGTGCAATGGATCTGACACTTATCCGCCAACGTGAATTGTTGATATGGCTTCTTCAGTCTCTTGTTCAAATCTGCATGCACCTGAGTGATGTTGATTTGTGTGTGTTGCTCCATTTTGACTCAACATCTTTTGCCTTCAGAATTTTCTAATTTTTAGCATTAAAAGAGATCTCCTTATCTCAAATTTCTTCTTTGAATGTGCTCTTTTCAAAGTGCCAACTTTAAGCTTTGTAGCCTCAACATGTCATGCCCTCCTTCTAGCGCCAATTCTATTGATGTGTTTTTTATGCACTTCTCAACACAAGTAATGCATAGGTGCATCACCTCTCTTGAAAGACAATCTTCCACAATGAAATTGCAAAACACTATCCCAAGGTCTCTAATGTCAGGTCTTAACAGTGCTTGGAATATCTCAGTTGATTTATGTGATTTGTTGGAATCACAAGGTAGACTTACGGATGAGTTACAAAGTGTGGGAAGTTGGGCCTGCAAATGCAGTTTTAAAGTGTTGGAAGTGAATGAACAATGGTTGCCCACTCAAAATAGCAAGCTAAAACCCACCAAATTCATCTGATTTAGCTTCATGGTGATGCTTGAGATCCTACTCTAACCAAGGACTAAAAGAAATAGCAAAAGGAGAAGGGTTAAGAAAGTTGTTCTAATCCTAAGCTACGAATGAATAGTAACAATGGTGGCTGCTATAGTAGACAGAATTCCTAAACTGAGTTTTGCTTGACCAAGAGAAACCTACAGCTACACAAAACCAGTGCAATCTTCTAAGGTCTCCTGATTTTCAAATTACACATACACATCATGAACATGCAATTGAACTAGGTTGCAACAATGACATAAAGAAGCCCAAGCTAACTTTGCACAATAGCTTGTCATCAACAAGTGCTAAAAGTATGGGCTGGAAGCTCATCAAATACTGAAACATAAATCACCATCACCACTTCCATTCAAGAAACTAGCACCTAAACTAATAGGGAAGTTGAACCATGTAGACATAAAGAGCAAACTCAAAAGTAACACCCATAAATCATGCAATGTTGCTTTCTATTGCTGTAGAATGTCTTTACATCAGTTCTTCAACCCTTACAAATGAGGGGAAAGCCCCTATTTATAGTTTTCCAAAGCCCAAATGAATGGCTAGGATTAATTCACAATGATTGGCCTAAATTTGATTTATATTAGGGTTTCACCTACCCCCCATTATCTAGCAATTTTAAAATACATCTTTGTCTTTTCCCTGATTTGTCATCTAGTGCTCAGGTGTTGTAGCAATTTCGTCATTTAGTTGATTGCCCTTTTACTATAGCTAAAACTGCCTGAAAGTTGTCTTCTTACTTGATGTGTTTGCAGTGTTCTTCCTTGGATCAAACGAGCCTGTCGATGATTGGCATCAATGGATTGGTTGCCCCTGATTCAGGCGGAAAACTCCCTTATGCTTTCTTCAAGGCCACCCCCTTGCATTTTTGTCCTTGACTTCCTTGGCATAGGCCTTCTTCTAACGCCGACCCTATTGGTGGGTGCTAGGGGGAGAGGCGAACATGAAATGAATGGTGACAAGAGCTATGGACATTCCTTGTTCAGCTTTCTCAATGGGTCTCCCTGACGGACCTGCAGTAGGCTTCTTGAATCTTGCATACATGAAGTGTCGTAAATGCTTTCAAACACAAATTAGGGAAAACTTTAGTCAAATCTTGCAACCCCTTGTTAGATTCATCCATGCATCATCAAAAGATAATAATATTCATATTTGGAGCTCATTTGGACCATAAACATTAATGTGAGCCCAAAGGGAGTGGACAACGAACGGGGGACAACAAACCGAAAGGGAAGTTCCCGAACCTCACAAAACTTAGCAAAACTGATATTTTTCAATTATAGCGCATGAGAAAAGGGGAAGGAAGAGTGCCCAGAAAAACTTCCTCAAGATTAGACTCATTTGAAAAAAATGGAAGCTTGGAAGGGGAAAGCCGGAGGGTCACTGCCCTTTTGAAAAGGCAATGAGCACACGGCGGCTCGGAAGGAAAGTCTCATACGGCGATGGAGGGGTGGAGTCCTATAAAAGGCCACCGAGGGACGGAGTCCCAGAAATGACCATAGAGGGGCTGGGTTCTAGAGGTCGGGTCACCGGGGGTCCATGGATTTTCAAAACAACCACATAGGGGCCTAGTTCCGGAGGCCGGATCGCCAGGGGTCCACAGATGTTCAAAACGACCACGGAGGGACGGAGTCCCGGAAACGGCCATGGAGAGGATGGGTTCCGTAGGCTGGGTTGCTGGGGGCCGGTGGATGTTCAAAACGGCCATGGAGGGACGGAGTCCCGGAAATAGCCACGAAGGGGCCGGGTTCCGAAGGTCGGGTCGCCGGGGGCCAACGGATGTTCAAAATAGCTGAAGAGGGATGAAGTTCCGGAAGGAAAGTTCCAAAACCCCCAAAACTTAACGAAACCTTGAGGAAACTTTTGCAGTTCACTTAGGCACCACAAAAACATCCCAAATTCACCAAAAATTTGTCTCCAAAGTCAAAAATGTAGAAAGTGGACCGTCAGGGGTCCACAGATGTTTCAAAACAGCCAAAGAGGGACAGAGTTCTGGAAGGAAAGTTTTGAAACCCCCGAAACTTAACGAAACCTTGATGAAACCTTGGCAGTTCACTTAGGCACCACAAAGCATCCCAAATCCACTAGAAACTTGTCCCAAAAGTAAAAAAATGTAGGAAGCGGACCGTGAAGGGTCCACAGATGTTTCAAAACAACCAAAGAGGGACGAAGTTCTGGAAGGAAAGTTCTGAAACCCCTGAAACTTAATGAAACCTTGGTATTTCACTTAGGCACCACAAAAACATCCCAAATCCATAGGAAACTTGTCCCCAAAGTCAAAAATATAGAAAAAAGCGAATCGAACGATCAAGGACCAAGTTAGCAGGAACAAGATGAAAGGTAGAAAAGGGAGGGGGGATTTTGTTTCTCCCTGGACTTGAATACCCCAAGTAGGTGAATTTGGCAAGGGGAATTTGATCGTTTGAAGGCACATGACCAATTTGGGCTTGAAAATGGGGCAGGCAGAACAAGACAGGAGCAAAGCAGCCTATCGGGAGCAAAAAGAGGGGGTCCATACCTACGGTGGGGCGTGTGTGCAAAACATGCACAACAGTAGGTCAGTCTAGAGATCCTCGAGTAATGTACCTAATTCTCATTTTGTAACTCCCGATGTCCCTTCGAGAGAGACATGCTTTTCAACGTACCCCCTAGTTGTGCGGGTGGACCTTGAATAGTTCCTACACACATCACATATATCATCAAACCTCATTTTAGAAATATCACCTCCTCCCATAAGATTTAAAGTATCCAAACATTCATCCCTCATCCATTTAAGGAAAAGCATTTTACAGTGTCATGAGTCAACCCCGTGTGTCTGGTTCTTTGTAGGCTAAATAGGAAACATTCCAAATAATCTTGTTAAGTTTCTTCCTCACATTGCATGATGTGGAATATCTCATCTAGTGTTTCCTTAGTCCTACAATATTCTTGGTATTTTTCCAAGAACTTGTTCTTCATATCATCCCAACTATGAACAATTTCTCACCCTAGTTCGATAAACCACCTCAATGCAACATCTTTTAGATTAGCCAGAAACAATTTCAGCTTTTGTGCTTCAGTATGATAGTCGTAGTTGTCACATAAAATGTTAAATTCAAAAAGGAACATATCAGGGTGTTCCATAGAAAGACCTCGAAAGATGGGAAAAGTTGAGTGCAGAATGTTCTTCATCGGGGCATCCTCTTCTGGATGTGCAATTGGAAACTCAAAAGTAATCGGGTTGTTATTGGCCAACGCTCTTTCTTTGTTGTTATTCTTGTTGTTGTTGTTATTGTTATCCATAAATGCCTAAGGGGTGTAGACAACTATAAATGGTTTAGGATCTCTTGATGTTTGGATTTGGAGCTCGTAAGATTCTCTGAATAGTTTATCAACCCTTTTATACAATTCTTCAAAAGATTCTTGATGGATAAGTACTAGAAGGGGTCTCAATAATGGTAGACTCAATGACACATTTTTTGATATTTGGTTCGACTAACTCTTTCTTAGATGATGTGTGCACAACTAATGGTTTTAATTTGTTTTTCAAATTTTCTTGTTGTGAACTACTTCCCTTATCCTTTTTAATAAATCTCCTTCTACTATCCCTACTATGATTCATGCACCTATATGATTTATAATAAAGAAAACTAAGATTAATTACCTAAGCGAGGTTAACGGTCGTGCAAACTTTCACCTTAGTGCACTGGTCCTAACTTAGTTCACTAGACTAACAGGCCTTTAACATCATTCCTCGACAACGATGCCAAAATATTTAGATTAAACTGTGGATTGATATTAAAGATAAGCTATCCTTGTATTTCTATCAATTTGGTAAATGTACTTATATCAATCCTCGTGAATTTTGTGGTAATTTCCTCAGTTTATTCCTCAAGTTTCAATCTAGGGATCGCAAATTTTTGAAAGGTGTTGCAGCAGTCTACCTAAGGGCTAAAACTAGTGAATTAAGTGGGGATGGATGCAGCTAACGTTCTAGAAAATATTTAACCTGGCTTCTATTTTCTATTGCGATAGGAAGTTATAGAGCGATAAAAAGTTCACAGTGCAACAAAAAGTTTATAGTACAATAGAGATTTTTCAGTATGACAAGAAGTTCACATTACAGAGTAAAATGAAATAACTTGTAAAAGTAGTGCATATAATTGAACAATAAATAAACTGCTAAAAACCTTTTATTCTTCAAGCTGCAATTGTATCAAATAGTGAACTGATCATGTCAATTATAAAACTGAAATTTAATAGTGAACTAACCACATTAGTCGAGTATCAAAAGTTTTCGAACTTAAAAGGAATTTAAATCATAAATTGTTCACACCTTACAAAAATGGAAAACAAATCATACAACATATAAATTCTAACTAGTTCAAACATAAAATGATCTCACCGAGTGTCCCAAGAGTGGGCCCTTCCTTTGGTTCACAAGGCGAGTGAGAAGAAATCAATTATGCTAATACAATATTACGATCATCCAATTCACTTCATTTCAACCAGTTGTAGAACCACAATATACGTCTATTCTCTATTTTCTATCTATTCTCTACAGTCTAAACCATAACATATTTATATATGCGACTTCTTACTGTTATGGCCTATGGCCAGCACACCGAATACTACAAACTAAGATTAAAAGAGGTTATGGTTTGTTATGGCCAATGGACAACAAACCGAATCTTAATAGTCTTTGGTTTGGTCTCAACCCACAAACCCAAAACAACATTAAAATAGTTTCAAAATGTAATGCAAAAATAGAAGTGAACAGTTCCACAACGCATTCAATCCATCCTTTACCTCTCCTCGTATCTCATGCTCCTCAAGGGTTATCGTCCACATGGTTGGTTCCTTCATCATGATCAGTTCCTATCACAAATCAATCAAATTAGATCATTATCTCAACAATTTGGAACTTTGGAGGCATTCTTCCATTCTTAAAAATATATCAAATATTCCTTCATTCTCATAATAACTACTAGCATTAAAACCTAGGAAAGGGAAATAAAATGAAACAAAAAGGGCATAAGAACTGGACATGTTTTTCACTCATTAGGACCTGAGTAAACTTGACATGTAAATAAGTCCCCTAATCCCCTAGTATTGAATTAACTAGGTACACAACTTTATTTACACCAACACCCCCCTTAAGTGCAACTTAGGGAGTAGTGAATTATTATGCAAATGACATAAATATGGGTCTCGACTACGAGGCCATGTTAGGTACCCATGTACAAATGCAAATGCAATCTCTCACAAACAAAGAAAAGGAGAAAACCCAGTGGGACAAAACTCCTTCCCAAAAGAGAGATGGAAAAACAAAATGCTCTCAATGAAGAATGAGAAAGACAAAACCCCATGCAAGGAAAAAGTCCCCCCCATAAGAGAGAAGAAGAGAGACAATGCAACCCCCCTCAATGTTGAGTCTCTTCCAATGATGGTAGAAGCTTGACATTGAATGTTGAAGATGATCCAAAAGCGTCAAACAACATTCCTCCCCTTAGGAAGAAACAAAACCAAGGTGGTATGCAGGATGTGTGCTCGTTCTTGAAAGGAACATGTGATAAGATGGATGATGGATGATATCTCTGAAGAATGCTCAAGTGTCTCCATGTCGATGCTGAAAGTTGTCACACTCCAAACAGGCATTCTAGGCCACACTGTTGAAGAAAACAATCCAGAATCTCCTAGAAATGATTGTAGAACACAATCCAAAGACAAGGATACCTCCTCTAAAGATAAAGAAGCCTCCTTCAAATGTTGTCCAAAAGAATCCACACTCACGTCAAACTGCAAAGAATGATCATGTAGAGAATGAACAAGAGGGTCAAAGTGTTCCCTCACAACAACTGAAGAAGGATCATCTCCATCAAAGAGAAGACGAATTTCATTAATGATGTCTCCTAAATCTTAAATGTGGGACTCACAAATCAAATCAAAAATGTCTATCAAGTACTCATCCCAAGTAGCCATCTCTAGAAGACGATAAATATTTTGCTGCATTGAATCACAAGGAGCCAAAATTGTGGCAACACAAGCATTCTCAGGTACAATAGTAGATGAAGGAGATGGAATATCAGAACCTATCACAAGATACTCAGTAGATGAAACAATACCAAGATTCAAATGACCATATTGAATCTCCTCAAAAGTTTCCACACAAGATGCCTCATGTGAACATCTGTTGAATCATCAAGAGCAAAATATGAGAAGGTGTTGACTCGAGATTGGTGATCAACCTCCCTAACTGCAACTATATATTTGATATGCAAATCCTGGATTATGACAAAATATGGTGTGAACTCAACACTCTTTCCTGCTCCACCATGTGTGATTTGATAGATAGAAAGGATATTGGTTGACAATGAAGGCACAAAAAACACCATTGACTGCTCCATCATCCATGTTAATAGATACCTTCCCACAAACACACATATATGTTTTGTTCACCATTAGGATGGGTGGTGATGAACAAGCCTCAATTGAAGAGAACATACTTTCTAATGAAGCCATGTAATGCGAGGCTCCTGAATCGAGTATCCACCTTTCTGACTTAGAATCTGCAATTGCAACACTTTCTAGCCCCTTATGTTTATTGGGCTTTGATGAATAAGAAGAAGATGAACCCTTTAATGATGAAGACTCATTAATTTGACTCTTCTTAAGAATATGCTTCAACTCATCAATTTTCTTTGAATAACATTGGTGTTCATCACGCCCTTATTTCTTGCAATATGGACAAGTAGGCTTCTCCTTCTTAGATGATTCCCCTTTTAAGGGGGAGAATTTTGATTCTTTATGTGGCTTGTTCTTTTTCTTCTTTTGCTTCTTATCAATATTCACTGATTCTTTCTATAGCTTAGACTCACTAGCCAACAATGCTCATGACTTAGAAGATTTGATTATACCCATGTTCATTAACTTAGCTTCCTCTTGACGGATTCTTGTGTCTGAAGTTGGCAGAGGCGTTACACACCTGATTGGGGCCAAATTGTAACATCCCTCTTCAACCAACCGACCAAAAAATGCCTTATTCTTTCTCATCCCACCTTCAAAAACACCCATTCTCACTTTATTTCACTCTCTAGACATTCACATCAATCTTTTAGCATTTTTCACTTCACTTCTTCACTATCAAGTAGCATTCCAACATTCCATTGTGAGCATTGCAACATCTTTGAAGCTCCATCAACTCCACATTGCAAGTGTGAGGCAAGCCATAGAAGTTGTGGGCTTGGAGTCCTGCGAGACCTCCCTTCATCACCATTGTGGCTGTGTTGACTTTGCCAAGTCCATACCTTGCATTCTCGTCCATTGGCTAGTGAGCTTTTGGGTGGAGGTGGTAAAGCTTCACTCCTATCCTTTGTGATTTGATAGAGTAGCATAGTATTGTTTTGTAGTGTTAATTACAATCGTTATTTCTTTCTACTTTCTTTATCACATATTCTACTTCATTGCTTTCTGGCTGTCCATGGAGGTGGAAACACCAAAACAGGGGTCTGACTGAGGCAGGGCCCTATACAACCCCAATAATTTTCCCTCTTTCTTGTGTATAGGTGGATGTATGTGTGGAGCTAGCTAGAAAAATGACGCTTTTGTGAGATTATCTTTGTCACCCTAGCCTTTATCTACTTGCTTTATCATCTTCGTCTCTATTTCTCATACTTTCTTATTTTGTTTTTTCCTGTCACAATCAAATAGCTAGGCTGTCAGTTAGTTTTTAGGCAGTTTGTATAGTATTTCATGTTTTCTGGTCGTACAGATGCCAACCCGCTCGAGAAGTGCCAGCGTGCCGCACTATCGTCCTCGAATAGAGAGTTGTTTGAGGTACAGTACCGACTCTAAAAACCAACTCACCTAGCCTAAACCCGAGCTTTGGGTTTGTAGAGTGACAAAAGTACTACATAATTCTCTTCATTCTTGATCCCCATCCTTTAGAGTGAGGTAAGTTAGGGCAACTCTCTGCTCTTGGCTCTCCATGACCTGGAGCCTTGACGTGGTCGGTCCCCCTCTCTTACATTTTTGGTGAACTTGATGTAAACCATTTTGGTTTTGTTTGGCAGTACTGAAGGGTCCTTTCCTCACATTCTAGAAGCGTTGTAGGTGCAAGTGTTGTGAGTTGTTTCGCCTAATTAAAACCCAACCTACGACCCCTAGTAGGCATAGTTGGAAGGTTCCATAGGTGTTGTGGAAAGAAGCCTTAACTGGGTCATCATCCTATTTAAAACCTTTGGGGGGATTTGTGAGAGTATTGTTTAGTGTGTGTGATGGCCTGTTTCCTACATCTGCCTATCCCCTCTGCACAACCTATGAGTAGCGACCTAGGTATAACCTTCACCTCGTAGGACCTGCCGATAGGTTTTAATAGAGAACCATCTCCTCTTTATATCCCTACATGAATCAACTGAAACACTGTAGCAGGTGTTCTTGTTGAACCAACGTCTCAGGTGAACATTATAACTGAGGAGATTATGTTAATTAACTTCTTGCATAAAGATGGGTACAACGCACCAGTGAGAACTATCTGTACGCATAACAGACTTTCCATACCTCCCCTCGATAGTATTGTTTTGTTGATCCTTGTTGGACCTAAGTCCGTAAACTTGTTGTTTGACATAATCCTAGGGTTTGAACTCTTCAGAGTGAAGTTGGGTATCCCTTGGTTAGTAGCTATGAACACATTTCCCTCGATTGTGCACAAATGTTTTAAGTTTATTCATGAGGGTTCAGTACATGTGATCCATGACACTGGTTATAGACCACCAGTTGCGTTCGACAGTCATTCTTTATATCACTTTTGGCTTGCACCCGTTGGTCCTCTCTTGCCTAGAAAGCACCTCTTGTACCATACTTATCAAAAGTACAAGAAAGGGAACTTAACACCTATAGTGAGATACCCTCCATCACCTTTTTTCATTTCACATAGGGCTTGTTTAAAGGTTGACAGTGATGTTTCCAAGGCCCATAGAAGAGAAGTGCTCTCGAGGTTCCTCTTGTGTTGTCCATCCTGATGCCTCCTCTCACCCTGTTGTGGCGTCATTGGATTTTGTGTCCCGTTTGTGAGAGAACCCTATGGTGCCCTCTTGGTGAAAGCCCGAGCGTCCTGCGTTTGAGCTTCATGTTCTACCCATGGAGCCTAGGCTCGTTCGATATGGCAGAAGGAAGGGTCCCTATGGGGAATCCTCTATGTCTCAACCTGCGTGGCCTCCTATCTCTCCTGCTCCTAAAGCAGTGAATGGGAAGAGGCCTGCTGGCAAGGAGCTAGACTCAACTGCCCCCGTTGTTCCTCGACCTCTTCCTCCTACTCCTATTTAGGAATCTATCCCTCCATTGAAGACAATTGTAATGGACACCCTTATGGATGAGCACGAGCCTTCTGTCCCTTCACAGCACCTGACCTCTAGCTCGAAGAGTCGTAGAAACTACCTTGTGCATGAGCACAAGCACCGAAAAAAGGATCTGGTGGCTAAGCAAGCTGCTTTGTAGAGAAAGGAAGAGGAATCAACCACCCTTGCTTCAGGGCCTCTTGATGCGTCCTCCTCTCTCCTCCCCTCTACTTTTTTTAGTTGAGTTCAGTCTCGCTTTCGACTCCTGTTGTGAGTGCGAGTGTGCCTAACCCCAAAAAGGTGCAAGTGTTTATCACTCCCTCGGCTGAGCCGCTCCTGTTAATGTCCCTTTCGAACATCCTGACATTCCCTAAAACTTTGGACATGCCGAATACCTCGGTGGTGTTCGCCATAGTTTTCTCCTCCTCCTCTACGCCTCTTGCCTCATTTGTGGGGAGTTCACATCCCTCGACAAAGCAAAAGGTAGAGGTTGGCCCTTCCAACAATGGAGGGCGTAAGAGGAGCCCACCTTCTCTGAAGGGTGGTCTTGTGCTAGCTTGTTCTATCCTAGTGACAAAACAAGCTCTAGCTTCTCCTAAGTTCGTGACCACTCCCAAGTCACTCGGTGAGCCAAGCAGTGAATCTCAGGCGCTATCCTTGTCGTCCATTGAGGTACAACATGGCACTTTTGGAAAGTGCATGTTTAACTCTTTGGATAAAATTTTGGCCTTTTTTGTGATCTTTGCAAAATTGCTGACCATAGCTCCACAAGAGTCGAGCGAAGAAGACCTTACGAGGCCTTCTTCCTTAGCCCTTGTTGCGGGAGGGTCAGAAGCTCCTCCCATTAATATTCCACCATTGCAGGCTTGTCCTCCTTCTCCTTACAATGATCTAGATTAGGAAGCGTATGACCTCTTGTTCGATGAGTGTTAGGAGGAGGCCCCTTCTTTATCTTTAGATTAGAGGTGTGTGTGTTGTGATGTGTTCCCCCATGCTTGTGTTATGTGTTCTTAGATGACCCTTGTCACCCTTGTTGGTGCCTAGATACAGGAGTGATTTTGTGTCATAAACCTTCTTCTATTTGCATCATCATTTTTCCTCTATTACGTGCTTTAATTTTTGGCAAATTGGGGATGATGTAAAGTGTTGGGGGCATTTAGGATTCCCTTCCATGTTGACCCAATTTTTTATTTTTACTTTGTCTTCTCATGTATTCTTCACATGGTCTGATATAGTAGGGGGTTAATGATAGTTCATTTATATACTATTATTATACTTATATATATTTATGAGTAGCTCTGACCTCAAAATATCAGATCACCCTTGTGTCTCTTGTTCATGCTATTTCTCTTTCGCTCTTTTGTCTTGCTCTCTTCTTTGCTTGAGTTGTCCCTCGTATGTGTGACAACCTCTCTTTCACAATGTTTCAATTTTCAAAAAATGCATTCGTTACCAATGAATCTTTTCTCAAAAATCCTTGCAAGCTTTTTCTAAGATTGCACTCTCGACTAGGACCCCTAGCGGAATGTGTTTCCTTCATCATGGGTTTGCAAAGAAAGGACTTGAGAACTTTCCTTCGAGGTAGGAGCAATTTTTCCTGTGGGAGAAACCTCGACCTTCCCCTCGTGAGGGGGAATTTTCTTCCTTTTGAATTCCTTGATGAAGTGAACATCTTTAAAATGATTCCTTGATGATGATTTGAGAAAAAAAATTTATTTTACACTTTCAAACAACGTGTCCCTTGACTGGACCCCTTTTCTTTTGGAGGGTTCCTGAGGGACCCCTTTGAAAGCCTTCCAATTTATTGATTGTCTACATGACTGTTTGTCGATTTACCTGCGTGGATGCTTTGTTTTTCTTGGCATGTTTTATTTGTGGATTAACATGTTGCTTTGTAGGTGTGCCTGTGAAGCCGCTTTCCAGTTTGACTCTGCGGAGTCCCCTTACATTGGCCTTCCTTCATGAGAGAGAACTTGGGGGTTGCCTTCTTGCAGGTCTACAGGTCTGTAAGGCACTTACTTCACTAGGCTTCCTTCATGAGAGAGAACTTGGGGGTTGCCTTCTCATAGGTCTATGGGCGTATGAGACACTTTCATCTTGTGGTATTTGTTCATTGTTGGTCTGAGGGCCTTCAGTGTACTTTGTGCAACTTCATAGTTTTGCGGGGTTATGGAGTCCTTTTGTTCAAAACTACCCAAGGAGAGTACCTATGGAGTCCTTTGCCTACCTTGTGCTTTTGAGTTCACTAGATCATAGTCTGCTTCCTCGACAATTCAAGCATACCTTTCTAACCTTACTAACTCTTTGATCTACTTTACCAAACACTTATCAATATGTGTTCTCGCTAAAGTGGGGGAAAAATGTATAGGAGCGAATTTTCACCCTTAAAAGAAAATTCCCCTTTCACACACCTTTACCTTAGAAAATCAAATCCGAAGGCGAAATTACACATCACCTACCTGCCTTCCATCCACTTGTCTTTGTCCTGTGCGTTGGTGAGAGAATATTTGTCAGGGACAAATGCGCGACGCTCAGACATTTGCGCATCGCGTTGCCATCCCTATGGATTCCTGTGTCTAAAGTTGGTAGAGGCGTTACACACCTAATTAGGGCCGAATTATGTCCCTCTTCAACCAATCGACCCAAAAATGCCTTATTCTTTCTTATCCCTCCTTCAAAAAGATCCATTCTCACTTCATTTCACTCTCTAAACATTCACATTCAATCTCTTAGGATTATCCACTTCACTTCTTCACTCTCAAGCAGTATTCCAACATTCCATTGTGAGCATTGTAGTAGATTTGAAGCTCCATCAACTCCACATTGCAAGTGTGAGGCAAGCCATATAAGTTATGGGATTGGAGTCTTGCGAGACCTCCCTTCATCACCGCTTTGGCTGTGGTGACTTTGCCAAGTCCATACCTTGCATTCTCCTCCATTAGTTAGTGAGATTTTTAGGTGGAAGTAGTAACACTTCACTCCTCTCATTTGTGATTTGATAGATTAGCATAGTATTGTTTTGTAGTGTTAATTGCAATCATTATCTTTCTACTTTCTTTATCACATATTCTATTTCATTACTTTCTAGTTGTCTGTGGAAGTGGAAACACCAAAATGGGGGTCTGACCGGGGAAGGCCCCTATAAAACCCCAACAATTTCCCCTCTTTCTTGTGTGTAGGTGGATGTACATGTGGAGCTAGTTGGTGAACTGGCACTTTTGTGAGATTATCTGTCACCCTAGCCTTTATCTACTTGCTTTATCATCTCCGTCTCTATTTCTTGTACTTTCTTATTCTATTTTTTTCCTTTCACAATCAAATAGCGAGGTTAGTTAGTTTTTAGGTAGTTTGCACTTTATTTGGTGTTTTCTGGTCGTACAAATGCCAGCACGCCTGAGAGACGCTAGCGCATTGCACTATCATCCTAGAACAACGATGTCATCCTCAGATAAAGAGCTATTTGAGGTGTAGTATCGGCTTTGAAAACTAGCTTGCCTAGCCTAAACCCAAACTTTGGGTCTATAGAGTGACAAAAGTACTACATAGTGCTCTTCATTCTCGATCCCCATCCTTTGGAGTGAGGTAAGTTAAGGAAGCCCTCCACTCTCGGCTCTTCGTGATCTTGAGCCTTGATGTGGTCTGTCCCCCTCTCTTATAGAATGTGTTGAATATTTTTGACTACAAAGACATAGCAATAAATTTTACAAATTTATGTCCAATCAACCTGTTGGCACCCATAAATTTGATGAATTTATAGTTCTTTGTGTTGTCATTTTGTGTCACCCCCTTGTGATCCCCATAAATTATAATCGATCTAAAAAATATTAATTGTGTATCATGCTCAAGTCCTTTTGGTTGTTGTATTTCCCCCTTGCTTGGCTACAATAAAAAAAATCATTTATAAAAATTCTCAAAAAGGGCTATCTTAAAGTTTTAGACTCTCAAGGTTTCATTTTTCTTCATGCTTGTATGCCATTTCTATTGCTTCCAATTTCCTACTTCTTTAACATCTCCTTTCCACCATTTTCCCAAGTAAGAATGTTTCAGGTTTCTCTTTTCTTCCTAAGCCATAAGTCCTCCCCCTGATCACCAAAGTTTCGATAAAATCCTTTAAAAATGGCTAAGCCTCGAAGTTTCAGACTTTGAGGATTGGCCATCCTCCTTACCTCTTATCCTTTTTTGTCTCATGCATTAAGTATTCCTCCTAATCCCCTATCCCCAACACTTATCTTTAGACTTCGACGATCGAGCCTTCCCTTTATCTTTTGTCCTATCTTCGTGATAAGACATAAGGTTCCTTTCCGACCACCGATCCTTGATGTCTTATCTTCAAACTTCGAGGATCGGGTCTCCCTCTTATCTTTTGTCTTAGTCTTATGATAATACATGAACCTTCTTCCTGACTCCTGAAATTTTCTTCCCCTTCACATCCTTTCAAGTATTTTTATTTCCCTTTCCTCCTTCCTTCTAGCAAGTGGTAGACCCAAAGTCCAATACCTGATAGAGGTTTTCTCTTCAGGCTTTTTGGTTCATGGATGCTCTTCTCATTGGCCATTTTGACAAGCAATTCCTTGTAAGCCCGATGTTTGATGTCCTATGCAAATGATTTATTGGGCTCATGAACCTTTTAATGTTTAAACCAATGGTTGTTTTAGGCTTGAAACTTCAGCGATGCTCCCGATTGATGTGTTTTATATCCACTATAGGAGCGAATTTTCACCCCTTACGCAAATTCCTCTTTCACATACCTTCACCTTAGAAAATCAAATCCAAAGGTGAAATTCCACATCACCTAGCTACCTTCCTTCCACTTGGCATCTATTTGTTGTGTCAGTGAGAGAATATTTGTCAGAGATGCGCGAGCGATGTGCAGACATCTGTGCGGCGTGCTTACATCCCTAATGGATTCCTTCATCTGAAGTTGGCAGAGGTGTTACACTTTCGATTGGGGTCGACTTGTAACATCCCTCTTCGACTAACCAACCCCGAAAATGGCAGATTCTTCCCTCTTCTCCTTTAAATTGATCCATTCTCATTCCATTTAATCTAGCAATTTTCTTGATCTCTTCACAAGCTCTTGCATCGTTCTTTCACATTCTCAAGCATTTTCAGCATTCTCTTCACTCTTTAGTAGCACTTCAACACTCCATTGCAACAACAACACTCCATCAACTCTGCAAAGCAAGTGTGAAGCAAGCCATAGCAGCGTGGGCTTGGAGTCTTGCAATACCTCCTTCCATCATAGTCGAGGCTGTGGTGACCTTGCTAAGTCCGCTTTCTCCTCCATTGGCTAGTGAGATTTTGGGTGGAGGTGGTAATGTTTCGCTCCTCTCTGTGATTTGGTTGAGTAGTGCTTTACTATTTTGTAGTGTTTATTGCACCACCTACTTTCTTTCCTTCTTTACCGCATATTTCTCTCTCGTTGCTGTTTGGCTATTTGTGGAGGTGGAAACACCAAAACAAGGGTCTAACTGAGGCCGACCCCTATACAACCCCAACAATTTCCCCCTCTTTCTTGTGTGTAGGTGGACGTTCATTTGGAGCTAGCTAGAAAACTGGCACCTTGGTGAGATCATCTTTATTACTTTAGCCTTCATCTATCTACTTTATCAACTTTGTTTGTACTTTTCATAATTTATTGTTCTATTTTTCTCATTCCAAAATAACTAGCTAGGCTATTAGTTCATTTTATGGTAGTTTTTATTGTACTTTTTTTCCTCTAGCCGTATGGACGCTAGTGTGCCTGAGATATGCCAGCGCATCGCACTGTTGTCCCAGAACTGCGCTTTCATCCTCAGACAAAGAGTTGTTTGAGGTGCAATATTGACTCCAAAAACTAGCTCGCCTAGCCTAAACTCAGATTTTGGGTCTAAAGAGTGATTGAAGTACTTTATAGTCCTCATCATTCTCGACCTCTATCCGAAACACTCCTTTAGAGTGAGGTAAGTTAGGGCAGCCCTCCGCTCTCGGATCTTCGTGACCTGGAGCCTTGATGTGGTTGGTCCCCCTCTCTTACAATCCATAAAGTCTATTAATGCCCAACAACTATCCTTAGGTGTACAATATCATTTTTTTTGGCTACAGAGATGGATTTTAATGTGTTGTGTGTAGATTTAGGAAAAAAGTTGAGGCACCCATGCTTCTTTATGTTTACAAGCCCCCTTTTTGTTAGAGACTCATTTTTGGCAAAATTTTATTGCAGATTTCACAAGGTTTTTGTTCCTAGTTTGCATGCTCATTAATAATGTAGGGGCATGGCTTCATAAGTGTATGACCATGTGAAGGTGATCTAAGCAAGCATGGGGGCTGGTAAAATTTCTAGCAAACATGGTTCTTTCCCTGAGGTCTCTTGTGTAGTGGAGAGACATATATCCTCTAAAAATTTATAGGAAAAAGGAGAAGGATAAGAGAGGATAACATTTTTATAGATGGAAGCAATTGCAGAGCTAGCAGAAGAAAGATATTCACAAGAAACCTTAGGTTTTGATTTCAAGTTCTAGGTGTAGCTATTTTGTATTGTAATGATTTGGGTTTTCTCCCGAACCTGCAATAACATTTGTAAGCTTTAAAGATTGATTGATTAAAGGAAAAATAAACCTTACTTGAGTGTCTCTTTATATATGGTATGCATTTACAAATCTATATTTTTTAGTTTTTCAACTGGAAGTCTGTAAAATCCTTGCAAAACTTTTGTATAGTACCTTTTCAATATAATAAAGGAAATATATGGGTATACTTGAGGATTACTAAGTAGACTCTCTTAATATTCTAAAACCATTTATTGTCTTTCAAAATGTACATTTTGAAATGCATATTCTTTTTTGGAGACTTGATTAAGACATCACCTTGTTTTCAATTATTGCATGTTTGATTAAATCTAGAGACTTTGACTCCAAATACATCAACTGAAATATCCTTTAAAATTTTATTTTTTGTGTGCTATACTACCATGTCTGAATGAAAATAGTGTAGGGGTTTCCATAATGTCTAATGAACTAATGTAGATGATCATACACAAAAATCAATGGACCTACATATCCCAAATTAAGAAGTTCATCATTCAAGAGAGGAATTCATTAAATTGTCGACTAGGGAGTTGTAGACTTTTGATGATGTTGGCACTATATATGCATTAAAAAATCCTAAATGTTCTATATCAACTGAGTATAGGTGATTTGAACAAATATAAATGCATCAAAATATTTTAATTGAAATTAACTTCTTCCAAAAGAACAAAGTAAGCAAATACTAATAACTGTTAATTGCTATGGGTACTTATTGCTTATGACTGGAACTTATAACTTTTTATGTTGCAGCATGTCCTGATTCAACTAACCTTTGAGATTAATTGAATAGAATATAAACTAAATACTTACAATTTTGAAGCTATGATACAAAATTCATTATAATATAAACTAGAAACTATAAATAAGAACTTACAATGTATAATCTAATGAATTATCTAGACTAACATGGCTCTATAGTACCTCAAGTGGCCCTTGCTTGAGTTGTTGCATCCACTAGATATCCTTTAATTACTTAACTCAAAGAAACATGTTGAAATATATTTTTTGTTATATTCTCATCATACACAAAATTTTGAGCATAATGTAACAAAATCTTTAATTCAATCTAATACATGTAAATATTTAGTTGTTGTCCTTCTCAACAAGGTTTCTTGCTATATAGGGTTAGCGAGAGTCTGTTTATTCATAAAATGTAAACAAACTAAAAGCAGATGTCAACTCTCCCATAAAAACAAGAAGAGGACTAGGTACTTTAATAGAAAATAATTAGTAAGAACAAGAGTTTAGAAGTCGAATAAGGACTTTGCACTATTTAAGATAATTGTTATAAACTAGAAACATGCCCTAATAGAGTAGTCCTGGTTATAACTATTATTCTTTATTGGAACAAACTACTTCCTCCTCCATAACTTATTAAAAATATGGAGTGAAACTTGGTCATCATGATCTTGTCCTCAAATCATCACCTTCATATTATTTTGAAAGTATGCTCGTGTTGCAACATGTTAACTCTAGTTGCATTGAATTGTCATCCTTTTAATGTAGGTTGATAGATTCTTCACTTTAGGGGTTACTCATTATTTATTTAAGGAAATTTCATTACTAGTAACTATGATTAAACATGATATTCTACTAAACTCACAAAAATTCAAAGTTCGCACACACATTCATTAATATAACATATATCACCTTCAAATTCTTTAAAATGCTTAAAGTATATAAAAAGGTTTGGTAATCTATTTTGGAGTTTAACAAAAATAAGATAAAAACATGCAACTACAACAAGGAATTTGGACATTCTTATGGCTAATCATCCCCCCAACTTAACTTCTTGCTTATCCTCAAGCAAGTTAGGGTTTTAGGTTGTATTGTAGTGCAACTTCCATATAGTTCACAGTGTTGATAACCCCTTCACCCTACTTTAGGTAGAATCCACTTTCTTTTGATATCTTCTCCCATTTGGTTTCTTTTGTTGCATCAATCTTTTGCCTTATACATGTCCAATGTGGAATTGGAAACAAGAGAAGAGGAGGATGTAATATCAAGGGAATCCAAGTGATGTTATTTTAAGGGAGGTTGAAATGTATTTATGGGATCTTTTTACTGCTGCTAGGTGGTTAAAGACTAAGTGGGGCTCTTTCCTTCTTAGCTCTGGTGTCAATTCTCTCCATATATTTTGAGAGAAATCAAGTGCCTCTTTTCCTATCCTTGCTACAAGCTCTTGAAATATTTATAATCCTATTCTCTACATTCCAAAATATTTTCCCTTTCCCTCCTTTGGTCTATCACTCTGATCCATTCTTCCACCACCCCATGAGAGTCTTCAGGTTCTGCCAGGTGAATAGAAGGGGAAACAAATTCTCCCTTTCCTAATAGCTCCTTTATAGTTGTCCTATTTGATGCCCATTTTATATAAATGAATCTAGTGCCTTAATTTGAACATCTCCGACAAACATGAGTGGGTTCTAGGTAGAGTCATAGGAATAGCCAGGTTATGTAGGTAGAATTCACATAACTAATCCTACATATTTGGGGTTGATTGCTTGTGTGTTTCTAAAAAAAGAGTAGGTAAAGATAAAGAAACTTGAATATCACTAATCAATTGACTAAACTAAAAACTTAAAAACTTTTCTTGTAGATATAGGGCATAAACCCTAGAAGGAGGGCTACATATCAGAAGTTATACTTTCTTGTTAGCTAACTCCTCTATTTTCACTCTTAGTTTCTTAATTTTTGCATATTTTTTGTCAATTTCTCTAGTATATGTTGACATCAACTTAATTTTTTCTTTCTCCAAATCCTTCTACTTTTGGGAAAGATTCTCTTACCTTATTCCATAACTCATCCCAAGGGTCACCATAGTAGGGGTTTTAGGCATCCTTGAGGTTACGTCTTGGTTTATAGGATGTGGAGTTTTGTTGTTAATCTAAAAAAAAACCAATTGTGCCAGTTTCTCCAATCCTGATCCTTGTTGCTCAAAGGCATGTAGGATTTTCTCTAACTCCCAGATTCTATTATATAATCCTTCCTCCCTCTACTAGTATCCCTTAAGTTGTTCTTCCAATTCTTTGATTATGTGCAAGGCTTCCTATAACTCCTTGCTCTCATTCTGCCATTTTAAAAGTAATTCCTCTTCTTTCTCCAAAAATATTTCTATCAGATGGAACAAACCCTTCTTTAGAAATAGGACTACCTTGTGGTATGTTCTTATTTTTGGCTGTAAAAAAGTCCTCTGAATGAAAATATGAATTGCTGCTCAGATATAGAGGCTGTAATGTTTTGGGTTGTTTGTCACCACTAGGCATCTTTTCTTCTTCGGAATCTATCTCAATCTCAACCATAACATTTTGTTTCCTTTTTATTTTTAGCCTTCCCTTTTATAGGACCTTTCCTAATAAGGTGGTGTGATCGTCTTCTTGGCTATGTTGGCCTCTTCTGTTTCTTTTTGGGTGCAGAAGTAGAGGCTACACTTTTCCTTTTCTTGGGCTTGGAAGGGCTCTTGGTGGATGTAAGGGTTTTTGGTTCCTCTTTTGCTACGAGTTGTTCCCTAGAAGCTATAGGTTGTGTTTTGTGCACTTATTGCTCTACATGATCCCCGATGCTACGAGTAGGTGAGGCAATAGGTAAAATAGAGGGTATATTTCTCTCTTCTATAGCCATAGAAGGCTCATCCATTTCTTGTTCTCTATTCAATTCCTTTGCATCTATCCTTATGACAACATCATTGATATTGTTGCAAGCCAAAAATTCTTCCTAAGATACATTGGGAAATTGGGTTATGAGACTTTGCTTAATTAATAAGGTGACCAAGAAAAAAAGTGACAATGCATATTGATTTATTTTCCTCATACTCAACAAACATTCTTTTCAATAGATTGTATAAAAATTTAGGTACATTCGTAAGTCTTTGATGTCGTAGGTGACTGAGGAGTTTAAAATGCATAATATATAAGAGATATTTCTTGTCATCATAGGTTAAATATTTGATTATGTAGGAAGCAATAGAAGCCCATAACTAGGGCAAGGAAAGTTTTTTGTACTTTGATCTTTAGAGTCTAAATTCTCCCCTGGCATTGTAAAATCATTTCTGACTACAATTGCATCTTCTCTGGCTGGGAATTCTTCCCCTATTTTAAGTGTCTATTCTTAGTCCTTTGACCATAGCTTCATCATTTTGCAAGGTGATTGCAAACTGCCGAGTCATAATTTCATTAAATTCAATTAATCAGAGAAAATAATCCATCCAGCTAGCTTGTTGAAAATTTTGATGACATTGTTGATCTTCCAGTATTAAATTGTGTGTTTTTGGTTCTCTTTTGATTATATCTCCTCCCATTGTTGCAACCTTTCCAACCTCTACCAACTTCTGCTATTGCTTATTGTTTCTCCAAATACTCAACTCCTTGGATGTTACCTTATCTATGTTTCTTTTATGCTTTATACTTGTTATGGCCATTTATTTGTGGCTAATGAAGGGAAATGAAGGGAATTGAGAATTCTATGTAGCTCTTTGAACTTTTTTTAAAAATAAATAAAAAGTTTCGATGATGATAATTAAGCCTTTATCTTCCCCCCAACTTAGTTATGCTATTTGTCCTCAAATAGCATGTACATAAAGGATGGGTAGGATAAATTCAAAGCATTTGAGATATATGATTCATCAAATTTAAATGTGTGCATGATTTTGAAGCAAATAAAAATCAGTGGGATTAAATGTCAATTATAGTTAATAACAAGAAAAAGTACCTTTAATTGTGGAGTGATGAAAAGATGGCACTTGCGAATGGAATTGAATGTTGCCATGCAACTATGGGAAAAAATTTGAAATGATAGTAATTCAATGTGAAGTACTGTGGGAAGACATGCTAGAAAAAGTAGCTCGGTGTGATTGTTGGAAAGGAAATTTGTGGAAACAATGGATTTATGAATGATGGAATATGATGTTGCATGAAACATGTGTTTGAGTGAAGTTGTTGCATGTCAGTATGAGAGAGGTGATATGAGATGGTAATTAGCAGTGGCTAGGGGTATGATGAGAGTGAATTGGATGTAAGTGGTACGAGTAGCTGAAAAACAAGTCTCATTTTATTGATGTGCCTTTGGGTTGTTGCTACAGGTCCCGTGAACTTCTGCTACACATCCAAAAATAAATGTTGGTTATTGTAACCTATGCATGTGTGTGCATGTGAGATGTTTCTAATAGAAATTATACATGATGAGCATTAGCAGGTGAGCCGGTTAGCTCTTTTACTGATATATCACTTGATATGTCATCCTTGTTCACAGGTTTAGTATATAATTCTGAATTGAATTGTTGCTACAAATTATGTAAGAACTCTTCCTTTTGCAACAACTTCTAGAAAACCTTAAGTTTGTGGCTATTGACAAATAGTGAGAATTTGAATGAATCTATGGTACTTAGATGAACCACTTCATTTTTGAAAAACATTCTTAATTTCATATGGTCCAAGCCATCATGTATGTAGTTTTCCTTTGTTGTCTTTATACTTGGAATCATATAGCAATGCCTAGTCACCTGTATTGAACTCCTTAGATTTAATGAACTGGTCATGCCATCTAATCCTTTGTTTCTATGCAATTTTTGTATGGTGAATGGCTTCCATTCTGATTTCATCTAAAGCATTCAGGTTGTGCAATCTTTCCTTCTGGCTTTAGATATGTCCATGCCAAGTTCTATTATTGTGAAAAGTGTTTTGTATTCAAACTTAATTGGAAGGACAACTTTCTTCCCATACACCAATTCATATGGTGTAAACCTTGTTATGGTCTTCCAAGTTGTCTTTTATGCCCAAAATGCTTAAGGGAGTCTTGTTGCCCAGTCTTTTCTATATAGTTGAACTATCTTGGTAAGAATACCTTTTATTTTTCTATTTGTAACTTCTACTTGTCCATTAGCCTATGGATGGTAGGGTGTGGATTTTTGATGCCTAATCTCATATTCCTTGACTAACTTTGTTACATCCCATTGTGTTACTACTTATTTACTTTTACCTAGTTGGGTGAAAATGTTTTAAATGAATGTATGCTTTATGTATCTTGGAAATATGATGAATAAATGTTTTGATTCCATTTGATGTTTTTATAATGATTCTGACTATGAAATATATATGATGCAAATGAATGTATTGTTTTTGGCTAACTACTGATGTAATGTACTACGTCAGATGCAGGATCAGATTCAAGCCTCCAGAATAGAGGGGAAGTATCACTCCGGAGAAGAACTTGGTCTGGTAACCCTTAATAATCCTAGCTAATCTTTCACACACTCACTTCTAGTTGTTCAAGTTGAGTCAATAGCTTGGGAAATGGTAAGTTACCTTTAGTATTGCTTGTGCACGATTTAGAAGAGGTTATGGTTATATTTTTGAATGTTCTTGATTTGGGTTAAAAGTGTTTGAGTCTCTTTGTTATGAGTGATTTCTTCTTTATATGTTTATATTTAATCAATGAGATATATACATAATATATATATATATATATATGTATATATGTATGTGTCTACAATAAACTCATACACATGAGTAAATACGTGCATGAGTATACGTAGATAGACGTATCTACGCATGCTCATGGACGGATTACCCATATGCATGGGAATATCGATTGGATGGAAGTGACATTTATATGTGTGTGTGTGTGTGTGTGTGTGTGTGTGTGTGTATACACTTCATGTATATATGTTGGTCAATGGGATTACAGATATATGTGTTTTAATGAGGAAATAATATATATGTAATATATGTATATATATTAATATGTGTGTATGTAATGATGTTAATGGAAACGTACATATGAATATATTAATATATAAATACATATGTATATATGCTTTATTATTATGTGGAATTTATGAAAATATGTGTATATGTATTCAAATATCGAATAACACATGTTATAATCATATAATGTGAGATACATATATATATACCTTGTTACACAAATATAAATATATATATATATATATATATATATATATATATATATATATATACCTTGTTACACAAATATAAATATATATATATATATATATATATATATATATATATATACCTTGTTACACAAATATATATATATGTATGTATGTATATTAAATATATGTATCATTTTATATAGTGCTTGGTATATTATAGTGCAATGTATATCTTATAACTTAAAGCACAATATACACGAGATAACATATGCACAACATTTAGAAGGCGGCACATAGATTTAAATAGCCTTGCATATTAATTTAAAGTGTTGTGCATAAGATAAAGCGCATAGGAAAAGAGAGAGAGAGACAAGTTTATGAGTTACAAACTTAAGACTTAGTCAATGATGTGAATGCAAAGAGGAATATAAATGTATAAATAATATTTTTACTTGGTCTTCAAACTGTAAAACACCAGAATAGGGGCACGTGATAATATGTGGCACCAAAATACGAACTTAGCTTGCATTTATAAGTTTGTTCTGAGTTTATTCTCCAATGTACAAGGCATAGATGGAATGAAGGAATAAGTCAAGAGTAACGCTGGTTGGGATAAGTTGATTTGTGGAGATTTTTTACCTTGCATTTCTAAGTAAATAACCTACTGTCCAGTGGAGTAGGCGGCTAGCTGTGCATTTGTTCTGAGTCATTGTTTGATAATTCACAACCTTTTTCTCTACTTGTTGAGTCGATCCTTTTGCTTGAGAAGTGGCATATTTATGAGCTTGTTTTTATCTAGGAGTTGCTCAAGTTTTTATATAAATAGAGGATCAATCTCCATCATATGGGACACATTATGCATTCTTGCTGCTAATTTTTTGAGTTGTTGTGAGAGGTTTTGAGAGAATTTTTGGAGAGAGTAAGAGAGAGAAAGTTGAGAAGTTGAAAGCTGATTTTGTGAAGGCTAAACTAGGAATCCAGTTTGATCATTTGGAGCTTTGCACATACATGCATGCTAATTTCTACTCCATTATGCATTTTATGTTTTGAAAAGAAAATTTTTATTGCTTAAGTGTTGGCATCATAGTTTATTTACTTGAGGTTAAAACATAGTAAGAATTTTGAGTAGAACAATGGGCATGTTACAAACTTGTTAATCAAATCAAAAGTAAATTGAGGTCCTTGGTCTGTGACTATCTCTCTAGGAACACCATACCTGGTGAAGATGTCTTCATAAAGGAATTTGGAAACATTGTCATCCCTTACAAATTGTTGTGCTTTCACCTCCACCCATTTTGTGAGATAGTCCATGCAAACCAACATATATTCTTTGTTATTAGATGTTGAAGCCATTGGACCAAAGAAATCCAATCCCCACTTGTCAAAGGGTGCAATGACCAATTGTGGCTAGAGGGACATTTCATCAATCTGTGTAGGTCTTCTCATCCTTTGGAATATGTCACACCTCTTTGTATACTTAATTACATCTTTGTGAAGTGTAGGCCAGTAGTAACCAGTGTTTAAGATTTCCAGAGTTGTCCTTTTAGATAAAAAGTAACCTCCATAAGGCTCATCATGACATGCCTTAAGAATATCATAGACTTCATCCTCCCTGATGCAACTTCTCATTATGTTATTAGGACCTATATAAAAGAGATACCAACAACCCATGAATAAGGGAAAATACCTTCTACTAGATGACACCTTTCTTTGGGTGAGAGATGTGGTGGTGTATTCCTTGCAACCAAATAATTAGCTATATTTGCATACCAAGGTATCTACATAGAGAGGGCAAATAATTTTTCATCAGGAAAGGAGTCATCCACTATTTCTTTTGTTTATTTTATTTACAACCTTGAAAGGAAATCAACTACTACATTTTATTTTCTTAGTTTATCCACAATGGTGATATCAAATTCCTACATTAGCAATGACCATCTGACAATTCTTCCCCCAACCACTGGTTGGTTCATTAGATATCTTATCGTTGTATGTTGTATATGAATACAAAAAAAGTATCTAGTGATGTAATGTCTAAATTTATTATTGGCATATACCACTACCAACATTTCTTTTTTAGTAATTGTGTAGTTAAGTTTAGCAACCTGAAGATTCTTACTAATATAGTAAATTACATATTCCAAATTCCCTCTTTTTGTCCTAGAACAACACCTATTGCAAAATCAAAACCATCTATATGTATGTGAAAAGGAATCGTCTAGTTAGGTCCTCTTAAGATAGGGGTCTTTGTAAGGAATTTTTTTAGGGCTTCAAAAGCTTCTTGGCATGCAAGGGTCCAATCAAATTCAATGTCCTTAGAGAGGAGGACAAACAATGGGGTTATTATCTTACTAAAATACTTGATAAACCTCCTATAGTAACCTATATGGCCAAGAAAACTTCTTACATCCTTTTGATTTTGAGGAATAGGTAGAGTGGAGATCACTTCTATCTTGTTAGGGTCCACTTGTATTCCTCTACTGGACACAATGTGTCCCAAGACCAGTCCTTTAGTCATCATCATGAAACATTTTTCATTACTCAAAGAAAAGTTGTGATCTTGACACCTTTGCAATACTTTTTCCAAATTAGTCAATGCTTCCTCATAAGAATTCCCATATGTGGTGAAATCATCCATGTAAATTTATATGGAATCATGTGAAAAATTTGAGTATATGCTTAAGACTACTCTCTAAAATATTGCAGAAGCATTACATAATCCAAATGTTAAAATGGAATAGGCATATGTACCCCATGGGCAGGTAAAAGTGATCTTGTCTTGATCCTCTGGAGCTATCTTTATTTGAATATACCCACTAAACCCATCTAGGAAGGAGATTATTTATTACTTGCTAGGGAATCCAACACTTGATCAATAAAAGGAAGGGGAAAGTGATCCTTTCTTGTTGCATTTAATTCCCTGTAATCTACACATACCCTCCATTTAATTCCCTTCTTTGGTACAATCACCAATGGGGAAACCGATTGGCTTCCAGATATGGGATAAATAAACCTTGTATCCAATAATTTTTGTAATTCTATCTTGATTGTCACACACAGTTGGATTCATTCTCCTTTGTGGTTGCCTCATTGGCTTGTAGCTTTCATTAATATAGATTATATGCATGCATAGGTGAGCATCTATACCCTTCATGTCATGATAGTCCCATGAAAATATTGTTGTATGAGCTTGCAACATTGTTAGCAATGAAGATTGTTCGTTAGTTATCAATTGGATATTGACATTTAGTGTTTTTCCTATTGTGATTTTCATGGTTAAGGCAAATGACTTGATAGAAGCAACATCAAGTCCTGGTAGACTGATATTGCAACTATGGGGGAGTAGAGTATGAAAAAGTTGAGAAGTAGACTCAGAGGCATTTGTAAGTATGATATTATGTAAAGGGTTGTGTAAGCATGCGAGTCAGTGGTATTGTTTCGGGTCCCTTCCATAAGAGTTCTACATAATGTTGGAAAGGACTTCATCTTCATCCTGAATGCCTAGCATTGGGCTACGTTTGATGGTCATTAGTGTTTGTAAAGAATACTAGTCATCTTCTTCAAGGGCTGGCTATATAGTTTGATCCAAGTGTGTATGTGGTTGTGCAAGTGGGTAAAGAACTAGTGTTTTAGTCACATTCCCATTTGAAATAATCATGTTGTCAGATCTACAACCAATGAATGCATCTATAGTGGCTAACCACGACCTTCCTAAGATTAAGGGGTATCCGACAAAGTTTGCTTTAGGTTGTAAAACCATAAAATATGTAGAATATTCCCATGAATCTAGTGTGATGATTAAATCTTCTTATAATACTCTTTGGTTTAACAGTTGACCTATTAGCTAGTTGTAGAATAGTACGCGTGGGTCAAAGTTCCATCAACTGAAGTCTTTCCATAGTTTCTTTTGTCATAATATTTATGGCTGCTCCTAGGTCAATTAAGGTGTTTTTAATGAGAGTGTCGTTATTTTGGAAATCTTCTACAGGGCAAGTCTAGGGTATGTATATTCTGAAATAGTTATATTGTCTAACATGATGTTAGTAAGCTATCCCAAGACATGAACAATTTGGGGGTCCTTTTTTCTGCCTGGCTTTTTAAGGCACAACTCTCATATTTTTTGTGTATATTGGTACTTAATTTCTTGAATTAGGGGTATTTTTATGCAAAAAATTATAAGTTGGACCAATAGATTGGATTTAGGTTCAAAATGGGATCTTTGTGTTGTTAGTCGCTTAGGAAATGGTGGTTCTAAACTTGTGATGTTTTTCTATGTTTTACCTTGTTCAAGTTCCTTTGTTTGATTGTCACTATTTTCTACTGTGGGCTCCTCATCAGTTAGTTCTATAATGTGAGAAGATGATGGCTCAATAAGATCCTTCTTGAATGAAGGTGGAAATCACTCACCTCAACCCCATGAGTTGGGTATTGGATGGTGTCATTAGTATAATCCTATTGAATAAGCTTGTTGTTAGGGTTTGGTGCAGGTTGGGCTGGTAGCTAAGGTTCTCTAGATTGCAATGATGTTGTTATGGCTAGGTTTGGAATTATGGTGGGTTGCTATGATTATAAAGGTTGTTGTGGTTGTACGTAGTTTATATTTTGGTTCTGCTATTGTTGATTCCCATGCCACTATGGTGGCCATTGTTTCTACTGGGGTGGCTATTAAGAATTGTAATTTGGGGATTGGCAAGGTTGTGGTGGCCATATCCCTTGTTGTGTAATCTAATTAGGTGATTGAGGCATTTCCCATGATTGATTTTATGTATTATTCCAAGGTTGATTGTTCTAATGGGAGAAGTTTGAATTACCCCTAAGAAATGACATATTTTAAGACAAGGGATCTTGAGGCATACCTTGTATTCGTTGCCATGTCTTGCACTATGCAATGTAAAATACTTGACCTACCTCATACTCCAAGGCTTGAAATGTAGCCTTCCCTTGCTTTTCTTCAGAAATGCTAGCTAACTTCTTACATTTATAGTTTATCCTCTTCTAGCAACAATGTGGACAATATTCAATGAGATCTACCTCCACTTCCTCTTACATCTTTTTGATATGTAATGTGTCCAATTGGGAAGCTAGGTGGATGATTATGTCCTCCTTCATGTTGGACAAGAGGTTACTGAGTTCCACCCTAGAGACCCCAATGTATGTTTTATTAGAAGAAGAGGTTCATTCAACCCTGGTCTTCTTTTTGGATGACCTTGAATAGTTTCTCCATACCATGCAATTTTCCTCAAAAGGTAGTTGAGAGATATCTCTTACCTCTATGAGGTTTAAAGAATCCATGCAATCCTCATGTACTCTTCACAAAAATACCAGTTTTAATGATTTAGGAGAGAGCCTATTCTAATGTTATTTCTTCAAATAGAATCAAAATCTTTCCACATAATCCTTAAGTGGTTCATCTTCCCTTTGTGACATCATGAAGATGTTGTCTCTCTTCCCTTTTTCTCCTCTACAATAATCTTAATATTTCTACAAGAATTTAGCTTTCATTCTCTCCCAGGTGGGTTCTACATATCTTCCCAACTCCATAAACCATCACAGAGTAGCATCTTTTAATGTGGCTAGAAAGAGTTTGATTCTATGAGCATCCGTAGTATAATCATAACTTTGACACAGAACATCAAATTCAAACAAGAATGTGTCTGGGTCTTTAGTAACCCATCCATAGAAAATTGGAAAGGCCAAGGGGGGTATATTCTTAAGAACAACAACCTTTTCTTGGTTTTTTATTGGAAACTCAAATTTCACATGTTCTGCTGGATTTTCCATCACTTCCTTAGCCATGGTGTTAAGATGCCTTTTGAAAGTCTCCTCTAGGTTTGGAGTAGCTACTAGTGTGAGGGGTGGTTCTCATTCATTGATTCCCTCAATAGCTTCTTCATTTACACCAATACCTTCAATTTCTTTGTGAATAAGGGGAGAAATATTCCTAGAGTGTCTCTCTATCTCCACATACAATAGTTCTTTGATCTTTAAATGACAATCCATACACACTGTTAGTGAATAGTTCTTTGTTGATTCTTGAGTATCTATTTATCCTAATATTGGAAACAAAAACTTACTAATCTATGAAATCAATTAAAGGAATTTTAAACATAAATAAGAATTTTAAATTTAGCACCATCCCCGACAATGATACCAAAAATATAGAGCTTCCCCTAATGTCTAATTAACTGATGTAGATGATCATACACATAGCTCACTGGACCTACATATCCTAAATTAAGAAGTTCATCATTCAAGAGAGGGCTTCATTAAATTATCAACTAGGGAGTCATAGATTTTAGATGATGTTGGCACCATATATGCATTCAAGAATCCTAGACATCCTATATTGACTAAGTATAGGTGATTTGAACAAAGATAAATGCATCAAAAGTTTTTAATTGAAATTAACTTCTTCCTAAAGAAGAGAGTAAGCAAATACTAATAACTGTTAATTGATACAGGTACTTATTACTTATGAATGTAACTAATATTTATTTATGTTGTGTAGCATGTCCTAATTCAACTAACATTCAAGAGTAATTAAAAAAAATATAAACTGAAGACTTACAATTTTGAAGCTACCATACAACACTCATTATAGTATAAACTGGAAACTATAAATTAGAATTTATAATACATAATCTAATGAATTATCTAAACTACCATGGCTCTGCAGTACCTCAAGTGGCCCTTGCTTGAGTTGTTTCATCCACTGGATCTCCTTTAATTACTTAACTCAAAGAAACATGTCAAAATATCTTCTCCATTATATTCCAATCATACACAAAGTTCTGAGCATAATGTAAAAAAATATTTAATTCAATCTAATATATGCAAAGATCTAGCTGTTGTCCTTCTCGACAAGGTAGCCTGCTATATAGGGTCTGGGAGAGTCCATTTATTAATAAAATATAAACAAACTAAAAGTAGATATCAAATCTCCCATAAAATAGGAAGAGGACTAGGTACTTTAACAAAAATAATAGCTAGTAAGAACAAGAGTGTAGAATTCCAATAAGGACTCTGCACTATTTCAGATAACCATTATAAACTAGAAACATGCCCTAACAAAGCAGTCCCGATTATAACTTCTATTCGTTATTGGAACAGAATCCTTCCTCCTCCATAACTTATTAAAAAAATGGAGTGACACTTGGCTATCCATGATCTTATCCTCAACTCATCACCTTCATCTTATTCTGAAAGTATGATCATGTTGTAGCAGGTTAACTCTTCTAACTGCATTGAATTGTCATCCTTCTGATGTGGGTTGAGAAGAATTTTGTTGCGGGTTGATAGATTCTCCGCTATAAGTGTTAGTCCTTATTTATTTAAGGCATTTTCATTGCTAACAACTATGATTAAACATGAAATTATACTAAACTCACAAAAATTCAAAGTTCACACACACATTCAATAATATAACATATATCACCTTCAAATGCTTTGAAATGCTTAAAGTATATAAAAAGGTTTGGTAATTTCTTTTGGAGTTTAGAAAAAATAAGATAAATACATGCAACTATAGAAAGAAATTTGGACATTATTATGGCTCATCAAATAGAAATACAAGGTTGTATCATAAACATATTCTCAGACACTTATATGGTAGATTATCTGTTAATAAGGTGCTCATCCTTACTTGTCCAAACTAGTACATAGGTATATTGTGACACCAGTAATTGGGATACACTATGCAATGGGTATATTTTGCAAGGTTTTGTTTTAATCATCAATTCGACACTTTAGGGAGAAGCCCCCTTGGTCTTGTAGAGCCAGAAGTGAAGGAGGTTGTACCCACCTCAACCATTGGTCCCTAGTTTCCCAACCTAAACATAGGTTTGTGGTAATTTTCCCAGGTTTGACACCCCTGACACCTAGAATATTATCAGACCTTAGGGATTTGGAGCCTATAGCTCTAGACACCAACTAATTAGTGTCATTGTTGGGGACATTAAATATAAAAAAATATTTTTAGAGCCTTGGTAACAACCCAAGAAAGTGTTGGGTTTTGGTTTGAAATCAAAAGTTTGTTAATTTCTAGTATTTTCTCAATAAAGGAGTGGTGAATTTGTCAAGGAAGATCCATAAATTTGTGTTAGAAGATAAAGAATAGAAAAATATCAACATTCCAAAGGTCAAGAAATTATTGAAGCTAGTTCTATTGGTGCAAGAAGGCGACAAGAACATTGGAAAGTCAAAAATACAAGTCTCCTTTACATAATTCAAGAAATATTGAAAAAGCGAGTACTTCATGTAGAAGAATTGCTTCTAAAATTTTTGATCAATACACATTAGATGATTTAGTTGATAATAGGTTTAGAACTACTAGAAGAGCCTTTGGATGTGACTATACTAGATAGGGAAAATAAACATATCATAGAGCAAAAAATATAAATGTGGGTTTACCTAAAATCACACCTCAAAATCCTATGCTTCAACCTCTAAGATCAAAGGGAAGTTAGAGATGATAATTATCAATCTTCTAAGCATGGATTAGAAACCCCATTCTAAGATATTGACCCAAATATCTAGTTAGAAAATGAGCACAGTGAAAGGAAATTAAATCAACATATTGATATTATTGATTATCTCAGATATAAAGGCAACATGAAATAGAGGCACGAATTGCATTACAACATGCCCAATTAGCTCAACAAGCCCTACTAATTAATCAATAAAAAAATATTGCTCAACCTCAAAATGTAACACTAGTTTTTCTAGTTTAACAAATTCCTATTGTTTGGAAAAATCACCCTAATCCCCTGCAACAAAATGCAATACAAAATGTTGGGTTCAACCCTAGGAGGTAAGCTCAAAGATTTGTTTCAGTGAGAACACCATTGGGATTAGAAAGATATAGATAATTGGAGTTTTGTGACATCTTTAATTATCCTAATTCAATTCTAGCTAAGATTAGAGGGAAGGTGCCAAAATTCCAAGGCAACAATGCTATCACTAGTGAGGACTACTTAAGGCATTTCATCAATGACACTGATGAATATGAAATTGAAGATGAGGATGTCATAATAAATATTTTTGTGCAATCATTGGAAGAAAGTGTAAAATAAGAGTACAAGAGTATTCCAGACAACAACATAGACTCGTGGGATGAGTTTATGAGGATATTTCAATTGCAATATGAAGAAAGAGTGAACCCAAAATTTGGAATTTGTGAACTAACTACCATCAGAAAAGGGGTAAATGAATTGGTTTCTGATTTTAACAATAGATTCATTATGATAATGAGGAAAGTGCCTTACTAGGTAAGTCCAAATGAGCCTATGTGCCTTGTTCTATTTTGTGGAGCCTTTGATTCAAAGTTAGGCTATATTTTGAGAGATAAGAACCCTCAGACTTTGAGGGAAGCATATGCAATGATAGTCAACATAGAGATTAATTTGAAAGAATATGGGAAAGAAAAAAAAGAGTTGATATAAAACTCTTGAAACCAAATGCAATGACTTCCAACAAGCCTCTTACTATTGAAGAGAAACTAGACAAGTTGATGGGAGCTATGAAGGATCTTTCATACAAGGTGACAAAGAATGAAAAAGGAACATCCTCCAATTTTTATCTTGCACATTTTAATGAGGGTTAGAGGTTACATAACAAGCCCTACAATTATGATTAGTCTAAGAGACAGGAGGTAATGACAAAAAAACATCACCAAAGGACTCAAACCAGAGATACCATGAGAGACACACCCTTGATCCCTTGAGGAAGGATCATGTGAATCTTCAACAAGATTTATTTTGGTGTGATATATGTTACTTGCCTCATGATCAATGCAAGTGCATTGTTGTAGCTACACTTGATGAAGAGAAAGAATTCCATGAGCATGAGGGTACACCCAAATGTTATGATGATGTCCATATAGATCAGTTGGATGCCTATGAGGGTGATGAATTTTTTCAAAATGATTATGACAACTATTGTGTTCTCTTTGAGATTCCAAATATATCTTTTGAACAAATAAAAAAATGAATGAGGCAGAGGTATAATAAATCAAAGCCCTCTAATGAGGAATATTAAAACTCTCACTAAAGCTGTTGTCATTCAAGTGCAAAGTGATTACCAACTAAGAAATAGACAAGTAGGTGCCAAATACAAATATGTAGGTGCAACTACTCCAAATATATTATCTGCACATTTGAATAAAGGAAAGCAAAAATAATATGATATAGAAAGAATAACAAATAGGTTTGTGGGAAAGTCTCCACCAATAAAGAAGATGTATTTATCAAATGCACCCCTACAAAAGGTATGTTTCCCAAAGATGAAATATGTTGATATATCAACCAACAACGTGGGAAATCAACATACTATTGGAGATGGTACCAAAAAAAAGGTGACTAAGGAGGTTTGAAAAGTTGTAAATGTAAATAAACTTGTTATAATGATCAAGTAATGCCTTTGATACCTAATACTTATGTTGTGATAGTCTCATCTTTTGTTCCTTTGCCTACGTACCAGCCAATTGACATGGCTTAAGGCTTTAGTCAATTTAAAGTTCAAGTGCCCATCAGAGAGTTGCTAAGGATCCCTGAACATGAGGAAATGACATTGGAATACCTCAATTCCCCTACCATACTTGATTATTCAAATAAAGTTGTAGCTATTATCGAAGATAGGGCAGACAAAGTCAATATACAAGAGATCCCTAAAAAAAATTTGGGCACTATTTCCACAGGTAAAAAACAAACCATTGATCCATTTTATATTTCTTTATTAATAAATGGTTGGCTAGTTCATAACTGTATGTTATATTTTGGAGCATCCATCAATGTGATGACATTAGAAATTATGAATCATTTAGGACTACAAGTTTTGAAGTCCTATGGTAAATGCTATGCCATGGATTCTCGTGAGGTAAATGTAATTAGGATAGTAAATAGTGTTCCAGTACAACTCAATGCATACCCTGGTAAAGATTTTTTAATGGATATTATCATAGTTGCTTGTTCAACTAAGAGGGCTATGCTACTATCAAGGAAGTGGGTAGAATTAATGTGTGGTAGTCTTCAAATAGGTTTATCCTATACTGCCATTTTGATGTGCAAAAAATATGTCCAATTTCATAGGGAAAAGAAAATTATGATCATTGTGGAAAATCCTAATGAATTAAAGACTGAGATGTGTTACCTTGATGTAGAGCTTGATTGTTTTGTAGGCTACTATGATGATGAATCTAAAAAATAAATTGATTCTGATTTGGTTCCCCCACATCTTCATCTAGAAAATGACAGACTTTGGAATGTGCATTTTGATAATGCATGCTTAAAAGAAGGTAATGGTGCATGAATTATATTGATGTCCCTTAAGGGCAGATATTACAAGTTCACTTTCAAATTAAACTTTAAATATACCAACAATGTGGCAACGTATGAGGTTTTGTTGCTCGGTTTAAATGTGGCTTCAAAATATGGAATCAAATGCATTAGAGTGTGTGGTGATTTAAAACTTGTGATGCCTCAAGTTAGAGGCACGCATGTTGCAAAGGAAAGAAGGCTAAGAATGTATAGGAATGTTTTCTGGGATACTATTGAAGTTTTTGATGCATTCAACATCATTTGGGTGGAAAGAGAAAGTAATATGGTTGTTGATGCACTTGCTATGTTAGCTTCAAAATTTGATGCTTCTTTGTTTTGCTGACACTGCAATATGAGGTTGAGATCCTTACTAGGTCTAGTAATACAACTAGCAAGTTTTCAATGATGACCAATAGATTTATGAGTTCTTGAATTGCATTAATCATTTTTAAAACCAACAATTTGAATAGAGACCCATGGAAGAGAAAGATGAAGAAGGTAAAGAGACTCTTTTTGGGAATAAAATCATCTAGCCGAAAACCAATACCATTCCTAGAGGTCTTGTTTCTTTGGAGATGATTTTTGACAATGTTGATGGTTATAAGACAAGAAGTAAGCTTGTCAAAGAAGAAAGTGTTATCTACAAAAGAATACATGAGTCGATGGAATTGGAAGAAACTAGGAGGGATGCCCATGAGAGGATTTTTTTGAGACAATAAAAGGTGAAGTACCTCTTTGATAAGAGGTTTGTCACGAGGGAGTTTTAAAATGGATATCTTGTCCTCATGTGGAATTTCAAGTTGGAAGACAAGGGAAAACATGGAAAATTTGATTCCTTATGGGTTGGGCCCTATAAAATTCTTGAAGGATGTGGTCAAGTAATGTTCTATCTAAGAATCCTTGATGGAAATTTCATGGAGCTTCCAATTCATGGTTAGCATCTCAAGCACTATTTCTCCTAACCATAAGGTTCTCTGAACCTTTGTAATATATGTTCTTTTATTTTTTGGTTTTGTTGTGTTCTTGTGTGAATTCATGAACCTTGTTTGTCATGATGGTTTATGAGTCAATCTCAGTCCTTATCGTTCCCTTTTTTGGTTTGCTCCCAAAATTTTGGATTCTCACTATGCCTTTTGATTTGGAGACATAGTATGGCCATGGTTTTCAAATTCTTTCTAAACAAGGCTTCAACACAAATAATTTATAACATAATGAACAAGGAATTAAGGTTCATGTAGATCTCACACCACCTTTTTCCATAAAAGGAATAGGTTACCAACATCATCTCTCTCCACCCTTGTATGAAACATTCATTCCATCCTCTGCCTCACCATCAATCTTTCAGTTTCATAAATCAGGATTACTTCTTGCTTGACACCCTTTATTCGAGATAGAAAAAATATTATGAACATTTCTTGAAGCTAGATTAATCACTCTTCCTCCACCATGTGAAATAAAATACACCAAACAAGCATAACAAAATTCATCTTTCTATGCATATCATCAAGTGTTTGGACATTTTACTGATGATTTTCGCACCTCAAAAAGAGATACAAAAACACCTTCAACATAATACTATCATTCAAGTACCTATTGAAATATTGTTGAACATAGAGTTTAACATTATATTGATCCTTCCAATATAACAAGTTAGATCCTATAGTTTTTCCCTTCACTATGTGACATTTGTAGTCATATGTAAGTGCTCATTGTCATTCATGGTGGTACAATCATATGTGCAACCATACTTCCTCTATGGGAGGCAACATGATAGTCTCTAACATGGTTGTCCTTGCCTATACACTTGGTGGGAAAGGACAACTAGTTTTTTGAGGTGTGCATTCTTCTTGAGAAACCCTCTTGAAGATCCCCTCTCTCCTCTAGTTCCCCTTTCTTTCCTTAAAATATTAGCATAGCAAGTATGCTAACATCTTAAGGGGGGCATATCACCCTATCCATTTTCATACATCTACAAATTGGCATCTAGTGGGATTTGACTTATTGATGCACCCACTTGGTGGTGATGGTGTTTATAATGCCCCCTAAGGCGTGGTTAGAAATTTGTCCCCTATGACGTTAAACATTTATGTGCTTCCTGAGGCATGATTACCAATTTGTCCCCTGTGACATTAAATACTTTTCTGCTCCTTGAGGCATGATTATCAAACCATGAAAATCCACATACCTAGAATAATGTAGCTTCCTAGCCTATGAATTTGAGCATTTTACATGGACACCTATCATAACACAACTTTCTATCCAGTAGATCCATGTGTCTCATGAGTAAACTAGCATAACACAATTTGCTAGCCTTATGGTACCTATTATTTATCAATTTTACATGGACACCTAGCATAACATAATTTGCTAGCCAATAGATCCATGCGTCTCATGAGTAAACTAGCATAACACAACTTGCTAGCCTTATGAGACCTATCATTTAGCAATTTTACATGGACATCTAGCATAACACAACTTGCTAGCTAATAGATCTATGTATCTCACGAGTAACATAGCATAAAAAACTTGCTAGTGGTATGAGAGCTTCATCATTTTCTCATTTTAGAAATGTATATTGTACATTTGAAGGTACTTGTTTTTATATCTTATTTCATGCATTTCGTGTTTTAATTCATGTATGATTCATGTTTGTTGCGTGTTTGCTTAATGTGTTCCTCGTATGCTTTGTGTATTCCTTGTATGCTATGTGTATTCCTTGTATTCTTCATGTATTCCTTGTATTCCTCATGTATTTTGTGTATTCCTTTGTTTGCATCATGTTTGAACCATGTTTGCATTACGTTCTCATATTATTTTGTATTTTGTTTGGTTTTTGTCTTCATTGTGTGTGCCTTGTGTTTTGATTATCATGTGTCTTTTGTTGCATTATGTCTTACATGTGTGTACGCTATTTTATATTGGCATTGTTATTTAGTAAGATCCTGAGCCTAGGGGGTAGTGCATTCCCTAGTTTAGTGTCATCTTACCTCTTTAATGTTTTGACGAAAGGACCCTTTTTGGCTTCTCCTTACTTTAGTGTACTAAAGTGGGGGCTAAATGTATCGTCGTAAATTGTCACCCTTGACAATTTCACACTATGTTTGGCTCCCTCCTAAGTGTTTGAGCCCAATTATACTTATTAATCATCTACTTTATTGTTGTCTTTGATAAATTAAATTAAATATTTATTTGACAAGCACCTAAAACTCAAAATAGGGCTAGACTAGGGTGCCCTCATCCTTGTCTCCCCTATCTGGGCCCAAAATCTCAAGATTGATTATCAGGCTCAATATGTTTACAAATTCAAAATCATTTTTTGGCTTATCAAAATGGTTAATGTGAAATATGTCGAAACTCATATAAATAAGTCTTTCTCTCCATTTGAATATCTTTTGAGCATCCTAAAAATAAATTTCAAGAGTAGAATAAGTAGAAAATCTATAAAACTTCATTAGTTAAGATCATGTCTCCAACACATCCGTACATTCATGTTTATGCATAGTCAGATGTTTCATGTTTCATGTTTGTCATTGTTATGAGTATTAACCCTTGCAAAATATTCAAGAAACCATTTATTTCTCCTTGTGTGAGATGAGCTAATTGGCCTTAGTCTAACAAGGAATGCAAATTTGATTGGTTGTAGGTTTGAAGTGGATTGAAGAAGATTGAAGATATAAAAGCATAAAACCCTAGATCAAGCATTCAAACACATTCTTTCATCAAATTAGGAAAAGATTGATTATTCTTAGATTGACAAACTTCAGAAGCTAACTCTGAAAAGGAAGAACCTACAAAATGTGATTCTCTTATGTAGACTCTAAAACTATGAAAAGCACCATATCTAGATAGGGGTGCCCTCACCCTTGTCTAGTCATTTATGCCTCAAATTTTAATTCTAGGTTCCATCTTCTCTACACTTTTCATTCATGTTTTTTTTTTGCACTTTTGTTCTATATTTCTCATATTATATGACAACTTACTACTTTTTGTTTTTTTTTACATAGCTCACAACATCAAACACATACATTCGCATCACTCATCCATTCATTCCACAAAAAGGGGACCAAAACCCTGACCAACTATTTAGAATCTTCCTCGAGGACAACCTAATATTTTATCTTGGTTATTTTTGTGTCCCCCGATGTTAATGATGGAATGTGTGATTTAGGTAAGTTATTAGCCTTAGATCCATTTTTTTCACCTAATATTAGTATGAAGTGAATTAGGATAGTTTAGAAACATCCTATCAAGGTGTTTCTATTTGTCTCATTCCAATTGATCAATTCAACTAAAATCTTTGATAGTTAAATAGTATATGGCTAGATATTTATAAAAGAAAAAATATTATTTTTGATTCTAACCTCTTAGTTTACAAGGTGTAAAGAAAAATAAATTTGTTTCAACTATTTCCTACTATTTTTGTTGCAAGTGAAATATAAAGAAACAATATTCTAATTTTAGATTTGTTAATAGGATAACAATAAAATCCATGTCTATGTGAGCAAGGGCCCACTCATCATAGAAGCATGTGAGTTTAGTTTATTTTATCAAGTGTGCTGTGTTTATTATTTTATAATAACTACTACAATTAGTAATATTAAACCTTTATCTATAGATTATTCATTTTATTAGTGATTTTCCAACAAAGGTTATACCTATGCAACTAGAGAAAGTAAATGATAAACCCTTCTATTTTAAAAGTCACTTAATACCTAAGGATTAGTTTTTGATAGATTGAGATTAAAATATAGTATAAAGCACTTAAGTTAGAGATTTATGGGAAATTTATTTTAATTCACCATCTTACTTACAAATTTATATCAATTTAGGTTTTAATTCACAATCTTAATTATAAATTTATATTAATTTAAATTTTAATTCACTCTCATTTATAAATTTATGACAAATTTAGGCTTAATTTGTTACCTCAATTAAATATCAAGAAGAAATTTAGGGTTAATTCACCACCTCAATTAAAATTTATGAAAAATTTAGGTTCTAATTCGTCATTTTGATTTTTTCATTAGAAATGTAGGTTCTAATTTACTATGTTGATTAAAAACTTATATGAGTTTTACCTTCCTAATCACCCATAATTTATTTTTGAATTTATATTTTAATATAACATAGTCATCCACTCTATCACTTGAAGTCAATTTCAAATAAAACATTGAGGGGATTAAACCTCTATATAAGGATTCATCTTAGGAGTGTCACTAGATAGGAAATACCATAGAACACGAGTGCATGATGGAGTATTTTATATTAGATAAAAATAAACAGATATATTTATAGGGATTAGGGGTAAAGAGAATAATTATACTAATGCTTTTTCTTATGTAATGGGGTAAGAGGGGTGATTTGGTTGGTGGTTCAATGTAAGGGATAAAAAGTTGGATAATAAATAAATAAATTTAAATCTCTTTACTTTTATGGTTTTGATGAGGTTGGAAAGAGGAATGGGTTATGCTATTTATGTAGGGATTACATACAATTTTTTTTAGTCCTAAGTAGCTAAAATAATGAAGGTTTTTGTATACCATATAAATTATACGTGTGATTCAAAAAGAGAGATTTGACCTATGTACACTTTGTAGGAAAATATGTAAGGTAAGTAGGAAATCACTCTCCTTATGGAAATTCACTAAGCATCCACCATATATCAAATCCATGTATCACTTGGAAATTATTAGAATTTTTTTTACCTCTTTTAACCATTTAAATTTTTGTGTGGAGGTTAATAGATATCTTATTTTAATGAATGTAACACGATGATTTAAAAATATTTTTTTCAATTTTGATGGCAAGATGTGCAATAGGTGAATACTTATATTTCTAGTTTCTTGTGTTTTACCCTATGCACAAAACTTAATTTATTTTTTGAATCATAACATATAAATGAAGCAAAATATGACTACTTATTCACGTCAAATAGTTACTTTTCAATTATATTTTCTATTCTAGGGATCAATGCCAAGTTATTATAGTATAAAAATACTTTTAATATATTTTGTTTTTATAATCTCTTATGAAAATCTATTCAATACTTTTCATTTATAATTGAGTGTGTCAGTGGTAGAAATTTAATGTCAATTACACATATGAGGGGTAGAAATAAATAGGGGTATAAAATTTCATTAATAATAGGCACCTAAGATATGTGGTAAAAATATGAGATGTTTTAATAGGAATCGTGTACTAAGAGGGTTTATAAAAAAATAATATGTAGGGGTAGAAATAAAAATAAGAGTATATTCAAGATTCCATGATCACAAGTGATATACGATAAGTTTACTAAATGAATCTCCTTGGGAATTCCCTTAGGATTTAAATAAAAAATTATAGGGGTTAGTTGTTATTAAAGTATACCTAGACCACACAAAATAAATCCATTCATCAAAAAATCTTAGAAGGGAGATCTAATTTTTTAAAAAGATAAAGAAAAGGGTTGTACATTTATTAACTTTTCTTCCTCCATTTTTGTAGCATTCATCATTTCTTCATTAAGTGAAACAATTATAAGAATTTGGGAGAACGAGATTGCTTACTGTTGATGACAATGTTACTCGCAACAACAGGGCGAATAAATTTTTCACAGACAAATTGCGAAGAGCCTATCCTTCTTGAAAGACTTAACCAAAGGCAACCTAGGGGGATCTGTATGATAGGATAAATGTTAGTTTTAGTTCAATCCCAAGTCTCTGGTAGTCAGGTCTTGATAGTACTAGGTTCACTTCAGGGTATGGTATGATATTGTTGTTAATCTCAAAGGGAATATGGTTGTTTGAAATCATATGTATTAGACACCGAACTTTCAATTAGATCATAAAATAATATTACGAAATCGAAAGATTTGAAATAATATTTCATGAACATCAACAATTTTTTCTCACTTAAGTAGATTTAGCTTTTTAGCATTTAGCAATTTCATAGAAAATGAAAAATTTTCGATAAATTTCCATTCATTCATCTATTTTTTTGAAACATTTTCCAGAATTTAAACATCTATTCTTAAATAAAGCATTAAAAAAAATACTGAAAAATTAAAATTTCTCCTTGTTATTCTCCACACATGCCCCAAAGAATTAACCAAATCAAAGAAATCCACTTTATACTTCACCAGATTGCTTCACAACTACATATAAAATGGTGTGAGCTTTTAAAGAGAGGGGTTTTAGTTTAGACACTGAGTAGGTTTTGTATGCACCCTTAAACAACGCAATACACAGTCTTGTTCGACTGAATTAACAAAACCAGCTACAAAGATTCATGAGATAGGTAGCTATCAAATTGGCTGAGATATTGATTAATATCTACATGCATACAAGTTTTTAGACCAGAATGATTCATAAAATAGGAAAAAAAGAATAAAACTTAGAGAAGTTTTGGCTCTTCCAACATCCAAAAATTTTGAACTTAACTTAAAAAAGAAGTATCCTTTGGCCTTTTATAGAAGTAAGGCACAAATAGGATAAGACAAATACATGAGAGGAAATCCAAGGGATGAATCACATCAAGGCACATGGAATGTAGTGACTAGTAAGAGAATTGCAATTGAAGTCAACGAAGGTCAACCTCAATCGCACATTGAAGCACTTCGGGCTTTTATCTTTTATCATCAGGGTTCCTTCTTGGAACCAAACAAATCTGCTCAAAAAAATGTAGGAAATTCCCATATATTCAGAATGATTAGGTGGAATTTCCATTCCTACATTCAGGTTCATCCTCGGTTTGAACATTCTAGGAATGAGCAACCCCCAGAATGGATACACTTCATTGCTACATGCTTAAACTTCAGAGTCCCGGTTTCCCGGTATTCGGTGTATCTTCGCAACGAACTCTATTCCAACATGAGCTTTTAAAGTGTATTGTTGAACCTGGAAACACCATCGGATCTGTCTACAAATTTGATTTGCTTGACCGTCCATACCCAAACTCTGCATCTCCTGTAATCACAAATTCCACTCATTAAATCCCTTTTTAATTTTTTTTTTATAAACATCTCATGTAAATAAAACTATCATTCAATTGTTATTACATAAATTTCTCATAAATAACACGCTTTCTAGCATATTACAAATCCTTGCATGATTATCTTTTATATATCGGGTTACCGTACTATCAGACTCATTAGATAACTTTAAGGTTTTAAAACTTCACCTTACATCGCTACCTGGTATTCAGCTTTACCAATGATTTTTCTCGAACTTCGGCTTTACCGGAACTTCCATCTTACCAGACCTCAACTATTGGACCGGAACATTTTGCTCACATTTGCATTACCTTTTTCCTTTTTCAAACACTCCCGGTTCCCGGTATATGGTACTCATAACACTACATTACGAAGTACTCTTTTATTAAAGATTTCTCTTTGCTCTTCACTTTCGGTGATCTTTTTCTTCACTTGCACAATGTACATCAAATAGTTCATATCCCTTTGGTAAGATGAATACTAGTTTCCCCTTCCAAATTAGTACCGCCACTATTCTTCCCCCCTTTTCCATTTTTAACATCCCTAATACTCTTCTTATTTCTAATTTCATGTGTCATTCAATGGCCACGAAAAGGCACATCTCATTACCCAAGAGATATATCATCTAATATAACACATTCAAAGTAGGAACCTATGAAGTTTCCAAATTTTTCCCCTATGATACTCTTAACTAGGAATTGAATCCCAAAAAACATGGAAAACACTTAGTTACCCCGTCACTTAATCAAGTAGTTTGCATTAAAATTAAACTATAATTCTAATTTCAAAAGATATAATGGTTAATAAGGTTTGAAAAAAATGAAGAAAAACCACTTATCCACAAAATACCATAATTTCACCGAGAAAAAATAAAAAAGAGAGTGAGGGAATGAATGCTACCAATTTGATATGAGTTTAATGAAGTAGAAGAGCTCTACAAATGATCATGAAGGTTGACTATTCATTTTCATCAACCAACTCTAGAGTTCTCTAAGCACTCTCCTAATTTAGAATCTATAACCTTTTTTAATTATCTATTTAAAAATTACCACTAATTTAATGAGAGTTGAAAGTAGTTTCTTCATGCTCAAACCCCACCAATGAGTATACTATTACTATTATTAGTACGCAAAGATAAATTCCTTATTTTACAATTATAAATTATCAATGATTTTATATTAAAAAATAGTGTAATTTGAATTATTAAATTTTTTAAGGTCTAATAGTCGCACTTTCTTTGAATTCTATTTTTTTTCTTTCACAATGGATTTACTCATTTGGTGCCTTGACATTAGATTCATTGGTTTAATAAAAAGATGCACAATTTATAGGCGTGTGCATTTTATTTATCAACTATATTGTCTAAATAAATTGAGTTCCATTAGAATGTATATTAAATCATTTTGATATTTAGAGCATAATATTTAATATTATTTAGTGACATTTGAGCTTTATTATGTGTCATGCCATGGAATATTATTTTTTGATTTGTATTTAAATGTATCTTTGATAGGGAATACGAGACTTTAATTCTATGATTTTTTTATGAACTCTTAATTTTCTTCTTTAATTGTATTCTTATATGGCCACTTATCTAACACCATACATAGTTCATGATTATTATTAAACCTAGACATAATATCCTCTATGGGATTATACATACTACTATACATTTAAAACTTAGTGTATGATTTGTTTAGGTATATCTTAAAAATTAAAATGTAATTCATATGGATTTTATAATATTTTTGTGTTAAATAAATTATAACTAATTTGTTATATACAAACATTAACTTGCTTTAAATTTTATCAAAATCCTTTCAAATTAAGAAGTTAGATGTTAAATTTCAAATATGTCCTGAAGATTTTTTAGAATCTTGTGAGCTTCCAATATTTATAAATTTTAAATCTTCTTGTTATATCAATGTTCATAAATAGTTAGTGTTTTGAATACAATACAATACCATTATGGTGCGATGCCCTTAATCCTATAATGTGCATAGGATTATGAATAGTCATCTTATAACTACTTTAACTCTTAATTAAGTTATAAGATCATTAATATAGTCTTATACAAGTAGTTAAGCCATTTTTATTGGCATCCAAAGCATAAGTATGGTATATATAGGAGCTAGTGGTTGGTTTATGATCATCATATTGTTTATTGTGTTCTTGTTGGAGACTATGGAGGTATCCCCTTGGAGTGGCTTAGAAGACTGCCCCCTCAAAGTGACTTATTATTATATCAAGACTTTGAAGCATTTTTTCTATTATATTATTCTCTTATGCAATTTGTTTCATTACATAAGGTCCTATGGAGAGGGGTAGCTAAACTTTCTAATAGGGTGCTACTAGAGAAATTCGAGAATTTTACAATTAAATCATCCCATAATTTTATAATATTAGGTAGTCCTAAAAATTCTAGTTATTTTTTTTAAGTAGCTAATATTATTATGCATTATATAATAAAAGCTAATTATAAAAAAATTAATTGAAAATCTAAAATAATTAAGATGCCTTCTAATGATGTCATGTGGATTAAAAAATTATAAAATATAGGAGAAATTTCTAGCCCCACCCCACATATAGTAGTTAAAATCTAAGAGATAAAAATTAGGGGTTCCTATTATCTAAGGTAATATTCTAATTTATCTTGTTCTTTCATATGATTGATTGCTCCATAATTATAGATCCTAAAACTCCCCACATAAGAGTCATCCATAATTATAGATATTGAAGCTATGTCATTCTACTTAAACATTGAATAATTTTATTTCATTTGTTAAAATAGTTATATTTGTAAGTAGGACTTGATGTTCTCAAATAAGAGAGAAAATTTTCATACAAATTAAGGGATTTGTCCAAAATAGAGCATTAATCTAAAATGTAGCACCCACACAATTTAAGAAAATTGGTATAAGACACTAATATTTAAGCAAGGTTTGGAATATTTTTATATTTAATTTGCAATGATAAATGTGAGCACCAATCTCACTCAACCATAAACTCTATAGTTTAATGGAAAGACTTATGATTATTGAAACATTAAGATGATTTTATTTTATTCTCATAATTTCAATAAGAAAGACCCTATTATATCACACACACCCCAACAAAAAGGGAATTAAGAAAACAGGCTACCATCTAAAAAATGTACACTTATGTTGAAGAAAAATAAAAGAAAACCATACCCTCCAAAGATTATTCCAACATTTTGTTACTAAACCTATCAAGTATAAACAACTTAGCAACTAAGCAACCAAGAATATCTAGATCCATAAAGTCCAAGTTTAATAGAGATACAATTTGCATTCATTCATTATGTTGAAAATCATCAAATTTTTAGAGGGTTTGAGCATAACTACTTAAAAAAAAACCCATTATGAAACTTTGGCTTAGTTGCCTCTTTAAAAATAATAATTGAATTTTATCTCTTTTATTTTAAACAATGTCAAATTTTCACCTTTCTTTTAGCTAAATTTTATGAGTAGGTCCATTTGTAGTATTTTCACACATCTAATTGTCTCTTGAATCAACTTCACTATATTCTTCCTCTGTCCTCCACCAACCATCTTTTAGAGTTTATTTGTAATTATTAGTGTGAGAAAAAATATCACTCAACCATAAATTCCATAATTTAATGGAACGAATTATGATTATTGGATCATTAAGATGAATATATTTTTTTAATCTCTAAAGATCAATGGAATTAGTGGATAATGAATTTTCTTAGAACCAATAGATCACACAATTTTTAATGCTCCAACACAAGCACAAAAGAATCTTCTCAAAAAAAAGAAGAAGAAAGATGCTAAGGCCTTATTTTCCATTAAAAAGCAATGGATAGTGTTGAAGTGAAAAAAAAGTAACCAAGCATAATATAGTTTACAAAATTCTTATCAAGACACCAACATTGTAAAATTGGTAAATATAAATGTTAAGAAGGGAATTTTAAAATAATATTTGAATGAGTTATTTTTACCTATGCAATGGGCATGCTTAATCAAATATAGTTTCATTGGGAGACATTAGAAGATCAAAGAATAATCGATAAAATATTAAGAAGTTTACCAATAAAGTTTGATCCCATTATGGTTGCAATAGAAGAATCAAAGGATTTGTCCAAAATGTCTATAGAAGACTTATGGGATATTTACAAACTCATGAACAAAGGTTGAGTACAAAACAAAAAATACCTCCACAAATTAATTATTTAAATCACAAGTCATTGACAAAGACTCAAAGAGAAAAGGAAAAAGAGAAATTTTAACGAGGAATATATCCAAGCATGGATGGAGGAAGAGGAATCAATAGAGATAGAAAAGGAAGATGATTAAGAAGAGTGAGACGAACAATTGTGATGGAGGAAGGAACATTGCAACTAGTATGTAGTAGGAAGAAGAAAGAGAAGCAACTATATATAAGGAATTAATCAAATGTAAGATAACTAAAATTTAAATATCTATTGTCTATATACAAAATTAGTTATTAAAGTTATGAATTTAGGGAGAAAATGTATGATTCAAATTGGTAAAGTGAAAAAATTTTAGAAGAAAAAGAAACTAAAGATCGTGGTTCCATGCTTATTACATATAACATTGTTAAGAAGAGTACAAAAATAAGATAGTGGATGTAGCAATCATATGATTGGAAATAAAGAGATATTTTCAAATATTTATGAATGAATTAAATTAGAATGAAAGCTTGTAAATAATAAAAATAATTGTGGTGAGAAAAAATAACATTTCAATATGATCTTATTCATTTTGAAGATGAAAAATCTATGGATGAAGCAATTAATTCTATAAATAAAATCCAAACATGAGAATTGATTGATCTTCTAGTAGGGAAGAAAGCAATTGGTATGAAATGGGTGTATAGGACAAAGTTTAATGTGAATAGTAACATTGAAAGATATAAAGAAAGATTAGTTGTGAAAGGGCATTCAAAGATCTTGATGTTGATTGCAATGGAATTTATTCACCTATATCAAGGCTTGATACAATGAGAACGATTCTAGTAAATGGGAAGTCTAGCATTAGCAACTCAACAAAAATGTGAAGTCTAGCATTAACAATTCAACAAAAATAAGAAGTCTAGAATCAACAACTTAACAAAAATGGGAAGTCTAGTAAATAGATATTAAGTCAATATTTTTGAATGGAGTGTTGGAAGAAGAGGTTTACATTAATCAACCAACAAGATATGAAATGGAAGGACAAAAACACTAAGTGTATAAATTGAAGAAAATGGTTTATGAGCTCACGCAAGGACATAAGGCTTGGCATAGCTATATTGATTCTTATTTTCTAATGAATAGATTTTTCAAGTACTTAAGCAATGCTAGAATTTAAACCAAAGTATGTAACAAAAATAAATGTTGATAGTTTGTTTGTATGTTGATGTTATGCTTTACAATAGGCATGTGATAATTAAATTAATGAATTTAGAATAGCAATGGCAGGGGAGTTTGAGATGATTGACTTAATTTTGATGAAATATTTTTTAATAATTAAATTTGTTGAATTATGAATGATGGATTTTTATTTTAAAAACTAAAACTAAATATGTTTCAAAGATATTTAAAATGGAGAAAAACATACTAGCCTGTCCACCTATTTCCATAGATTAGAAATATCAAATGATGATAATAATAACAATATTGATTCTACTCATTACAAAAGATTGGTTGGAAACTTGATGTACATGATGATCACTAGCTAGACATAATGTATGTTGTTAGTTTGATTTCAAGATTTATGGAGACACCAAATGACACTCACTTGTAAGAAGATTTTTTTTTGAGATATGTGAAGGGAACTAAAATCACAATTTTTTTAACATAACGTGAAATAAGTTCAAACTTGTCTAGAATATATTGGTAATGATTGTGATAGAAATATTAATGATATAGAATATACTTTTGAATATATATATTTCATCTTAGATCTTGGTCTTCTAAAAACAACATATTATTTCAATTTCAATTGCTAAAGCAAAATATGTTGTAGAAAAACAACTACTTGTCAAGCAATACAACTTAGAAAAGTTTTGGATGAATTAAGTCAAGTATAGAAATTTACAACAAAGCTATTTTGTGATAATAATGCAGCTATATCATGTTGTCAAAGAATTTAATTTTCATGGAAGAAATAAAGACATGATATCATAATTCATTTCATCAAAGAGCTTATTGGCAATGGTGCATTTGAATTAGGATTCTGCAGGTCAAAGGAGCAAGTTGTAAAATATTTAGAAAAGTTTTGGCATAAGAAGATTTTGTGCTACTAAGAAAAAATATTGGAGAACTCAATTTGAGAACAAATGCATAGCAAAGTTCGATTAAGATTAAGGGAGGGTGAACTAGAAATATTATCTTACCCTTCACGTCTTCATTTGTAAAGCTATAATAACGAATATAGATCTAATCTATAAAAATGTTTTATAATATATAGCAATCTAGAATATATTTATTTTGTTGTGGAAGCTATGGATTATTATTTAGAGTTGTTCATATATAAAGATAATTTCAAAACTTATTGAAAATAAATACATTTTATAGAAAATTATAATTAAGAATATAGATGACAGATTAGATAAAAAAAACAACATTATATAAAAAATTTCTTTATTGATATAAAATAAAAATATCTATGTATACATTAATTCAACTATTTCGACTATTTATATTCTAAACAATACACTATTTTCAACAAATTATAAAGAGAGGATTAGTCCAAAATAGGGCAATAGTCTAAAAATACACAATTTCAACAAGACTTTTACATCATGCACACCAAGAAAAGGGAATAGGAAAACAAGCTAAACCACCTAAAAAATGTACGCTTGTAGAAGAAAAAGAGCTTTTATTTTAATGATTAAATTAGAAAAGAACACCATACACTCCAAAGAGTATTCCACCATTCTGCTAAGAGTATGGTCCCATGGGGGGCTTGGGCATCTATTTTCATGGAGCAAGAGGTCTCATGAGGGAAAACAAATTATGCTAAAGGATTAATTGAAATCTTTTTCTGAAAAATAGCAGCCCCTACTTTTTAGGACTAAAGATTTCAGCTCGTGAAATTGGGGTGGGGCTAAAAATTGCCCCACCAGCTATGAGTTTTTTCTGGCACTTGTCACACATCTCTATAAATTTAGATTTTTCATTTCGATAGACAAAAGAAGAGGTTAAACTTTTAAGCAGAACTGCACTACAAAATTCATGAAACCACCAGCTTCCCTAAATTTTGGAGCTTAAACTTTTAACCAGAACTGCACTATTAAATCCATAAGACCAACAGCTTTAAAATATTCCTAAAAAATCTCAGCAACATCCACTAAGACTTTTAAGAAAGCCCCCTCCACAAGACTTTACCCTAAGCCCAGTAAACCCAGCAAGCAGAAACAGCTTAGCAACTATGCAGCCAAGAATATCTAGATCCACAGAGTTCATGTCTAACAGAGATACAATCTACATTCATTTATTCTGTAGAAAATCATCAAATTTTCAGAGGGTTCATAGCAGAACTATTCAAGAAAAGTGCCATTATGGAACTTTGGCTCAACTGTCTCTTTAATTAAAAAATCATTAAAGTTCAGCTCTTCCCTTTTAAACAATGTTGAAATTTCACCTCTATTTGACCTAAACTTTGTATGCAGGTCCATTTGCAGTCTTTTGACACACCCAATTGTCTCTTGAATCAGCTGCACTGCATCCATCCTTTCTCCTCCATCAACCATCTCTCTTAACCTCATCAGACTTTCCCTAACTCTCCTCTGCCTTGCAGAATCCTCTGTTCCAGAAAACTCACCCTGTACATTTAGCAGAGCATCAATTTCTTCTCTGTTTTCTTCACCATTCTCTGCTTCAGGAATTTCTTTGAACAAAGGAGTTGACACCCCATTCACAGTCACCGCCATGCCATTATCTGATTCACTCTCAAACAGTTTACCCAAATAATCTTCATGGAGAAATACACTCTTACCAGAGAAAGCCTTGTTGAATATAATGTGTTCTTTCGACATTTTGGTTTGCACCAGAGAATCCAATCTTCCTCGTTCAATTTTCACCTGCTAATCATTGAATTTAACAAGTGGGTGATAGACTCAGGATACATCTGAGATGTACAGATTCATAGAAACAGATACCCAGTTCTACCAACCCTTCAAATCAGCGGCGTGATAAAGTGTTTTGTGGCAGAAAATTGAGAAACAAGGCGTGCAGTGTACCAACTTTAAAAACGTACATGAATAGAAAAAATATATAAGGACATGAAATATGCGGACAATTTGACACGGCTGTTAGCTGGTTTTATACTTTCGGCAATGCCCGAAATTCTCTGAAGATTACATACAATCTATGTACCCAAACGCAAATGATCTGAATCTGCCAGTACCAATCAGCCCTTGGTAATGTTTTTTTAATGTTTCCATATTCCAGATTTATTCTAAGTTCTTTTGACTTCTGGTCTATGATGTCATTTTAGAGTACGATCAGGCCATTGCTACAAGATTTTTTTGTTTTTCTTTTCTTCATTGGATTCCAAGGCTACTCCTTTCTACCCTTTAAAGAGGTGGCTCCTCCCTAGAGGAATTCAAAGGCTCCTCTATTTGCAGTCCGTTTTTCATATTTTAGTTTAAACAATATATTTTAAATTTTGATTTGGTAAGATGGTTCATCTGAAATAACATTCATAGGTAAATCGAAGTAACATTCATAGGTAAATCCTATTGAAGAAGCTAGTGTGATTTCAGACGACTATAACCTCCTCCAAGAGGCATTCAAGTCTCTTAACCTATGTGTAAGTAGGCTGGTTAGGAAGAGATTAAGTAGGCAAGTACTGTGTGGTTGTTTAGGGAGGCTTTATGTAAGGAATAATGTGTCATTTATTTAGGGGGATAACTCAATAGTCGGGTGGTGTTTTCCACTACTTAATAATAATAACTCAATAGTGGGGAGAATATTGTAGTACATCTTATATAATTATTATAGCATGTGTGTTCCACTACTTGAAATGGTGTGATTAAAAATTGTTTAAAATAGAACACGTGTTTGTATTTTTCACCTATATTTTGAAAGGTACCACAATGGAACCGCGTTTTGTTTGAAAGTAGACAATTAGAGTTAACTTTCTTATAATACTATGTGAAAATAATGACCTGACATAAATTGTACTACCCAATTATGTAAAGTTCGAAATGATAATGTTCTTTCTAAGTATACATATGAAAAAGTTGCATAGTAAACATGTGACAAACACATCTCAAGTTATTAACATTAATAATAAAATATGATTCATATAACAAGCTAGGGATCCTTTATGATTATATTATATATCAACCATCTTATCAAAGAGGCAACTTTTCCCAAATATCAACATTGTTACATCTACATATAATGATAATAGACCCAAGTACTAGTACATTTAATATGTTGAATACATGCAACTATAACAAATATAGTGTAAGTCTTAACACTCAAACACTCACATAATGTAGAAAAATCAAAGGAACAAATAATGATCTACCAAATTACCATAAACACATGGAGAAAACAAAGCAAAACTATTTCTTTCATGAAAAATTATCTATGAACATACAAAGTCATTAATGATTAAATTAGATCTATCAATATTGAAATAATTTGGATTGAATTTTTGTTATGAATAACATAGAGTTGTTAGTGATAAAATTATAGTCAAAGAATAAATTAATATTAAAAATATTTTGTTAGATAGCAAAGATTAAAGTTGGAACATTCAACCTAGCCTGCCATAGATAAATCAATTCTTTATAGACTAAGAAACATTGTTGTGAGTCATAAACCTACCGTTCAAGACAAGTATGTGCACATGAGGAGGTTTGTGATCCCTTCTAATAAATGCACATTTTCTCCAAAACATTAAACACTATAAATTTTTTCTATCTCAATCTTCTCATGAAGATGAATTTACTTGCACTAGTTTTATTTTTTTGCATGAATATTTGCTATTTCAAATTATTGGTCTTGGCGTAAATTTTATTTTATTTATTAGTTTATTATATAATTTCTACAATAAGTTTAGATAGCTTAAGTTAGTTAAAGTATGAGTTATAGGGTGAGAGATGTCACATTGTTTAATAGTAGTTATGAACTCTTCTTTTAGAGATTCGAGAGTTGAATTTACTATGTGTTGAGATTTCTACCTCCTCTATCCTTACATCGCTTATATTAAATTTTCTCATCCGCTTTGTATTTCATATCCTAATTAATGGAATGCATCATTCTACCTATTTTATTTTTAAAATTTGGTCTTAAAATAGTGTTTGTGGCTAATTCATGGTAATTTGATATTGGTTATGCTTTTTAATAACAAAATATGACATGTTATTAGAGGCACAATATCCTAGGTTTAGTCTATTTTACATTCAAGAGCACGAAGTTTAGGAGTGATTTTTAGTAGAACTTATTTATGGTGAATGGTGGAACATTTCTACCCCACCATCATATCTAAAATATTTTGAAAAAGTCAAGTTAGGATTTTGTTTCTTTTGGATCAAATATCAAGAAGCCAACTAGCCTTAGTTTTTGGGTGTTGTAGGTAGCACATTTTTTTAGCATAGTTTGGTAAGTTTTTGTGCTTTCCATTACATATGGAAGGGCCCAAAACCCTAGGGATGGCTATATATTTATCCAAGCATGAAGACTTCACCCAAAGCCCTAATTCTTTCTTCTACCTATAAATTGTTCAAGGTTATTATCTGATTTGAGGCATAAATATTTTTATAAAACTTAAGGTTTACTAAGGTTGAGTTTATCCTAGGGTTCATTGTTCCATGTAATGTACATCTCATACCTATAGTGGTAACCAATGCTCTTTATTTATAACCTTCAAATACATGACTCCCTATTGTAGCGAGTGGTGGTTTTTATGGGTTTCTATAATAATTTTGATTGTTGAATTTAATAAACCTAATGGCCTCCCCATTTAATTAATATTGGATTCACCTCATAGTGAGTATCTAATGCTTATTAGTAGCATCCACATGACCAAGAATATACACAAATTACACACATAGTCAAACTCAAGACAATACATTCACTACTACTAGTAGGCATCCCCTATCTATGTACATTGTAATGTGCCTATTAATAGTTATAACCAATTGCACTAATCCCATTGAGAATCACTTCTAGTTGTTACCAAATCAAGAGTTTGAACCTTTGTATCATCACCTATTCCTATAGCTTTGTGCCAAGTTTCATCTCCTTTACTTGTCACATGTTTGCTCCTCATCATGTCACACATCACTTACTCAACTTGCTACATTGTGCTAATGTGAACTCTATCTTGAGAGGACCTTTCCTTCATAATTGGGAATTTAAATTTTGGATCCTAATTTTTGGAGTGTCATTCTTCATTGTCCAGAGTTTGATTTAGGTTGAAATTTTAATCTTACCTATTTTTCATTTTCTACTCATTAGTGAGGTCCTTTTCTACATATGATACACTAGTTTTGTAGAAATTTTATTTTTTCATAATTTTTTGTGCAGTTCTCATTTTGGAAATTCAAGAGGCCTTAACTTACACATACACACACTTTTTTGGCCCCCCCTTTCAAAATACACTTTTTTGTGTACTTTACAATGGTGCTTTCCATTTGTCCTCACTTTGAGTATAAACTATACTTTTTATATTTTAATCAATTTGAGAAATGTAAAATTCTTGTGGAACATAAACATGTATTGTAAATGCACAATATTAACTATCAAATCTTGTACATGTTAATGGTTATTGCATCAACTAATAATATGGGTGTACTTTTGTGGCTATGTGAATTCTATGTTTTATCTTTTTCTTTTGCATCATAGATGGGCATGTGCATAAATATGGGGGACCAAAAAGTGGCCACAACCACTTTTTGGTCCATTCAATATATAACAAAAACACATTATAATTCACTTGTATTATGGTTTGGTAGTGACCAAGCCTAGGTTGGTCACTACTCATCCATATCATGAGTGTGTTATAAAACTCTTTTGTTATACTTTTGATAAAAATAAAAATTAGAGGATGAGCTCATTTGAGTTTGACCCCCTTTCTCTGCAACAACCAAATGTGAGTAAGGAATAACATGAGTGTGTTTTTGAGCCAATTGAGTTAGCAAAACAATGCCATCATTATATCTATGAGGTTGAGGAGGTAGGTTTTTTAGGTTTCAACTATATAAAATGAATAGAGTATCAATTTTATAATCTTTTTTATTCAATTATTTATATTTTTTAGGAATTGAAAATCCTTCAAACCATAGTTTACCAAATGACGACAATTCTAGTGAAGAGAAAGGACAACCAAACCCTCAACAAACTCCATCTATTCTTAAATATCCTCCTCAAAAACAAAAAACTTAATAAGTGAAATTGAAAACAAGAAAAGGGAACTCCAAGCATTGGTTGATAGATTGAAAAATCCAAATGAAAATAGTTCACATTAGACAACCCTTGCCACTATTGGGAATAGGATGACATTTAATTGCAATCCTAAACATATTTCATGTATCTCCTAAGTCCTTGGAAAGTGTTCCCCAATGTGCTAGGATTAGAAAGAGATTAAATTCGAATGAAATGAACATGTAAATTGACATTTGTAATTATTCCTAAATGATAGGAAAATGCGGGGATGCCCAAGAGGACCTCCTACAAAATAGGAGTTCATGGGGAACCCACATGGAAGGTGGAACCCACCTTGCTTAAGTTAACTATTTGGAGGATTGGTAACACTTAAGTAATGCATGTAAAGATCCTACAAGTTAGGGATTGATATTTACATGAGTGGAGTTTAGTTCAATTCAATATTAGTTCAGCATCAGTTCAGTATCAGTTTAGTTTAGTTTAGTTTAGTTTAGTTATGGTTCAGTTATGGTTCAGTTACATGTAGTTAGTTTGAGTTGAATGTTAGTTGACTTTAGTTGACTTGAGTTGCATGACTAATACTTCAGTTGCATGATAGATAACAAGTGGATACATTGAGTTAAGTGGGGATGATAAATCATGCATAGTGTTTGCATGAATTGGTGGAGAGATATGTTTCAGTTAACTAAGATTGATTGGGGTGCCCAAGTTGGCATCTTTGAGTTAACACATTTTGCATGAGAAGATATTTACAAGGCTCAATTAAGTGGGCCCATTCTTGGGCACTAACTTTGAGGTGATGCTTGCAATATATTTTCTTGACCAATGATCAGTTAAGTGTTTAGGTTGGGGCGCCTAAATTGAGGAGACTTTGGTTTTGACTTCGTGTTACAGTGTGGAACTCTACTTGCACAATCTAGGTGTAGATTTTGGAGAGGAGCTTTATGCTCTTGTATTTGACAACTCTTATGAGTTTGCATGCTCATTAATTGTCCATTTATTGCAACAATTACATCAAATTTTATTACAGGTCAGTAGGTATAGTTTGTGCATGTGTGAGGGTTTGAAGCATGGCATGGGATGTGTGGATTCATGCTTGGTCACATGGAATGCATGGATAGCTTGTGCTGCAAAAAGTGTATGAGAGTTTTGTGCAGGTTGTGAAGAACGATTGTTGAAGGAAAGGAAGCATATCAATCAAGGATTGATACAGTATTATTGCAATCTTGTTCTAAGGTTAAATAATACAAGCACTATTGATTCTAGTGGTGGAGTTTTTTCCCGAAAGGTTTCCCCACATATATGCTATGTCACTTCTATCTTCTTGTATCATTCTTCTACAATATTTTGTCTCTTTCTATAATTGGTAAAAATGATCTAAATAGATTAATCATACACAAATAATTGTGACAAAGAACACTTAATTAAATATATAGTCTCATAGGTTTGCAAGTTTTAAGCTACAATTTCACCTTCATTTTCAACAACCACCTCACTAGAATTTATTATTTATGATATAGATTCCATGAGTGGCCAAATAAAAATGTGGTCCAATAAAAGGAAGTAAGCACAATAATTTTATTCCATGTAAGATTATTCTACCAACAATTGAAAGAGAAGAAATTTATAAAATTTGATTTGTGTGAATTGTTCATTGATCCAAGAACTAATACACCCATGCACACAAGTTGCAAGAGCTTCCCTATTCACTTATTCCAAGACCAAGGATAAGGGATAATTTTTGGGAAAGTTGGTGGAATTTTTTTTACCATCCTCTATGCAACAATAATAAGGTCCCATAGTATTTTTTGAGGAAAATCTATTGTGAGTTTGTCGTCAATGAGATTATAAATTAATTTGATATGTGTGACATCTTGGGTAGATTAAAATACTTTACATAGGATAGAGAGGGGGCACATCATGCTTAGGACTAGGCATGGAGACCCCTAGTTAGATTGGACACTTAGGGGAGAGTGTTGAGGTGGAGACTTTACGGTCCATCAAATCCCTTGAATAAACATTTTTACAACATAACAGACCTTTTGCACAAGGCAACATAGACGAGGCTCCTAGATATCAACAATCACCTCACCTTTGTCACAAGTGTGGGTCTATCTATGATTGTGGGTCTAACGATACTTAGGATACATTAGGCTAGAAGTAGGGAACACCCATATTGGGTGAATGGTGTTTACAAATGGGTTATTAGATAGGGATTTTGGCATTGATGGACATGCAATTTTTGAATAAGGTTAATTTTAATTTATTATATTTTTTTTTGAAATCTAAGATTAACTATATTCATCTATTATGATTAAAAATTAATATAAATTATATGTAATGAAGTTTTAAGCTTAAAGTGTTTAGTGTATGTTTTTGATTAAGGGAAAAATAGGTTTTGATGGGACCCAAAACCCATTACAAGAAGGTTTTGAAGGGACCTAAAACCCTTTACAAGGCAAAGAAGCTGTTAGAAAAATAATCAACATACCAATCGCAGCCCATCAACAACAACTATACACAGATATTCAAATCAACTCAAGCTACAACAAACAGGTTTTGAAGGGACCTTAAATCCTTTATAACTAGGTTTTGACCTACTTAGAAGGTCAACGACACCGAAAACAATTAGGTTTTTTCAGGGACTGAAAACCCAACAATCTACAACCGCCAAACCATAGCAAACCAACCGCTCAATGTAATCATCATTGAGTTGGAACACAGAGGGAAACATGAGCTCCCTTTTAGAACCAACAACCCATAAAGCAAGATAGAGTACATACAAGCATTAAAACACCTATCAAACCAAAAATCCAACTCAATCTCCACCCCAAAAGGAGAGAGCTCCCCTCTATTGGAGAGGATGTCACAAAAAACTTTTCCACCGCAGCCTGAAAACTCTAGCAACCTCAACATCCACCTCCATAGGAGAAGTGTCCACCTCAAAAGGATTAGAAATTGAGGAAACCAAAAAAATTCAACCCCCAACTCCACCTCAAAAAGTGAAGAATCCACCTCAATAGGATCTGAGGAGAAAGCCAACGCTTCAACAAAATAAGCAACCATACCATCCTTTGGAAAACCCAACAACATAAAGGCTACCAACATCTCCCTAAACAACAAGGGCATAAATAAGCACAACACATCCAAAATAGAGAACAACCCTTCCAAAATAAGCTCAAGAAGAGTAGCAAGGAGAACCTTCAAGGAACCACTAAGAAACATTAAGCAGTATAAATCAACCTAACTTCCAAAAAGTAGGCCATCCACTGATCATCAGCCACTGAAATCAACAAGGCAAAAGAGCAAGGGTAAACCATGCAGGAAAAAATCAGGGAGAAAACCACATAGTTAAGCATACCATCAACCCCAACACGCCGGTTAGAACCATAAAAAAGCCACTACATATAAAAAATCCCAACAAGAGACCTGAAGCACAAACCAAGAGAGTTCACATGAAGGATAAACAACAATAAAACTACCACCAAAAATCCATGTAACAACAGCCAAAAAGCTACAACAAAGAAAGGAGCCAAAACAATATAGGGCGAAACAACCCCCAGAAGAACAAACAACAAAGAAGGCATACCTAGAGGGAAAGGAAAACCTAAGTAGGGGGAGACAAGGAGAAAACCAAAAAGATAAGCACACCAATTTCCCCAACATGCCGATTAGAGCCTTAGATAAACCATTCCAAAGCCAATACCCCAGCAGTGGCCCACAACCCAAACCAAGATAACACCCTCATAGAACAAGCAACAAGAAAATAAGGCTCTTGAACAAAAATAACAAGCTTCCAGACACTACCAACAACACATCTTCCACTAGCCGCCCAACATCAACAACCAACAACATCAACAAAAAAAGAAGCAACCAAAGAAAAAACATCAAATGCCACACGAGCTGCCCCAAAAACCTTACAAGAAAATAGGGTCTCAATAGGGGTAAAAACCCCCTCATCACCAACAACAAAAAACTCCGACAATATCAAATAAAATGATGCAGCCTCCCAATCAACAACTCCAACACCTACAGACAACCCCTGAACATCACAGGCCAACAAACTGTAAACCTCTAACAACACAGTCATAAGCCAAGCAACCACCACTGAAACAAGCAGCTCCCCATTCACGTCCTCTGCATCCCCTTCTCCATCATCCTCCTTCTCCGAAGATTTGAAAGTTGCACCTCCTCTCCCATTCCTGCCTCTCGCCATTTCTTATTTTTCTCTGTTGGAGTTAGTGTTAATAGGCGTTCATCGTATGTTTGTTAACCCTTTAGCTCTTGATTATGTAGCCATGGCAAGTATACATGTATGTAGTTTGGAAATAAATAGTAAATATACATGTAAATATTTTTTCCTTATATGAATGGCTATATTAAAATTCATATTTGATTATGAAAAGTGGATGTTGGACCTTCAATATTAGGAATTGTTTGTGGTAGTGGTCATATAAGTTTCACTGAGGTAGGTTTTACTATTTTTAATCATTATGTTTGTAAATAATATTAGGTAAATTTTGGTAAAATAATGTTGTTCTATTTTAGTTAATGAAATTAGTTTCAAACTCCTCTTGATAGACATGGCATCATGGAGGTGGGCATTTTTGTAATAGTTTTTGTGTATGTGTGTCGAATGTGGAGAGATTCAATGTCAACACAAACCTTAATGAAACGGTTTACATTCAAAGTTCAATCAATTAAATTATTCTATTTGTAATATAATCAAACCTTTCAAATATGTATCATTGTCCTCTATTTCTAGGGATTTATTAAACCATTTGGCCCTCCGATTTCTATGGGAACAATGGTTGTTAAAATGACAACCTAGAAAACGAGATTTGATGCTTAATATGCAAGCTAAGATGATTTCTATGTGCAAAAGTGTGCTGGAAGGATTAGTGGTATGCTTCTAAATAAAACAAAAGGATGAAAGGGATGATGAATATGATGATAAATGAAGGATGATGTTGATGATAAATGGACAAGTGTAGATGAGTGAGATGATGTGAAACTAAAATGAACTATTCATGATTATGCGTACGATCAAATGCAAACATAAAACAAACTAACCTAAAATGCAACTATGATGCAATGGGGATGATAAAATGCAACTATGAAGCAATTAATTAATCTAAAATGAGAATACAAAGTAACACATGATATGAGAACTAATTATAAGACTCCATGAAAGCTCCAAGCTCCTAAGAGAAACCTGCATAGTAACTTTACTTCAATTGTGGATGATAAATGCAAAGGCAAGGGGGTGTATTTATAGGGTTTCTCAAGCATTTTGTGAGGTGGCACCTATCAATGGTCTAGATTCGAAGGAGAAAGAATAGACGGTGGAGATGGAAAGAATCAAGATGTTGTCCCCTTGACCAAAGACAACATGCCATGTGTGTGGGAGGAATCTCTTGACCAATGGGCAACATGCCATGTGTGTGGGAGACCCAAGTGTGTGAATCAAAGACCATGTGTTCCAAATTTATTGGAAGTGTGGGACAATAAAGCCATGTGCTTTTTCCCATTGGTGGAAGTGTGTGAGGATAATTCTAATTAATAATTAGGCTTATTTATTTTCATGTGACCTTTGTGAGGTGGCACAAGAAAATGTAGTAGAAATGTGCTCTAATTCTTAATTAGGATTAAGGAAGATTAATTAAATAAACACGTTTAGGATGCCTTGTTTATTTAATTATTTAGAAGAATATGATTTTGGAGAATTAATAGAAGAGTGAACAATATAAATAAAGTGAGACTTTATTTATATGTAGTCGAAACATTAATCAAATAGGTTGTATTTAATTAATTGAATATGATGACCGTTTTTAGGTGTATACATTTTGCCCCTCTTTGAAGTGATGTGTTTACACGCTGCTTCAAAGAAAATTTTGATGTCGATGCCCAAAAAAGATTTTGATGTCCCAGACGATGCAAGATTTCGATGCCCTAGATTATGTCAGATCTTGATGCCCTAGACGATGCAAGATTTCGCTGCCCTAGATGATGTTCCAGACTTTGAATTTCAGTTATTGACGTATATATGCCCCCTCGAGAGATAAATCGGTGAATGTATGGATGTGAAAATGAAATGTTGAAATGATGTGATGGTGTTGTGATGATTATGATGATGATCCAACATAGATTCAGTGAGATTTGGATGTCGGAGACGATTTATCTCTAGAAAGTTGATTGCAAGTTCTTGCTTGGAATAGTGTTGATTAATTACAACTCCTTTGTGGTAAAAATGGGAAATAAATCCCACTATAATTCCCTCCATTTTACCCTTGAAAAGGTAAAAAGTGGTAAAATGGGATTTATTTGCACATTTTGAGTTTGGAGAAGTTGAAGATTGGAGAGCTTAGAGGAAGATGGTGATTCCATACCACATGAACCGTTTCGAGCATCTACGCCACTTTGATCAGCTTGCTACCGCTGGACCTACAGTACGCTTTACGAGAAACCTCCTTGTTTTCCATTTTCTCACCTTTTAGTGGTATTTTGAACATGCTAGATATGTGTTGTAGCTTGTTTGATGTTAGTTTTTCACTTTTAGATGATTTTTTTTTGTTTTGAAGTGTTTTTTAGTGTGTTTGAGAGTTTTGGTGCCTTTGGGATCCCAAATAGTTCATCTTGCAAGCTTGAAATTGATGTTTTTGTGACTTTTGAGAGTTTTGGCTCCTTTGGGGTCCCAAATGGTGCATCTTGCAAGCTTGAAAATGCATGGTTTTATGACTTTTGAGAGTTTTGGCACCTTTGGGGTCCCAAATGGCGCATCTTGCAAGCTTGAAAATGCATGTTTTTGTGACTTTTGAGAGTTTTGGAACCTTTGGGGTCCCAAATGGTGCATCTTGCAAGGGTGAAATTGATGTTTTTGAGCTCTAACACTATTTTGGCACCTTTGGTGTCCCAAGTGGCATATCTTGCAAGCTTGGAAAACATGTTTTGAAGGTGCAAAGTCTATTTTGGCACCTTTGGGGTCCTAAATGGCGCATCTTGTTGCCTTGGAAAGTTTTTACCTTTGTTGATTCCAGGTGGTTTAGCTTGTTGTTTTCCCTGTTTGATGAGGTGCGATTGCGGAAATCCCTCATGATGATGTTCACAAGATGTTTCTGAGGCATAGTAGTTGTTGCTTTGTCATGTTTTGGATTGATTTCAGTCTGATTGTGAGATGTGCGTTGTTTGATTAATGTTTGAGTAAGATAGTTGATGATTTGATCTCATGATAGGCGAGAATCAAATGAGAGAACCAATGATGAATCGACCTCATGATAGGTGAGGATTGATGATAGGATGATAGGACATTGACCTCATGATAGGCGAGGATCGATGATAGGATTGATAGCATATCGACCTCATGATAGGCGAGGATCGATGGTGTGATGATTGATGTATCATCCTCATGATAGGCGAGGAACAATGATAGGATTGATTGCACATCGACCTCATGATAAGCGAGGATCGATGATAAGATTGATTGCACATTGACCTCATGATAGGCAAGGATGGATGATAGGATTGATTTCCTTGATTAATTGAGCTGATGATTGTTCTGATTGAACCAGATTTGATTAACCGCACATGACCTTGATTAACTGATAATCTTGATTGAACATGACATTGATTGACTGATTATCTTGATTCATCATGACATTGATTGAATGATTTGTGGTTCACGTTATGATTAGGGAGAGTCAGATGTTCTTTAGTCTCAGGAGCATTTCCCAAAGACATGGAACATGGTTCATCGATTATCGACAACAGATTTAGAGATTATCGCACAATGTGGACTAACTTCTTTGTTAGATATTCCACAGTACATAATTAACAAAGGTTTGTTGACAAAATTGTTAGAGAGGTGGCATAGTGACCACAACACCTTTCACTTAGCCATGGGGGAGATGACAGTGACCCCAGAGGATGTGTACCGCATCCTTCGGATCCTAGTGATGGGAGAGATAGTGGTGTATGATAAGACAGAGCAGGGCGGGGTAGTTGCACTGTGGAGGATTTCAAGAGATGATCACATAGTCGGCTAATGGATTCCTTGGTCAAAGATGGTTAGCAGATATGATCCACTTCTATGTGTACTTTATGGCTTCATCAGTGGGTTCCTTTGTCCTGATTGTAGGTCAAAGGGATTTTTAGCAGGTTGGGGTCGAGTGTTGTCACGAATGACCCCATATGGTACCAGATATGCATTGCCGAGAGGATACAACAGACTAAGGCCATTGCTGAGAGGATACAACATACATAACCATTTGTAGGTACAACAGATTTCTTCAGAGAGATTCAACACATTTCTGAGGAGTTGCAGTTTTACAGAGGTAAATATCATGAGTTGGTTCCCCCTGAGCGATGAGAGAGTTTTGTACAGTCTCGTTCTGGCATATCTCGTTCTCAGACTATTAGCATGGGTGTCACACAACCATTACCTGGAGATAGGAGAGATCTAGGTGTAGGTTTGTCAAACAAAGGAGGTACTAGTTCCATGAGACCAACAACATCTAGTGGGAGCTCGACATAGCATATTGTGATGTTCCCTGGACATTGTGTATACACCTTTTGTGAGATTGAGGATGTATTTCCCATGATATAGTGCCGTGTTGGATTTTGATGTATCTCATCCTACTTTTGGATATCCTTGTACACTTGGACATTATGATATTATTTTTTGATGTTATATGATATGTAGTGATGGTTAGGCTCTAAATGTTGATATGATGATAAAAGTCTATGATGCATTTGATTTCCCTGTGATGATTATGATATGCAATGTTGTGCATGTTTTTAATTTATATGTGATGATGATGATTATGAAATGTGATGTAATGTCTATGATTATGCAATGTGATGTAATGTTTATGATTATGCAATGTTGTGAATGTATGCAATTTCTATGTGATGATGATGATTATGCAAACTGTATTTGTTTTAGATGATATGTAATGCAAATGAGTGAATGTGCACGACTTCAAATGGTCAGGGCCTTAAGCTTAAATGAGTGAGTCTGTCCAACTTCCAAAATTTGTGGGAAGACTGTAGTAGATTGATCTTTTAAGCTTCATAACTCTAACATATTTCCCAACTTTCTTGGAAATATGAAAAGACTCACTCATTTAAGCGTAGTGGATCACCCTCCTAAATGACATGAAATTTGATTTTGGAAATGATATGCAATGTATGTCTTTTATTATTTTCTTTTGTATTTTCTGATGCAAATATTATGATGGAATGTATGAATGTCAATGAGATGAGAATGTTTTCTAAGATATGCAAATGATGATGTAATTTATGGTGATACTAAATGAGAATGATGTGTTTTTAGCTAATGTCCAATATACTCAATCCATTAATAATAGAGATGACACCATTATGAAATTGTTTCAGCTTTGAAAAAACCCCATAAATACACATGCCATACTAACATGAATGCAATCTAACTTAACTATGCAAATCTTGTATTCAAAAGTTGTCATTTGTATTAGCCAATTTGTCGAGCTCTTTATCATCATTGGGTCTTTAAAATGTTGAAAGTGACTACAAGCATCGATGGCATAGTTTAGACCAAGATGACTTGAGTATGTTATCACGGAATCTAGCAGCGCTCGTTCCACGGATAACCCCCCTACGAAACTTGTCCATTTCCTAGGATTCGTGAAGTTCAAGTACACATAAAGAAGTGATTTTCAAGCCACCTCAAAATGCGTTCCAAAGTCTCGAATAGTCAATTCGAGCATTCCCCCATGTTCGCCTCGCGAAAACCTTCGAAATGAGCTCCTTCGCGAAGTCTCACTGTTCGTACTTAGCGAATTGTGAAAAATGTAGTGGCACTGAAAAAGTGCGCTCCTGCTTTGAAAGCCAAAATTTGGCTAAGTCTGAAAAGTGCAAGGGCGCTAAAATTTAGCGCCCCTGCATGAAAGTGAACTTTTTCCAAAATGTAATAGCTCTAAATTTTAGCGCCATTACACTTTTTCCTGACACTTAAACTTTTTTGGCCCTGGCACGTTTCTTCATGATTTTCGCGTCTTTCGTCAATCGTGCCACTTTTCGTGCCTAAATTTATTGCTCGACTTGAGTTAGGTTTTCAATTTTCTCTTTCACTTAAAAGTGTTTTAGTTCGCCATTTTCATTGTTTATGATTTTAGTTCTTCCTCTTTTCATGCTGGGCGAGTTTTCTTCAAACTGCAAATATGTTTTTTGAGTTTTTCGACATCCCTCTCCAGCGTTTTGCGCGTTTCATCTTTGTAAGTTGTTACCCTTGCTTTTTCTTTATTCTCTGATTTCAATGGCAACTCCATGCAGACAAACTTTTCCAACTCAGGAGCGCCGTTTTCATGTGCCTCTACATTTGTTTTACCAAAAAAGTGCCAAAGATGCAGAAGCGCTTAATTTTAGCGCCATGACATGCTGAATATGTCAAAATAAATTCTAACTCTGAAAAGTGCAAGGGCGCTAAAATTTAGCGCCCCTGCATCAAAGACTGAAATCTCCAAAAATGTAAGGGCGCTGAATTTTAGCGCCCTTACACTTTTCACAATCTTTTTCCAGACTTAGCCAATTTTTGACTATGGCATTATTTTTCGCACCTTTGCACTTTTCTTCCAGACTTAGTCATTTTTTGTGCAATGGTGCTGAATTTTAGCACCTTTACACTTTTGGCAGTTTTTATCTTAGTCTCTTCAAACTCGCTCTATTTCCATTCCGGACCCCGTTTCTTCGCTCCCGCATCATTTTCCGTGCCTAGTTGCTCGTTTCACACTTGCTCAACATCATTTCTCGCTTCCCGCTTCCCAATGCTGCTTTTTCTGCTAACGCCTGTTGATTCACCATCCTTGCAGTTTCTCTCTAGATCTCGTCAAGTGATCCCAAAGGTGACGTCCTTTGATCTTGGTTCTTCCAAATAAAAAGTTCGTAGGAGACCAGGAAGAAGTATGAAGACTCCGCGCCTAAGCAAAGAAAAATGAAGAAGCTTCCTGTTCTCCGGTGTTAGACATTTCCGGTGCATCCTTTTATGCATCTTGTAAATATTTCTCGACATTTTCGAATGTCATTTTGTAAATTGTAATTACACCAAGTCCAAAGATGTAATATTTTCAAAACAAATTACACTTTGACTTTGGTCAAAGTTAGGTGAGATCTCCTAAAATCGCTCACCTAACTTTCCCTAATTTTCTCAATCTCTTTCCTTCTTTTGCTCATCCCTCTTTCTATATAATGTGAGGGATTTTCATTGTAATAGGATCTTTTAGCCTTTTGCAACGAAGTGCTGCCCTTTTGTAAGCAAATTTGTGAAACTTTGCGTTCATGCTTTGTGAATGAGATTCGATTAATAAAGAAAAGGATTGCAAGCCAAACTTTGCGTTGGATTCGATACTTTTGTGAGTTAATCTGATTTGGTAGTGATTAGTTCGAAGAATCTGAAAGACTCTAAGTAGTTTATGTAAACTTTGTGTTACATCTATTATTTAGATTGCATTGTTATTTTTTTTATCATTGGTTGAATGATCTACAAGACTTTGTGCTTGTAATCATTCATGCTCTTGCATGTTCTTGTCGAAAGATCTACAAGACTTTGTGCTTGTAATCGTTCGTGCTATTCAAAGAATTGTTGCGTCTAAGAAGACTTTGTGCTTCTAACGTAGCAAACGGTACGTTTACACAGATCCAACACTGATAAAGCTATGGAACGACTTTGTGCCTTCGTGAGCTTTCCCTTTTTACTTTATTTTGTTTGTTATTAATCACTTCTGGTATCTCTACGCTTCGCTTTGACGAGATAGAGATATTGGTATTACTGCTAGTTTGCTTCAAGTTATCAAGAATTCTGAACTTCCAACAAGTGAAGCATTGTAAACATCTTCTCTGAAAAAAGAGAGAAGGATGAATGTAACACACCCCCCCACTCCGTAAGTTTCGTGTACATTTTGTAATTACTTGTTTGATTTACTATCGCTTCTGTTAGCAGTAAGAAGGGCGCCTCCCCTTTCCAAGAGGAGAGATTCACATCTCACATAGCTGTGGCTAAAGTCCAAGTTGTGTAATCTATCGAAAGCTGATTACATAATTTTCACCCAACAGAGTACTACTTCCATGATGTTTTAAAATTGCAAGTTAACACAAGCATCTAAGTATAATTAAACCAAGATGACCTAAGCATTGCTTGCGTAAAAAAATAAGAGTTAATCTTTTTCCTATGCAAATTCAGAATGTCATCAGTGATACTTTGTAGCGCACATCTCGCAACAACTTGCATAGTAATAATGATAAACTCACAAACAACAAACAAAGAAAAATCATACTCCTTCCTTGCTCCTCTAGTTCGATACATCATCGAGGACTTGAGAGATATGATATAACAAAAATAAAAGTAGAATAATTTGAACTTTCGTGTTTAACGTGATAAACCTTTGATTCAGAAAGATCATCATCCATTTGAAGTTTGTGTTTGTAATGTTAGTCCGGCGACTGTTTGCCTATTGATTCAAGCTCAAAGTTTATTTTCCCCTAGTGAGTGTGGGATTTTTCCCCTAGTCTAGGGTGAGACACGACCATGACGACCAAGACCTAACCTAAAGACCTATCATAGGGGCCTTGGGGGCTGATAAAAAAATTAGCCTTTCCTATGTTATACACGCAGAGACCATATAGTTCGACTCACGACACGACCAAGATTTACAAGAAAAAAATATGAACATAAAAAACACCTAAAAGATTGACCTAAATGTCTTAGGTAATAATCAAAGATCACCCTTCCCTACGTTCAAAGCTCAAAGATGACGTAGTTTGAATAAAGACTTTGTTTTTGACTTTTTTGACTTTTTGACCTGTTTTTGGATTTTGATATGTTTCGAATGTTTTTGGGTTTTGATATGTTTTGAATGTTTTTGGATTTTCTATTTTTTGACCTTGAGAATGTACAAGAATCCAATCCAATGTAGGACATGCCCCTAGTGTGATACGATAAGACAAACTCATTTTTAGAATGGGCCGAGTAATACTAGGGGATACCATGATACAAACACTGGATCAAGCTATGATGCGAACATGGAAGCATGATGGATGAATGATGCAGAGCAAGTCACATATCCCAAGATAGATGGAGAATGCTTATTTTACACAAGGCGCCTGTTTTCCAGTTTTTCACCAAGGTACTTGCCCAAAGTGCCACCGAAGTGGTTTTCACTAGAGGAAATTCTTTTTTTCTTTACTGTTTTCAATCCTTTTTCTGATTTTTTTTTTGTATTTCTTCAGGACATTTTCTAATGTTTTTTGGTATTTTTCCAGGACCTTTATCAATGCATTGGATGAGCTAGGTGTAAAACCTTTTGAGATGCAAGCTGTTGAGATGTTCATCAAACAGATGCCCTTCTAGTGTGGATAGCTGATACGCTCCTAATCCAAAGACTGATACTATAACAAAGGGACCCAACATGTTAGGTTCAAATTTCCCATTCTTCTCCCGATCTTGTTGATTACGGGGATTTTATTTTATTACTAAGTCGCCCACCTGAAATGCTCTAGGTTTTACTCTGTGATTGTAGCTCCTAGATATCCTTTGCTGATAGGATTTTAGGTGATCAACTGCATGCTACCGACATTCATCCAATAGTTCCAATTCTTGTATCCTATATACTCTATAATCCTCATTTGAAGTCATCCCTTTGAGTGACACACACAAGGATGGTATCTCAACCTCAATAGGTAGAATAACTTTTGATCCTTAGACTAGAGAATAGGGTGTTGCTCCTGTTGGGGTACAAATACTGGTTCTGTAAGCCCACAATGTCGGTTTTAGTTGAACATGCCAATCATGTCCAACTTCATTGATGGTTTTCTTTAGGATCTTTAGGATAGTCTTGTTTGAGGCCTCTGCTTGGACATTTCCTTGGGGATAGTAAGGTGTAGAAAATCGATGTTGGATATGGAATCTTTCACAAAGCTCTTGAACATCTTGATTCTTGAAGCGTCGGCCATTGTCCGTAATGATATATTGAGGAACACCATACTGACAGACGAGATAATTCAGGATGAATGATGAGATTTTCTTCCCGGTGATGCTGTTTAGGGGAACAACTTCAATCCATTTGGTGAAGTATTTTGTGGCTGTGATTATGAACTTATGTCCATTGGAGGGAGAGGGGTGAATCTTACCTACAAGGTCCAATCCCCACTGACAAAAAGGCCATGTAGCTGTGAAAGGGTGTAACTTTTGTGCAGGTGCATGTATCAAGTTTCCATTAATTTGACATTTGGAACACCTTTTGACATATTGAAATGAGTCCTCCATATTCGGCCAGTAATACCCCAATCATAATAATTTCTTAGCTAAGGTTAAGCCACTTGAATGTGTCCACAAATACCTTTGTGAACCTCTTGTAAAGCGGTTTCAACTTCATTATGTTCTAGACACCGAAGAAAAGTACCATCCAAACCTTGTCTATAAAGCACATCAACGATTAGGGAGTGGTGAGCCGCTTGTCGAATGAAGTTTCATTTTTGGTTTTGAGATAAGTTAATTGGAAGGGTATTGTCTTTCAAGTAGGTATGGATCTCTCCATAGAGGGAAATTTGAGGGTCGACAATATGGAATATCACTTGGGATTCTGGATCTTCGTAGGCTGGGTTGGACACTTGTTCTACCATGAATTCATAACATCTTCATTGTTTTGGTATCTGCATGAGAGAAGCAATGGTGGCCATTGCATCTGCAGCTTTGTTTTTGATTCTGGGAACCTATGCAAACTTGATCTCAATGAATTACTTTTTGAAGTCATCCACCATCCTCTTGTAGGGAAGAAACTTGTCATCCTTTGTTTGATAATCATCATTGACTTGGTTGATGACCAGTTGTGAGTCACCATAGACTAGCAATTCCATGATTTTCCATTCGACAACTATCTTGATTCCAATGATCAATGCTTCATATTCAGCTGTGTTGTTGGTGTAGGGAAACATTAATCTGTAGGATTTAGGAATTTTTTATCCTTGCGGCGAGACAAACAAGATTCCTGTGCCTGATCCATGTTGTGTATAAGAGCCATCAAAGTATAACATCCACTGTTGTGTAGATATGGTTAGGATATCATTATCAGGGAATTCAATGTCCATTGGATTATTATCTGACAATGGTGCTTCAACTAGTTGATCTGCTATGGCTTGACCTTTAATTGCTTTCCTATCCACATACTGGATGTAGAACTCACTCAATATCATGACCCATTTGGCTAATCTCCCTGTTAAAGCAGCTTTGCTGAGTAAGTACTTTAATGGATCAATTTTGGCAATGAGTCTGATGGTGTGAGTTATCATGTAGTGCCTCAATTGTTGTGTAGCAAATACAACCGCTAAGAAGGATTTCTCATTAAAGGTGTAATTGATCTCATAACCATTTAAGGTCCTACTGATATAATAGATGGCTCTCTCCTTTCCTATAGAATCTTCATGTGCTAATAAGGCTCCCAAAGATATCTCGGTTGGTGCAATGTATAGTAATAATGGTTTTCCCTTGACTAGTGGTATCAACACAGGCGGTGTCATCAAGTATTGCTTTAGTTGACTAAAGGAAAATTCACATTTGTCATCCCACTTGAAAGATACATTCTTGTACTAAGTGGCTGAAAGGATGAGTTTTATCAGCTAGTTGTGTAATGAATCTTCTGATGGACTGGAACCTTCCTTGTAATGATCTGAGTTGATTGATGTTTTTAGGAGGAGTTTCCATGATGGCTTTGACCTTTGTAGGATACACCTCAATGCCTTTAGCTGAGACAATGTATCCCAAAATTTTAGTTGATGTTACATCGAACACACATTTCTTGGGATTTAACCTCACCTTGAATTTCTCCAATCTGGTGAATATTTTGTCTAGAATCTTTAAGTGTCCTTCTCTGGTATAGGATTTTTCCAAAAAATCATCTACATAGTCTTCCATAAAAGTATGCATCATGTCATGGAAGATGGTAGTCATAGCTCTCTGATATGTAGCTCCAGTATTTTTCAACCCAAAAGGCATCACATTCCAACAAAAAGTGCCCCAAGGACATGTGAAGGCTATTTTATCTTGATCTTCAAGTGTTATCTTTATTTGGTTGTATCCTGAAAATCCATCCATAAGTGATTACATTCTGTGCCCAACAGTCAAGTCTACAATCAGATCAATGCTTGGTAGAGGAAAATCATCTTTTGGACAGGCTTTGTTAAGATCTCTAAAATCCGTGCATATCCTGATGCTCTTATCTAGTTTGGATACCAGAATAATGTTTGATATCCACTTGGCATAGTCAATAGATCTTATAAATCCTACATCTAATAGCTTTTTCAACTCAACTTTCACCAGAAGGGCGATATGGGGATGCATTTTTCTCAGTTTTTCCTTTACCGGTTTTATGCTAGCTGGTAATGATAAATGTTGCATAATGAGTTATGGATCTATTCGTGGCATGTCAGCATATGACCAAGAAAAGTTGATTTTCCTCTCCTCAAAGAATTGGTGAAATGAGGTTTCTCCTCTTATGTCATGGATTCTGCTAAATGTAGGGTCTTCACTATTTCAGTTGTACCAACATTGATGGATTGTGTAGGTTCTATTAGTATTGAAGATCTCTCCTAATAGTGTTTTGGGAGAGTGTCAAACCTTCCATCTCTTGGTACCTCAGGCAGGTTTTCACCTTGAGATACACTCTTTGTTTTTACTTTTTCCTGATTTAATAGTGCCATTAGACGGTTTTCACTATTAGACTCATTTCTTATATTTTTCATTTTGTAGCTAAAAGGTTTGGCACTCTCTTTGTTAGGAACTCCATTATGAGATTCAATGATAGAACATGTGCCAGGATTATCAGAACATAGGAAGTTCATGATGGGATCATCGTTCAAAAAGGTGGTTATGTCAAGCGGCTCATTTTGATCCCAATCAATTAGTTCAGGATGCATTAAGGGCAAGAAATCGTTAGATTGGCCAAGGTCATAAGATGTAAGCATCGGGATAGCCATGTTATCAAATTTTCCAATGAGGTCTAGGATGTTACTCTCTTCCAATGTATCTATCTCACTTGAAGAATGATCTCTTCACTTGGGTCGAAGACATACTGTGATCCATATTCAAGGGGTTTAGAACCCGAACTTTGTCCTTTCATACATATTGGTGTATACTTTTGGATTACATCAATCTCTTTGTCATGGCAAGATTCTTCAAAGAGGGAGTCCCATTCATATTCATTGGAATTTGTTTCATGATCTTCACTAGCCTATAGTTGTAAGATTCTTTCAACAGCTCTTTGAGTGGCTTCCTCTTTTGAATCCTCCCTGTATCCTAGCCCTGTTTTGTCTTTGGGATTCATTGTGATGGGTTGTATTGGTTCACTGATGCCTTCTTTTCTTTTACCCAAAGGACCATTTCCCTCATATCCCATTTTTTTCAGGATTGTCTGACCTTTGCCATACTTATTTGTGCATATATTGGACACTAATACCTATGATGGTTCTTCGTCTTTGTATAACCAATTTAGAACATCCCTGTCTTCTGATTCCTCAGCTTGAGTGCTTGCTTTTATAAACTTCCCATCAAAGAGCGTGATGGGTTGTAAAGATTGTTTTCTTGAGGTGGATGGTTGTCCATGTGACTTAGGAGAAGATGAAGTTGTGATAAGTATTAAGATTGCTCAAATGAGTATTCCCCCATGCCCTTGTCTTTTATTTGGATCTTCTCAAACTGTTTTGATAAGACATCAAGATGACTTCCATTGTTGCATGAAATAGAGTCAAGGACCCCTTTGTCTTTTGATTGAGCTTTTTCCTCATGCTGTTTTGACGAAGAACCAACTGGAATTTCTTTGTTTGATGAATCAGAGTTGATGACTTCTCTATTATGTGGTACAAAGGTATCTTGAATTGTTCTGAGTGCATTGCAGTATTGGGGATTGTTAGAATCTGTAGTAATGGTGATCTCCTGTCCATTGAAAGGAAATTTCAGGCACTGATAGGTTGATGGTACTACTTGCATTTCATGAATCCATGGTCGTCCCAAGAGTATGTTATATGTCAATTCCTTGCCTAACACTTGACACACTATGTCTTTGACGATTGGTCCCACTTGAATGGGTAAGATGATCAATCCTTGGGAGGATCTCTCTTCATCATCATATGCTTTTATGGTGATTTTCCTTCTAGGATCGATAGTATTTTCAGAATATCCCAATGCATGAACAAGCTTGAGAGTGAAAATATTTAGTCCTACTCCTCCATCTATAAGGACACGTTTGACGCGATGTTTATGGATTAAGACTTCGATGTGGAGAGCATCATTATGGGGATGGGTGGTGGATGCATTGTCATGTTCAGAGAATGATAAGCAATGAGGTGCAATCAAATGTCCCACCATAGTTTGAAATGTATAGACTTCTAGATTGTTTGGTACCATGGTGGCAACTAAAGCTTGTTCCAGGATTTTTTTGTGTGCTTGTGAAATCTTGAGAAGTTCCAATATGGATATTTGAGTGGGCATCTTCTGCAACTGATCAACAATGTGTTGGCGTTTAAATTCACATCTTTGGAATGCAGGTTTGAAAACAGACAACTATGCATAGATAAACTGCTCTTCAAATTAGGAGGGGAAGCTCCCTCTTGCTGATGGTGTTGTAAGAAAGTAAACTAAAAACTAAGTTGCCTATCTTTTTGATCAGCTTAGAGCACAAGGTTTATTAAACACAAACGCTGCAGCTGCGATTTTCTGATATAAGAATTTCAACTACGACTAACTTAAACTAAAGACGTTCCTAACCTCTCAAGTAATAGCAGAGCAAGAGAAGCTAGTAATTAACAAGGTAGATTTTCTGACAAAGTACTTCAATAATCTCTCTCTCAACAAACACCTACACACTTCACTGCAAGTTGAAATCAAGATCATAAAAGCAAAACATAAATAACGGAAATATGAGATTTTGGATCAAGGCAAAGGAGGCTCATGATTTTATTACTCAAATCTCTAGAACAGAACTCCCTTCTAACATGCCTGGAACAAGAGGTTGCAGCTAAAGAGGCTTGCAATCTTGCTCTTCACACAATAGAAAACAACAGTTACACTAACTCCTTGTTAGCTAAAGAGGCTTAACAACTTGCTTATCACAACACAATTGAACAATACTTGAGTAACAAATAGAAGGCACAATAGGCTCAGCGTTTTGTTCTCACTAGCACGGTTAAAAAAACTAAATGAGCAAAGGCTCTTATTTATAGAGAAGCAGAGGAGTAGGGAACCCTAAAATCTCCTTGCTTTCATAATCTAGGGCTTGCTCAGCAAGCAAGCTTTATTACTAAATCTAGAAATAAGATAACATCTAAAACCCTAGAAAGTAGAAAAAGAGGGAAACACCAACTATTACATCTTATCTTCTTTCTATCCTCAAAGAATGGATAAGGATCATTCCAAGAATAGAAAGAAAGCGGGAAAGAAAGCTTCTAGAAGAAAGCTGCTTTAAAGCTCGATCACATCCGCTAAGAAATTAGAAATAGTGTCCCGGTTCGGTGCATCTATGCCCTCAATAGCAAAACACTGCTTTTCAAGAATATCTTCAGCATCTGCAATAGATCTCAGGAAATCTTCGACCTCACTGGCCGCTTTCTCAAACTTTGCTGACATCACTGAAATATGGCCTATCCTTCCGCCAATTGGATTGCAACTATGAACAACACTCTGGAATTGATCCTGCACTTCATCAAGCTCAACGTAGGATCCATCTTCAAGACTATACTGAGAAGGGATCTCTATGATAAACTCACCAATGAAAAGGAGAACTTCAATCACCCTTTGTCTGTAGGTGATGAATTCTTCAGATGTTCTTTCATAGGTTTTAACTTTGAAAACATGATGCTCTCTCCAGGCAAGGATTTGTTTCTTGTGTTCTCTTAAAACTGTTGAACCATAAGCCGTGTCTAAATCAGCAATGATGATCTCATGTCTCGGTTTTACTTCAGCCAGTGTTTGTTCAAATCCTTGGATACCTTGACGTAGCTTATGAGCATCTTCCCTTAACTGGAACATCTGTGCCAAGATCTCCCTTCCTTTGACAATGAAATTCTTGATCCACTCCTGAGTCTCTTTCCCACATATGACTAGCTGTCTTAACTGCTGATGATCAGCTGGTGTCTCTAGAATCTGGGGCAGCAACTGGGTTACCTGTGAAGAACCATGGACAAGGTTAGAAATGAAAAGCCTAAGCTGCTGATTTTCAGCCTTGAGGGCTGCCTTGTCCTCTCCATCCTTGAGTACTCTTTCCTGAAGATTTTCGGATGCAACTTTGAAGAGACTCAAATCTGCATGTCTGGTATTTCTACCAAGATTGGCCTTGACCATGACAAAATCGTCCATATTCACCTCATCCCTATTCTTATCTTCTGGGGGCAATGCAGTCTCCATGATTATTTCATTATTAGGATTCCTATCAAAGTGAACTTGCTTCTTTGCCTTCTTCTTAGGAGGTTCCTGATAGATGTCATCAAGATCATCAACACTCATCTGATATGAAGGCCTTCTTCTAACCCTTCCTAAGGAGTTCTCAAGCCAAGACATGGTAGTATCTTTACTAACTTCCTCAGGAGGTGCAACTGTAATCTCTTCATCATCTTCAATATCAAGATCAATGTGAATTGGTGAAGAACCTATCAAAGGTACATAAACATGTGTTGAAGGCGGCTCCTCTGCATATTTTTGAGGTATGGGCTCGTCAGGAGGAACTTTTGAATCAGCTGTAGGCTGCTCCTGTATGACTATGCTTGAAAAATCCAACCTTCTTTTTACATTTTTATTCGATCTACTACCTTTAACACCTTCTTGAGACTGACTTTTACCCTTCCCTTTCGACTGTGCTATGGAGGAAGAGGGAATTATCCTTGGCGGCTCTGCTACTGGAATGGAGTTTTTCCTTTTAAGGACCAAGAAAACCTTACTATGCTCAAGGACTTATCTTGTTCTGTCTTCAACTGAAAGAGATTCCTTGTTTTCCCAGTTAACTTGTGTTAAGGGCTGATCTTCAATTCATTTCTGAGTGTACATCGGGAGAAGCACATCTTCATCATCATCTGATAGCCCTTCTATATCTTCATTTAAGCAATCCTTCATCTGATGGAGAGTGAGCCTGCTATAACTACACCTCCGCACCTCGAACTCATCTGTACAATTAGCCCAAAAATCTTCCAGTGTGGCTATATGGTCATAGTTCTTCTCCAATCGGCCAGCGTAGACACCATGAGGATCAAATGATCGTCTCTCGCTGTAAGATTTGAAGCAAAATTTATCTAACTCTTCTCCTATTGTCTTGGCATCTGCAACAGTGCTGCATGTATAAATTCCCAACCCTAATGGAAAGTGGAGGGAGGGTTTCCTTCTGTTCCTCAAGACTATGTGGACACCGTGAGCCTACCTCAAGAACTCCATGAAGATGACCTCATCTGATGGATACCTCGGCAACATGAGCGGGGCACCTGAATAACCATAGACCCTGAGATAGGTAAAGGTAGGAAACTGTATAAACCAATCCGACCATTCCGCCATTGCTGCCCTGACAACTGAAGATATACAGACATGCAACTCATTGTCCAGGTTTCACACTGTATACATCAAGAAGGCCTCGTTCACCCTTTTGTAGTGGTGCAATGACTTTGTGAATTCCAACTGGGGATAGTAGTTATATATGTGTTGTACGCTCAATGATCCCTCGATGTTTAACCCTCTGAATTGACCTTGATAGGCCACCAGGTAGACTAGGTATGACACCATGTGGAATACATGAAACTGGAAGTATTCTGTTATCTGTTGATGTAGACAGTCACTGATCAAAGTAGGCCAGTCATAGAACTCAGTTTTCTTCATGATGTGGGGTATGGCATAAAACATCCAAGGTTGAAACTTGGTGGCATCTTCTGAGCTAGTGACCCTATTGAGCAAAGTGATGATGATGGCAATCTCGTCCTTGAACTCCCCTCGCCCAACGTTTTTTGGCAAGGTCTTGTGTTTTTCTTTCATCCATCTCTGTGCAATCTTCTTACTATATTTATCTTTATGCATATTCCATATCCTTTCACATTCACCCATTGAGAGAGTAACGCTTTTAGGCCACAGGGGAATGGAAAAACACTTCTCAATCATATTAGGCTTTATACTGCAAATCAATCTGCCATCTGCTGACTGGATCTCCCTAGTAGCCAGGTTGTAATGCTTAATGCAAGCGATTATGAACTCAAGACTCTAAACTGATATAGGAATTGACACTGATGCGAGGAGTCCAGAATGTCACAGGTTCTTAATTGAAGTGTTGCTTGCTCTCTCCAAGGCGTGTAGATCGAACACCGACTTGATGTGATGCAAGTCCATTTCAGCTGTTTTGATGTAATCGTGATAGAGCACTGATTCAGTCTTGAAAACATTGGGAGTGTACTCCATTTCAGAAAACTTGAAGAATGACTGTAAACTCGCCTTGGTTCTGACAAGTTTTGAGCAATTTCTATTTTTAGAATGCTGATTTTTGTGCTCCAACAGACAAATTTTTTGAAATTTTTTCTACGATATGGGTTTTGCTCATAAATTCGTTGCAAGACAACCCAGATCGTCCGTTTTTGAAAATTTTGATTTTTGCCTAAAAAAGCAGCAAACCCTAATTTCTTCAATTTTTCACGAAAAAAGTTGGCACCTGGGTTTTGTTCAGAACAAGATTAGAAATGGACCCAGTTGATTAGTTTTGCAAAACCCTGACGTTTGATCAAAAAAGCAGCCAACCCTAGGTTTTTGAAATTTTCTTAAAAAAAACTGTGATATGGGTTTTCTTCAGAAGACTGATTGAAAAGGACCCAGATGGTTGAAATTTGAATGCATTGAGGTTTTCACTGACATGCAAAATAAAAGCACTTGCTGCAACTTGATGAAGTTCTTGAAAATTTCTTCAGAAGATTAAGGCAAAAAGATCCAAATGACAGAAGAAAGGAAAGCCTTGGCCTTTTGCTTGAAAAATTCGATCTTCTGGAACAAAAAGCTTGAAAAAGCAAGGGTTTATGCTTGCTGGTCTGAAAATTCTGATGTAAAACCAGCAACTATGGATTCTTGAATCACAAATATTCTTCAAACTTGCTGCTCCAACTTTCTCCTTTGAAGGCTACCTGCAAAAATAATGAAAAATACATTGAAAAGAAGTGTTAAATAGACTTTAGGGCTTGATTTAGGTTTTGCTTTCTTTGCTTTTATTTCCAAAACCCTAAAACTCAACTTCCTTGAACTTGGACGCCATCTTCCTTTTGCAATTTTGAAACTTTTTTTTGAAAATCTGAAAAATTCTCTAAGGCATGAACATTTGGGCGCCCTTCTTCAACAGGGGCGCCCACTTCTTCCAGTGTTAGTTTATTTTTTTGATATTTTCAATTTTTCTCCATTTTGACATGCTACTTCGCCTCTGATTTCCCGTTGGCAATTTGATCCGGCAGGCGAGCTGAAGGTTTCACGGTGGAGCCTGACTGGTTCTGAGGAAGAAGTTTTGGAGGCATCTCTGGCAAAATCCTTTATTTTGACCTCTGAAAACATAAGTTCCTTTTCCTTCTAGGGGCGCCCATCTTCACCAGAGTTAGCCATTTTCATGACTTTCAAATTTCTTCATTAGCTCCTCTCTTACAGACTATCTTATTGAATCTGGAGCTCTGGGCGTCAGATCGACTGACATTAGACTCATCGCGAAGCTAACAAAGAATGAGAAGGGGTCTTCTGGGACGAACTTTGTCAAACAATGCATTTAAGGCCTCCAAAAGTTTGGGCGCCCATCTTGGATGGGGGCGTCCACTTTTGCCAGATTTAGTTTATTTTTGATCTCTCTGTGTTTGCTTCTGAAACTTCGTTCTCAGCCTTCGTCGGACCCCCTGTTCAGCTCCTCGTATCTGATGACTGCAGACTCCGATTGACGTGCTGGATGTCTCGTTTGAAAGCTGGATCAATCGTGAAGAAACCTCGTTAGACACTCATCTACAGATTCATCTGTTAGGGCCCTTGAAAACTTGGGCGCCCATCTTGAATGGGGGCGCCCAATTTGTCAACACTTAGTCAAATTTTGATATTTTTTCAAATCCTTCACTCTGTTTTCCGTGTGAATCCCTCCTGTTCATCGTCGAATCCCGGATGACTGAATGATTTGATAACCGCACCACTAAATTTGCTGCGAAGCTGACAGAGAACTGAACAAATTTGACTGGAGGCAAAAACCCTAATTTTGACATTTGATGCCCTAAAAAGATGGGCACACTTTCTTCACTGGGGCACCCAAGTTTGACAGTGTTAGAAAATTTTCATCATTTTTCACTTTCTTTCTTGTTCTTTGCGCATGTTCATCATCTTGCCTTCTGCTGAGAGTTTGAATGCTGAAACTAATGCCTGGCAGCCGATTGACCTTCATTGATGACCTAGGAACTCCTGATACACTTCTGAAAAGCAGAATAGACCTAGTAGGGCAAAACTGATCTTTTTAAGATTCTGACTGCACCAGCCTGATATGGACGTATTTTGAGCCAATCAAAATCAGTTCGGACCTTGTCGGACCAAATTTCTATTTTTAGAAAGTTTTGCTAGTATCCATTTCGAAAGAAACCCAGAAAAACCCAGAAAACGTTACTATTTCGAGAAAATTTCTAAAAATAGCAGTTTTCCTAAAATTTAGGGATGAAAAACTGAAATCTGGGTTTTGTTGGTTAAGCTGTTCTTAGCAGACCCAGATCGTCAGATTTTGAAAATTTTGTGTCTTGACCCCTCATGCAAGACGTGCACACCCAAATTATGACCTTTTTGACTGATTTAACAAGACTTTTACTCATTTCTTCAAAATGTCTAAGTGTAACAAAATTTTTAATTTTGGGGTACAACACGATGTTATATTGAGTTACAGGAAAAATAGTCATTTTGGACATGGAAGGGGTAGCTCCTTTCAATGTTACCTTGGCTTGTCCTCTTGTAATCGCATTGATGGTGTATTGTCTTGATCGTTTGTGATTTTGATGACATTAATTTGATTGTCATTCATGTCAATGTTAGTGCTTAGATTTCTAGGTACAAGGTCATTGATTTGGTGTGAGATGGTGTCAATATCATTGTGCTGGTTTTTAGTAGTGGCATCCTTCCCTTGGCTTCCAATTTCACTATCGTGGATGGAATTCTCAACCATCTCAATACAATGAATGGTAGAATCATAAACATAGTTTACATTCTTTCCTTTGGTATTCGATGTAGAGGACTCTCCCTTTTCATAATTGGGTAAAGGGTTCTTGAACACTCCCTGATCGTTGTTTGTTTGGGTTCCTTTAATGAGTACCTTTTTGTTATCAATAAGATCTTAGATTGCGTGTTTTAATTGCCAACAATCATTCATCATATGAGCCTTGTTTTGATGGTAATCATAGTAATGGGCATCGTTCCACCAAAAGGGTTTGACTTGTGGATCCCAGTTTTGTGCTTCTAGCACTATGATAAGCTTAGCCTCAATAAGTTCCTTTAGGGTTGATTCAAAGGATTGTCCTAATGGTGTGAATTTTCGTCGATTGGAAGGTTTTGGAAATAGTGTTGGTTTAGTCCCCAAATTAGTGTGATTGTTGTTTTGGCTAACATTTGGAGTGTTGGGAGGATTGTTGGTCTGATTAGTCTTGGTGGCAGCTACTGTTAGGTTGAATACTGGTTTTGTATTTTGATTTTCAGCTATGACCTCATTGTTACCCACGTTCTTGTTTCATTGCCAAAACTTAGGTTTGTCCCCACTGTTGTAGTTGTTAGAGGAAGGGGATGAGTTGTTTTCATTGTATACTTTAATGACCCCCCTTTTGACTAAAGCTTCTTCGATTTTAATTTTGTTTTCAATCAATTTTTTGAAGGTAGGGGGACATTGTAATTCCAACCTATAACTCATCTCATCGTTTAGGTTGTCAATGAAAATCTCAATCTTTTCTTTTTCGGGTACAGGACGAGAATACATTGCAAACAATCTCCTCCATTTTTGCAAGAAAATGAGGAAGGACTCACCCTTTTTCTGTTTCAAGTTGCAAAGGTCTTTCATGGTGATATCATGTTGGATATTGTAAGAGTATTGAGTGAGAAATCTATTGACCAACTCTTCAAATGTGTTGATGGGGGGTGTAATCTTTGAAAACCATTCAAGGCATGCCCCTCCTAGAATTTGTGGAAATAGTCTCATCAAATAAGTTTCCTCATGCGCAAATTTAGACTCATGGTTCATAATTCCCTCACGTGATCTAATGGATCAGTGGTACCATTGTACTTTTCATACTTTGGGAATTCACTACATTTAGGGAAAGGAATCATGTTGATGGATTGATTAAAGGGATAGGGACAAATGTCCTGAATCAAGTGTCGTTTCGAGGTTCCCCTTTGCATATCTAGAACTTGTTGTTGAAGGTTTTGCATTTGGCGAGTTAAAACAACCATTTGTTCTGTTTCCTTTTCAGGCTTTTGGGGAGGTGCTTTTAAGGTGTTGATATCAAAATCAAGGGGAAGTTTGACTCCTTGATTGGCTAACATTAATAGGTATTTTCCCCCATCTCTTTCAAAAATCTTTTCCAAAAACTTATGGAAGTTGGGATCTTGTTCCGCTTATCAGATATCCTCATCGTTTATTTCTTCCCCTTGAGTGTTGTTGAGTCCAGGAATAGGGTTTTCTTCTATATCAACCATGTTGCTAGGGATCTCACTATTTTGAGGTTCAATGTTGCGAGTTTCAATATCGAAAGTTTCACTACTTGGACTTCCTATGTTTTCCATTTCAAAGTTGGATGTTCCATGTTCCTTGTCCTTGAGTCTTCTCTTTTGGGATCTCGTTTGGACGGGCATACAAGTGTTATGATTTAAACTAAGCTTTGATCTAAATTTGAAATAGTGCCAAGGATTATAACTAAGTCAAATAGAATGAAAAATTCTATTGATAAGACTAAGTTTGATTTGATTGCATGACATAGTTTCATGATTAAAGGATGAAAAATCCTGAAGATGAAACTAGGTAAGCAAAAATGTGATGGATATTGATGATTTAGGCACCTTGAAATGTTTAGATCTAGGTTTAGTTTGAAAAATTCCACTTGTATAGGTCCGTTTCAACACGTTTAGACTTCTAAGGTATCTAAGGAACAATCTTGGACTTGGATTTTTGATTCAAGATGTGTAATTAAGGTACTCAAAATGTTGGAAAAGTATTGGATTTTGAAAATAGTACATCATGTATAACTCTAGATTGTTCTTACAAGCTTTCTTGTAAAAATTGAAGGTTAACCTTTCTCTAAAGTCGTAGAGCATAGACAAACGTTTTTTATGTTGTTTTGGACTAAGAGGTTTGATCCTTGGTTTTCTAATCTTGCTCTTTCGTGAAATCATCATGTAAATCCCATATCATGCCTCTGTTTTGCCTAAGGAAAGGTTGAACACTGCTGAAAGGACTAATTTTTTTTGGAAGATGGATGGACCTAAGTTATTGACTTGTCTACCTCAATGAATGTAGTTCTAAATCAAGGTTTTCACTTTAAAAAAGAAATGTTTTTGATGATGTTTTGTTTGAGTTTCATTTTGAAGACACATCAAGAAGAATATACACTCCTAAGGCTGTGTAAGACTGTATTCTTTTAGATTCCACACGGGTTTTACCCCAACTGCACTATCTTTAGCAGATGAATTTAGAAGCTTGGTTGCACGGTCTCCCCCTTACAGTGCACTCTCTTCTTCGGCCAATAAAGCTTCCAGTCCCCATGAAACTCCCATGGCGAACTGATCATCTCTACTAAAAACTATGAGAATGTGGATGCCTTGGCAACAACCGTTGTTGCACCAAAGAATAGATAAAGGATTTTGGAAAATCTACAAGGGTTTTAATTCAGACATTTTGTTCGTAGGGAGTGACCCATGCGGTGAGAGTCCCTTTCGATCCATCTCGTTGGAGCCACCCGTGTGATATTTGAACTTTCCCCAAGTATCCACATTTATATCCCGGTTGGAAGTCACTTGGCTTTAGTGAGTTACCGGTTGGGTCGTTCCCTTGGGTGATTAATTTTTCCCACAAGGAAAGCCCTCTAGGATAAACAAAAGCAATCAAGCAAACCCGTAGTTCAATCACTCTTTATTTCACATTAATAAAGAGAGAACACACGCTATATGCTCCACTTAAAGTCGCACATAAACAAGAATGGTTCTGGCTTTTTGGATCACCCAGTTAAGGGGAGAGCATATGCCTACCATCCATCACATACAAAAGACATGGTGTTCATTAACCCGTTAATTAAGGTATGTTCCTAACTTAACCAAAAGGAAACATGGTGTTCATTATCCCTTTACGTAAGCTATGTTCCTAACTTAATCAAAAGGAAACAAGTAAATAACATCCAGCCCCTGCAATATTTTAGTAGTTTATGTTTTGAGTCTTTGATAGCGAATTTGGGAAAACCTGCAAAGCACATCACAGAATGTGAGTTTTCTAATTTGGTGAAAAACAGAGACAAGATGTGTCAAAACAGAGACAAGATGCGCCAAAACTCTAAAAATAGTGTAGAATGGTCCCATAATAGGTGAAAATGGTCTTGGAACAACTTGCAAGATGTGCCAAAACTTAAGCAAGATGCACCAAAATAGAGACAAGATGTGCCAAAACTCTAGAGATTTCCCATAATGGTCCCAAAATAGGTGAAAATGGTCTCAGAACAACTTGCAAGATGCACCAAAACTCAAGCAAGATGCGCCAAAACTCTGAAAATAGCCCAAAATGGTCCCGGAATATGTGAAAGTGGTCCTGGAACAACTTGCAAGAGGCACCAAAACTCAAGCAAGATGTTCCAAAACTGAAACAAGATGCGCCAAAACTCTTGAAACAACCCAAAATGTTCCCATAATAGGTGCAAAAGGCTCTCAAGTCTCAAATCTGAACCTGCAATCATGAAATTTGCAAAAAAGTTAGAAACAAGTGAGGCAAAGGCCCCACGGTGGGCGCCATTTTGTGCGTGTGTCGAATATGGAGAGATTCAATGTCAACACAAACCTTAATGAAATAGTTTACATTCAAAGTTCGATCAATTAAACTATTCTATTTGTAATACAATCAAACCTTTCAAATACATATCATTGTCCTCTATTTCTAGGGATTTATTAAACCATTTGGCCCTCCGATTTCTATGGGCACAATGGTTGTTAAAATGACAACCTAGAAAATGAGATTTGATGCTTAATATGCAAGCTAAGATGATTTCTATGTGCAAATGTGTGGTGGAAGGATTAGTGGTATGCTTCTAAATGAAACAAAAGGATGAAAAGGATGATGAATACGATGATAAACGAAGGATGATGTTGATGATAAATGGACAAGTGTAGATGAGTGAAATGATGTGAAACTAAAATGAACTATTCATGATTATGTGTATGATCAAATGCAAACATAAAACAAACTAACCTAAAATACAACTATGATGCAATGGGGATGATAAAATGCAACTATGAAGCAATTAATTAATCTAAAATGAGAATGCAAAGGAACACATGATATGAGAACTAATTATAAGACTCCATGAAAGCTCCAAGCTCCTAAGAGAAACCTACATAGTAACTTTACTTCAATTGTGGATGATAAATGCAAAGGAAAGGGGGTGGATGATAAATGCAAAGGCAAGGGGGTGTATTTATAGGGTTTCTCAAGCATTTTGTGAGGTGGCACCTATCAATGGTCTAGATTCGAAGGAGAAAGAATAGACAGTGGAGATGGAAAGAATCAAGATGTTGTCCCCTTGACCAAAGACAACATGCCATGTGTGTGGGAGGAATCTCTTGACCAATGGGAAACATGCCATGTGTGTGGGAGACCCAAGTGTGTGAAACAAAGACCCATGTGTTCCAAATTTGTTGGAAGTGTGGGAGAATAAAATCATGTGCTTTTTCCCATTGGTGGAGGTGTGTGAGGATAATTCTAATTAATAATTAGGCTTATTTATTTTCATGTGACCTTTGTGAGGTGGCACAAGAAAATGTAGTAGACATGTGCTCTAATTCTTAATTAGGATTAAGGAAGATTAATTAAATAAACACGTTTAGGATGCTTTGTTTATTTAATTATTTAGAAGAATATGATTTTGGAGAATTAATAGAAGAGTAACAATATAAATAAAGTGAGACTTTATTTATACGTAGTCGAAACATTAATCAAATAGGTTGTATTTAATTAATTGAATATGATGACCATTTTTAGGTGTATACAATTTTATCTTCAATGCCTTTGACATAAGTATGAGTCAAATTAGTAAATTTAATTTTCCATTTCTTGTTTATCCTACATCTATTAGTGTAAATTTAAATGATATTCATCTTTAGTCTAACTTTTTTCTTGATTCTTTCGTAGGGGGTCACAACTCCAATTCATGCACCTACCCCTCTTATAGATGAAGAGAAGCAACAAATAATTGAGGTGGATTATCAACTTGTGGTAAGGGATTATTCACTTATATGCCATTCTATATTGCATTTTTTCTATATTAATGTGTATTTTTTTATTGTATTAGGTGGGAATCCAAAAAATATTTAGAGAGGAGTTCAAGTCAATGGGTTTGGAAGCAATAGATGTCGGTTGCCTCTCCATCTACTTGACATAAAAAGAGTCATCGAATCTTCCATTCTAGTCCATGGGACTAATTATATTATGGATTTTTTGTATGCCTATATGGCGTTTTCGTATATATATTTTTTGTTTTACAAACATATAACATTATATGCTTATATGGCTTTATTTTAAGCCTCTATGTCTTTCTTGTACATATATTTTTATTTTACTCGCATATAACACTGTCTATCTATATGGATTCACTATAAATACATATTTATTTTACCGGTATTGCCTATATTTATTATAAAATGAGGTCTTAGGTGAGAAGTTTTTTATACATGTTATGCAAGTATTTTTTATATATCTTATTTTCTTCTTCATTCTACTTATTTTCATATTTATATTTTACTAACACACTAAGATCTACTATTTTTCTATTTTAGAAAAATATTATAAGACTCGTGGATGCACCTAAAATGATTAATTAAATTCTAGTCTAGAAAAACCTGGATTGAAACTCACTACTTGACCACATGGATCATCATCTCGTGAAAAATTACCACCTCATGCACCTTGTTATCCCATGACCACAAGCATGGTGGATGATTTACCATTTCTCAAGTCATTTTCTATTTCATATTCATTCCATTTGCTAATTACTTTTTTTCCCATTTAGGAGAATGTGTTATGCATGTACATATTGACAAGTGACACAATCTTGTGTGAAGTTGGCCTCATTCCCTATACATTTAACCACACCTTATCCACATATACACACATTTTAATGCATTCACCTAGACCATCCATTGATAATGCCTATTCATGCACCTATTTCAGACACTCCAAAATTAGTCTTCTACTATATAGTTAAAAAATAAATATTTAATTAATTATTTTCCATAATTCATCAACTTTCCAATTTCCAATAATTAAATTAAATAATTTATTTTTTAATTAATTATTGTTCGTCCCTATAATTAATTAAAATTTCAATTTATTAAGTTCCTCTTTCTTCTAAGGTTGATTAATTTAATTGATCAACCCATAGCCCCCACTCAGTAATTATTCTAGTACTAATTAATTAATTAACTAATCATTCACTTACCTTCATTAAAATTTTCCTAAATTTAATATTCCTCCAATTCCCAAACTTGCCATTATACGACATGTGTTCCCGACTCTCTTCAATCATCACACGTGTGAGCATGCATGGGTTTCCATCACCCTCCACCTCATCCTTTAACTTGAACCCTCATTTGTTACTCACACATGTGTGAGATTCTCCATACATATGTAGCTACTCTACACTTTCCTTTATCTCTCACATGTCACTCTCCCAGATTTCCAATCCTCTTGCAATTTCCAAAACTTCTCCACTTTTCAAGCTCATGTGCCTCCTTAAGTGTGCTCACACATGTGTGAGCACACTTAGCCCTCTTCGCCATGCCATATGTCACTATCTTGAGCCTCCTCCTTATGACACTTGTCACAAGGCTAAGCCTCCATCTTCTCACTCAATATCATCCCTCCATATCATAGTGCATATTTACCCTCCATTTCTAATAGAAAAAAATCTATAATTGAATCTTTCACTATCTATCTTAATTAATCCACTTGTAACTAAGTCTATGTTACTCATTTACCTTAAAAATTCCATTAATCATACTCTTATTATGTTGGTTTTAGCATTGAGAAATCCAAATTATATATTATAAAAGTAAAGAAAGCATTTTTGTGAGCACATCAAGTAGAGTGGGGAGCACTCAATTTCTGCTCAATCAAAGGAACAATCTTCATTTGAGGTAAAATGTTTGTTTTATGTCCTCATCTTTTATAATTTTTCATTATTTAAATTTCTTGTCTTTATTTTGGCATGCTCGATAGGACTCATGTCCTTTTATACCAAAAATTTGTTGATCTTTGATGTTTTTAAGGTCCCAAATTTAGGAATCATGCTTTAGATTTGTATTTTAACACTTTTGCCTTGTCCTTTAGTGCTTTCACTTTTTAGCACTTGCACACTAGTTTATATTGCTTGTGTTTTTATTTTATTTTCACTTTATTTCCCACTTGTTGTAGGTTTCTAATTTTGTGTGCATCATTTTGTTTGTTTTTATCTATTTGGCTTTCTTTTTTTGTTTTTCACCAACCTTTTTTTTTTGTTGCAAGAAATCTAACTTTTTCTTGTAGGTGTTGTTCAGGATTATTTAGCACCTACACTCTATTGAATAGCACTTATGTTGTCTAGTACCCATGTCACTGCATTAGCAATTCATTTTCCCTTCTATTTTTATTATTTTTATTTTATTTTCTTTGCTTTTATGGTATTTTATATTAGCTAGCTTGTTTTCTATCAAGTTTAACCATTTTAACCCTTCCATTTCTATGTTTTTGTCTATTTTTGCATTAAAGTATTGACATTCTATTTATGTTCAGGTCAACACTTCCACCCTATACTTTTGTGCTTCCACATTCTTATTTAGTGCTTTCAACTTGTAGACCACTACTTTTTTGGGTAGGTATAAAGTATTTTTTTTTAATTTTTAGCCAATTTTTAGCTTAAGGGTAGTTATTATGTTGTTCAATGCCTATGCTATTTAGTGGTTATGCTTTATCATTTAGTGATTTTCCTATTTTAATTTCTATTTTTTAGATTTTTTGTTAACCCTTTGCTTGATTGATAAACTAAGTCGTGCAACTATCTTTTCGCCAATCAAAGTCCAAAAAAGTGAAACTACTAACATATTATTTGTAGGATCACTTGTGAAAAGCATTTTATTTTCCACTAGTTTAGGCACTAAATTGTTAGAGGGTTAATTAATATGTTTTTACCATATTTATGTTGTTTGTGTATGTGTATACTCTCCCCTTGCACCTAGGACGATCTTGGGGATCAAAAGGATTGCATCTCTCCTTTTTGTTTTTAGATTAGATTATAAGGTGTGTTAGTTGTGTGTATGTTCTACCCTTGCACTTCATGTGACTTGGGAGATCAAAAACACCTAATATTACCTTTCCCATTAGGAGGAATTCTTGGGGATTTCATCCCCCCAAGGAATGACCTCAACCACACGTTTCAATGAATTATAAAGGGGGGAAATGAAATGTATACCTCAATCTAGTCATGTCATGTTTGAAAAATCTTTGGAGCCCCTAGTGATTTAGGACACAAGGTGAAGGGTTGTCTGAACATTCACTCTTAGCCCATGCTTTTAGATGGGCTAGTGTTCACAAATGGGGCCTCACTTACCCTTTTGGTATTTTGAGGACTCCCCTAGAGAGCTTGTAAACCCTAGATAAGACCTTTCATCTCTTAGTGTGGTGCAAGGGAAGCAAATCACCCCCTAAAGTTACTTATGAGTACCTCCATGTGTCAAGAGATAGAGTGAACCTTGGATAAAGCCTTTGGCCACCCTTAGTAAGGGAATTTAATCCAACATGACTTATCCTAGCTATCCCTCATAGGTAGATTGTATTAGTAGTTAATTCAACTATGGGCCCACACTAGGAGTCACACCTACTTGAATAGTTTTACGGTTGTGCTCAAGTGATTGGTTTTTTTTCTCAAGGTAAAGTAGTATATTCAAAATAGCCTTATACCATGAAAATTTCAAGTCAACCATTGCATCTTTTTGTGTGCTTAAAAATATTACCAAATATTAAAAATAATCAAACCTCATAGTTAAGCACTTCTAAACTATCTTTTAGTGCCTATAATTTATTTCAGCGCTTCTACTCTACTCTTTAGAAATTTCTCTATTTCAATGCTTTCACTCTATCTTTAATTTCTTGTGCTATTTTAGTGCTTTCGTTTTATCATTTAGTGAATGCATTTTTTGATGCTTTCAACCTATATTTATTATGTTGTTTTACTAAAAAATTCAATCATTCCTATAGACATCTAAATATGTTCGTCCTTGACCACACCTAACTTTACCCCATTTTATCTATTAATTAAATAAATAAATCATTGATGAATGGGATGGATCAGAGACTAACAAGCATAATGAGAATTTTTTGGCAAGGATCCTCAGAGAAGGACAGCTTGGACCTAATATCTTGGGAAAAATAATGCTAGCCAAGATAGGATGTTGGATTTGGTTTAAAAAGGCAATTTATTCAAAATAAATCTATGGGGGAAAAGCTCATGTGGAAGATGTTCAAAAAACCACAATTAAAATGGGTGAAGCTACTTCAACAAAAATACTTGGATAGTATGGATTCTTCTAATATTTTGATAGCAACAAGTTTACCTCAGGGCTTAAGAATTGGAGCTTCATCACCAATTATCAAATGGTTATAATCGAGTACCACACTTGGGATATTCACAATGGATAGGTTGCCCTCTTCTAAGAAGATTCATGGGGGGGGATACCCTCCCCTCAATAGAATAGATGGAATGAATAGATAAGAAGAATATTAGATTTGAATTGGGGATCTAAGGTGGGGAACTATCTAGAAGAATACCAAAATGATGGTTTCTCATGGTGGAATTGGAAGAAGTGTAATCATATAAAGGTTCTCGACCAAGAGGTAACCCTCTTGGAGAATATATTGAAAAATAGAAGCATAGCACTGTGACAAGGGAATGATAATTTGGTTTGGAATGGGTCAAACAACGACTAATACAATTTAAGAGAAGGATATGGGCTTCTTGAGGAAAGTATAGGGGTCCTAGAGATTCTCATCCATTTGTGTTGGAATAAACTATGCCTCCCCACAACGGGGAAATTTGCATGGACGACTCTTCAAGGGAGGATCCTAACAACAAAAAAATTCTTAAAAATGAGGTATCATGGTCCATCAAGGTGCCCATTATGTAGAAGCTCATAAGAGGATCCCGACCATCTTCTTCTTGGATGTGAATTTTCCCAAGAATGTTGGAGATAAGCTGGTTTGGAATGGGGAAATCAACAACCAATACAATGTAAGAGAAGGATATAGGCTTCTTGAGGAAAGAACAAGGGTCACAAAGATTCCCGTCCATTTGTATTGGAATAAGCTATGCCTCCCCAAGGCGGGGACATTTGCATGGACGACTCTTCAAGGGAGGATCCTAACAACAAATAGATTCTTAAAAACGGGGTATCATGTCCTGTCAAGGTGCTTGTTGTGTAAAAGCTCAAAAGAGGATTCAGATCATCTTCTTCTCAGATGTGAATTTTCCCAAGAATTTTGGAGATGTATATGCACCAAAATAGGTTGGGTAAGTGTTTTACTTAACAATATCTTGAGCCTGTTTAAGTCTTGGCCACTATTAAACAAGAACACAACTCTATCATGCCTATGGATAATAAGCCCATCAACATTGATACAGGAAATATGGAAAGAATGAAACAAGAGATTATTTTAAGGAAAAGAATTGAACATGTACTCTTTCTTGATTAAATTGGAAGCTTCAATTGTGGAAGTGGCAAATAGAAAATTCAAATTCAAATATCAAAATTTTGACATCATGGGACAATAGTTTAATGAAAAATTGGTATGTGTTGTGGTCTCCACTAGCGTGTGGGGTAGGGGCAAGGCATTGAATAAGGTGAGAACAAAGGCTAAATGGGTACCACCCAATCAAGTTTGGCACAAATTGAATTTTTGATGGGGAATCAAGAGGAAACCCTGGTGCCTTCAACATCGATTGCATAATCCATGACTGGATAAGGAGGAAAATCTATGGAGCATCCATACTACTTCAAGAAGACACTAACAATGCAACAAAAATGAAAGCCCTCATTTTGGACTGGAGCTATGTCAAGGCCATAGGATCTCATACATAGAGGTGGAATACAATTCCACAAAAATCATTAATGTCATTCAAAAAGGGTTGATACTATGATTGTAATCATAATAACAACTAAATACACTAGATCCATATGAATTTAAGCTATATTTAACAAACTAAGCTACAATCCCAATGAGATGTTTGAAAGCTTCAAAACTAAGCAACCATTAAACTAAGCATGAAATAAACCATGAAAGCATAAAAGAAACCTAATCTAGAATTCCAAACCTTATCCCATTGGGGGATTGGTGTTGTATTGATGTGGAATGACAACCCTTTTCCAATCTCTTGGATAATACGAGCGTATAATTGAACTCCATTGATGAAATCTTAAGCTAAAATGGATGAAACTATGCTAAGAGTGGATGAAAAAGATGAAAAGGCTTGATAATGGATGTAAGGATGAATAAAGATAGTATTCAAGCATGCAACATAACTTTTCTTTGATGGAAGTGGATCCATTTCTCTCCAAAACGTGAGGTATTTATAGGAGAGAAAATGAATAATCAAGGGTCAATGATGAAATGGATCATCAAGATGGAATCAAGGGTGAAGATAGGGATCAAGAATTCTCATCAATGGATGAGAATCAAAGATCAGATGGATCAAAGAATCAATCAATGGCTCACAATGATTCAAACAAACACACTTTCAAAGTTGTTAGAAAGTTTGTTAGGAAAGAATATTCCTTTTTTGGAGCCAAAATAGAAGAATATTCCCTATCCAAGTGGATGGGTGAGGAAAATTAGTAATTAGTTAATTAAAACAATGTTTTAATTGTGCAAGTTGAGGAATATGAGGATTATCATTAAATAATTGATTTATTTAATGAAAAAGGGGGGAAGTGACATTTAATAAATGATTTAGATTATTTAATTAAATGAGAGGAGATAAGGGGGTTTAATTTAAATAATTTGCATTATTAAATTAAACTAGATGAAATGTTAGTGTGAAAGGGTGGTGTTGATGGGTGTTTTGCACACTTTCTCAACACAGGCAGTACACAGGTGCACTACCTCTCTTGAAAGGAAATCTCCAATGACAAGTTGCTGAAAATCTCACCAAGGTCTCTCGGGTGTCAAGTCATGACTTGCATGGAACTCCTCAGTTGATTTTGATGTGATTTTGTTGGTAATCACAGGGCGGAATTACGTAGGTGGATGCAAGGTAGATCTTCAAATCCGAAGTTTCTTAGATGGAGGTCGAGTTTCACTTTGTTGTAGGTTCAGACATCGGTCCAAAACTTTGATGTTTCTTCAAGTTTAGCTTTACAATGTGCAATGAACTTTGGTATAGGCTATTTCTAAAAAAAGGAAAAGAGTAGGGAAGATGGAGGGTTCCTGGACTTGCAACTAATTGTGAACAGTAATCATGGAGTTCCTACAATGGACAACTTCCTTAAAACAAGATTTCACTTAACCAGAAATCTCACAGTCTCATGAAATTTGTGTTATCTTCTAAGGTCTACAAATATTTCAACTTTCATTCACCATATGCATGCATGAACAAAGATAAAAGTGTGGAGCAACTTTGAATTTAAGCCCAGACTAACTTTACACAACTATCTACCGGCAGCAAACAACAAAAAGTATGGACTAAGAAGGCATCTACACAACAGGAATTTTCACAACCATGGAACAACATTTCTAAAATCTATCAAAGCAAGAATACAACTAACTAGAGCAGCAATATAAATCTAAGTAAAACATCTAACAATGGAGATTGAACCATGAAACATGTGAAGAAATCAGAAAATGCACCAAGTCAATGTATTTTCATTAGAAATTTCAGCAACATGTCTTTACAACAACTCAAATCCCTTTGTAAATGAGAGGAGACCCCTATTTATAGTGCCCAAAAAGTCAAATGAATGTCCAAGATTAATTCTCATTATGTAGCCAAGATTCATTACAAAATAGGGTTTCACCAACCCCCCAATATATTATAATTTAAAATTACATTCTTGTCTCCTTCCCTATTTCGTCCTCTAGTGATGGCACTGTAGCGTTTTGTCTTTTGCTAATTGCTCTTTTGTTGTAGCTACTCTTCTGGGGGCTCTTCATTGTTAACAGGGCTGTCCTCCTACTTTTTCGATGCTGTATACTCCATAAATTTTAGAACGACTGGCTGGAGCTTGTCTACCTCAATGATCTCGTACTGCAACATTTGGTAGCTCCATTCTTTTGCATTATCTTCAAGTTTTTTCCAGTCTTCATCATACTTTACACCCTGATCTTTGAACAACTTTGATTGGTCGAAGGCATGGGCAGAAAAACTCATGAATTCCATTGTTACTTCACTAGACATCCCGTCCTCCATCTTCTTCTAAAAGTAGGGTTTTACCTTTTCCGGATCCATCTGTATTGCGAGCATGTCATACTCTGTCATCAGCTTGAGATATCGAGCGCATTCCACCCTAATTTCCTTGATCCATTTGATGTCTGGATCCACCTTACTCATTATCTGTTCCATCCTTTCTTTTCTATTATCAAAATCCCGTCTCCACACATCCATCAGCCAGTGATCATCCCTTTTGAATGAAAGTTCCTTTTCCCATGCAACCTTTGGTAACTGGAGGATGGCCTCAATCTTTGGAAAGGTGGAGTCGTATGTTGCAGGGAAGTCAATGCAGAGCTTCTTCATGCTCTCCAAATATTGTTGTAGGTCTAAGAACTTGTTGGCTATTCAAATAACCCGGCTAATACCCATGTTTTCGACGTACGAGACCTGTCGGAACTAGCTCTCCGTAGTCTTGTCCAAGTTCTTTCTTCTCTCCAACTTGTCAATTTTCTCCTTGGACAGCAATTGGGGCGGAGCCATGGATGTGGTAGGTAGGTTATCCACTGAAGACCACTGTTGGATGTAATCCGTCAAGGCAGATACCTGTGCCTTGAGTTCGTCCTTTGAGATCTTGTCTTGTTTTATCAAGTGCACCACTGTAGCCACTGACTCCTCAAGGTGTCCTACCTTCTGCTCTTTGGTAGCGGTCCCCAAGTTGATGGTGGAAATGTTGTAGCTTACGCCAACCTGGCTTACCACGGACATTGCTATTTGTGCGGTTCGGGACCCGGAAGCATCCATCGTTATTTTGGATCTCACCTTAGGAATTTTCCCCTTCTTGGTTGAGCTTTGTCCTTGGGCTAGGATAGCTTCTAGCCTTGCTCTGGGATTATTAAGAGTGAGAGTCTTCTTCTCAAGATACTTTCCCAACCACTTGGGCATGACAGATTCTTCTTTTGGTGGCTCTTGGTCGCCCTCACCCTTTTCTCTTTAGTCCTCCATTTGTGCACCTTTTACCTTGGTGTTGTCTCCCTCCTCCTCATCAGAATCCAAGACAAATGTGAGGCGCTTGATAGGAGGCTTGGTAATCAACTGCCCTCGGGGACTCTTTTCTTCCTCAGTGTCCTTTTCCTTCATGTTTTCAATCTATTCATCTTTGTGCATGTACCCCTCGGGCTAGTCCTCTTCTTTGTCTCTTTCTCCTGTGGGAGGCAACACAATCTCCATTTGCTTTTCCCCTACAGGGTCTTTCACGATCTCTGTTGTCTTGTCCCCCTCCTCTTCTCTGAGAGGTGAGCTTTCTGCCTCTTTTTCATCGTGCTTTAGCTATCAGGCCATCTCTTCTTCAATATCGTCATCAAATGTCTACACGATGACCCTACCACCTTCATCCCCCTCCTCATCCCCGCTCTCGGAGGATCCTGTTCCTTCCTCCTCGTAAGCCACCCTGTCAATTGTGTGGTGTTCATACTCTAGGTGCTCATGGTATTCGTCAGCTTCCTCCTCAAATGACAGGCTTCTTGCTCCCGTCTCTCCCACTCCTCGGAGATTAACATGGTGGCTTTCATAGCCGGTGGTTCCGTCGGGGGCTGTGAAGGTTTAGCAATAGTGAGGACCTGCGCTAGGGTCGCTTGAAGAGTGGGGTCCATAAGGATCTGGGAGAGCTCAGAAGGGAGATTCTACATGTGTTTCGAGAAGGCCTCTGGCAAGGCAGGAGCGGGCGTCGGTGCTGTCACTATAGCTAATGGGAGTGATGTGGTAGGTGACATGGCAGCGAAGGAAGGAGGAGTAGTTATGGAGGAAGAGTCGATCACTATTACAGGCTCAGCCGGAGGTGAAGGGGCAAGATGGACTGAGATGTCCACTACCGGCGGGGACATGGCGACCATGGCTAGGGAGGTAAATGATGGGGCAGTTGAAACAGGGAGAGCCGAAAGAGGTTTTAGTTGATCTGCACCTTTTGCTTCTTCACCTTCTTGGATTATGGGTTGTTTTGTGGTGCCTCCTGCTTGCTTGAGAATTTTAGAAGGTGAGCCTCCTGGATCCTTCCTTGTGTATACTTTGGGATCCTAAGACTGCTTCATTTTTGTTTCTTTCCTCTTCTTAGATCTGGTGATCGGAGGGGACTTGGATGTCCCGCCTGTTGAAGTTGTAGTGGTGACATCTTTAGAGGCACTGGGCTCACTCTTTAGTCCCTCGTATGTTAGGACCACTCCTTGTTGCCTCATCCGGCTCACTTGTCTTTTAACCCATTCTTCGGTTCAGGCCACGATGAGTTTGGTCATGATGTCAAGGTCATCGACCTCCTGTTCGTCCCAGTTGATTGCGGGCAATGGAAAATTAGCGACTGCATTATATCAGGGATCCATGACAGTGTCTTCATCCTCTTCTACTTGATCCGGTATAGGAAACAGTTGCATCCTCCTTACAAAGTATGCAATCATCCTCATATAGTGCATGGCACACACTTCTTTGTCATCCTGGAAATTTGCCCAGAAATCCTCAACATTGTGTAAATGGGTGTATTCTAGCCCTAATGCCTTCCTTACATGCCCATACGGGTCCATCCGTGGGCGAGGAGTGTGTAATTGGAAGTGGTATTCCACCAGCTCCTTTTTTGAATTCCCAACGCATTGGGAAGTTTGCAGTTTATACATGCCCTGACCAAGGGTCAAGGGATAGGAGATTCCTGCCAAATGTTTTTCACTGAAGACTAACTGTATGTGTTGGAGCTGCCGGGAAAGTTCCAATAGGATGATTCGGTCGTTGGGGTATCGGGGCAGCTTGTTCGGTCTTTCAGTGTAACCCTGGGCATGAATGTAGGTAAACTTAGGGAACTGAAGGAACATGAAGGCGTACTACTTTAGGAATTCTCGCGCACTGTGAGAGACTCTTCTCTCAAAATCCCCTCCAAGTAGTCGGACGATGTGACCAATGAAGGCATCATTGACCCTACAATACTCCTTAAAATTTATGAATTGGAGTTGGGGATGTCTGTCATAGACTTTCAATTTTCGCCCTGGCTCCTCATTGGGGGCCACAAACAATCCACTATATTGCCTTCAATTCGCTAAGGAGTAGACCAAATAGGAGGTCATGTAGAACTTGGAGCTTTTCTTCACATTTATGAACTGCTCATGGAAGCAGTCGCTTATCATGCCTCCCCAGTAGAACGAGGCCTTCATGGTGACATCCTCGTTTCCACGGAGGATCTGCTCAACAAATTAAACCATCCATTCCTGAAAGAACGCAGCGGTAGGCAGGCCCATTACCCAACTTAGCATGGTGACCAAGTCATGGTAGTCTTCGTGGAAATCGCTGCGGAAGAGTTCGTGGGGGACCCTCGCAGAGTTGCCCCTTTTTTCCTTGAGCCAATGCTAATTTATCAATCTTTTGTAGCCCGTCGGGTTGTCATCCCATGCCGCCTTACATTCCGCTATAGTGGGTGTTTCCATTTCTTCAAAAGTGGGGATGTGGAAGGTCTTTGTAATGCCCTCAGCTGACATATCTACTAGAATATTACCATCTTTGTCGACGATGGTCCTTGTCTCGGTTTGATAGGCCTACCGACAGACCATGACCAACTTAGGGGCAATGAGAGATGGGGGGAAGCCCGTAGCTTTTGCGATTCCGCTTTGCCTGATCATCCTTGCATTCTTGGTCGTTGGGTTGATTTTGACCCTTTGTGTAAACTCATCAATATCAACTTGGCCAATATTGGTGTCTGTTATTTCTTTCCAGTCCGTGGTGATTTTTGATTGTAGAGGTTCACCCTGGAACTAGAACTTCATCTTGTCTATATCCTCCTTTCCACGAGGAGTCTTTCCCAACTTCGTTCCTTTGTCCGCAGTCCCTTTTGAGGGTCTTGCACCTGATTCCATATATATCTTGCAAGCAAAGGCACAGTCAGTGCAATCGATTATGAAAGCTTTGTCATTAGTTAAAATCACGTGGACAAAATAAAATTTGGACAATTTATCATTCATAAAATCATACTTTTACTTCCAGATGTCATTAGTGTTTCAATTGATGGATTTCGGACAATCCGGGCCTGGAGGCCCAGACTTCCCTGGCCAGAATGTTGTTTTGAAAGCGAAAACGGGGTAGAGAGATCTGGGGGATTTCTCCCGACCAAATTTTGATGGTTTCAAAGGCTCGTATCGAAGAAGGTTGAATATGAGCACATGGGCGAGATCATATTTCAAATTTGAGGTTATTTGGATCGTTTTGGGAGCATCCGGAGGTACGAGGCCGAAAAGCCATTCGGTGTTGGCTGTTTGAAACGGTCGGGCAGAAACGAAGTTCTGGGGATGGAACTCCGGGGTCCGGGACCCAGGTGATCTAAGGGCAGTTGTTATTTCATTCGGATTTTAAAGTGTTCGGGCCTAAAGAGTCGAGAAGTCGTCATGCTTTCGCCGTTCAGAACGACGATCGTTGGGCGGAAGTCCGGGGGGGTGGCTCGACGGATCGGGCCCGACACTTAGGTTGGGCGTCAGATTTTCATACAAGGTTTTCGCGGCGAGCGGGAGGGCGGAGCCCGGAGGTCGGAAAGGCGGGTGCGATTTTCTCTTTTGGAATGGTGGAGATGGGACGAAGTCCCGGATGGCGGAGCCCGGTGCGGTCAAGGACGTTGAAAGCGAACGTTCACTAGTCTTGCAGCGAAAGGAAGCTCAGGGTTCGGGAGGCGGAAGGACGCCAATGGATTGTCTTTGAAAACGGCTAAGCGGCCACGGAAGTCCGCAGATCGGGACCCAGCGAGGTGCCAAAGGGTACGTTTGCGTGCAAGATCAGATGGAAAAAGGCAAGGCGGGCTCCGGGGACCGGACGGACGTGGGTCACTGGCCGTCGCGTGGGACGACGAAATTATCATGGCATTCCGGACACGGAAGTCTGGGGACCCGAGCTTGGAAAGCCAAAACGGAGGCCGAACTTTGTATAAATTTTCAATTTACCAGAAATCGGATGACGTAGGTCCGAGGAACCGGGCCCAGGAGGGAAATTCACCGTTTTGAGAGTTCAGTTTATTTTGAAGTTTTGACGGCCATCGGAAGACCTGAGCCTAGAGGACGTGAACGCCCCTGGTGACGAACGACGGTGACAAGGTGAAGTTCCAGACTGATTTTGAGGGCATTTTGGACGTTTTTGAAAGATTCTAGATCATGGGGTTTATGCGTTTTATCAATTAAATGTGTTTTTTAACCCATGTGTTCATCATTTTAAGCGTTAAAATCATAAAAAATTCTCGGGAGGGCAAACGAAAAACCTACCTCGGGAACCTGACTAGGCAAGGGGCGAAATCCACTAAGAGTTGGCAAATGACGACAACAGGTGCGAGGGCGATGATCAACGAAGGCAGTGATTCTCTCTAGCAGGCGCTTTGATCTCCCTTTGCAATCCTGACAAGTGAAAATGACAAGTCGGGGTCCAATATTTATACCACCCCCTGCCATTAATGGATGCATTTAATGTTCATACGGAGGACAGTTGGGTTGGTGAATTCAAATTCGCAGACGGCGGCAGGAGGTCCGGGGTCCGGGAAGACGCAAGGCGACGACCGTTTAAAAGTCAGTTTGGAAATCACTGGCGGTGAAGGGGAACTTGGGGTCCAGGGGGCGGAGTTCCGCCGAAGGTTTGTCATCGGGAACGACGAAGTCCGCGCGGAGTTCCGGAAGCGGAAGTCCGGAGGGTCGAGCCCGAAGCGGGCAAAAGCAACCAAGAAATTTGCAAACTTCACTGGACGAAAAATAGGGAAAACCCGGCGGGGCAGGCCCGACAGGCCCCAAGGCCGCTGGCAGAGGCAAACTGCCAATGAGACCCCATAAGGCACCAGGACTTAACAAAATTGAAGGGGTGAAACACGGTCAACTTAAGATGAGACTTTGGAGGTATGTTGACCACGTAGGACACCAAAATGGGGCACACAAAATGAGGCGACGACAAAAATGACCCAACAAGGTGAAAGAAAAAGAGGGTCCCCGTTTCGAACGGGGCGTGTGCTGAGGGCACAACATGGGGGAATTAACCTAATTAAATTAATTAGATTAATAGATGAAAATGATGCATTTAATTAAATAACCAGGCTTATTTAATTAAACAGGTGAAAAGAAGATGAATTTTAGGACGAAATGATGTTAGTGACTAGATTCAAGTGTGTAGTATCATTCAAGACAATTTTAAGTGTCTACAGATACAATATTAGAAACTAAAAGCTACTTAGAGAAAATTTTGGATAAATTAGCAACCTTTCAGAGCTTCACAACAAATCATGTTTATAAGGAGGCAATCGTGAAGGCCAATAGGCTTGCCAACCTGACGGTTGACGAGAATCTAAAGATTGAATATTGCAATTAAACCGCATGTCACATCTAATAATTTTCTCACAAGGTGAGCCAAGCATGTTCTCCTATCAAGGGAATGATAAGACACTAGGAAAATTTCGTAATGAGAAGGGTTTCATAGAAGTAACATCAATCAGGTGGTCTTAAAATCCCTTAAATCCAAAATGTTATAAAATTGAAGGGAAAGAACCACAAATAAGGTTGAAAAAATGATTCTCGTACTTCTCTCATAGTTGGGCTAGGTGGTGATTCATGTGAACAAGGCATTGGGGGCCTATTAAAGAAAATTCTCTAAGGCAAGGAAACACATGTCTCACAAAATAGTAACTGTATGAGTAACTGTATGAGATTGATGAACACACGTGTGAGGTTGGTTTGCTTGAAGAGACAAATGACCTTCTTAGGAGAGGTAGCATACCATAGGTTAAAAATGGTCTTTAAAACACAACAAAAGTTGGAGCTCACGACAATCAAGTGGGTTTTAGGTTTCAAATTTTTAATGGAAAAGGATAGATTCAGTGTCAATAAGGATATTGCTTCTAGATTTTTGGCCTCCTTTCTGGATTTAGGCAAGCCAAAGGAAATGGTGCGAGGTCTGAAAAAGAAGCTAGTTAAAAAGGATTTTCTCGATGGGCTAGATGAAATTGTGGGCATAGCGAGGCCTGGCTTTGAGATACCTCACCAATGGGATATCCATCATCCATGCGATGACAATGAGAAGGTTCTTTGGCTTCCCTTCTTGGTGAATTTTGTGTCAACAACTCTGGATCAACACTGCATCAAGGTTGAAAAGGGATGCTCTTTTTGAGGGAAATGAAAAATGTAGAGCCCATCTTCGACATTGAGTGGATGTATGATTTCATGAACTAGGTTCTAGATGAAGAAGAAGAGGAATAGGAAAATAAATTTATTGTATAGATGGATAAAATGTAAAGATGAAAATTTTTGTAGTTCATTCTGAGTTTTGCTAGTATCCCGAAACGAGATAGCTAAATTAGGGACTCGTATAATCCTAGGCTAAGCCTTGGATTTTGTATCAAATATGTAATCCTTTTTTTGAAATTAATACAAAGCAGTCTTGTTGCAAGCTTATCGATCAAAAGAAAAAGTGGACCTATTAGCTATCACTTACCTACTACGTTCCAAAGGGCCATGGATGTGATGTTTAAAGAAATGATTGGGAAGTGCATTTGCGCATCATCATTAACTTGGATGACCTCACAATTTTTTCCAAGAAGTAGAGAGTGTTAGGAAAGGTGTCTCAACCTTGTATTCCCAATGTATATTTATTATTTTTAACCTCACATGAGGAGTGGGAAACCCTACTTTGAGGTGTGACTCTTTGCCATGTGTTGCCCATCTTGAAAAATACGTAATAAGTTGTAAGAGAATTTAATGTCATTATGATGTGCAAGAGAATATCATGACATTATAATATTTAAGAGTTACTTACGATAGATTCTATAACATATAAGAGCATGATTATGGGGGCTACATTTGAATCTTGATTAGTAATATGATAGTCTTATGGAACATGTCATAAAGCATATTTGAATGGAGGAACGTGACAAATATGGTGCCTAAGTTGGAATGTTGACTATTATAGGTTATGAGAAGTTATGATAGCTATAAGTAATATTTTAAATGTAGCATAGAATTGAAACTTGGTAAGGGGTATTGGAATTTAGGCTAGGGGTTGGGGGAAGTTGTCTATGTTTTTGACCTTGAATTTAAAAAATCCACAACTATTAAGTGACATGTGTTGTCTAGTCATTCTCTTGAAAATTGTGTTGGTCTTTTGAGTTGCATGCAAAGTCCCTTTGTCACCTCAACTTGATTAGACACAAAATAATTTGCTTGTCAATAGGCTCTGGTCATAAATATCCTAATTCATTTTGGAGTGTCAAAATGCTTATCAACTTCAACTCATCCATTTGTGGTTGTAATCATTATAGGTATTAGAGTCCGAATTGTAATCACAAGTATTAAAGTCTGAATTGTAATCACAAGTATTAAAGTTTGAATCATAAAATATTGTCAACTTGATTATCCATGCAAAATCCTTAAAATATCTTAATAGTAGAAATACAAGCTTTCTAATATAATTTGAAAAGTTTATAGTCTCTAGATTCCTTTCGACATCTTCAATCTTCCACAATTTATAACTTTACAAAGTCACAAATGATACTAGGTTTACATGGATTCCATGAAAGTTAGACATATTGGTTTCCACCTCTTGGAAATGTCATAATTAGTTCATGACAATATTTTAACCCATCCTCATCAAATTGAATTAAAAAAATGTACAAATGAATAAAGTTCTAAAATTTAACATGCCTTTGGAGAACTAATGACGTCTTTACGAAAAAATTTACAAAAAGAAAATTAATCTATTGCCATAAATAGTTGATATAGACCACACACATATATAAATATATACACACACCAAATGACAAAAAAAATGGCTATTTAAATCTAGAAAGGGGTAGTAGAAGATAATGATTAGTAAAAAGAGTTGACTCATCTAGTTGGAGGGGGTTCCAATCAAGTTTTTGATTCATGTAATGCTCAACCTGAGTGGATCTAATATGTAGCATTTAAAGGAGTGATCATGATAAATAAAGATAATGGTTTGCAGAAAAAGGAGGAGCTAATACTATCTTTTTGAATAATGAATGGTAGCATATCTATTCAATGTCAAAATACCATCATCAATTTTTGACATAAAAATACGATATTTCAGATACCTTTCAAGACATGACACCCTCCTAACATGTGATTAAAATAAACTTTGCCACCTAAATGGTTAGAGCACAAATATATTCATTTAAGATCTGTGCTAAAACAGGTACGAGGGCATCACATCAAATGAATCAAAGGCAACATTTGACATCAATAAAAATTGCAAAGGCTTTAGACATATTAATCGACTGATTGCATTATGCCAAGAACCTCATCGTTGATTGATGAACGAGTTCCCAGAATAATCTAAGTTCCCACAAAATGTAAGTCCACCCACATTTCAAAGTTATGCCATATTGGTTGTTCTCGTAAGTGTTTAATTGGCTGATAAGGTGTTCCTAGTAACTCGTTAGCTGTCATCACAATGGGATGGACATTGGTTCACTCTTTGTAAGTTTATTTAAGAATTTTTTTTAGACTGTAGAAATCGAGTAGTCTTCTTATAAACTGTAGTGTGTCACGTGATTGAATTTAAGATTTTCTGTTATAATGAAATAATGTTTTTTATGCGAACTGTCCAGTGAACATGCATTAAATGATCTGCATAATAAGATTTTTCTCTTTAATACATCTTACATCTGTGTGGTTCACATTGATCCATTTGAGGCAGTGTATGGAATTTCTCACTTCTGTGAAATGGATTTTCTTTGGAGATATTCTAAGAGATTTAAAAATAATAAAATGGGTAGAAATATTATATATCCCATCACTGGACATCAAAGAATACTTGGGTTTCAATATTTACTGGCTATTTCTAGATTTAGTGGGCCAACTATTTAGCTCTCTTCCCTTCTGTAGTATTGCTAACTCAGTCCAAAGTGTTTATCCATGGTAAAATACAGAGTAAAGTAGTTAAGGAAATGCTTCTTGTAGGAGCATGTCTCAGAACATAATGGATTTCTTAAGGAGTTTGTCATTAGTTCTGCTGCATTTGTGTCTCTTGCATTGTTTGGAGCAACTATTAGAGTTAGAATTGTTCATTCGCATTGTTCCAGATAAAGCTAATTATTCATTGACTATGATTGACAGTGGTATTGGCATGACTAAGACAAATTTGGTTAACAATCTTGTGACCATTGCAACGTCTGGTACCAAGGAATTTATGAAAGTCTTACATGCTAATGTTGATGTTAGCATGATTGGATAGTTTGGTGTCCAATTTTACTTTGCATATTTGTTTCTTGAGGAAGTTGTTGCTGGAAAACACAATGATGATGAATGGTATAATTGGAAGTCTGATGCCAATGGGTCATTAACTGTGATAGAAGATACATTTGGTGAAACACTTGGAAGAGGGCATCTTTTTGAGAAATGTTTGTAGGACCTAATTGAGGAACATTCAGAGTTCATAAGCGACCCAATTTCACTGTGGACTGAAAAGACTACAGAGAAGGAAGTTTTAGATATTCGAGAATAAATAAAATCAACAACAAAACTTATGAAGAAGATGAAGAGGCCTTTGGCAGTGAGCCAAGAGTGCAATGCGCATTGAAACATAAGATTTCAAATTAGTAACAATGAGGTGTTTGTTATAGTTTATCTGAATATGTTAATTTTTTATTTAACCAAAGGAAATAATTTATGGGCCTTCATTAAATTACTCATTTGAGAATCACCAAACAAAGTCAATTTAAGTACTTCTTTTAATTTGGTTATATATCATTTGATTAAGAATTAATATTACGAGCCTAAACTTAGGTCTCAAAATACAATAGCTTTCACCAATAATGAATGGAACTAATGTTTTAATTCAAAGACCTATATTACAAGGTATCTATTGGAGGTGTTAAATATAAATAAATCCATCCCAGTAATTCTATAGAAAGTTATGCTAGTGATAATAGAAGTGTCAATAAAACATCATACTAAACCCATAGAAGGGAAAATTGTGGGGTATATAGTTTATTGTATAAAGAATTCTAATAGTTATAGATTGTGATTAGGTATTGGTACTTGGTTGATTCGGGATATTGTTTAAACTTGGTAGAAGTAGGGGAGAAGACAAATCAATTCAAAAAAAATCATTTATGACACTTTTTCATAAAATGTTTAGCAAAACACTCTAAAAAATAAGACCTATAGCCAATGCACATGAATTGTTTGACAAAGTGCTACTACAATCATTCGGTGACTAAATTTATGTAGACTTAATATTAAACATAGTTTTATTAATGTTTGAAAATCATTTATTTTAATAAACTAAATATTCTATGCTCATTCTAGGGGTTGAACAATTTTAAATTGAAAATATTTTGTAGAGTCCTAAAAGGGAAGTGGTTACAAATTAGTTATGAGTTAGTTAGAAATGAGGGAATTACATATGGGTAGATCCACAATAGTGTTTCCCACTTGAGAGATATTACAAATTTACATTGTTAGAGAGAAAAAAATTAGCAAACACCTTCACTCGAAGGTATTTTTTCAAATGAAGGTACCTTTATTCAAACGCGTTTACACAATTACCTTCAAATGAAGGGGTACCTTCTTTTGAAGGTTGTTCAGATTTTCAATATTTTTTTTTAGGCCATGGAAAGGACCTTCATTTGATACTATCCTTCGATGGACCTCTCAACCTTGGTACTCAGATTTTTTCATATTTTTCTATTTCAAACCTTGGGTTGGACTAGAAAATGAAATCAACATGATAGAATAATTTACAAGATCATACCCCTTGGAGTAAGCTTTCCAAAAAATATAATTTTGAAATATTTAATTTGATTATTATTATTTTACCGAGAGGAATAAAGAGTTTAGCCCCACAACTAGCTTAGCTCTTTATAAGGTGAGCCCCCTATAACCTCTTGAATGATGTGCAATGAATCCTCATCCACATTGTAAGAAAATCAAGAGTTGAACCCATGACCTATGCTATCTAAAGCAACAACCAAAATTGAGTGAGCTAACCTCAAGGGTCTATATTTAATTTGATTATTATATTTATTTTCTATTTTCTAGTGAACATGGTTTTTCACTTAACATCAAGGTCTTCGTTCTACACATGAAAAAATAGAAAAATAGAAATTTTTTAAAAATTATTTACACATTAGATATTGATGTCCTTGCTTGAACAATTTTTATTTATTCTGGATATATATAAGAAAATTATGCATTATAGAATAAACATATCTAAATTGTAATTAATCTCACTTCAAAGATTAAGAAAAAAATTAAAATATGCGACAAAAAATTATGAGAAAATATTTAGACACTAGATATTGGTGTTACCAATTTGTGTAAGAGCTTATAATTTTATCTTTTTTTATAAAAAGGGTTGTGGAATAAATATCACTTTTTAAAAATACTACTAACTATAAAAAATAAGCTATTAAAACTTACATAAAATAAATAAATATTATTTTAAAAGTAAAAATTAAAAATTAAAATCTACATACAAAATGTCAAAAAATACTATTTTACCTCATTTTCAAATTCTTAATGGCTTAGTTGCTATAGGTGATAAAAGTTGAAAAATTAGTTAAAAATGTTGATTTCAATGTCCCACTTTAGCTAAAAAGTGGGACACACTATTGTGAAATCGCCCATTTACAAATTGTTTCTAAATGTAAGGAGTTCCTTCTTCTTTTTGGAGGTTTACAAATTCTTGCCTCTCAACACAACCAATATATATAAATTGTAAGAAGACTTTGTGCTCCAAAATTTGAAGAGATTTGAAGAAAACTTTTCAACTTTGATTTGTTGTGTTCTTCGTTGATTATAAGTTATTCATAAGTTTTACTTGTAAGCTTTTCCTTCATATTTTTCTTACATTTTTGGGTATACAAGAAATGGATTAGAGACTTTACACTATGATTCTGTAGGAACAAAAATAATATATTAGAATTGTGTTTAATTGATAATTTTTGTTTATTTCATATTATTCATACATTAAATATGTAATTGGTTCCTTACATTTTTCTTGTTCATTGAGAGTAAATTGTTAAACATTCTTTCTTTCACCAATATTGTATATACTAATCAAAGGACTTTGAGTCTTTGATAGTCATTGCACATTGTTTCTTCTTTTTTCTTTCATTCTTATTTTTGTGAAGGGAATCTTACATAGAGTCTCATATGAGCTTATCTAGGGTTTCTCAACATTCCCTTTATTTTTGTGCTCCTTTTGTACATTTTGGTTAAAAGTACACAAAAAACCCAAACCCCCCATCATACAAGGGAGTTGCTCCTCTCAAATATAGACAAAAATCACCAATTCAATGGCGATTTCTCCAACTATCATGAACATTTTTCATTGTTCATTGGGAAAGTCATGCTAATTTTAGTTAAAAATTCTAGTGACAAAACCATTTACCTACCATAACTCTTTCATGTTGCTTCATGATTTTCTAGAACAATTGGATGGTTTCCTATTTATTTCTCTTCTATTTATTGGGGTGCTTGGATGGAGTTTTTGTATTATATTATAGGGATTGCTATCAAAATTATTTGAGGATTTAATTGTTGGTGAAACTCCTCTAAGGGCATGTGCCCAAAGTTGTATGTAACTATATTATTATTGGAAGAGAATTGGTTTCATGCTTTGGATGGTGGGATTTTTCTTCTCAGAGGGTTTTCCACATGTATATCTATGTGTAATGGTTTTATGAATTTCATGTCACTTGCATGTTAATGAATGTTATTACATGTGTGATTTTATCATTATAAATTGTTAGATTTGAGCTTTTGTGTATTCTCTCTCCTTATAAATTAGCATACAAATCATTTATGCACCTCAGCTTCCTTTCATAGATTTATAAAAGACTTGAGGAAAATGTTGCAATGATGCACAGTTCATGGGATATCACTCAACTTGAGTAAATGTTTATTAAGTGTTATAGAAGGTTGAATTAAGCACATTATTTTTGAAAATTGGATCATTTTAGATCTCAAAAGAGTAGAGGCACTTTTAAAAATCCCCTTTTCCAAAATCAAGAAGGATCTCAAGTTATTTTATGTCAAGTTTCAAGAAGATTACATTTGTCCAAACAAAACTTAGGATTTGCTAAGTTTATGAGACCACTCAATGCCATGCTAAAAAGAGGCCAAAATGTCTTGGTCTCCAAAGGCCCAAATTAAATTTATAAAATCCAAGGAGACAATCACCCAAGAACATGTACTTGCTAGCCTAGACTATACATTGCCATTTCTAGTTTATTACTTTACTTTAGATCATTTTGTAGATGTAGTTTTGAAACGAGAGAAAAGAAATAGGGGAAGAGAAACTTGTAGCTTTCATGAGATCTCCACTTCAAGGAGATAAAATCAAATACATATAAATTGAAAAGTCCACATTCACCTTGGTCAAGGTAATTAGAAAATTCTATCACTATCTGTTATGCAACGCAATTTATACAATTTTACTTAATTTGGTAGTCAAGAATATGCTACTATAGGCTGAACTTAGAGGTGAATGTAGGGGAAAATGGGTTTTTATCCTTCAATAATTTATAGAAATTGAACCCATAAAGATTGTGTGCTGAAATATTGTTTAAGACTATGATTGAGTTTGATGGACAAATAATGTGCCAATAGTACATAATGGAGTAGATTCATAGTGATGGCTAGTATAAAGACACCGCCTTTATTTGATTCATGCAAGTTGTTTACATCAGTTGTGTATCACTAAAATATGTGCCTTCAAACTCAAGGCTACTTATTTCAAGGTCAAATCTAGAATTAGGTATAGAAAGAGTCACAATGTTCTTTATTTGAGATGTTTGGATTAGGAAGAGGTTGTTAAAGTAATTAATAGTTTCCATGATAGACTAGGAATAAGGTATGACTCTTGTACTATTATGGATCACCACATTCTTTGAATATGCTACTATTGGCCTCAAATTTTTAGATATTCATGTGCTCATGTTTAGAATCACTACAAATGTCATAATGCATCCTACCAAGAGATACATGTAGCTATGCCCTTACAACTAGTAATTGTAGATCATCCTTTCACTTAATGGGTGTTGGAATTTATTGGTATGATTAACACAAGCTCCTTTGTTGGACATAAATTCATACTCATTACTATAGAGTACTACTACACATGTTGGATAAAGGCTCAAGGTCTCAAGCAATACACCACTAAAATGGTAATCAAATTCCTCGAAGAATAGATTATCACAAATTTTGGTTTACCTTTCAATTTGGCATTTGATAATGACCCCAAAAAAATCTTTATCTTTTTAAAAATGTGTATACACTCATGGTATTATTCTATTTTCATTTAACTACTACCCAAAAGGGATAAGGGTAGCTAAATCAAGAAATAAAAGCTTGCTCAATATTAATAAGAATTTGGTAGATATAATTCTTAAGATTGACAAAATCAACTTAAGTATATTTTATGGGTTAATTATATCCATATCAAAGACTCCTTTGGTACTTCACATTACCTTTTAGTTTATGGTCAACACCTTGTCTTTCCCATGAAATTAGAAATACCAACCTTGCAATTTATGAGTTTGATTTGACAAGTGAGCTTGAGTAATATTTTTCCAAATTTATAATGTAGTTCTTCGAGACAAAGAAAATGAAAGAAAGGAGCTCAAGGAAAGCTTACTCATCTTTGGACTAGTACTTACCAAGTGTCTAAAATCATAGGTGACAATGCATTCAATCTTTAACAAGTAACTAGGGAGGAGATACCATTGCTAGTCAATGGGAAATTCCTCAAATATTATTTTAAGCCTAAGTATCATGTATTTCTTTAAAACATGTAAATATTTTTTTATATATTGTACAAAGTTTTCTTTTGTTTCTATAAATTCCATGTTTTTTGGTTTAAAATTTGGTTCTTGGTCCTCTTGGGTGACTAGCTTTCCTCATTTTTGGGTGCTTTACCTAGCTAATGATGATTTTATAAGCTTTTACTAATTTATGGGGCCTATTGTTAATTATTTGAATGATTTCCTACCCTAACGATACTTTCAACTATTTTTATTTAAGCACTTTTCTCTAAAAATTAGAAATTAATAATTAATATTAACAATGTAATATGAAGTTTTTTTTATGATTAGGATTAGTTTAATGAGCTTTGGAAAGCTTTGAAGATAATTTAGAGCATATCACTTGTAACATTATAGTGTTTTATATGTTTGGTTAAATTATTATAATTGGTTTATCAAATGAAACTCTTCATTGATGTTCCCCTAGTATGTGGAATAGTAGTCCCAAAATTGTACAACAAACTTCAACACTTGAAAATTGAGTTAAAAAAAATCTAAAAAAGAAAAGGAAAATAAAATAAAACCACAAGAAAATAGAAAGTGAGAATGGTGAAAAAAGAAGAGAAAAAGTGATAATTGAGGAAAAAGAAAATAAAAATTAGAAACTCAATTTTTTTGGATGACTTAGATAACTATACCAAGCTATAGACACTCAACTAGCAGTAGAGTAGTGCCTTGATGAGACTAGAAATCTCTCAGTTGGGGCTTTAGATGCCTACTTGACAATGAAGTAATGTCCAAGAACATGGCAACATGTATATTGGTATCCATATATATTTAGTATCTTCTCATGGGTGAACTAGTCTAATATCTAGTTATAAAAATATTTTTCTTGATTCTAGAAAATTAATAAATCCACTTGCACACACCATGGTTTTAAGTTATCCACTTAGCTCTCTTTTACTCATTGATATTAATTTGAAACATTCTAATAATATTAATTATTGATGTTTTGGTTCTTAAGTGAATCCACTTATCTTATAATCCTTAGAAGCATTCCCCATTAAGTCTCCATTTGTTGGTGTTCTTGTAACAACTTCACACTTTTTGATAAAATCATGGAAACCTAATATACTCAATTGTTTCACCTAATTAACCTTAAAATTCCTATTTATGTGTTCATGTATTTTATGTCGCTATTCATTTTATTCTATATTTTAGACCCCTTAATTTTTGTATAATCCCTAGGTTTTATTTTAGCTTCTATATTCATATAATGAGTTTCATCATTAATGAGCACAATCTTTTATACATTTGGGATATTTGTCTTTTACTCTCTATAAATGTTTAAATTTGGAAGCCTCTATGATTTTTATTTAGAATTCAAGTTTTGTCAATGTGGTTGGTTTAGAGTTTGTCCAAATATCTATTTGTAGGAATTATGTTTTTTTCTAGAGTATGCACATTATTTGTTGATTATTTGTAAAATTCAAGAACTGAATTACCCATAGCTTACCCATGGCTTGTGTTTGCCTAGACATAAGCTTGGTCTCCAAAATTAAATATAGAATAAAGCATTTTATAAATTTTGTTTGAGTGAGGACATTAAAATCCATAACATAGGCCTTACAAATCCACACTCCCCACTTGCTTACATGTGTTGTTAGTGTTGTCCACATGGCATTTCTAGATTTCCCAACATCCCTCACTTGGACTTCAAAAGTATAGTATACTAAATTCCACTTGCTTACATCCATTATTTCAAAATTGAGTTGCATCTAGACCCAACAAGGAGAGTGAATTTTGATCTAATGTGATCTTGGTTTTTCCCTTTATAACATGTCACATTTGAATATTCTTGTTCCCTGCCATTTATCATGCTCAAATTTTTCCATACATTTCTCTAGGATTCCACCATGTGTCAGAGTTAGATCCCATGAATCTTGAACTCATATTTTAACTACTTAGTTAACTTGAATCATTTATAGTCTTAGGTTCAACTTTTAAATCTGATTAGTTTTGAGGCCCTCTTGGAACTACTTGTTTGCACGAAATACATTTTACTAGGGATTTCAAGTCTAATGTTATATCTTTGTTTGCATGAAATACATTTTACTATAGATTTTATATTTATCTATGTGCTACCAAGTGTCATAATTAGTGCCATGGTTGTCATCTCCATTTGTGCTCACCACATGGGCAACTATTTGAACCAAATTTGATAGCTCGTTCTCAACCAAATCTATGTGTTAGAGCTTGAATAAGCCCATGATAGATTTAGGAACTATCAATTGCAAATGGATTACTCTAATCCTGACACCATGTTCTCATTCTCCTAGAGTGTACCGCATAGCATGTAAGTCAAAATAAAATTAAAAATCTACATTTTTATTGATGTGCATAATCTGGGTAATCATGAGTTAAAATTAGAAAATGTATATGGCTTGGGATCAAATTTAAAAATTAATTTAATTAAAAAATATATTTTTAAGAGAAATAAGTAAAGAAATAAATTTTGGTTTTTTTGACTATGCAAATATCTCAAGCAATGACATGGATAATTTTGGACTAGTAGATGACTGTGTGATTAGACAATTGAGGAATTTAATAAAGGTGCTACTTAGATTATCCTAGAGATTCATAATTCATGAAGGATATTACAACACTTAGTTCATGATTGGTGTAAAGAACCTAGGAGTATAGAGTGCATGAATCTAGATAAATTATCTAACAAATTAAAGTTGATATGTCATCTCTTGACATTGGTGATGGAATCAACGTTCTAAATATTCCTTCTCACTGAATTTATTTATACTAAAGTATGAATATTTCTTTCTAATTCAAGATAAATATAAAAGCATTTAATATTAAAATATTCAAGTTATTTTCTAAAGTTAGTTGTTTACATTAATAATCTATTTATTTCTTATAAATAGAGAAGGTTGTCTATTCATAAAATTTAATTCTATAGAGGGAAACTATGGATCATTTGTAGGTTGTTGAATATTTATTCAATCTGTAGACATTGAAAATTTCCTACGTATGCGAATGCCATTTTTCCACATCGATCTCTCTTCTTCTCCGAATAATTAGATAATTTTAATTATTCAATTATTCTCCTTAATCGCATTCTTTTATTAATTAAATAATTTTAATTATTTAATTAATTCATTTTCTCTTTCTTTATTCTTCCTTCGATTAATTAAATAAATTAATATTTAATTACGTGGCTAACATTCTTTTCTTCTTATAATTAAATAAATTCCCATTTATTTAATTATTCATCTTCCACCTTTTAGTCTATAGTTAAATAATTATTTTTAATTATTTAACTGTTCATTAATCTTTTCATCCTTCTATAGTTATATAATTATTTTAATTATTTAACTATTCTTTACCACTCTTCCAAATCTTAAATAATTAATCTAATTTAATTATTTAATTCCTCTTTCCCATTTCCTTCAAATTTAATTAAATGGTTGCACAATCATTTTAATTAAATACCCATTTCCCTCTTCTTCCACAAATAAATAATCTAAATGATTATTTAATTCCTCCACTTCCTCTTTTGAATATTGACCGTTGATTACTTTCGGTCTCCTTTCAATCTTGTCTATCTATCCTTAGCCATCCTGAACCCTACCTCTCTATGGTTAAAGCAACTTCCACCGTTGATCTTGACACCATTATGGCTTTTGATCTCAGTCATCCATTCGAGTAGTTTTTCTATAAAAGAGAGTTGTCTCCTTCATTTTTGTTTTACAACCACTATCTCCAAAGTTCTTGCTATCATTTTACTGTCACTTGCAGGTATTCAAACACTTCGAAATACGAGGGCAAGCTTGCACATTGAGCAAAATGGAGGAGATGTAAGGAAGGTTAATCAACTTCAACATGGGAAGTGTGGTATAGCTTTATGTTTGCATTTGCTTTCCATGGTTGTTTGTGTTTCTTGTTTGGATTGGGATTTAATGGGCTTAGATTTTAGGTAGTGGTTGCTATCATTGGTCTTAGCCTTTTTATTTCGACTTCTAACCCTTCCTACACAATCAAATATTTACTAATCTTTCATGTGCTTACTTAGAGATAGAATTTTAGTAAACCTTTGTTGTCCTAAGAGTTTTCTTGTGCTTGTTTTATGTAATGAACTAATTCAAGAATATACAAAGCTAAATCTTTGAAATTTCTCATTAATTGCTAATGTCTTAGCATCATCCTATACCTATATATGGTGGATGTTTTTCTTATATTTTCATGATTAATCGGTCATAAGAAAATAACACCTCTTATTTTAGTCATGCAATAATGAAGTGAAAAAGATTGGTTAATCGCATGATTGTTTCATCTTGTAGAATTAGCTTATTTCCAAGACAACACAAGCCTTCTCTCTTTAACCCTTCACTCTTTTGCACTCTCTATAATTAGTTAAAATATATTTTAATTAATTATCATTTAGTTTCTATTTTTTGAATGTAATCCATTTTTCCTCATGGATGTAAATAAAATTATGTTGATTATTTAATCTATATTATTCAATATTTCATGAAATTAGAAAGATATAAAATTGGTAAATATTATGTCTTTATTTATTTTTATGAGATTGTTCTGAATAGGACAAGTCTTGTCAATATTATCCATTTTCTTTTACTTCCAAAATTAAAACCCATTAATTTGAGATAAGTCCCCTTGTTGAAAGAGAACACATTTCACCTTTGAGTTATGTTGGGACTCACATTTGTAATGTCATTTTTTTCGAGTCCCTTCCTTCCTATGTGTCTTAGTAATATTTGATCCATTGTTAATAACCAATCTAAGAAATTTTGAATAAGCCATCTTGCATAAAATTGTGCCTTTGGATGTTGTATCAATCACCCCTTTCATGTTTTAGCCAAATACAGAAGTTGAAAAACCAAATTTTGAAATTTTGGCTAAGTGTCGAGTATTTTAGGATTTTGGAGTTTTGGGGTTGTTCATGCCTACATATATTTCTTATCAATCCTGAAACCTTGCCTAGAAACCTAATGAAAATGTCTAAGTGTCCAAATTTTAAATCTTTTGGATTGTCAGAGTTTCCCTTACCTTCCTACCATTCCTTGGCATTCCCGACTCCTAAAGTTCAATAATCTGTTAAATTCCTAAGTCCTATGCATATGTCATAATTTTGAACTTCCTCATCCATTCATCTCTTGGTCCATGTCCCCTTGAATCCTTGATTCCTTGACTTCTTGATTCCCCGATGCCTCAATCCTTGGCATGTGGTATGAGTTCCTCCTGCTCCTCAACAATCCAATACTTCGTCAGTTGTTCTATATATCTTATCAAGGTAGAACTTTTAGCCATTCCCTATTTTGTCACTTCCTTTCATCCACTCCCAATAGTTTCAAACTCCACCAAAGTCTTTTGAACTTCACCCAAGTTTTAATCAGTTTCAAACTTTCAAGTTTTCCCTTACCTTCCTACCATCCATTCCTTCCCTAATTCCCTGAAAGTTTCTCTTAATCTGTCAGAATTTCATACTTATTTGTCCCTACATCCTTGTTAGACTTGGCATCTCAGTCTTGCATTCCCTAAAATTTTGATTCCTCAACATTTTCTCGTCATCCACTCCAAAATTCCTCTAAGTTATTTGGAATTTCATGATTTCCCACCCATTCATCCTTTTCCTTCTATTCTCATACCCTAAGGGCCCACCTTTCCTCTGTTGATGTCATCATATTTTTGGACTATCAGTGTATCACGTCTCCTCATCCCATTGGCAAGTTGTTCAACAGAGGCTTGATGTCTGATGATAAAGTACCTTGTCCATATGTCAGAGGTGGACATGCCCATGCCCCAAGCCCAATAGGTATGCAAATTGAAGGGGGCTTGATGGCCTGATAAGGGAGAGGAGCCAATCGTGGGTATAGTTTTGGACAGCCTGGAGCCTAGTTTTGGACAGCCCGAGGCCCACTTTTGGGCAATAAAAGTGCCAATAAATTTACACTTAATATCCAATTGCAAATCACTTTAATTCAAAAAATACACAAACTAACCAATCATGTAATGCCACATCAGCATACCAATATTACATGACTTAGTGACCCACTATCGGTCCATAACTTTTTTTGGCTCTTTTTTTGTGGTTTTTGAAAAATGGTTTCTAAAATATTGATAAACGTGCCCAATTTTCGCCAGAAAAAAATGGGGGGATGCTAGCTCGACGGTCAAGAGATGTGGCAAAAAAAATTGTCCAACTTGGACGCTAATGACGTGGACCCCTTGCTCAAAGTTACCCTACCCACCATCGGCTCCTCTCCCTTAGTTTGACTAAGTGTAAGCATCAAAGGTTTATGTCACGACATCAAAGGATTTCATGATTCCCTCACAAGTCCAATGGTTCGATGGGTAAGTGATGGCTTGATACTTTGACAGTTTTGATTTGTCTTTATCAGATATTTGAAAATATTAATGCTTGTATCATCTAAAGGTTTGATAAAGTATAAGGCAATTTGATGGTGATAAAAGTAAAATTGACAATAATATCTTTCAATATAACAGATGAGAAGACAATAAGTTTGTTAATTTGGCAACAAATAATGATCCAAGGGTTTTACATTTGGAAGGGGTCCTACATAAATTTGATTACTACCCTATCCCAAAGATTTTGAAAGTTTCTTGGTGGCTGATACCTCCCTTGACTGCTCTGCATCCTTTTCTGCCCACCATCAATATATGCTTAGCTTGAGATCAATTTCAAGTGGGGCTTGACATTTCACTGCTTTTGTATGTCTTTTTCATTCCCCTCTTGTGATTTTCTCAGCAGGTGGGAGCATTGACTTGCACTTTGAAAGCCTCTTCTACTGTTGCTTACTTTGGAGGGAGAATATACTACTGCCTTTTCCTATTTTATTTTTCAAGCTCAAATGCCTTGTATCTCTTTGTGGGCATCTGTATTTTTTCTATTGCATTTGAATTTGAGATAGGAACAAAGATGAATCAGAAAGGATATGATTATTTTGTTGAAAGGCGAGTGATTTGTTTAAATCCTTTGTGCTGCTTCTTGCTTTCAATGATTGATGAGATTTATAGATGAACTTAGAGAACAAGTTAAGTATGCAAGATATAGAGTGATATTGTGAGTTGGTACCTACCCTCTTCTGCCATCTTTGTTACTGCTTTGACAACTTTGTAATATAGTGTATGAAGAGGGGGGAGATTCATGGGGTTTTAGCTGGTTGTTGCTCTAAAAAGTCTGATAATAATCAGAACAGAAGGGTATCTTTGTGACAGTTTAACTTGCTTTGATGAATTTATGGTGTCTAATGCCATGGTCATAATGGGTCTGCCATTTTTTAATTTATTTATACTCTTGACTCGGGTCAGTGATGTAAATACTTCCTGAGTGTTGACATCTCGCCAAATTTTTCTTTTTTGCAGGTCTAGGATCCCTTAATCCTAGGTATTCTGAGAAACAAGAATTCATTTGAGCTGGTAAAGTTTTCTATCTCAAAGTTTCAGACACTCTCAAAGAAAGCATGCAAATGATTCACAACAAATTGTAGTCTAAAAATTAATTCAATTTTAAATAAGAAAGGAAAACACAGGTTAAGAGCTGTCAAAAATCATAAAATGTGATTCCACCCAGATTCAGGAAAGTATTCCCATATGAACAACACGTGCAAACATGTAAACAGTAAAAGCAGATAAGGATAGATTTTACTGGAAGTGAATGAAAGCAAAAAAAATTGCTTAATTAGAATATTCAATATGATCTAAAACAGATATACCATCTTTGTATGTTACATCTTGAATGCCAAAGACATCAATAAAGCACTCAATAAGATGATTTGTAATCACAGTCTCTTCTGCAAATGACATTTGAGATTCTTTTCTAAGAGAAGTTACTTCTTTGTCGGGAATACCACAAGGTACTATATGTGAGTAGAAACTCAAATCTGGATCTATATTGAATGCCAAGCCATGAGAAGTAATTCCTGAAGATATTCTTACACCAATAGCACCTATCTTTCTATTTGAGACCCAAACTCCTGTTTCTCCTTTCACGCCACGCCGAGCTTCAATCCCATATAACAATGCCAATTTGATCATGGTATTCTCTAAATTTTCAACATATCTTCTAGCACCAAGTCCAAATTCTCTGAGAGAGATGATTGGGTACAAAATGGCTTGTCGAGGTCCATGAAAAGTTACATCTCCACCTCTTTGGGTGTAATGTATTTCAGCTCCAATGTTTTTAAGATCAGTTTGACTAACAAGCAAATTATGATCTGTTCTCCGCTTTCCAAGTGTGTATGTGGGTGGGTGTTGTAAAGATAAGAGTGTATCTGGAATTTTTCCCATCCGCCTCTTATTAACAAGTTCTTCTTGGAGTTTTAGTGAATTCGAGTATTTAACTATTCCCATTTTCCAAACTTCTAGAGTCCCTTTGCCGTTCATTGTTTCTCTTGTTCTTCTTTGTCGAATTCTGAGCAGGTAAAAACATTAACCCTGCAAAAAAGTTCATAAACATAAGTTGTGTGGGATATTCATTCTATTTGTCACTATGGAAGGAGTTTTATAACACAAACAAATGGTAAACTATCATAAACCAAAATATGCACAAAAGCTCAATTTCACAGAATCTGAATTACTTCTGCTAATTATAATACAATTACATCAGAGTTTAGGAAATGAGGTAGAATATCATGAGAAGAAAATGAAAAAAAGGTAAACTAGGAAAACTTCAAAACAGTGTATTCCAATCATATCTTTAATATATAGAATATATTTACTTGCATAGGTACTTTGAAACATTCAATTTTTACAACTTCAAACTTCAATGTTGCTAGACAACATACTGCTCTCTACATAGAATCTGCAAGCCAATTTGCAATTCCTAAATTACATCTAAATAAAATGCTTGTAATCATTGGAACTATTTTTTGTAGAAAATGCACAAGTTCCAACAAATTCAACAAAATGGGAACAGATTGGCATAAAAATTAAACATTCTTAGATTTATTTAGTTCTTAAGTTACAGTACTCTCCCTGGCAAATTGAAATTCAAAGGTTCAGAAAAGAAAGTTTTGTTTGGAATGTACTACCAAATGTTAGGTGCCTAATTTCTGAGTTTAGGCGAGTTGTCCTGAAATTCGTTAGATACCATAGTATTTGTTCCGTAAAAAAATGGCACATAAGCATATACAGTAGCCCAACAAGCCCTATAGCTTCATTCAAGAAGGCATTCATAATTTAAAAAATTAGCACTCATCTCATGGACCCCATTTTAACACCCTAAATTTTATGATCTCTTGCTCTTTTAGTAGAAACTCCAAGTGGTTGTTGTGATACAAAATATTCATTTGGCCATTAATATAAAAAGGAGTGACTTTAGTTCAAAAAGTCCTTTGCCTTTTGAAATGCAGTATTCTGAAAACAATGTGATGGATTCCATCTCAAATTTCATTTTGGTAGATTTCTCCATTTGAGCTACAAACTCCAAATCTATTAAACTTCCAGATGCATGGCCTCATTCTTTCATCTTTTCTACTAATTTTCATTTTGGTAGATTTTTTTTTTTAAATTTGAGATCTAGCAAATAAAACAACAAAAATATATATTGCTCTAATATTCGTCTTTCTCTAACTCTTCATCTTTGGCATTTATTCTCTTTTTAACTTTCTCTTTCTGTAGCTCTCCATCTTTCTATAATTCTCCCTCTACTGTCCATCTCATTGTCTCAAGTCTTTTATGCAAGAGTGTTTTTCATCTTTCTATAACCTCTTGCCATTCTTTACATTGTCGTCAAATGCTTTGTAACATTCTGTACATGATCTTTCTTATTTGATTTCCACTCTTGCATATTGAAACATCGTCAAGTTATAACCTTCCTCTCCTATGAAAAGTTCATTACCTTCATTATTATTGTAGATTGACTTGAAGACAATCATTATTTTCAATGTGTCATACTTCTTTTGACTTTGATACCTAAGTTATCATCATTCCCACTATGCCTTGTTTTTTGAAATGCTGACATGTATCAATTGTCAACTATCTTGTTATACATGCTTTGAACTATACTTTGTTGAAATGTTCATAATTCTTACATCTCATGTTTTTAACCTCCATCATCCCAAGAACATAACTCAATGATCTTGTTGTATGCCTAGTCATTCTTTAGTCTTTCAATCATATCTTCTCTCTCTCTACTAATTCTTCCCTTTTGATTAATGACAATGGAATGCTTGTATAGAATATGCCTTAGCTGATCTATCTTGTATTGTCTTCTTCATTAAGCTAAAATAATGCAATGGTTAGCTCTCCCTAAACACATACATCTCTTTAAGGACTTAGTGATATCTCTTGTGCATGAGGCATAAGTATAGATTCTTCCTTCTTCTCATTATCTTGCTCTTGTTTCCTTCTCCATACCTTTGTAAATTCTTCCTTTTGCTTATTCGTGGCTTCCACTTTCTTGTTTTTCTTAGGGTATTCCACAAAGTCACTTCTATAGAAGCTTTCCATATTCCCATAATTGTTGCACTTGTAGCAAGAATTGTAGCTTCTTCTTGAGAACTTATAAGAATCTTTGCTCCGTCCATCATTTCTTCCCTATGTTTTACAACTTCTTGCCATATGGCCAAGATGGTTGCATTTATAACATATGATGTCGTCCTTTCTCTTTGGCAACTCATGAGGACCTCTATTCTTGATCCAACCATTGTTTCTTGCATGTGTCCAACAATCTACCGCTTTATGACCAAAGTTATTACATGAATAGTGTTGCACAGACGGTTGTCATTGCACCAAAAGATCAACCTGTTAGTGCCCAATACAACCGCCAGAGTTAATGAATACGTGGGAGGCGGTTAAGCCATGTCACGAACCCGAGCACTACGCTGCACAACATAAGGAGACCTATAGCGCACAACTTGCAACAATCCCCCCCCCCAATGCAAGCGAGAGGTTTGAACCTGTGACCCAGGTTCTGATACCAATTGTTGCACAGACGGCTGTCGTTGCACCAAAAGATCGACTTGTTAATCCCTAATACAACCACCAAAGTTAATGAATACATGGGAGGCAGTTAAGCCATGTCATGAACCCGAGCGTTGCGCTGCACAACATAAGGAGACCAAGGGCGCACACCTTGCAACAAATAGCAATAACCATAAAATGAATGTTGAGACTTGTTCATTTGTGCTTGCCTTGGAGGAAATGATCTTGTGAATTTATTCTTGTTGTCTCTATGAGGAACATTAGTTTTCTGTGGGTTTTCCTTCCTCTAATTATTCTCATTATTGATTGAGCCTTTTAGAATATTTGCATAGCCTTTTCATTTTTCCTCATTTCCTTTCTTTTGTTGCTCATTTGAAGATTGATCTTCCTTTACATCATGACCAAGACTTGTCTTTATGCATGATGACTTTTGCCCATCTAAAATATCATCCATGGTTTTAGTACTTTTATCAGCCTTGAGGCTCCTGTCTGGTTTGGTAGTTGTTTTCTCTAATTTTGTCCCCAACTAACTAATTTTAGATTCATACTTCTCACACATTTCTTCTTTCATCTTCACTTGACTTCTTACTTCTTCCTCATTCCTTTTTGCTTCTTTGATTTTGACTTTTAAATCTTCGATCATCCTTTCTGCTTCATCAAGGGTTTGTGATACCTTTGCCTTGTATTCACTTTCTTCTTGAATTTTTTATTTTAGACACACATTTCTTCTTTTAAGTGAATGAATCTCATCATATGCAAGGTGAATTTCTTCCTCAAGATCCACTTCTTCATCATCCTCATTCTTCTCATTTTTATAACCTTTTGCTTCCATTGCCATGAAAAGTATATCTTCTCTTGAATCTTTCTCTTTCTCTTTTTTTTTTTTGTCTTCACTTTTGACCTGCACACATTCAAAAACACAATAATCAGTTTTATCACAACCAGAAAATTTATACTTACCTTTGTCTATGTTGGATTCTTCTTTGAGCTTTCTATCAACATGGGCTTCCTTTGTATCCAATTCATTTCTTGAGCTATCACTTGATTCATGCTTTGAATTTTTTATCCTTTTGATGCCTTAAACATTCTTTCTTCTTTAGATAAATTCTCCTTTTCCAACACCATTTCTTTTTCTCTTTTACTCACAGGATTATCTCCATTTGTCATGATATCATTCTTTGGTTCTATTGCCATGTGTCTTCCCAGTGCTAGCTCATCATTTTCATTTGGTTTTGTTGGTGCATGTTTATCAACATTCTGCTTAATATTTCCTTTTCTTTTTCCCATATGTGCTCTTATGATCCATCTTTTGGCGGTTAGGCTATTCCTGAAAGAACTCGCTCTCATACCAATTGTTGAGCACACAGTGATACTGGGTGGGGGGAAGGTGAATCAATATCTGACAATTCTTTACTTTTCAAAACTTAACCAATCACAATTAAAACCATTCAAGTAAGATCTAGCAATTTGAAACGCAATGAGAACACATGATTTAAGTGGAAACCCTTTTGGGAGTAAACCACGACACAATATTGCATATATATTATAGTTTAATCTTCTTCTTCTTGTAGGCTCCAACCTACTATCAAAGGTCTTCAATCTCTATACAAACTGAGCGCCAACCTCTACTTGATAGGTTCCAGCCTATTGGAGGCTCCAATCCCCACACACAAACTGAGCTCCAACCCAGCAAGAGGCTCCAACCTTTTGGAGGCTTCAACCCCCACAAATCTGATTCAAACTTTCTTCCTTATAAATCTGATAACCAATCACAAATCTGATCCAATTTCAAGTCTGATTCAAATCATGTAATATCTCCTTTCACAATCTGATCCACACTCCAATATCAACCTTTCTTTCAAATTTGATCACTATTTTGCACAATATCTCTCACAAATCTGATCCAATCTATACACCAATTTGTAATGTCCCCTTCTCGCTCCTGAGCAGTGCAATGACCCAATTAGTCTATTCCAAAGTTCCCGTAGGCTAGTTGATGTGGTTAGGGGACTCAGTTGCCAGCATTTATGTCCAGTTTTGGGTTTCTCAAAGGGGTTTCTATTTATAGCAGTGGTCGGTATTGATGTTGCCATCTTCAATGGTCACAGTTTTCTCATTGGTCTTCAATTTCACTTAGTTTTGGGCATTTGGCAAATGCTTACTATTTATAGCAGTGCTATTTTTAGTAAGTCACCTTTGGGGAGTTGGTTCCAGGTCAGTGTTCTTGCAGCAACATTATTATCCAGTTTTTAGTTGGAGAGCCTAAGGTTGCAATTTAATATTTGCTTGTTCGACCACTTAAGTGATTTAATAAAGTAAATTATAAAGTAATGTTATAACATTATATTGAGGGGGTAAAGTGGTCATAAAGTGTACCAAGGCGCCTAGTGAAACAACTTTAAGTTGTTTTTAAAAGTTCATTTAATATTATATTTCCTCCTTGAGCTTGGGCGCCTATGAGAAGAGGTGGTAATATAATAAAATGAAAAAATATTAAAAAGGAGGGGAAGGGCGTGCATTTCTAGAGAGAAATGAAGAGATTTTTGGAGTCCATTCGCCCTAAGTCTTATATTATGAAGTTTGGCTCTCATTTTATTCATCTAGACATTGACGACATACTGAGATGTTGTCGGATTGTCTTCTGGTTGCCTGGGCTGCGTTGTGAGGACAAAAACCCTCCATCGTATTGGCTGGTTTCGGTGGTGAAATATCCACCCTAATCAGATATTGGTGCTGGTTAACAGTTGAGATCAAAAGGGCTTCAAGAGCTCAATTATTTGTGAAGAAATGATGAAGATCTTTCAGTATTTTTAGTGGTTTTGGTGTGCTTTTATCTGCTTTCAGTTTTGGTGTGAGTTTTGAAGGTTTTGAAGTGATTCTATTCAGCTTCTGGGTGTTTTGTTTGGTGGACCTGAACCTGGTTTTTCACTCATTGTTCTCTAATGGTTTGACCAATCGAAATGGGTATTGATTTCATGAAAGGGCTTTCTCAAGCCAATTCTAAAGAGCCCAAGCTTGCAATTTTTGGTAGTGTTGCTGATTTTTAAGGTAGGATTGAACCTTTGTGAAGGCCGCCCCTTTGCTGCTCAGAAATTCATGTTATGACCAGCATTCATTGGTCTTGGTGGGTGTGCTTTGGTAGCTGAAGAAATAGACCTAGGCGTTGGAAAATACAAGGAGTTTGAGCTTCATTCTCTTGGTGCTGTTCGAGCCAACAAAGGAGACTCATTGTTGCTGCTGTCATGAATGTCTCTTGTTCCCAGGTCTGATATTAATGTTGTATTCATCTGATATAAAACAGAAGACTATGATGTTTTTTGCCATTTCATTGAAAATAAGCTTTAGTTTCTTGCATTGTTGTTTCTTGCAAACTCTTTACATTGTATGCATTTAAAACGCACTCAAAACACAAATACAAACATCTTCAAACAAGCAAACCAGCAACAGGGAATTTCAAAAAAAAAAAAAATCAGGGCTGCATCTTACACAATTATTTTCACACAACTGATCATAATCATGGCAACATGTTCACATAATTTTCTGCCTTGCTATCTGCTTAAAATCACTTCACAATCTGCTCTTATACTTCATATATATTCGTTAGATATACTAGCATTTATTATTAAAACATGGGCTGCATATGCACTCAAAATAAATCTGAGTTACACTTCATTTTTCTGCCCTTTTATCTCTTTTTAATCTGCTATTTCTTCAGAAATATATCATTTAATTGCCTGCAGTTTTGACTCAATCCACCACCTATTTATACCTTCCATAGGGCACCTCTTCACCAAAAGTTAAAACTACTCAACAAGGTCGGCCAGCAGCAATACATATTTTTATTGTTTTACTTGCTTGCCCAAAGGTGCGCACCCATTCCCAAGAAGTCGTCCCACTTTGGGACACACCAATAAATTAATTAAAAATTAATTTAATTTCCCTTAAATAAGGGCGGCACTAAAGGAGGTCGGCCATGTACTTTGCATATTATTTAATATTTTCTCCTCTTAGATGATTGCTTTTCATCATAAACTAATCGCTGCTCTCTTCGTTTGAACATAATTGCTGCATACTTAAATATATTTGTTGCCTTAATAATATATGACTTGCAAAGAGGGGTTGGCCATGATTTTTTTCATTTTTCATACCAGGTCGGTCAGCATGTATGGTGATTTTGGTTTCAAGTCAGCCCATAATGTCATTAAAAATCTCTTCCAATGGTATACTGAAATAAGAATATGTTTGGGCACTGCCTTGGATATTATTGGCTTTGTTCTTTAATCTTTTGGCCAGCAATTTCTCAATGTGCTCTTTGCATCTATTAACGTCATGCATCATGACATTCATTTCATAGATATCTTCCTCCTCTCAATCTAGTCTCTTCTTTGACATCAGTGACAATATCTAACAATCTCTTCATTCATCTTTGACTTTCTTGAGCAACAATCTCCACGACAAACTCTTTAACAACCTTTGACATCAATGACAAACATTCCAACAATCCTCACATCTGAAACTATGCATGTATGATAAGGAGTTTTATGCTCTAATGCAAGCAGTGAAATGGTAAAAACACTATTTGATGTGCAAAGAGATAGTTGTTCATGCGGATCATCAATCTCTTCAGTATTTTCAAGCTCAAACCAAACCCTAGCAAGCACGATATTGGCAGGTGTTGGCCTCCTCCCAATGTGCCATTTTTTTTATAATTTTCACTATTAGGAATTTAAAATTATGTCTATCTATAAGTGCAAATGTATGTCCATTAGTGTTGTGAGCCCTTCAAAACCTTAGAAAAGTCTTTTAAGCTTGTTCATCAATTTCTTTTGTTTATACTTTATAGCCTTGGATTTTTTATTCTACTTCTTGGTTAACTTGCAGCAACTGGTGTTATGTGTAACTTAAATAATGTGTTTTATTTTTTCTTTATGTGCTCACTAGCTTAGCTTGTGCTACTTACTGCTTGTCCAAGTAGTTGTTGTCATAAGCTTGAGTCTAAGTGTACATACATGTCTTCATTCTATTGCATCAAGCCAAAGCCCCTTGTTGGGTGACCATTTTCGTGCAATTTACCTTGTGTTCGTGTTCTTTTCTGTATTAACAAACCCTAAGGCTCTTACCAGAACATAGACAAGATGACCAACTTCATCAAATAGGAAGACACCTATCCTCAAATCAGGGGTTGAAAAGGCCAATGAACAAGAGGATTAAACACCTCTTTTGCACTTTGAGCCCTGCCAAGCTCAGGAGGGTGTTCCTAGAGATCTTTTTAGATAAAACAGATAAAAAACTAAAACAAATCCACACACAAAGATGACTCTGTATTAAGCCTTCACAGCTATTCTTTGTTGAGGATTGCTATACATATAAATCACATATCTCTTACTTTAGGTATCTAGGTTAAATGATGCAACTTAAGATGAAAACTAATCACTAATCCCTACAGATGTACTCATTGGTAGTTGCTTACACATCATTAACCTAGTAACATACATTATACAACAGTTTTCTAATGGTTTGATCTATTATAAGCTAACAATAGTTTTAATAGAGATTTACAAAAATGGGCTGTGTATAATGGCAGAACAATAAACTACGACAATTTAATAAAAGTGAAAAATGATTTTTCTTGATTTTAAATGGAGCGAATGGTCAGCTTTCAACCATGAAACTAGTGCCTATTTCTGCAACACATAGTCAAATCCAGATGAAACCCTAATGACAAAGTAAACCCTAACTTTCAGGTGAGTTTAATGTGCTTGGCCCTATCTTGTGGAGTTTAAACCCTCAAATGCCCTTCTATCCCAGAAATGTACCTCTATTTAATAATCCACAATTACTTTAAGAGCTTAATGTATTAACCTTGAAATATTTTTGCATTGGCATATATTTGCACAAAAGCAAATACAGTTTTGTAGCACCCCTTAGATGCAAACCAACATAGATCATTACACAAAACAAATGTGAGCTAGGGATTTCTTGAATCCCCTAAAACTCTTACATAAAAATGGAGACAGAATGCAACAATGGAAATGTCTTATATTGATTTTCTAAAAACTTTACACAATCATAACAGATTTCATACAAACCCAAAACTTGTTACATTCATATACATTAGTATAAAGAAGATTTACAGCTCAACCTGAATTAGCTTGCTCGAAAATATGAACAATGACCAACCCATTACAAGAGAAACACAAACCCGTAAATAGATCTGCAACTAGGCACATGAGAAGAGAAAACATGACTGTTTTGCATTTGCAGGGAAGAACCATGCCTTTGACGTTATCAAATCCAAAACCTATGGGTCAAAATTGTCCCCACGGAACGCAAAAATATACCTACAAGCATGAAAAATTGGTCCTCCTTTGATTTGCCATCATGTTGATCAATGACAACCTCTAGATCTATGTATACAGGGTGAAAATGGCCTGCAAAATACATGGGAAATAGTGTGAAAAATCAAGCTCTACACATTTCAACTATTGTGCTAAATTAGGGCATAGCTGTCTCCACCATTTTGTCCTTTGAATCCGCACCAACCTACATAAAAAATGATTTTGGGGCACCCTTGGATCTGATTTGGTGGTTGCAGGGTCATATTGGCTCATTAATGCATCTTGTGTTGTTTTCTCCTCTATCACTCGCAAATTGCATACAAATTTGAACCCAAATGATGAACAATGTTTTTTTGGTGGTCACCACATCAAATTTGATCATAAATGGCCTTCTAGGTGTGCAGGGGAGTAGATGGGATAGTTTCAAACAATCAGAGGTTAGGGGTCAAGAATACTAGGGAAACAATAATCAAGGAAGCACAAATTTGAAGCTCTAGTATAGCAAAGGATTCAAAGCAAATGATCGGGACTTTGAAGTTTGGGGGAGCAAAGGAGATGATACACTGGTTAAAAGATTCCCAAAATTTCAATGCTAAAAGGGAATTAATGCAAAGGATCAAGATTTTAGGGTTCAAATGGAAGGTATGCAAGTAAGAAAAGCCGATAGTCTCACAACCATACAAGGAGGATGAAGTCCAACAACTCAAGGACAAAGGGAAAGGCGAAGATGGATGGAATAGCATACTGGGATGGACAATCCCAATTCCCCAGCTATATTATCTTTGCTCGTTTATAAAAGGTGGGCTAACATAAAGTCACTATAATACACGTGCAAACACAGTATAATCAACAAATTTTGAGAAATGCAAAGTTGGGTCCTAACACCGTAGTCCCCTGTTTGTTGACCATTGATCTCAAGAGTTGCCTACCACCCACCATTGATTCACAAGCAAATTTACCTTCTATGCTTTCATGTATGTATGCGTTATCCTATCATTTGTCCAAGCAGTAAAGTGTGGGCCTATAGTATGGTTGTTCGTTGCTTATTCAATGAAGCTATGTGGCAGGTTTTTATTCAATCAAATGAGAGCCTCTTTCAAGCAAGTATTCTCATGTGGCTTTGCTTTGTTGCCATCCACAAACCGTAGACCTTATACCCAACTTTACAAAAAATGTCGATGTGTGCAAAGATTAAGGTCCTCAACAATCAAGTGACAAGGCCTGCCATGTCATACTAATTGGCCTTTTCTTATTGGCCAACAAAGCAAAGGAAAATTACACTATATCATCCTCAACCTAAGAAAGCAAATATAACTGTCACTTGTCTTCAAAAGAACTCTAATTGAGACATCAACACCAAGTCCACTTGCAATAACTTGTTTTCCATAACTGCTACATGGTCATTTCTGAATGGATGGTAGGTGAAATGAACCCATCAGGTAAACAAGTTGCTAACACATTTAGCCAACCCACTATACAATAGCTATCCAATCATCTAAGCTTGTCAAATATGTTTTTCTTGCCGTTGATTTCTCGCATTGTTCAAAAGATTTAACACGTGATGCAACAACCATAGCATTTTTGAAAAATGCCATTAAAGAAAATCCCTTGTATGTGTGAGTTAACCACTAGTTCAAAGCACCCAACAAATTCAACCACAATTTCTCTCTTCTAGCAATTGTGCCTTAATGTCAAATGCGATTATCTACAACTCCAACAAGCTCTTTCAAATCAATCTGTGCATGCTTTCCAAGTATGTCAATTATCTTTAATGCTTTATTAAATTTTCTGGCTGATTGCTTTGGAAAGCTCTATAAATTGTCCAATTGTTCTAGGGTTAGGGATTTCTTTGGTTTTTTTAAATTTCAAATTGCCATTACACCATATCCAGCAATAGACCCTTAGGAATATTATACAAGTTCTATTGTAACCTTTAGAAATTAAATTAAGTGTGTGAAGATGCAACCCAAGAGGATTGCAAGTGAGGACACGATAGACATACTCTCGTGGGCAGCAAAGAAATACAAAAGAACCATAGAAAAGGGCTTTGTTGCTACAAATCACTTCATTTATGAAAAAGGATAGAATCATGGATGCTAAGATAACTATTACTAGGAAGGATTTATTCTTAAACATGTATGGCAAGATATGCCAACAAGCCAATCAGAACTACATGGAAGATGGATATGGCAAAGGTAGTAGTGCCCAACTACTTTGCAGATTTGAACATTGTCACATGGGCATGTAAGGGGTATGACAATAGGAAGAGGGTCATAAAGGATGCTGATGTAAAGCCACTATTCATCTTGAACAAATTGACTATTCAAGAAACTTTTGGGCTAAGGCCAAATGCTAGAAGGTTTCTAACCTTGTAGACCTTGGCCACACAAAATGGAAAGGATTATAACATCTACAAAAAAGTCAAATTGCCGCATTATAGGAAAGAGTAAGGAAGCTCAATTGGTCTCCATACCAAAGCATGAAGCTAAGCCACTAAATGCCACTACTTTTAAATATTACTTTCCAAAAGTATATCATGGCCTCTATCAAATTATGGATATGGATGTGGATAACAAGATGACTCAGAGAATGCTAGTGTTTTTGCGATGACAACTAGAACCCACATACTAATTCATTGCTTGATTATGCAAAGCTTCTGTTTCAACTTATATATGAAGAAATTGTCAATTTCATGGAGGCTAGCATCAAGATGAATGACAAGAAATTTAGAGGATACTTTGTATGATGCTACGATTTCTTATTTTCTTTGGTCCATGACTAGGATGATAAGTTGAAGATAAAACATGTTGCACCTAACTCTCCTAATGATGAGGTTAAAACTATTCAGCTTTGGTCAATTCATATGAACAAGGACCATCCTCATGCCTCCTTTGCAAAATTGGAAACATACTTTGTTGATTCCTTGCTCAAGAAATTTGTTTATGCAAGGCCCAAATTATCAAATGCAATAAGATTGTTTCTAAGGCTTTCGCACTATCAACTAGAAGGAAAAATTAGGAAGACTTAGGGTGATTAGTATATTTTTGAATACTACGCTGCTATTAGAATTTGTGGGTCCACAATTACCACTTATAAGCTGCCATACACAGTGGAAAATATATTTGCATACTTGGAAGCAAACATGAAAATGTATTTTGTTGTCAAAGACCATCTCAAGAAAGCAACTAAGGGAGGTTTACTTCCCTTGACTATTTAGATTGTTGATTGTCATATACTAGGCAAGGAGGGAATGGACAACGTTGTATAAATTCTTGGATATTTACACATGCTAGTTTTCAACCATAGAAATTATGATCTTGATGGATATTTTGATAGGCTAAGAAGAAGAAATGGAAGAAGTGGGTCTGTACACTAATTCCTTGAAGCTGAGGACCTGATAAGGAACTGTGAGATTGATATTGAAAGGGTCGGTATAAAGAAAAGATGAATGGATATAGAGCTGGCACAAAGGATACCCTTAAGTGTTTCACAATGAGAAGGATAAAATGAAATGGATGAGGTTGCTTCTAGATAATGCTAAGACATTATCAAAGATGCTAGAGGGTCCTATACTATTGAAAATTGAAACTCAAAGGGCACCAAAAGAGCAAATGCCACCCCGTAGGCCTTCATATGTGGAGCATTTGGTTCAAAAGGTGTCACAATTTGGTAATTCCTTAGATGCACAAGAAGAGGTGAGGGTAGAACTAAAGTAAGAAAATCAAAAAGAAATTTCTTGTCTTAATCCCTTGCATTATGCATAGTTTGAATTTTGATTTTAAAATTATAAACTTACAAATTTTATATTGTTTATTGTAGTGTTAATATGAGTTCTCATGCCATGAGTGAGGATAAGGTTGAACTTGATCCTCAAGAAGTTGAAAATGATGCTAAAACTGAATCTAATTATTCACATGATCATAATGAAAATGCAAAGGCAGAGAGTGCTGACCATGAAACCCATACCACTAGTTCCATTGCGTGTACATTTATTAATTTCACTTTCGAAGCGCTAGAAATTTTTTTTAAGGGTCCTGTTATCACCTAGGATATGCACCCTATTGAATCTTGAATCCAGCTATCTTGTGAAACATGGGATGACCTCTCGAGTTGTGGGACTCACGAAACTTGAGGTCAACCTCTGATTAAGGGCAGCTTCCCCTTGCTAAACCACTTAAAAACTAACTCTAACTAAAGATCTTTGTTGGGAAAAGAGATAAGAAAGAACTGATAATCTGAATCTAAAGCAGAAAATGAAGGTGATACACCAAATATAGCAGATTTCTACTTCCTTTCAGCATCAACAACACAACTTATGAATCTCAATCTAAAGCTTCACACAATAATATGCAACAATAATTCAAAGGTAAACTTAGAACAGTAGCAATCAAGGAGTCATAGAACTCACTATAATACCTGCTTTTCTTTCATACGCAGAAAATTGAAACAAGTACAAACAAAAATATTGATTTTTGATTCACTAAATGCTGCTACAATGACTGTTTTCTGGAAAAAAAAGTAAAAGATTACATCACAAACATACAATCAACCATTATTTCAGAGTGAAACAAGGTTGAAGATGCAATCAATGAAGAAAATTACAGAAGTAAAGATCTAATTTTGACTGAAAAAATCCAAGAAATGAATGTCATTTTGTCACAGCAAACTTTTCCAATGCTCTGCAACAAAGCATAGGCCTCTTATTTATAGATTTTGAGAGACTAAACTCAGAAAGTCATGTTGACTTCAGATATTTTTCCTATGAGTTATCATCCTTATCCTCTATGGATAAGATATTTATAATCCTTATCCTTTCCCTTTAGACTTCCTTGAAGTTAGTGAACTCCTTTATTATTTTTGCATGCTTTGCTGATTTCACAGGAAATATTTTCTCCTTTTTTTTTGCTCTGATATTTCAAAAAAATCAAGTAACAGGTCCCTTTGATCCTGAGTCTCCTCTAAGACAATTTGCAACAAAATTACAAGTCAAGCCCAGGGTATGTAGGGGAACTAGATTGTAGAAGTGCCACTTTTGCAAGCTTGAATTTCAAGGAAGCACTACTAGAGTTAATGCCCACCTCCTTCATATCCAAGGAAAAGGTGTAGAAGAATGTGGGACGTTGGCAAAAAATTTAAAAAACTGAAGTATAGGACTGAGATATGTAAGTTATGGAGTGGTCCAGGTAAGGAAGACAATGCACCTACATTTGCTTCTTTGTCTCTAAGGTCGACGAGTCATTAGAGACAGGGTTCTACTTCTACTACTTTGTAGAGGCTAGTTGCACATATGTCAAGTTCTACTTCAAGGGCCCAAGAAATAGAGGCTAGGGGAAACGTAAAATGACAAGTGATGCTCCTAACCCACTAGCAGAGTTATTCAATGTGTAATTGAAGGATGAGGCAAATGATGCCACTGGAAAATTCTTCTTTGCCAATAGCATTCCATTCCACGTGGCTCGTTCTCCTTATTATAAGGAAGCGGTGACAAAGATAGCAAGGTTAGGACCATCACATGTGCCACCAAGGGAGACAAAATTGAGGACCACAATCTTGGATAAGAACTATTCCAAGATAAATATGTTAATAGACAAAATGAAGGAATCTTGGGTCACAAATGGATGCAACATAGTCATGGATGGTGGACGAACATTAGGCATTTTCCACTCATCAATATCATGGTTACATGTTTAGAGGGCCCATATTTTCTTAAGGAAGTTGATTGTTCAGGGCATCACAAAGAAGTCGATTTTCAATTTCAGATCCTCAAAGATGTTATAGAGGATATTGGGCCACAAAATGTGGTCCAAGCAGTGACAGATGCAGCCCATGTGTGCAAAGTTGCAAGGAAGTTAACTGAGGCAACTTATAGACATATTCAGTGGACTCCTAGATGTGTGCATGCCATGAATAATGCACTCAAGGACATGGGAAAGATTGATTGTATCAATGCAATGGTCAATGATGCTAGAGATACACAAATGTTTATCTACAACCACCACACTTCACATGCACTCTTTAGAACCTTCTCTAAGAAGGCATATTAAAACCTATAGAGACTAGATATGCATTGTATTTCATTCTCTTAGAGAGGATGCTTGAGTTGTAACAAGCATTGCAACTAATGGTTATGACAATAGAACGAAATTGGTGGCCGAAGTCCAAGACAAAGTAGGGGAAGAGGGTGAAGGATGTAGTGAAGATTGATGTTTTTAGGGGTGACACAAAATATATTGTCTCCATCATTACTCCAATCTTCTAGATGATTAGATATGGGGATGCTAATGCACCTAGCCTTGGAGAGGTGTATGAGTGCATTGATTCTATGTTGGACAAAATGAGGTTTGTTGTGTGAGAGGACCCCACATTAGCATTCTACAATGAGCACATTCAACCAATCATTCATCAGAGATGGGAGAAGCTCAACACTCCCTTGCACATGGCTACCTATGCATTGAACCCAAGTGGTACATGCAAAGGCCTAGTAGAGTTACACCCATACAAGATTTTGAGGTGTAGGCAGGGTTCATGAAGGCCATCCAAAGGATGTATGATCCTATAGAGGCCAACATCATTCATATTGAGTGGACAAAATTTGCCACTCTTAGGGGTTATTCTAAGGAGGCAAGATGGATAGGGAAACTATGGCATAGGAGGACCCAATTTTGTGGTGCACTATGCATGGGACAACTTCTTTGACTACCTCTCTAGCCATTCGTTTGCTATCTTAGGTTTCTAGTTCTTCTGCTACTGAGAGGAACTAGTCTATAGCTTCATCCACTTCCTTAATTGGAACAGGCTTACCTCTAAGAGAGTAGAGAAGCTTGTGGTTGTACATTGTGCCTTGTGTCTCATTGACTACAAGACACTTATGTACAAGGAGAGTCCAACATCACGATGGGATGTAGAGCCAGAGGAGCCAACACAAGTTGATGAGGTTGCTACACACACAAGGCTGGTTAGTATTAGTTTGGAGGAGCTTAACCATGTGGAGTCCAACAATCCTAGTGATGAGGATTTTGGGGATTATTAGAGGCCTCACTTCATTTTGTTATTTTGAACATTTGTCATTGTAATCATCATTATGAAATTTTGAATTTGACATTTTCATTGTTAAATTGATGTTCACTTCAAAATTCAAATGTTTAATGCAATCGTTGCAATGTGTTTACAACTTTAGTTTAAAGTTTAAAGTTTATTGTTTAGTAGTTTTAATAGTTTTCCAAAGTTTCATTTGTAACTCTATACATCTTTTTATAACTATTTTTTCAAGTACTATATGTATTTTAGTGCCTCCCCCCCACCACTACCCCATTGTTGTCCCCCTGCCATCCCTTTGCCATCCCCAAACTTAGGCCCTTGGTCCCCCCGTCCTCGAAACATGTCTCCCCATCTAGAAACTCCATTTAACTTTGGTTATTCCACCTAATGATCCTCTAGTATTGAGGATTAGATCCCCTCATAGGTATAATAATAAGGGCTCAATCCCACCAAATTCCCCCAACATGATAGAAAAGTTATTTGAAACAATGGATATGAGAGATGTAAACTAAAGGGCCTATGATGAATTCTTAGAGGATGATAATTCATCAAAACTAAGGAGTCCCAGACATTTTCTATGATAATCAAATGCAAAGAAAGATACCCCTAAAGAAAAACAAGATCAAATAAATGTTGTTAGATGTACTAGATACTATACAAAGTTCTAATCATATACATGTCTTTGATTTTAGCATTGACAATATTACCCACTAAGCAAGGAGGGTAGATAGTGAAAGAAAGTGGATTCCTACTATTGTTGGGACGGAGCATTGTTGATGCCATGGCTCTAGATGCTATAAAGAAAAGAGATGGGGATGACAATCTCTTCAAAAGCCTAGATGAGGTTAGCAAGTTCTTCCAAGGCTCAAGCTTCAACCCTAATATGCAAACCTTAGCTATTTAGGCATAGGCCCCAATTGAAAGATAGGCTTTATGCTGAATGTGTGTTAGAGGGACTCCCAGGAAAACTAATTATGAAAAGGTTAACTTATGTGACAAAAGCAAAAGTAATTGTCTTGGCCATGCACAACACCCAATTCAATGAGGTTGCTATAAGGAAATTATATAAAGAGCATAATGAGTTGAGGGGGTATGATTTGAAGGTAAAGGATGCTTTGAGAGAAGAAAAATATTGGGTAAGAAAATTGTGAGCCCAATTATAAACAAGGGAAAGGAAAATCAAAATGCCCCCTCTAAGCACTTCTCAAACTAGTGATAAACCAAGGCAAGAGGTATATTGCATATATATTATAGTTCAATCTCCTCCTTGTAGGCTTCAACTTACTATCAAAGTTTCAACTCTCTATTCCAATTGAGCTCCAACTCAGCAAGAGGTTCCAACCTCCACACACAAACTGAGCTCCAACCCAGCAAGAGGCTCCAACCTCTAATTGATAGGCTTCAACCTATTAGTTCTTCAATGGCTGATATAATTTCTTGCACACCAATCTGATTCAACCTCTAAATCTTTTCACAACCTACAAATCTGATACAAACTCTAAATCTTTTCACAATCTTCACAAATCTGATTCAAACTTTAAATCTTTTCCTTCTTAAATCTGAACATTATTAAATCCATCTCACTAGCATAAATTCTTTCATTTCATCATACAAATATCTTCACTATGCATCTGATTTATTCTTCATGTTTCTGCTCTTACTCTTCTTTATTTTTCAGAAAATATTCATTGAAGACTTGTTTCTATACTTCACATTCCTTATACCTTTTATATCTTTATGATTTTACTTGAAGAGAGATGTCTTTTCAAAGCAATCACGACTCTTCCTTAAACTGCTGTCCCTTTAAATTAATCGCAGCCTTTCATTAATTTAATTTCTGCCTTTAGTAGTTATCGCTGCCTATTAGTTAGATTATCACTGCCTTATTTTTCTCATGTTAGAATCGCTGCATATAATCTTCTTTTTGATTGCTGCCTCTTCTTACATAATTTGGGATTTTGTCTTTATTTACAAGTCAGCATCTTTTTGTCTTATTCATAAGATCACTTCCTTTAATATCAATCGCTGCCCCTTATTTTGTCCATTGACCAATCATCATATTTTGTCTTATTCACCTATTTTTGTCCTTTCTGATTTTGTCTTTATTCACCTTTTTATTTATCACCACTTTCTTGTAATCATTTTTTATCATTGTCTTGGTTGGTTCAAAAGCAGATATATATATATGGTTATCTTTGAATGCAAAGTGAAGGCATAGGTGTAATGTTAAATCTTTAATTTAACTGTTTTAACATTACCAATCTTCTTCCAACATCTTTCTCATAATCTTCTTAATCTCAATCTAAATGACAACATGTGTATGCATTAATGACAACACTTTTAATAATCTCCTCATTCATCTTTGATTTTAATAACAATCTCTGTCTACCTTTGACATCAATGACAAACATTCCAACAATCTCCCCCTTTGTCATTGATTCTTTTCTTTTAGTGATGCTCCCCTTCTGCTCCCCCTTTCATGGAGATTTTCTAATACCCCCCCATTGCTCTAATATTCCTCTTTCTCTAACTCTTCATCTTGACATCTATTCTCTTTATAACATTCTTTTTCTGTAGCTTTCCACCTTTCTATAGTTCTCCCTCTTTTTCATTAATGGTAAAGGGATATTCATTACACCACTATCTTCTTGTCTTCTATGGCATCATTATATCAATAGGAATTTGAACATAAGTATAACCATCATAACTTACAGCTGTCCATCTCTTTCTTCCCTCATTGTCTCAAGTCTTTTATGCAAGAGTGTTTCCCATCTTTCTATAACCCCTTGCCATTCTTCACACTGTTGTCAAATGCTTTGTAACTTTCTATACATGATCATTCTCATTAGATTTCCACTCTTGCACATTGAAACATTGTCTTGTTATAAGCTTCATCTTCTATGAAAAGTTCATTACATCATTATTACTATAGGTAGCTATCTTTGACTTGAAGATAATCATTATTTTCAATGTGTCATACTTCTTATGCCTTTGATGCCTATATTATCACCATTCCCACTGTACCTTGCTGCCATGCATTATTCATGCTTTGTACTATACTTTGCTGGAGTGTTTATGATTTATGTTTTTAACCTCCACCATCCCAAGAGCATAACTCAATGATCTTCTTGTATTCTTAACCATTCTTAGTCTCTCTTTCTTTTCTCCAATCATATCTTCTCTTTCTCTACTAATTCTTCCCTTTTGACCAATGACAACGGAATGCTCATATGGAATATGCCTTAGCTGATCCATCTTGAATTGTCTTCTTCATGGAGCTAAAAGATAATGTATTGGTTAGCTCCCCCTGAATTTGTACATTTCTTCAAGAACTTAGTGATACCTCTTGTGCATGGGGCATAGATTCTTCCTTCTCATTATCTTGCTCTTGTTTTCTTCTCCATACCTTTGTAAATTCTTCCTTTTGCTTATTCATGGCTTCCACTTTCTTGTCCTACTTAGGGTATTCCACAAAGTTACTTCTACATGAACATGCCATATGCCCATACTTATTGCACTTCTAACACACAACATTGTAATGACCAAAGAAATTATAGTTACTTCTATTCTTGTTCCAACCCTCATTTCTTGCTCGTGTTCCACAATTTCTCGCCTTATGACCAAAATGGTTGCATTTATAACATATGATGTTGTTCTTTCTATTTGACAACCCATAAGATCTTCTATTCTTGATCCAGCCACTGTTTCTTGCATGTGTCCAATAGTCTATACCTTTGTGACCATAGTTATTACATGAATAGAAATAACCATAAAAGGAGTATTGAGATTTGTTCATTTGTACCAGCCTTGAGGGAAATGACCTTGTGAATTTCTCCTTGCCTCTATGAGGAATATTATTTTTTTGTGGGACATTATCCTCCTTCCTCTTGTTGTTTTCATTATTGGAGGAACTCTTGAGAATATTTGCACAGGCCTTTTGGTTTTTCCTCATTTCCTTTCTTTGGTGGCTCATTTGAAAGTTGATCCGGTATTTAACGTTTCCCTTCTTCAAATCCAACCCCACTCTTGTCACATGTGGGCTTTTGGGCATTTATGATTTTATCCAAAAAAATTGAACTTCTCACATTCTTCAATTCTCGATTTAATTGTGCCACATTCTTTTCCAAATCCTTCATCAGTGATATAGTCTCGGATTCTAACTGTTCACAATTCTCTTCCCTTTCCTTTCATTGGCTTTTCATTCCTTCCTCAATCCTTTTTGCATCTTCACACTTAACTTTTAGATCTAAGATTATTTTCTTGGTTTCTTCCTCATTCCTTTTTGCTTCTTCATATTGTACTTTTATGTCCACGATTGTCTTCTCGACTTCTTCAAGGGCTTGTGATATCTTCGCTTTGGATTCACTTTCTTCTTGAATTCTTGATTTTAGACACACATTCCTTCTTTTCAGTGAATGAATCTCATCATATGCTAAGTGAATTTCTTCCTCAAGATCTACTTCATCATCATCCTCATTCTTCTCATCTTCCACATCCCTTTTATCTTCTATTGCCATGAATAGTATCTCATCTTGATTTCCATAAAATTCATCATCACTTTCTTTCAATCCGTCATCATATTCATTGGAATAAAGGATCCTCTTTTGCCTCTGAAAATCATTGTTTCTTTCGAATTGATTTTGATTATAGCTCTTCCTTCGTTGTTGGCAGCCTCTCCCTTTATTCATATTGTAATCTGCATTGTTGTTGTTCTCCATCTTCCCCTATGGACACTTAGAAGCATAATGTCCTAGTCTACCACAATTAAAACATACAATAGAAGACTTACCTGTGCCCTTCTTTGGCCTCCTCATGAAGTGAGCTTCTTCTTCATTTATCTCGCCAAGTCCATCATTAGGTCCATGTATCTTGTCCTTTGCTCTTCGAGCTACTTTGAAGGCTACCTCTCCCTTTGATGGTTTATATTCAATCCTCATTTCATAGGCAATTAGAGTGTCATGCAACTTATCCTTGGTCAATTTATCCAAGTCTTTCATTTCTTCAATTGAGGAGATTTTAGAATCAAACCTCATTCGTAAAGATCTCAATATCTTTTGTACAATAGTTGCTTCCTTGATGGTTTCACCAAGTCCCACCATGGTGTTAACAATTTCATCAACTCAAAGAAAATATTTAGCTATGTTCTCATATTTTCTCATTTTGAGGCTTTCAAATCTTGCCTTGTGAGTTTGAAGCTTAGCATTTTTCACTGTCATCCCCTTCATAAATGCTATTTAGTTTATTCCATATTTCCTTTGCAGTTTTGCAATGCATTACTTTTATGAATACAGATTCTGCCAATCCACATAATATGGCATTCATAGCTTTTGAATTATTTTCACTTTCTCTTTTGGCATCTTTGTCCATAAGACGAAGTAGTAGGTATAGTATATCCATCTTCAACAGATTGTTAGATGTCATATCCCAAAGCACTAAGGTATGTCTTCATTCTTAAACTCCAAAAGGCATAATTAGTTCCATAAAACAATGGTGCCATGTTTGATGAGAATCCATATGTTTCTTGTCTGGTCATTAGTGCTCTCAAATACCTTCTAGCTGTTAAGGTAATTTTGAAGGAACCCGCATTGATACCAATTGTTGAGCACACGGTAATAGTGAGAGTGAGAGGGAGAGGGTGGAGGCGGGGGTTAAGTGAATCAGTATCTAACAATCTTTTACTTTTCAAAACTTAATCAATCACAATTAAACCATTCAAGTAAAATCTAGCAATTAGGAACACAATGAGAACACATGATTTACGTGGAAACCCTTTCGGCAAAAACCACAGCACAATATTGCCTATATATTATAGTTTAATCTCCTCCTTCTTGTAGGCTTCAACTTACTATCAAAGTTTCAACTCTCTATTCCAGTTGAGCTCCAACTTAACAAGAGGCTCCAACCTCTACTTGAGAGGCTCCAACCCCCACACACAAACAGAGCTCCAACCCAACAAGAGGCTCCAACCTCCAATTGATAGGCTTCTACCTATTTGTTCTTCAATGGCTGATATAGTTTCTTCCACACCAATCTGATTCAACCTCTAAATCTTTTTACAATCTACAAATCTGATTCAAACTCTAAATCTTTTCACAATCTTCACAAATCTGATTCAAACTTTAAATCTTTTCCTTCTTAAATCTGAACATTATTAATCCATCTCACGGGTATAAATTCTTTCATTTCATCATACAAATATCCTCACTATACATCTGATTTATTCTTCATGTTTCTGCTCTTACTCTTCTTTATTTTTCAGAAAATATTCATTGAAAACTTGTTTCTATACTTCACATTCCTTATACCTTTTATATCTTTATTCTTTTACTTGAAGAGAGATGTCTTTTCAAAACAATCATGACTCTTCCTTAAACTGCTGTCCCTTTAAATTAATCGCAGCCTTTCATTAATTTAATTTCTGCCTTTAGTAGTTATTGCTGCTTATTAGTTAGATTATCACTACCTTATTTTTCTCATGTTAGAAACGCTGCATATAATCTTCTTTTTGATCGCTGCCTCTTCTTACATAATTTGGGATTTTGTCTTTATTTACAAGTCAGCATCTTTTTGTCTAATTCATAAGATAGCTTCCTTTAATATCAATCGCTGCCTTTATATTATCTGATGATCTTTCTTTCATGTAATCGTATCACTTTTAATTATCAATCGCTGCCCCTTATTTTGTCCATTGACAAGTCATCATATTTTGTCTTATTCACCTGTTTTTGTCCTTTCTGATTTTGTCTTTAATAACCTTTTTATTTAATCGCTGCTTTCTTTTAATCATTTTTTATTATTGTCTTGGTTGATTCAAAAGCTATATATACGTATATATATATGGTTATCTTTAAATGCAAAGTGAAGGCACAGGTGTATGTGTTAAATCTTTAATTTAACATTTCCAATCTTCTTCCAACATCTTTCTCATAATCTTCTTAATCTCAATCTCAATGACAACATGTGTATGCATTAATGACAACACTTTTAATAATCTCCCCATTCATCTTTGATTTTAATAACAATCGCTTTGTCTACATTTGACATCAATGACAAACATTCCAACAATATAGCCATGGAATATAATGGAAATTCAAAGGATTTGATCAAATAAATGTTCAAGGTTAGAGTGTAGATACTTTTGAGGCTTTCTTATGAATTGTGGAGATGCAAAGGAGAATTGTTGAGAGCAGCAACTCACCAAAGTTGCAAGGAATCATAGCATATGGATCCCAAGAACATTTCCCATGAAGATCAATAAGAGAGCCAAGTTTGCTACAAGAAGCAATGAAAAAATAATGTACCCTAGACCAAGAAGTCTAATGAGAAACAACCTAATCTAGCAGCCCAATGGTTATTCAACACATTCATATGTAATATGGAAGCAAAAACATTGAATTACAAATTTTATTGACTCTTTGTAGCTTAATACAAATTGTGATTAAAACTATATAGTTCTCCAGTAACTATGGAAAATTCCAGTAACCTCTCTTCTCACATAGTGGATTTCTTGATCAAACCCTTATATGAGAAATAGGTCATTCCCTTTTTTCTGTTTCTCTGTTCTTTTTCTAACAGCAACAAGTTTTACTTTCGGAAACTAGAATAAAAATAAATTCCCCAAAGAGTCATTGCTTTTGTCTCAAAACCAACAAAAGAGTAGCATGCAGCCCAACATTGAAAACCACCCCATCAAGATTTCAAACAGCCAAGGAAAAGAAATTAGACAACCCATGTTGTTGAAAGAATAACCAATAAAAACCCAACTAAACAAGAATTTGCCAATGCAATTGTTAGGTCAAACACCATGAACCAAAAGTAATGTGAGAGGTCAGGATAGGGCAAGAAACAAGCTGCCCATAACAACCCGACCCCCTTAATCAGCTTCTGGAAAGATGTTTGCAACAAACACTAAAAAATATCTACACATGGACTATTGCATGAAATAAATTGTCCCAACATTGCCAAGGTCAGAAAAGGCAAGAAGTTCCTTTATTTAGAAATTCAATCACTAGTTGCTGAGAGAGATCATGGCATATCCACTTTTAATTGATTATATTGCTGTCAACATAAATATTCACTTATCTAATCAATCCAACATACAACTTAGCACTAAGATCTATAGCAAATCTTTGTACTCCTTGTTGCAACCTCAAGACAATAGAAGTTATCATTGAAGTAATACACTATAGAACAACACATACAATCATCCTATAGCATAATACGCAATTCCTATAGCATCTGACAAAGTTCTTATCACATTTTTTGAAACAGCCCCTATACACAAGAAATTGACTTGTAGCAACTAAAGATGGCTTGTAGTACATCTACAAATGATTTGAAATCTATTGAAACCCTACATCCTTCTTGTAGCAACCCCCCAAGAAAGCAAGTTTAAGAAAAAAAACTGAAAACTTAACCTACCACAATTTTTTGTGATGTGGGATTTTGCCTATGGACTTGGATAATCTTGCATCAAACACATCAAGTGAAATGTACCATGAGCTTGAGGGTCATGAACATTTTATGAAATCTGAGATAGAGATCTTGTGTTCAGCAACTTCGAATGTACTCATATGTTTTGCTTCATCTATTGTTTTGTTCTTCCATTTTACCAAGTATTCTTTGTACTCTTTTCCCCTAATTTTCTTCATCACTCGGGAGTTTACCACTGCCTCAACTTCATCCCTTTCTTTCTCAGGCAACTGTTGAAAATTTGAAATTGAACCTTCCTTTTCACTTATTTTTCCTTCATTGTAATGGTGCAAATCAACAACATTAAAAATTGTAGAAATATCCACTCCTAGAGGTTCAATCTCATAAGCATTTGATGTAAATTTCCTTTAAGACCTTTCACGGTCCAATCTTTTTTCATTTGAGCTTGTTGTAGGTTCCTCGAGGACAACTCCCCTTCCTTAAATAACCTAAAACTAAATCTCCAACTTGAAATTCTTGCTCTCTCCTCTTGAGATCAGCATGTTGCTTGTATTTCAATGTATTCTTCTCTAAATTTGTCCTTCATTTTGCAGTTCCTGCATATACTCAAGAAAATACTCAACCATAGCACTCCACTTTCCAAAATTTGCAATATTTCTCAATTCATCTATCCTTCTAGGATTGTAACCATAAAGAATTTGAAAAGGACTTTTTGCTGTATTCTGATTAATTTAATTGTTATAAGCAAATTCAACTTGTGCCAATATTAAATACCATTGATTTGGCTTCTTTCTAGTCAAGCATCTCAATAAATTTCCAAGTTTTCTATTGACAGCCTCTATTTGCCCATCCTTTTGTGGATGGTAGGCTAAACTAAAACTCAACTTAGTATCCTACTTTTTCAACAAAGTACTCCACAAAAGGCTACAAATTTTGTATCCCTGTCCAAGAAAATGCTCTTTGGCAAACCATGTATTCTAACTATCTCTCTTAAAAACAATTTAGCAACATGTGTGGCATCACTTGACTTATTACAAGGTATTATGAGTGAATCTTTGAAAATCTATCTATTACAACAAAAATAGAGGCATTACCTCATTGAGTTCTTGGCAACTCAAGAGCAAAGCCCATGCTCACATCTTTACATAGTCTCTCCAGTATAGGCAATGGCTGATATAAACCTGTCTTTTGACTCTTCCCTTTGGCATACTAACAAACTATACAACTTTGAACAATATTCTTTACATTTGCAGTCATCCTTGGCAAATAATAACCTTCACACAGTTGTGCTAATGTTTTATCCATCCCAAAATGTCCAACAAGACCTCCATTGTGTTTCTCTTATTAAACTCTCATTGGACCTTGAGGTATGCACAAATGTTGACCCTTAAGCAACAAAACTTCTTGAATAAAATATTCCAGCCATGGAGTTATGTCCCTATTAGTAGGATTCTTGCACATTTCCCATGCTTCTCTAAAATCTAAATTATCTTCATATAGCTTTCTCATGGAGTTAGACCCAACAACTTTTACCCTCATTTCATTCAATAAAAGACACCAACTCAATGCAATGGCTACCTTATTTGCTCTACCACTTCTAAGTTTGAAAACAAATGAAAAGCTTTGAAAAAAATTCAACCCACTTTATATGCTTTTGACTTAACATACCTTGACTCTTAATAAATTGCAACCTTTGATGATCTGAATTAGAACAAACTCTTTGGACAGTAAATAGTTCCTCCACTTCTTTAGTGCTTGAACAATTGCATAAAATTATTAGTCAAAGACTACTCTCATTATCCCACTTGAATCATAATCTACTTGAAACACTTTATTAAAATAAGGCAATGTTGAAATTGGTTGTTCATTGACCTTCTCCTTTAAAAAGTGAAAGCTCTTCTTGTTGGTAGATGGTTAGCGCTCCCCTCGGGATTCGTGACATGGACTAACCGCCTCCCGTGGATCCGTTAACTCTGGCAGTTGTAACAGGCATTAACAGGTTGATCTTTTGGTGCAACGGCAACTGTGGACCAACAATTGGTATCAAAGCCAAAGGAGTCGAGTTTGAATCCCCTCGGGTAACGCAGAGGAGTTTGTTGGTAGATGGTTAGCGCTCCCCTCGGGATTTGTGACATGGACTAACCGCCTCTCGTAGATCCGTTAACTCTGGTAGTTGTATCAGGCATTAACAGGTCGATCTTTTGGTGCAACGACAACTATGGGCCAACATTTCTCTATTGTACTTGCCCAATGAAACTCATTCCTACCACCCTTCATTGTTTTCATTATAGATGCACAAATACGACTCAAATTTCCATGAATTTTCTATAAAAACTTGCTAAACCAAGAAACTTCTTGCTTCAAACGTGCTCCTTGGTAATAGCCACTCCACAATAGCCCTTACCTTTTCTAGGTTTGTCCACAAATTTTCTTGGGAAATGACAATCCCAAATACACTAACATCATAAAACTAAACTTCCTCAAGTTGACCAACAACTTTTCTTCCTTCAATCTTTGTAGAACAAACCTTAACTACATCAAGTGCTCTTCCTTTCTTCTAACAAAAATCAAGATATCATCTTAAAAAAAAATCATGAACTTACCAAGAAACGGCTACAACACCTCATTCATTAGTCTCACAAATGTACTTGGTGCCTTTGTCAATCCAAATGGCATAACCAACCACTCATACAACCCATCCTTTGTCTTAAATGTGGTTTTCCATTTGTCTTCTTCTCTAGTCCGAATTTGGTGATACCCACTCTTCAAATCAATCTTTGGGAAGAATTTAACTCCACTAAGACAATCCATTCAAGGTAATAGAAATGTGTACTTTAATGTTATCTTGCTAATGGATTGTGAATCTATGCACATATGCCATTCTCCATCCTTCTTGGGTACTATTACTACTAATACAACAAATGTGCTTAAACTCTCCCTTATCAGACCCTTGTTCAACAACTCTTGGATTTGTTTCTTCACCTCCTCATTTTCTATAGATTTCATTTATTCCCCACTCCTATTATTCCATGGTTTCATTCCTGCATACTGCCCAATCTTCTTTTGTTGAGTAACCCAGCATGTTTATCCCGATTGTTGCTTCCTTTCTCTCCTGGTAAAGTTTCAACTTCGATTCGTTGCTGGGGTCTTTTAACAGAGTTTCGTCTAAATTCTCAAGTTTGATTGCTCCATTCTCCCCAACTTCTTCGATTTTAAATGGTTTGAGCCACCTTACCTTAAATTTTCCTAGCTTAATCTCATTATGGCCGTTATATTTTAAAACTAGCTGTGTAATGTCCCCTAGCCATGCTGGAATCTCATTTGGCGAAGGTGCTTTTCGTGCCAATACTTCCGTCTCTTTTGCATTGCCTCTGTCGCCCATTGTGCCAATATTCTTCGTTCGTCAAGTTTGTTGAGTTGGAATAATTGTTCCTTCAGACTCTCTGTATCGCTCGGCCTATTCTCCACAGCTATTCTCAAGCTTAGCACCATGTATTCAGTTGGCACTATCGCCTCCTGACCATACATTAGTTGAAACGATGTATGCCCAATCACCTTATAGGTTGTACAATATGCCCATAGTACGGTAGGTAACTTCTCTTCCCAATTAGCTTCCTCAATGCCACATGACTTGTGAAATACTGAGACAAGTACCTTGTTTGTGGACTTTGCCTGACCGTTTGCTCTCAGGTAGTATGGACTCAAGAAGTTGTGAAAGATCCGGAACCCCGTCATCATCAAGCGAATGACATGATTGACAAAGTGTCCTCCCTTGTCAATTGTAATTTGTAAATCCCATTCTGAGTGACTATCTGTTCATAGATTAGTCTTTCCGTACTAACCGTTGTGTTGTCTGGCAGTGCCCGAACATAATGCTGTGATAGAATATTGACCCCCAATAGACAGACTGTCATAGAAAATAAAGGGAGTAAAAGCACAAATAGAATTTGAAATATAGCCTGGCTGCAAGCCATATAATTATTTATTAAGATCCCAATCAGGCATTTGATGGAAATAGACAACAGAAATGATTTCCTCAACAATTATATCCACTGGTTCTTCAGAATAGAACTATCTTTGGAATTCTACTTGACTTTTTACCCAGTTAGACAGCCTGACATAATAGTCATAGATGTAAAAATCTAGTAGAAATTAAATTACAATCTGTCTGCAAATTGTATAGTTTTTTTAAAGTAAATTTTAATTTAGTATCAATAAAAATCAAGACAATGCTTTTAAAGAATACAGTTGTTTACATATAGATAAGGAGGAGGTATTTTCCACAGCGTGTCAAATTGTGATATTGCTATCAGGATTCAACCGTGTGGTTTACGAGTCAAACTACACGGTTGAATCCTGATAGCAATATTACAATGTTTACATATATTTCTAGCCCAGTGAAAAAAATACTTAAATAAAAGTCAATTAGAATTTTGATTGCAGTCTACCTGCAATCCATGTAATTTTTTGAAATAAACTTTTCAATTGGGTGTGCATAAAAACAATAATGAAATGAATTTGCCTGGAACATACAGACAAGTGTGGTCAAGGCCTTTCCACAAATTTTAAAACATACCTAACTCAGTTCAAGCATCTTCAATACAATGTAAATGTGTAAAATATGCAAAGAAAAAACAAAAATTCTTTAGAATTACAGAAAATCATAACCTAAAATATGACATATCAGATCAAGACAATCAAACAAAACTTACAGAATTCATTTTAAAATAGCTTACCCATAGAAACAATCTTCTAAACAAGTCTTACAACTCGATACCAATCTACTTTAAGGATCATCTAATCAATTTACACTCAGAACAGTCCACAGCTCTTTCACAGCACTAATAAGGATGCTACTGAACACCAAAATGCTCAATAATGTATAGGCCACAAAAATAACAGAATGTCGCTGATGAGTATTTATAAGGAGGTTATTAATTCACAACAGAAGTTAAGTCAAAAGACAATGATAATGAAAACACTCTCAATAGGTACAATATTATTAATAGCTGATCTATAATAATTAGAAATTCCCAAACAATTAGCCCAAAGAAATATAACTATTTTACAACTATTTTACAACTAAATTAATGACAACAATATCCACTGATATTCATTCCCAGTCATCGTGCAGACTTAGTCTTGCTTCCTGAACCAAGCTAAAGCACATGAAAATGTCAAGCTCTAATGAAAATTGGGAATGAATACTGTCAGGCATTGGAGTTCAAACTTGACCAACTACTAGTAAAGATTAGCTTAAGTTCAAATGGTAAGCAAATGCATGACAGCATCTAAACTTGGTTACTAGAAGAGCCAACCCCAATTAGATGGACATGCACTATTGTCCCGTATACAGTTAGGAAACTTGGACTTTCACTTATTGCAAGGTTGAGACAATTAATCCTATAATGAAGTGAAATGCTCAATCCGTGGGATCTTTTGACCTTTTTGCAACATATGCATACATCCTCTGCTAGAGAATTCCTGCACATCTGAGCTTTAAAATTTGTTTCGGAATAAGTTTGAGTTATTGTGCAAGCTCCAGGTCACATTACACCAAAATCAGAAAAAAAAACAACAATTTAATTTATCTTTTGCAACTAAACAAATCTAAGTTACCAGTTCAGGTTTGGGGGGGTGGGGGTTCGGTTTGCAGGATCAATCAAAAAAAAATTGGGGGTTGGATCGTTGATACAAAAACATATAAATATCAGAAATATATACATATTTGCAGCAGTAGTTAAGTTCAAAATACACCACCATATTATAGTCAAATGTTAGTCAAACTTGAATGTCATGATATACATTAAAGTTAAAAAATAATAATTTCAAGTGTCAACAATCAGCCATCATACTCCATGGCCCCTTCACTCTATACCTTTCACCTTTCTTCCTATCTGTAAAGACACCTTCATAAGGATGTGGGGACACAATCAAAACCCTCAAAAACATACCAAAATTATCAGTTTTTGTAGTAAGAATGTTGCCCGACATGTGTCTAAATCAGACAAATGCCTAAATTTATGGCGGTTAGTGTGCCTTTGATGTTTTCTTGTCACCAACCAGTGAAGGCCTTTTGCTATTACACCATGGTAGATGCATTTAAGGGCTGCAGCCAATATTTGACCCAATCCAAGCCTAGATTGGGAATATCAATAACTTAGATACATTTTGTTCACTCTACGTTGCCATTCATCATCTCTGCAATAGGGGCTCCTTATTGCAACTATGCAAGAATGGATTTTGGTCGTGGGGGGTTATGGTGAGATATGGGATTTCAATGTCCAAGTGGTAAGCAATAATGTTGTTTCTGGAGTGTGAAACCACCATATCATTATAAAATATAACCTATGCCAAGAATCTGAGTCAAGGAAAAAAAAAATTAAACTAATCAGAAATTCGCCAGCTCCAGGCGTGACAGGCCCAAATTTTGCCCGGGCTCGCCCAGGTTCATCCAGGCCGGACCCTGCCCAAACCCACAAGGGACTGGATCCCAGACCCTAAACCTGAGTCGGACCAAACTGGGACCCGGGGGCTTATGCCAACAAACCAGTAACTTCGAAACAAATTGTGGCAATTATCCTCATAGGCATGACCAACACGTAGCAGTTTAAAGCTGATTTTAAATCTGATTATTACCTGAGTATAAACTAAATGCATGTGTTGTTACAACTTGCATCATATAAGATATAAAGGATCTCTTCTATGGTAGGACTAAGCCCATGCATTATGGAAAGATAAAAATGCCTAAAGAATGGTGGTAAAGCATAGGAAAAATTCAACACAAAATCCTTGAAAAATGAGATGAGTTTGTGGTTGATTATTTATAGCCATTTCAGCCCTTCTTAACAAATAGACTGAAAGAATAATAAGTGTAGTAAAAAAACTATCTATCTTCTACTTAGGGTATGTGAAACAATTTCCTTATACAGTGTTTATTTGTGATAACTATAACATGAAGGAAATGCTCACAGCAAAGGACATAATCAAAATTTTGGTGTTAGTAAATAAATTTACTATACAAATAAATGATCTTCCTTCTCAAGCACCTGATGTAATATGCAATTGTTTGGTTAAATTTGCATATATGTTTCTTAAAGGAGTAATGGGTGGAAATATTTGGAATTGCAAGGGACTGTCATTGTCTTTAAAGTGGAATTTGTGTTACAAGAACAAATTTATGTACCCATAGGTACATACCTCTTTGAACAAGTTTGTGGAAAGAACGTCATTGGGAAGAACCATTTTTAGATCAAAATTATAAAATGAGTCTTTGCACCATGAGCAGCTAAATTTACCATGGTAAGGTTGAGAGTCTGCTAATTCAAATGGAGCACATCTTGCAGTTGTTGGTTCTGGATTTGGAGAATACAAGAAGTACCTCTATTGCAAAACAGAATTACAGTCCCTTAGTAGCAATGCTTTTCTAGATGATCATTTGTAGGGAGACTTTGGAGCCTTTATAATGATACACAATAAAAGTTGATTATTGATAGCAATTTATCGATAGATAAGATATGCAGCAAGTTTTGTTTAATTCAGTTTGTTCATATCACTTGTAAGTTTGTATTTAACATGCAGAAGCTTTGCGCACTCCCTTGAAGCACTGTTCATGGCAGTGAGAAGTCTTGCAGACTAATGTTTCATTGCCCATAGAAATTACCAGACTCAATCAGTGATTATGCCCTTATCTATTTATGTTTTTTATGGTGTTCTACAATTTAATCTTTAGTTGTTGGAGTCCTTTTAGGGTTGCTGACTAGGTTTTCAGATTGTCTTATATAGTTTTGCTCATGGGCATCTATATAATTTTCTGCGTTGGTTGTAATGCCACTTGCTAGGGGGATACAATGGTCCATGCAGGTGTCATAAAAGATGCAAAGTGAATATAATCTCAGTTTTTCTGACACTTGAAAACAAAAAGGGATTCCTCTAAAAATTACATTACTGAACCCAAACGTTCAATCTTGCCTAAGCTCTGTGAAAACAATTTACTCACATGAAGGGTCAGCCTCTGCCGATCTCCATGGAATGCAACGGTAGCAGGAAATGCACAAAACGGATCATAGAAAGGCTTAGAAACTTACAAGCATATGCGATTGACAGACTTTAAACTACCAAAATCCTCCCAGTGTTCTCTAGGTTAGGCGTATATGCAAAATGTAGAAGCATTGACAGAGTACTGAACTGTTGACAGAATGCCGTACAAGGAAAATGTGGTCTCGTCGAATACCTTGATTGCAGAGAATGCACACAAAAGGGAAATTTGTTCCAGCCCTTCCGATCACTTGTTATAATGCCCAATTAATACGCCTCCACCTTGAGCATGTCTCCCCACAGCCACCAAAAAAATAATGGAGCATAGTCTAGGCACATGGACGGTTTATTTTTTCATTTTTATTTTCTTTCCCCTATTTGCATACAAAATGCGGGACGTAGACAAGGCACGTGAATTCCTGTGGATAGCATGCTATTTCTTTCAAGTTTTCAAATGATTTATCCTATTGGAATATTAGGGTATAGGATTAGTGATACGATAATAATTAAATTACATTCTTTATTAGTACTCGCCTCTAATACTATTGCAATGAGTTTTGTTTTTTTAATTAATTAGTTATTAATAAATTAGCTTTTAACCAATTAAAAGTAATAATTTTTTTTCAAAAAAATAAAATTTGATTTTGTAAAGTGAAGTTGCAAATTATTTAATTTTATAAATTATAAAAATTATTTCTCATCAATATGATTGGCTAAGAAGTTTTGTGTGTTATTGACATATTTTTAAGAAAAGTGAAAATGAACTATTATTTTGCCTATTTTTAAGAACATTGAACTATTATTTTGCCTAAAACTAAACTATTATTTTGCCTATATTTAAGAAACCAATTTTATTATATTTATACTGAAGGCATTACTATTTGAACATACTCCAGCTAATTTTCGAAATCAACAGTTTATAGCATCCGAAATGCCATCGAAACCCAACACTTTGCAACTATACAACTTTTCATTTCTCCTTTCTGTTGTCTTCTCATGTTTTTTCCTTTCGGGCTTTTAAAATTATGATTTAATGTAACATATCAATGGGAATAAAGCCTGTGTGATAGTTAAAAAAAAGTTGTTAATTATGTTTTTGAAATTAAAAGTGGAAAATAAGGGTGTCGTCCCTTTAGAACAAATCCCAGCGGGCCAAAGAAAATGAGAAGAGCAACAAAACAAGGGTGCAAACCCTTAGAACAAGGCCCTACGGGCCATCATCAGTGGATGAACACCGCAACGACAACAGAGAAACAAACAACACCTAGTCACAAATGATCAAGAGTGATAGGAAACCAAGGACCCAAAGCAGTCCAAACCAAAGACAGACTTACAACCCATTCCTGGCACGAAGCCAGGAGCAACCGAACACATAAAACCAACACCCTGCAGCAGCAGGGCAGTAATAGACCTTCCACTCAGAAGGCCACAAGCCATCTACAACAGCAGACCTGCAGTAGATCTTCCACTCAAAGAAGACAACCCAGAGCCAATCTCAACCACAAAGGGGTAAGAAACACCATTCGCAATAGAGGAACGTTCTTCCAGAAGCACCAACCATCCAGACACCAACCCCAAGACCACCTCAATAGGTTGGGGCTCCCCTCTATAGGAGAGAAAGAGGTGGGGACCAAGCCTACCAACAGAACCATCCACCCAAGCAAGCACAATCCACCTCAATAGGAATCTGCTTCCCACCAAACCAACAATCACCAACTCCACCTCAATAGGAGCAGTATTCACCTCAATAGAATACCGCGATTGTAGAGACAAGAAGCAAACAAGAACGCCAGTAGAATAGGCCCACAACTCCTCCCTAGGCATCCAGGTGGAAGAACCAATAGGAAGAACAACAAAAGCTTTCTAGCCTTTAATCTAATCAATCCAAAACTCCCTATGACCAACCGCTCCATCAATAGCTAAAGCACCATCTAACTCCAGGCCCACCCAACAAAGTAGGGTAAGATAATAATAATATAGTTATATAATATTAATATAACAATATTAATATAAATAATTTCATCAATAGAAAAATAAAAATAATAAGTATAATATGATATTATAATAATTTATATAATATTGTACTTAAATAATATTATATTTTATCATATAATAATTAATATATTATAATATTATAATATTATTATTATATGAAATTATAGTATATATAATATATATATATAATATAAAAATAATGTTATATATAATTTGGTTTTTAATATAATATAATATTAATATAATAAATATATACATCATTAATATATTATAAAATTATATAATATAATATAATTAAATTTACATATTATATTATAAATTTATCATTAACAACTATAATATTATTTCATAAATTTTATATTTATATAATTATCATTTTTTTCTTTTAATTATATTATACTATCATTTGATTTTTTAATTTTTTTTGATATTTATAATATCTTTATAATATTTAAAAAATATATATATAATTGATTTTTATATAATATAATTAAGACAAAATTGTTAATTATTAATATTAATATAAATGCATGTAACTACCTTTTATTCCATTAAGTTAGAATATAGGGATTAATTATTTATATAATTTTAATAAAAAATAACATTAATGACATTTTTAAATATTATATTAATACTATAATTAACAAAATTAACATTTAATTTTATTATGTGGGAGGAAGGGTGGACGACCCTCCAAGCTGGCGGAGGGCAATGGTTAGCCTGTTGGCTAACATCCATGTAAGGTGGACAAGCGTTGATGTGGTTGATATAAAATGAAGGTAGCAGTCAGTGGAAGATAAAAGTATGGGTTTAAATGAAAAAAATTATATGCTTGTCCCTTTATGATAGCCTCGCTATCGGAGCCAGGGATGTAGGATGAAATCCCTGACAGCAGGACAACTTGACAAGCTATGAAATTATGTTTGGCTCGTGTGGCGGTGTCATCGCTTGGATTGTGGTCATTATTAATTTGAGTTGGTATCGATTGTATAACATTTCAAAATAATTTTGGGTTTGTAGCTTGTTCATGGTGAGGGTTTGGTTGGCTTTCTTTGCCTGGTTTTTGGAATAGAAGGTGGTAGCTAATGGCTAAATAGTTAAAGTTCATCATTGCAATTTCGATAGAGGGATTGGTTTGGTTTGGCGCAGACACGTCGGGTTCTTTATTTGCTACGGAACGTCACGCTGCTTTCAAAGAGGTGACATACCAAAGGCTTAAAAGGATTCTAGTTAATAATGATCCACTTATAGTGGCAGCGGTAAAATGGTGTTGGGTAGAGGGCATTTGAAGAGGAAGGAGTATGGGCGTGATAATACGCACATTTCTTCGCGTTTCCTGGCCTCTTTGTTGAATAGTCATGTTCCAAAGGAAATGGCGAAGGAGTTGCTTGTTCGGTTGTTCAGGGAGGACCTGGTAGGAGGTTTGGATGTGGTGCTTAAGTCGGTGATAATCAGAACTAGGATTTTGTGGCTTCAGACTTGGAGCTACTAGCAAAAACGGATGAAGCGGTCAAGTTCTACCCATTTATGTTGGATTTAAGCGGGTTACCCCTTATGCGCCATAGGATGATCCTGGCAGTGGTTGAGGAGTACCTAAAGAAGGTGTTGGGTTTGATGGTGGCAGGTGGTATTGATTGGGTTAAAGATTTTGAATCCTTTGCTAAATTGAATGGTTTCCTGTAATTTGGTGGTCTGAGGTTTTAAATTTTGGGTTGTTAAGCATGTTGGCCGATGGTGGTTGTTTATAGTTGGGGCTTTTTTGTGGTTTGGTTATGGCATTGTAATTTTGGAATTTCTCTCTGTTAGCTATGTTGGTCATTTGAAGTTTGTTTGGTTTAAAGATAAGTGTATATAGTAGGTTGTTAATGCTATGCTCTGTTTTGGCTAAATGTAGCCGGTTTTTGTCAAGTCTAGTTTAAAGTGAATATCCTATCTAGCAGACACATATAAATTTTCTTTAATATTTAATAAAAATACTGCTTTACGTATTAAAAAAAACATTTAATTATTAAATTTAAAATACTATAAAGACAAGTACTAGCCACTACCTGGCACTTGTTTTGTTTTCTTTTGAATGAATCATCCCTAGAGCTTTAATTTTTTTCTATTTTAAAATATATATAAAATTTCAAGAACATTTTTTTTAATATAGCTTATTCAAGTTATCCAATGTTTAGTAGTTAAAAAAAATCATATAATTATTATATAACTAGCATACATATATTAAATATTAATATATATAAAATACATCGAAAGTTATCATTATCGAGGTATATATTGCATTGAGAAAAAATCATATAAAATATAAATGTCATAAATAAAAATACATACATTATTTTTATTTTTTAAAAATGTTAATAACTATATTGTCCTCTTAGAACTGTTCCATTCCTTTCCATTAAAAATGTAACATACTATCTAAGAAATTAAATGCATCTTATTTTTTCTCAATTTTATTAATCTGAATTCTTATTAGTCTAAATTGAAATCTAAATCATAAATTATGACACACCTTCAATAATAAATCATACGTCTAATTTGACCTTATGAACGTAAAGTATTTTAGCACTACCCAAAATGTGTGGAAAAGAGTGGCACGCAAAAGAATAAAACATAGAATCTTGAGAAGAGACTTTGAGCAGAAACTCAGTTTGAACAGCTGTTGCATTTTTGCTTCAGGAGTAAACACAATTATCAAACCGAAGAGACTGTTATATTGGGGACATTAAAAGTCATTAAATCCAAACCCATGAGCACAAGAAATATTGCAATAGGAACCAACAATAATATAAAAGGAGGTGGAGGCAGGGGAGGCAATATCAAAGGAAGAAATAATAATGAAGCAGTTAGCCAGAATAGTACCAGTACAGATTCAACACTAAAGTGGCCAATAGCATATGACTTGCTTTTTCGTTGCTTCATCTCCTCTGTAGGGCACATTAAGAAATGGAGGACTGCTAGAAACATTCGTGATGTTCTGATAAGTATTTCACCGGAATCTGGAGCTTGGAAGCTAAAACAACAGCAAACAAAAATAAGAAATAAAAAATCTCCAGTCAATAAAGTGTAATAAAATTCCAATCTTACAGGAAAAACAATGTAATAAATAATTATTTCAACTAGACAAAGTTCAGTGAATCTTACATAGATTTTAAGCCTTGTAGAAATTACACCTTAAAACTTTATCATTCTTGTAGTTTGTAGAACAAAGATATTGAAATGAAATCCCGTAAAATAGGTCTGAAAATGCATTTGGTGCACAATAGTTGTTCGATATGTAATCAAACAGGTGCATAACCCTAAATATCTTCCAAATTGCAATGAATCTTACATAAATTATTGTCTTCTTCAAGAATCTTGAAGATCTCTAGCAAGCTTTTCAAATTGTAGAATCCTTGTATTTGAGGAAACGGGATCATAGAAATAAATATAATATGCATCAGAAATCTCGAGACACGTACCTAATGGATAAGCTCTGCTTTTGCGTTATATTAATGTCGGCTTACATCAACAACTGGTAACAGCTTTATGATTTTAGGCATTATAAATTAGAAGGCAAAAAAATCTAAATCTACCGTAAAACTTGGTCAATCTGATCAGTATTGACCTCGTTGGAATTGACTTGTTCAGAGGAAGGCTGCTCTTTAATCCAATTTCGAAGCTTTGCGGTCGATAACAGAGATTTATGTAATCAAATTGAGTATCTAAGCTTCAAATTCTTTGTATTCGTCTGCTTTCAATACAAACGTTTAAGCTTTTTTGTCCTAAAAATTCCATCATAGAGAGACCTCTGCCGATTTCGCTGAAGTTACTGCTTATATCATCAATGTAAACTAAACGTTATCTCTCTCTCTCAAACAATTTCGATGAATTTTACGGTGAAACGATTGGAGAGAAATAAATGCGTGACTGTCAGTTATACACGTCAAAATAAATGCAGAGAATAAAAATGTACAAGACTCGTTGATGCCACCGTAGGAAGCCTCTTGGCTTAATTATCATAGTATAACTATATGTTGATTATAAAGTCTACTTATAACCACATAACTATTAGATCTAATTTTTCTATGTAAAATAACAAGTCATCTTTTTTTACATCACAATATTACATAATTAGTAGCTAAATATAATATTGATATATCTCTAATGCATTAATCTACCTAAATCTTTGCTCAAAATAATTAACAAATTCAATATAATTATTAATAAGAATTCATCATGAAATGCATCCATAATATATAATCATAGACAAGATATTTAATAGAAGACCTCAATGGAGTTTCATGATGTTGAAATGGTGTGCATAAATGGAGGTATTGAAATCAACGAGACATTATGCATGCATGAATTCATGGATAGAGGCGATTTACTATTCATGAATGAAATTGCAAACTTAGTCCAAGTTATAGATTTTATATCCTATCTATATAATAGAGGAATCATAACATTTCTACATCATAATAATTTTAAAATTTATACATGCTCTCATCATATCTCTTTACCTAACTATTTGTGCACACCGCTAGGAATTATTGATAAAGTACTTGGCATGGTCCTTACGTCTAAACACACATCAAATAATTACACTAGTGTTACTTCATTAATAAGATCAAATATTTCACAACATCTCAATAGTGGGTCTTTTCAATAACCAACATATCATACTAAAGCGGTCATATAAGAATTTAAATAATCCATTCTTATATGATGGAAAATATTTGGAAGTATTATTTTGCTCAATCACAACTTGATCATGTTTCATTTGCCTATAATATCTTTTGACAACATTACCAACCACAATTAGGAGTAAGCTACACACAACCATATGCATGTACCATGTATTCGTTTGCTTTCAATACAAGCGTTTAAGCTTTTTGTCATAAAAATTCCATCATAGAGACCTCTACGATTTATTTGAGATTCTGCTTATATCATCAATCATCAAATGTTCTCTCTCTAACAATTTTAGGTGATTTTATGGTGAAATGATTGGAGAGAAATAAATGTGTGTGCCGGTTATACACATCAAGAATAAATGTAGAATAAAAATCTACTGGGGCCTAAGTTGATGCCACTGTAGGAAGCCTCTTGGCTTAATTATCATAGTATAACTATATGTTGATTATAAAGTCTACTTATAACCACATAACTATTAGAACTAATTTTTCTATGTAAAATAACAAGTCATCTTTTTTTACATCACAATATTACATAATTAGTAGCTAAATATAATATTGATATATCTCTAATGCATTAATCTACCTAAATCTTTGCTCAAAATAATTAACAAATTCAATATAACTATTAATAAGAATTCTTCATGAAATGCATCCATAATATATAATCATAGACAAGATATTTAATAGAAGACCTCAATGGAGTTTCATAATGTTGAAATGGTGTGCATAAATGGAGGTATTGAAATCAACGAGACATTATGCATGCAAGAATTCATGGATAGAGGCGATTTACTATTCATGAATAAAATTACAAACTTAGTCCAAGTTATAGATTTGATATCCTATCCATATAATGGAAGTCATAACATTTCTACATCATAATAATTTTAAAATTTATACATGCTCTCATCATATCTCTTTGCCTAATTATTTGTGGCCTGCTTTGCTAGAGATTATTGATAAATTACTTGGCATGGTCATACGTCTATTGCACATCAAATAATTACACTAGTGTTACTTCATTAATAAGATCAAATGTTCACAACACATCTCAATAGAAGATCATTTCAATAACCAACATTGTTATACAAAAGAAATCACATCAATAATTTAAATAATTCACTCTTAAAGTCAAACAACTAAAAGTATCATTAAGTGCAATCACAACTTGATCATATATCATCCATTTGTAATATCTTTTGACAAC